>OX493410.1:13486212-14086212 GCA_950371165.1 Lacanobia oleracea
CAATTATAGAAATTAATGATTATAGTAGGGAATTATTTAACATTGAATGTTTAATATGAAAAAAAAAAGACTGATTCATTCAATTTTATTTTTGTTCCATTAGAATTTAAGATTTTTATGATACTACTCTGTCAAGAAAGTACCGGGAAAAGATCAATAATACACAAAATGTCTGTTATTCATCCAAATTTATTTTATCACCTTCAAAGTACGCTCCTTTAGAAACGATACACTTGCGCCAACGAATAATCCATTCATCAAAACATTTTTTAAACGCTGCTTCCGGAATTGAGTTGAGTTCTCGCCGCGAATTCTCCTTTATGCCTTCTATCGATTGAAAACGGTTCAGTTAGAAGGCGCCACTCCGAAGCTTGTTGACTAGTTTGCATGTCAAACTCGTAAACCCACGTCTCGTCACTAGTAACAATGCGTTTCATGAATGTTGGGTCCGAACTGACTCGTTCTAGCATGTCCTCAGCGACTTTCATGCGATTGAGTTTTTGGAGAAAATTCAGATCTTTTGGGACTAGCCGAGCAGCAACATGTTTCATACCCAAATGATTAGTTAAAATGGTACGGATCGACTCGTGAGATACAGAAAGTTCAGCGGCTATCTCTCTCAGAGTTGAATGGGGATTTTTAGTCACTATTTCCTTCACTTTTGCGATGTTAACTTCAGTTGCAGACGTTGACGGCCTACCAGAGCGAGGCAAATCTTCCATCACATCTCGACCGCTTTTGAACGCTTTGAACCACTCATAAGCACGAGTTTTTGATAAAGTCGATTCACCGTAAGCCTTCTGTAACATTTTCAGTGACTCCGAACACGAAATTCCATTGGCGATGCAAAATTTAAGACAAACTCTTTGTTCGATATTTTTGTCCATTATGAAATTCGCAATACACACTATATATGATATTACTAAAACCAGCACTGTATTTAATATAAATAACAGATGTAACTCAAACTCTGCGCCAAAATGGAAAACAGTTGTGCCAATCTAACAACTACAAAAAAACAAAAATTTGAATTTGGAACCATGAACAAATCATCCATTCCCGATACTTTTTTGACTGAATGTACATGATAAAAAAGCCTTGTTTCACTTAAAAAATAAAATACATGGTGTTATAGGTACTCCTTTTTACCCAAATGTCCGGCTAAACTGGCTGGTCTGTCCGGTTTTTCGGTTTGAAGACCTGACAACCCTAAGTACACCTTTATGGTTGAAAAGGTTTTTTGTTGAGGATTAGTTCTTTTGTAGAGATAAGGTGATCTAGGATAACAATGCCTCTGATTAAACAAAAATAGTTAATAGGATTATCATGGAATCAAGTAGCAAACGTTTAAGCCCACTTACACCAGCCGGGGTTGTCTTTCTTATTTCTATATGTTGTTGCCAACATAAGCCCTTTTTTCTGGATTTAAAATCATCAAATGACTTCTCCCGCCCTGGGTAGAGCAAGAGGGAGTGTCAGACTCTTACTGACTAAAACCCACCCGTGCTCCTCCAAATGCCCTTTGCGTTCCAGGGCTGCGGTGACTCTAACTCTTTCGAACCATTCTTCAAAAAGAGCCTGTAGGCTAAATTGGGTCTTTACGTATGAAATTACCGCGTTTTTTCAGGCCACTTTGAATTATAACTTCTCACAAGCAATATTTTCATCTTACTTCCATTTTAAAGAATTCTATGTAAAATAGACCATATAAATTAAAAAAAATAAAGCGCTATAATTAATTTTCAAGATTACCGTTTTGAACTGACATTTCGCTCGAAAAAGGTAGTTAGTCACTCCTGTCTGACACTTTTTTTTTTTTTTTTACTATTAATAGGGACGCGCTTGACCACCATCTCACCTGATGGTAAGCGATGATGTGGTCGAAGATGAAGCACGCTTGCCTAGAAGTAACCTATTCACTCTTGACTTAAAGACTCCCAGGTTGTAGCTATCGGGAAACACAGACTCCGGCAGGGAATTCCACTCCTTAGCTGTACGCATTATGAATGTGTTCCCAAAACGTTTTGTGCGTGTGGGTGGGATGTCCACCATGTACCGGTGGCGCATCGCCGTTCGTCTTGTGGTCCGATGATGGAAAGGGCTTGGCGGAATTAAATTATGCAATTCCGTCGCACATTCCCCAAAATGCAACCGGTAAAAACCGACAAGCCAGCAACTCGTCGTCGATGCTCAAGACTTTGGAGCTTCGTCGCGACGAGCCTCTCATTGCCAATGATCCTCTTGGCTCGTTTCTCAATTGACTCAAGGGCATCAAGCTGGTATCTGGCAGATCCGTCCCAAAGATGAGAGCAGTATTCCATACACGATCGAACTTGCGCTTGATAGAGTTTGAGCAGCTGTTCTGGCGTAAAGTACCGTCTAACCTTTGCTAGGATCCCCAACTTTCTTGCAGCCACTTGAGCTTTTGCCTCTATGAAAGGGTCAAAATTGAGAGTAGATGTAGAAGCATTGAACTTGACCAGATTGGCATCACCCCATTCAGAGACAGCCTGTAAGGCCACATTCAAGCGCTCAACCATAGCCTCCCGGAGAGACCGGATCTGCGACCCACCAGCTCGTGCGTCGGACACGTATCTCTCAGCAACAGTGCTGTCGTCTGCATACCCAAAGGTACCGGGTTTAAGCAGATCATTAATATGCAGCAAGAAGAGTGTTGCCGAAAGCACCGACCCCTGAGGAACCCCGGCATTAATATCCAGCAGTCCAGACGAGCAGCCATCTATGACCACTCGGATAGACCGATCCCTCAGGAAATCTGCGATCCAATCACACAAACCGGCGGGCAGACCGAAGGAAGGAAGCTTACTTATAAGGCTATCGTGCCAGACCCTGTCGAAGGCCTTCGAGATGTCAAGGGAGACCGCTAGTGCCTCCCCGTGCTTCTCTATGGCTTCACTCCAGATGTGAATGGCATACGCTAGAAGATCCCCAGTTGACCGATTTCGGCGGAACCCGTATTGTCGGTCACTAAGGATATCATTCGCTTCTAGGTACGCCAGGAGCTTATGATTCAGCACGCGTTCCATAGTCTTACAGAGTATGGACGATACCGAGATGGGTCTATAATTCGACGGGTCAGCACGACTACCCTTCTTGGGCACGGGTTGCACGTTAGCTTGCTTCCAAGCCTTCGGCACTTTTCCAGTCTCAAACGAAAGGCGAAATAGGCGTGTCAAGATCGGAGACAACTCAGGCGCACAAGTTTTCAGAACAATTGCCGGTATCCCGTCAGGGCCACTAGCCTTGTTCACGTCTAGGTTACGCAGTACCCTACGGACTTCCTTCTGATGAATGCGAATGTTCGACATGCTCGACTCGCATCCACCAGGAGAAGCAGGGGGCCTCGCGCCACCAGGATCCAGACGCGAAGATTCCGCAAACAAGGAAGCAAACAAATTCGCTTTCTCCTCAGCGGAGTGGGCAAGCGTCCCGTCAGGTCTCAGCAGTGGTGGTAGTGAGGGGCGGCAGAAGTTCGATTCGACCGACTTAGCCAGGGACCAAAAAGCCTTACTACCTGCTGGGTATGAAGCAAGTTTGTTCCCTATTCGGCTGATGTGGTCAAACCGTGCCCTCCGCAACACCACTTGACACTTGTCATGAACTGTCCTAACTCAAAGACGTAAGGTTGCCTTTTCGTTGTCATAACAGCAGTGATTGTTGTTTTTAAATATGTTCCGTTTCACGTTACTTTAATTCATTATTTTTGTTAAAAATCGATATTAACTAATATAAACGTTGCAACGGCCTTTATTTTATACCTTTTTATCATTTTACTAACAGTATTCTCATAAATTCTGTATTTGCATCTTCCCTATTTCAAATTCCGCTAATAGACGGACAGCAGAAGCTTAGTGATACGGTTCCGTTGGTTACTCTTTGGGTATGGAACCCTATAAACACTCTCTGTTCAACATTTCATCTGAAACACTGCTGGAAATAGACCTCTCTGAACGTCGTCGCGTCGAGGCGTTGTGAGACAAGCAGGTTGTAGGCAGTCGCTTAATCTATATCTACACTAATTTTATAAGGCTGAAGCGTTCGTTTGTTTGTTTGAACGCGCTAATCTCAGGAACTACTGGATCAAACCAGTAGTTCCTGAGTTTAGCGCATTGAAAAGTTGTTTTAGTGTTGGATAGCCCATTTATCGAGGGAATAGGCTATATTATTTAACATCGAAGCCGACCCCAATATAGTTGGGAAAAGGCTAGGATGATGATGATATAACATCGCGCTACTAGGTACCACTAGGAGGAATAACAGACAAAGTTGTGCGTGGGTCAGTTAGGTGAAAATACTGGTATTCAGCTGAAAAATAGACGGCAGAAGGTGTAGAGGTCGCAGCCCTATTAGATGATCCGATCAGATTCGTTTAACGCTCAACACCAAGCAGCATGATGCGCTCCATGACGCCAAGAACAGGCACTAGTGGAGATACATTGTACAGCGGAAATTGACCACTCATCGAGGGATTCACGGCCCTCAGCATTGAGGAATACGACGCGAGGAGAGGGGCAGCTGCATACGGCTAGACTGGCAGCAAAAAGGCAGATGGTGAAAAATTTGTTCATTTTATCCTCTAAAGTTTTTCCATGTTTGTTTCAGGCGGCGTCATTCCTACTTCATCCAAGATTGTCAGGGAAGGTGAGACCACGTCTACGGAGTTGATATTTGAGTAAGTTTCAGTTCAATTTATACTATAATCCTAATATCTATACTAATATATAAAGCTAAAGAGTTTGTTTGTTTGCTTGAACGCGCTAATCTTAGGAACTACTGGTCCGATTTGAATACCAGTACAAAAAAAAAAAAATACATTTGTAGTATATCATAAAAAATGTAGTCTTTATTTAAAAGTAATATGTACCTATTTTGTAAAGAACCCTCGGCGGGCGAGTCCGACTTGCACTTGAGCATATTATCTTACTATATTTAGTTAATTTTCTATTCCAGCTCAAGTCACCAAATGTCTAAAATCAAAATGGGTCCTGATCTGCGAAGTGCCAGGAGGCCTAAACAACTAATGAACAAGTAAGATTATTAAGATTTCATGCATTAGTATAAAGAAATACTTGCTTGTAAAATAATAGGCCATACGCCCAATTAGACAGAATAGGCAACATGCAATATTTCCATTTTTGCTTTAATTTTAAAGAACTCCATCTAGAATAGACCACCTCATAAATAAAAAATAAAAACACTTTAATTTATTGCCAAAATTGCGTTTTGAAACCGACAGTTTAAAGGTTCGCGCGAAAACGGACGATGACGTCACTCGTCAAGAACTGTTCTAACTCAAAGACATAAGGTTGCCTGTTCGTTAGCATAACAGCAGATACGTCACTAAACGCTGATTGTTGTTTTTGAATACGTTCCGTTTCACGTTACTTTAATTCATTATTTTTTGTTAAAAATCGATATTAACCAAAATAAAAACGTTGCAATGGCCTTTATTTTATACTTTTAATCATTTTACTGACAAAATTCTCATAAATTCTGTATTTGCATCTTCACTATTGGGCGTATGTATGGCCTATTATTTTAAGTTGTCGCTATCTGATATGCTCTATTTGTATTTTTTTTTTGTATAAGGCCTAATTTTAAGAAGGCCTTTTAGGTTTCCCTGAACTTCATTCTTATCTTTTTTTTAAATAATTTAAAAACGTTTCTCTTTTCAGACTGAAACCCACGACACACACTCAGACAAACATACAGACTCTAGAGCTATCGAAACCATATCTACCACTCATTCCATACCTACCATCTCACAAACCGACCACAGACGCTCAAATCAAGTCCTTCCTACTCAACACAGCCTTACAGAACGCCCTCACAGACTCCCTAAACCAACTGTCACAGCAAAGGACAGCTGTCAAAGTGACAGATGTCAAAAAAGATGGCGCCGAAGAGTTTGCGGCCAGTAATGAAGATGGGCCACGAAGGAGGTTGCATAAATGTGATGTGGCGGGATGTCATAAGGTTTACACAAAAAGCTCCCATTTGAAAGCGCATAAGAGGACGCATACTGGTGAGTTTATAATACAGTTAGATTTCCAGAAAATATTGGACACGTATTTTTTTCACTCAGTTGTCGGAAACCTTCAAGAAGTCTCTCGATAATCTATTATTTACTAAAACGTGACGTTAGGGTCACATGTACTCTAGAACTTGAACGCGCTTTATCATTATCGATTTGAAATGGCAAAAAATACGTGTTAAATATTTTTTGAAAATGTAACGAACGGACTATAAAAAAACCGGCCAGGTGCGAGTCGGACTCGCACACGAAGGGTTCCATACCATAAACCTTAATTTTTATTATTTGTTGTTATAGCGGCAATAGAAATAAACAATCTGTGAAAAAGTCAGCTCTCTACTTATTACGGTTCTTGAGATACAGCCCGCTGACAGACAGACGGACGGACGGACAGCGGAGGCTTAGTAAATACTATTTTTCTATCTATTAAAATACTCTATTAGGCTGCCTGTCCATTAACGCGAAGGGAGGAAAGCGGAGCGGAGAAACAGAGATATATTAACAAATTGAATTGCATAAAATGACTCTCACTGACATTTTATGCAATTCAATTTGTTAATATTTCTCCGCTCCGCTGCCTCGCTCGGCGTCAATAGGCAGGTAGCCTTAAGCTGGGGAGTATTTTACATGGAGCGAGTGCCTATGTTTAGAACCTTTGATTACACAGTTCATTTTCTAGGTTGTCAGTGTTTTAAAAGATTGTATGTAATTTATACGTGTGAGCCTGGGTTTTTAGCAGCATCAATGCCACCACGTAACACACTAACGCAGTGAAATTAGTATGACAACTCTAATCGCGCCATCTGTCCCGCCAAAATCGAACTACTGAACTAAATCATGCATCGCGGTGTCAGAGATTTCCGTACGATTTGAATGTATACAACAGTTCGAATATCAACTATCGGGCAGTTGCCCACCGGGCACAAAAACCGTCCGATCGGAGGATCCTTCCTTTTCTATAAAGGTTTGCGGGACATTACACTCTGTACTGCATACCTCTATAAGATAGATACTGGTAATCCCGACGTGATCCATAGTGTGACGTGATCTCCAAGGTCAGACAAAATATTATCGTGTTTTGTCTGACGGCAATTTCTGTGTCTAGATTGTTCTCAGTTGATAGAACAGGCTCGTCTCCAATGATTCGCTAAGGGCTGATTTTTAGGGTTCCGCACGTTCGGCACGCGAGTCCAACTCGAACTTGGCCAGTTTTTCAATTACTAGAATTTTTTTAACAAATTAATAAAAATTCTCTTTGATACTAAATCTTTGTAAAATACTTCGTTGCCATATTTATTCTTTATAATTATAAAATATATCTATTGGAAATTCGTGGAGGAGCTCGTGGCTAGATAATAACAGCCGCACGGGTCGATCTTCAAGGTTAAGCAACGCTTGCCAAGGTTGGTCTGTGGATGGGTGACCATCTTAACATATCGAGTTTCCTCCGTGCCTCGGAAAGCACGTTAAGCCGTTGGTCCCGACTGTCATTTGTAGATTTTTGGCTCAGTTAATCTGAATCCATGAAGTACCGTGTTACCCAGTTACTGGGTTGTGGAGGTCTGGTAGGCAGCCGCTCCGCGTAAAATACTGGTAATCAGCTAAATTCGGTTTAACTGGAAGCCGACCCCAATGTACTTGGGAAAAGGCTAGGCAGATGATCTACAAAATTTAGCCCTAAACGTTAGGGAATCAAAACAATGTTCAAGATAACACATAAATTATTCTGTTTACTAGATGTATTTCCGGTTTTTAGCATATGTACCTATAGGTTCCACGTGACATTTCCTTCACAAAATACTGCTACGATTTTTTATCTCAATATTTTTATATTTCAGGAGAAAAACCCTACTCCTGCGGTTGGGCAGGCTGCGAATGGCGCTTCGCAAGATCCGACGAGCTCACCCGACACACTCGCAAGCACACAGGCCATCGCCCATTCACCTGCCCACTGTGTAGACGCTCCTTTGCCAGGTCCGACCATCTCGGACTGCATATGAGGAGGCACTGAGCTAAAAAACACAGAGTATTAAACCAACAGAGTGTCAAGCAATGAGGATTATCGCGTTTGAATAGGGATGATTTCTGAGTAAAAAAATTGATTCTATTTAAGTAGGTACGTCAATCAGATTATCGATAAAATTTTGGACAAATATTTTGGCTTGTGTTTAAACACCGCCCAAAAAAGTACCTATTTTACTACCAAAAAAGTTCTAAACGGTTACCAAAACAGATAAATGGTCACCAAATAATATTCGAGAAGTAGCGCTCGCCGGCCGCTGCCGCGGCACCGCTCGCTTCGCTCGCTCGGCTCGCGCGCGGTTGGTCACAATTCTAACCTATTTTAACCAGTTTGTAACCCCAAGCCTACATTTTATGGCAATCACAGTTGAGTTGGATAGAATTTGGTGACCGTTGATCCATTTTGGTGCCTAGGCTTAGAGTCTTAAAAATATTATTTTTGGTGACCGTCTAAATTATACCCAAATATTTTCTGCTTTATTAAAAAAAAATATTTTTCGGCTTGGCTTCGGAAGACATATATAAGCCGGTGGTCCCGGCCACCAAAGGCGATCGTCAAATAAACCATGTCAGAGGCCCTTGAGGCGGTTTTGAAACTCTGACACTAGAGTGTGTGGAGTCGTTAGACCTTAATGCCCACACGATAATATTTTTTTGTTTATGTTCAAAAAGAAAAATACGTGTCCAATATTTTATTTACGGACTTATTCGATTTTTTTAGTCATCAGGCGTTAGGCGCTGCGCTGGTGTAGGGTGAGGACTTTGAAATGTAAATTTTGTTAGAAATTTATTTTAATTAGAAATGATTTTAATTCAACCGTTTTGTTGCGCGTAACTTTGAACAGAAATACTTAAGGACCATACTCGCTAGTGGCGCCAACTAGTGAACAAATACGATAGCCCTCATTGCCTGATAAAGAAATCTCTAGGATTTTGACTTTTTACTGCCTGCTAAAGCCAATATATCTTTCGTCAAATATGAAATACTGTTTGGTCAACCAATGGATAGCTTTTGAATTCATATTTCGAGATTAATTCTATCCCTCTGCAACTACTCAAATATCGACTTTACGGTTTTGTAAATTAAGCTGATTTTTAAGTGGCTGTTATAAAATGGCTTCAAAATATAGGCTGCAGTAGAACTTGAACTCTGTCTGTATGACGTAGAGTTTTTTGTAATAAAATTTTGAAAATTATCTCGATTTCTGTATTCAAATAAAAATATAAATTTAATTTGCTCTCTCTAAATCCGGAAAATACTCTTGAACGGAATAATATTATCTAGACATTGTTATTAAATACAACTAAGTACTTAAGGGCATTATATTGTGATCTTTTGCTCAAACGCTAAGACAATAATTTTAATATATTTTATTGTAATGATTGCACATTTTAAGGCAATTTTTAGCACCTATAATTTGATACTATAGGATTTTTTCGAGTTGGGTCGGTAATCTTTAGGAGTCACTTAGTTTTTAGAAATCACTAAATGCTTCCTTCCTAGCGCCAGTGCCGGATTAAGCCAGAGGGGCTTTTAGCAAATTTTACTAAGGACCCCCACCCCCCTAAACCTAAAACCTTCTTAAAATGAAAACGGAAACATCAATTGAAAACTTCTTGGTCGTATCAACTCTTCTTCCACCTGGCGTTAATCCCGGCTATTGCCAGGGTCCGGCTTCCTACTTAGCTTCCTCCACTTTGCCCGATCTTGAATGTCCTTCTCAGTCAGGCCATTGGCTCTTATGCCGGACTTGACAACGTCCAGCCAGCGCTTGCGAGGGCGACCACGGGACCTAACTCCAAGGACAGCCATGTTCATGCATCTCCGACCAACGTACTCCATAGGGCGGCGCATGATGTGGTCGTATCAACTATTCGCACCGAATAAGGTTGTTTAAAAACCGTGCCATCTCCCTCTCTATTTTTCACGGTCGGTGGGCGCTTATATATCGTTCGAGAGTTGCCACCATTTTCTTTATGGACCGGATCAAGGGATGCTTAAATTTCATACGGCATGGGAAAGCAAGGTTAAGTAACCTTTGCCAATATTGGTCTGTGGATCTACCACACACATTGTGTGAGGAGCGATATGGAAGAAAAGGGAGTTAGTGATAGAGTGACGACTGATAGAACAGAATGGAAGAATAAAACGTGTTGCGCCGACCCCAAGTAACATGGGATAAGGGCAGGAAGATGATGATGGATGGGTGACTATCATAACATACCGAGTTTCCTCCGTGTCTCAGAAAGCACGTTAAGCCGTTGGTCCCGGCTGTCATTTGTAGTTCTTTGGAAGTCGTTACAGATAGTCAGAAGCCAGTAAATCTAACTCCAGTCTTGAAGTACCGTGTTACCCTGCTGCGGAATCTGTTCGAAAGAGGTGCCGTAGCCTTGGAACACAAAGGGCACCAGGAGGAACACGGATGGGTTTTAGTCAGTAAGAGTCTGACACTCCCTCTTGCTTCACCCAGAGCGGGAGGAGTCATTTGATGATTTCCCATCCTTAAAAAAAAAAAAAAAAACCGTGTTACCCAGTTCATGGGTTCGGGAGGTCTGGTAGGCAGCCGCTCCTCATAAAATACTGGTATTTAGTTAAATCCGGTTTGACTGGAAGCCGACCCCAATATAGTTGGGAAAAGGCTAGATGATGATCCGCCCATAAGAGCTATCGTTCAGTATAATAAGAGTCAGGACTCGTGTGTAGAGCAGAACCATTGTTCGTGTTTCAGCGACATATTTTTGTAAGTCCAAGCGCGGAGCCAATGCGTGGGCTCGTATTATTTGATACTCTTGTTGCGTGATTAATCCGACACTGCTTAGCGTTTATATTGGGAAGGTCTTGGGTTCAATTCCCGGGCCGAGAAAGGTTTGTTTTCCTTCGTGAATTGCGCAGTAGCAGTCAGGACTCAAATTTGGTAAAAACAATAGAGGTGAAGGTACTATAGGTACAACTCTGCCTACCTTACCTGGGGTCTTTAAGTCAAGAATGAATACTTGAATACTTCTAGGTAAGCGTGTTTCGTTTTCGAACACATCATAGCCTACCAACAGGTGAGATAGTGGTCAAACGCGATAGTAAAATAAATGCTTCTAGGCGGTGAGCTACATCGTCGATCACATCATCGCTTACCATCCGGTGAGATTGTGGTCAAACAGAAGCATAATAATTTAAGAAGAAAAAAAACCTAGCGTACATGTTGGCTGAGAATTCATATCTTTATCTAAAGATTACCTACCCACACAGGATTATAATTTATTATGAGTACGTAAAGTGGCATTATCCTTAAACAATTAAGGCCAGTAATATTAATACATTTATTATTTTAAGTTTATATTAGTATATAAATAGTTTTATTTTAATATATTTTGTACCTACTATGTGTATTATAAAAAGGCGATTTTCGCTCGACATACCTACTACTACAGTTCGCGTCAGCGTGGTTTGCCCCTCGGAAGTTAGGTTTGAGTGAAGTCCGCGCAGGTGCAATCGCATAAAAAAGTTTTACGTTCCTAAAATATTTTTTGTTTATACGTATTTTACTATAAACAAGTAACAAAGACTACCAGTAACAATAAAATATCAAAAACACACACACCACAAGAACACAAATCAAACTGTAAGAAATAACTAAAATAAATTATTAAAAACAATAACAACGTGTAACACTTTTCGCATCCACAGTCGTATTGCATTGAGCAAGCGGGACACGCTTATGCATCGAACGTATACGAGCGAGTTAGATGCTATTACACCCGCGCGCTTGAGCTAATCCGCGCATGCGCGAGCTACCCGCGCATGCGCGATTGTATGTTTGTTGTCAAATTGACGTCCTGCGCAGCCGATTGCGACTTTGCGGAGGCAAACTTGCGTGACGGGAACTGTACTTAAGTTGAAAGCGTTGAACACCAATATTCATTAAAAATCATGAATTAAAATGTGTAGGTTATTTTGTTTTGTAATGAATAAACTATTAGAAAAATGGTCTATTGGGTAAAAGGACCTTGAATGTGTCGACAATGAAGAATAATAATATTTTATTAAATTATGCTTTTTAGCTAGATCTCTGATCAAGATTATTTAAGATTAGTTCCAATAAGTAACCGTAAACCATGAAAAACTATAATTTAAATTAGACAAATATAAATTAGCTTTGAAAAATATATGGTTTGTGGGTTTTATGTTTGTAATATTGTATAATAATGCTCAATAATAGTTCCGTTAAACGTAAAAAAAAAATATTAAAATATACAGGGCAGTAGTGGCAATATTAGGATTAATTTAAAAATTCCTATTTTGTACTAAATAATATTTTTTTCATAATTTTTATAGTAACTTGTTTTGTTTCAAAAGTTTATATGTACTTAAATAGTTATAAAAAATAATACATTAAGTTTTGTAGTTTATAAGATGTAGAATTTCATAAGCAATAATATTTGGGGCCAGTATTTCAGAAATTATTTAGGTTTATTAAAAAAAAATATAAGCTAAGAAAAATATTTTTAGAAAAATGAAAAGTTAGACTTATTTGACAACTTCCTGTGATTTTTGTAAACAGTAATTCCTTTAAAAATATCAAAATCTGTTTAGATTAAATTAATTTGTGTACCTTTCTATATTGAAAAATGATCTCAATTGGTATTCCTCTCTCTCTAATCGTTTTACGTGAATTTGATCTCAAAAACATAATACTAACAAATATATTGTTTCTCTAACTTATTATTCAATAAGAAATAAATCGAAGTTATGTCTATATTTTTAATTTCAAGTTTAAATTTTTAAATTGCTTCAAATTCGGTGAATCATAATAATAATAAAAACATATTCGAATTATTTCTTTTTATAATTCAAACAAAACCGTACTTAATTTAAACTATAATTTAATTGAAACACGCATTTTTACGGCCAGTAAGCGTAAATGCACACTTTGTTATTATAAATAAGACGACTTTTTTATTTTTACTATTATTTTTATTTTATAGTTTTAAGATCTTTAATATGTGCAGAACGTTACATGTGTATTTTTCTTTGATACTCTCATTGTATCGTGGTATTATTTTTGTGTATTCAACATTTTTGTGCACTACCAGTTAAAAATATTACTATTAATACAGTCTTAAATATTTTTTGTTGCAAATTATAAAACAATTTCAAATTATTCAACGATTTCGCATTCATTTTTTTTTTGTCTAATTTTAGGATAAGACTCCATTTTGCTATCTACTCCGTGTAAATTTTGCTAGTTATTAGGCTAGTTTCCACTATCAATAAATTGCAAAACTATTTAGTCCGTCAGTTAAAGTATTGAATCAATGAATATTGACAAAGATAAAACGCATCAAAACTCGGGAGTGGGGGCTCGTGACGTCAGATCGCACTAAAAATTATACCACGGCGTGACATATTGAGAATTTTAAAAGCGCCGTATGTCAATTTTGGTTTACGTAACAAAAGAAAAAAAAATAAAAACCCCTACGGCAAAAAATATAAACGTATTCAATTTAAAATAGGTACGATTCTTTGGGCCAAGCGTCTTCGCCTCGAGAGACCGCAAATATTTGTATTTGTTAAGTAGGCACCTACATATACTATATTTCATTTTTTTTTGCCGTCGGGTTTTTTTTATTTTTTTTATTTAATATTTAGTTCATGCTTTTTAAACTTAATTCACCTAATAGATACTATATCATAGGTAGAAAACCTATGATATCATCTCTCTGCCCTTATCCCATGTTACTTGGGGTCGGCGCGTATTCGGTCCTATCAGCCGTCACGCTATCACTAACTCCCCTTTCGTCTATATTGCTCCTCACACAATCCATCCATATTTTTTGGCCTTCCTCTCCCTCCATCCATCGACACATGATCTACACTCACCTAAACGGCACTACTAGATCGTATACCAACATATATCGGTAGAACGACTGAAAGTAGCTTAGCATCTCTCACCAATGTATTCACTCATTTCTCTTATCTGCTCCATCATCAGACCCTGATCACGATCCATTTATTAACCTATTCATGGCGATCATTTACATGAACACGAAAACGGAAGGTCTGCTGTAAGTAAGTGAGGATTTGGGTATCCTGCAGATTTCAGGACATGCTTCAGCATCAGTATAAGGTTACTGATCAAAATATAATGTTCATTAAAACTATTCCAGTGATTTCAATCATGATACCTCTGCTGTATCTTAGTGAGGACTTGGATATTCTGCAGACCTCAGGTTATGTTACAGCATCAGGTCAATATAACCATGTTCTTGCAATGTCACTGAAGTAACAGAATACTAAATTTCACATCGATCAGACCCGTAAAAACTGGTTAAAAGCCTTCATCAACTAGAATAGAGCTGATGATCTTCAAACGGCTCAACCGATTTTTATAAAACTTGTCTAAGAACCACCGCTAAAAATCTGCTTTCAAAAACCGCATTCAAATCGGTTCACCCGTTTAAGAGCTACGGTGCCACAGACAGACAATGATACACAGACACATAGTGGTCAAACATATAATATAACACAGCCCTCTTTTTTGGTCGGGGGTTAAAAAAACGGCTCAAATGTTTTTTGATAATTAACTAGTGGACTGATTAGGTTTCATTTAAAAAATTAATTATCTATCTATTCATTTTATATATAATAACTAAAACTAACAAATACACTAAACTAAAAAAAAAACTAAAATATAAAAATGTATCCTCAACGCTGTCAGCTGGTGATGTGCCCAAGAGACTGGCGGCATTGCCACGTTGAATGGCAATGCTTAATCTCTGCCCAAAGTAACAGCCAGACTGATTAGATTTTTTCAGTGGACCAGCCTCTTAAGATGTCGCCTAAAACTTAATGATTTTAATATTTTATCTTTATTTCTCTCAAAGGAGCTCGTGGCTCAATAATAACAGCCGCACGGGTCGATCTTGAAGGTTAAGCAACGCTTGCCAAGGTTGGTCTGTGGATGGGTGACCATCTTAACATAACGAGTTTCTTCCGTGCCTCGGAAAGCACGTTAAGCCTTTGGTCGCGGCTGTCATTTGTAGATCTTTGGCAGTCGTTACGGATTGTCAGAATCCAATAAAATCTGACTCCAGTCTTGCCAAGATGTAACGTGTTACCCAGTTAATGGGTTGCGGAGGTCTGGTAGGCAGCCGCTCCACGTAAAACACTGGTATTCAGCTGAATTCGGTTTGACTGGAAGCCGACCCCAATGTAGTTGGGAAAAGGCTAGGCAGATGAAAAAAAATCTTTATTTCTCTCAAAGTCTTAGTATAAAAACTTGTGTAAATACTTGTCACTTGCACTAAATACGAGTGTTATACCTGTTTGTTTTTTGTAATACTTATATATAATTATTTATAAAACATATTTTAAATCGAGTGGTGTTACTTTCACTAAAACTCATTGAATAATATCTAGAAAATATTTGTTTATCAAATACGTATATTGAGAATCTTTACCCTGGCCAAGGAGATTTGTTTTTTTTTTATATTTTTAGTATCACCCTGTATAGTGACACCGCTCTTTCTTCGAATTTAAACCTTATGGTGCTGGAACAAGGTTCTATATTATATGAAATGTATATTTATTTACTTATCTCGTTATATTGTCATAATAAAATTGTGAAAAATAAGTCGTGTTTTTTTTGTCAGTTCACCTCATTCAAAGCAAAAGAAATTGCAAAACCGACTTCTAAAAACAAAACACTACAACATAAAAAATAACTTGCTTTAAAGTTATTTTTTACTTTTTAGTGTTTTGTTTTTGGAAGTCGGTTTTTATTTTTTTGTAAAAAAGATTTTTTATTTCTCACTTTTTATTGATACTCAGGTATCACTAAAAAGTGAAAACACAAACAGCGTGCCGGCGTGATGATATGTTATGAACTGGTGTAAACAATCAACAGAAATGCGATTTCAGAAATCCCGATCCATTTGCTATCATTTATTGAAGAGTTCCATTGCCTACCTCCGAAGTTCTTCATCAGATCTTCACCAAATTTAAATGGGACCAGTCTGGGAAAATACTCTTCCAAACAAAAAAATAATCATCCAAATCGGTTAACAATGGCAAAAATATCGTTGAACAAACATTTTTGTGTGGGATCCCATCACCAGATCCTGACTTACACCTTCCATCATCAGCTCAGCAACATGAGATGATGATTACCAGGCTCAAATATCTGAATTGCGATAGAAAGTTTATGAAAAACGTTGTATGTGCTTACAAAATTTGAGGGTTTCCCTCGATTTTCATGGGATCCCATCATCCGATTCTAACTTTGTGACAATGGGACTACCTTATATATATAGGCTTTCGAACAAAAAAATATTTTTTTAAATCGGTCCAGAATTGGCGGAAAATCGGTGAACATACATTAAAAAAAAAGTACATACAGCTGAACAGATTACTTCAAAAACGAGGAGGTTCTTCTTCCTTTTTTTCGACAGTTTCGGATAGTGTTCATACGCATTCCGAAACCAACCGGCTCGATTCCTGGCTAGAAAAACCAATTTAAAAAAAATCGAATATTGCCGATTGAGTGCTAGAGTCACCGTTATTCGAAATAAATAAATTGAATTTATAGTTGTCATCAAAATCGGTCTCGAGACTCGTTTTAGTGTTTTTCGCTATTCTTAAATACTTTCGGATTTGGCTATCTACCCGCACATAAAAAATTCACTCTGGCTGGGACAAATCAGATGCAAATCCTGGGAGTCTAAAAAGGCCACTTTAGCAGACACAGAAAGCACATCACGCTACCTGTCAAATTTTCCCAATCAACTTGAACCTAAAGCGATTGCGATAAAGATGAAAATGTTTGACTGATAGTTGTGTGATTAATTCTAATATGTTTGTGCTAAAGTGGCCTTTTTAGCCCTCCAGAACCTAACCCTGTACGCCGATTACACAAATATATGTCAAAAAACGTCGAAAGCTCGACTTATCGTGGGGGGTACGCCAATGCGTCTGTACTGTCGTTCAAAGTAATAATTATTATCCCTACAGACATAAAGGCCTGAGCGGGAAGTCTCGACGGGTTATGTGCACTTCGTCCCGCGTTCGCAGTAGGTCCCATTAGCACTTCGTCTCGTTCGCAGTTTGTCCCATTCGCAGTAGGTCCCATTCGCGGTTGGTCCTATTCACAGTTGGTGGATGGAGCTGACCTATTATAGCCATCGGGACGACTTTCTGCACTTGTGCGAAATTAACTCATTGCGTGTCTAAGGCACTTGTCTCGCCGCCGGCGAGGAAGCAAGTAGCTATCGAATATTTGCTCGCTGAGAAGAGGGACAAAAGATATAGATCTCGTGTAAGTAAAAGAGACATAATAAAATTCATAGTCGCTATTTTTTTATAAATTCGTCATTCCAACACGATCCCTTTTGTCATTTTTCTAAAAGTTCGTAATCTGCTAATTCATAATGGTCGATCACTGGTCGGTCAATGGTCTCGTAATATAATCGTGTTAGAAAGACATTTTCGTATTGCGATTATTATAAAACCCGTTATTAGAAATGATTTTCGAAAAACTACTACTAAATTTGAACATTCAAGTTATGCCAGATATATTTTTACATATTATGACGACACGGTTGGCGCAGTGGTTGAGCGATCGGCTGCTGCGCTGCGTGTCGCAGGTTCGATTCCCGCACGGAACAAATATTTATATGGCCTACAGATATTTGTTTCGGGTCTGGCTGTTTGTGTATGTGAATTTGTATGTTTGTGAACGCACCCACGATACAGGAGAAATTCCTAGTGTGGGGCAACGTTTTTTTTAAAGAAAAAAAAAAAAAAAAAAAAGAAATAATATTTTTATTAATTTGTCATTATGTACGAAATTACCATTCTATGCCATTTATTTCAATGGAGTGTCAGTGGTTGACCATTGGAATGTCAAAATGACGCTTTTACAATATATTATTAAATTACCAAACTTGTCAAAATCAACAATTATTGTTAATTTTGACTAGTTAGTTACTTGATTAGACAATAGTGTCAGAATGGTCTATAATTAATTTCATAATTATTATGAAATCAATGATAGACCATTCTGACACTATTGTAATTGCAGACTTGAAGCCCTGGCTGTTCACTCTGCCGGCGAATGGCTCTTACCTCAAGTTGATCGCAGCGACAAGAGCTATCAAAGATTATACTCACTCAGCGACACTCGCTCGGCGATGCTCGCTTGACGGTCGGAACTCACCACAGTGGTAATTTCTACCTATAGTGCGGGCTGAAGCGAGTATTGCGAGTAAAAGCCTGTTGCACAAAAGCACTCGCTGAAAGCTGAGCGTCAAAACTATCGAAACTTTTCACTCGCTACTCACTAATCGCCAACTGTTTCGAGTTTGAAGCTTTACTCGCTACTCGCTGATCGCCGGCGGTGAGGCAAGTGCCTAAAAAGGTGAATTAAGAGAAAAAAATATTTTTGCAATAAAAATAATAGCAGCCTCTTTTGAAGAATTGTTGGGGCAATTTTTCTTTTTTTTTTCTAAACCGTTGACATGTCTCTGTATTTGTTCTGTCAACGATAAAAAAAATGTCAAAATCCTGTGTCCAAAATAAAAAAATTCACTATGAATATTTGTTTTCATAAAATGTAGAAATTGTAACAAAAAAATTGTAAAATATGGCGTAAGTATTCCCTGACTTTGTTTTTTTGTTTTATTAAGTGATGACTGGTGAGCCAACTCTGGACCTCGAACTCGCCTGATAGAAGAAGAGAGTCCAGAAAATGTCTTTTCACTGTTGCTTTAAAGGTAGGTAGGTGGTAGGGAACATATACGCTGGCAGAGAAGGTTATAAGTTATGAGGAGGAGAAGGTATGGTAATAGGTCGTTACGCTGCGCACCACTGACCACTGATTCTAGGGCTTCTATCTGTAACGACTTTTCTTTTGGTATGGAACAAGCCCGCCACACATTCCCAACCACTGCTACTCCTGAAAGCCAGAATCAACGCGAGCTTATCGTCGCAGATGTGTTTTACGCTCACCTACACCTGCGAGCGTCAAATACACCTACCTACTCCTCAGCTCGCGGGCCGCCTCGCCCGTCCGTGCCTATGCGGGCTTAGATTACACTCTAGGGGTGGGACAGACAAGACTACGTGGAGTCGGTTTTGCAGCGATTCGTTTCTGTCACTAACTTTTATAGCACAACATATTGAATTTTGAAAACAATACTTTAATTTAAATTCAAGGTTAAAAATGAAATTGTTTCCGTTATTTCTAAAAATTGTATGCCTAAATGCTATTAAGCTAATGGCTAGGCTTTATGCCTAGTAATATTATATGAATTAAATTTGTGCCAAAAAAAATGGCCTTCAAGATAATTATGCCAACAAAAAAAAATATGCGAAAAAAATATGGGAAAAGTATTATTATGGAAATAAAGATTATGCCAAAGTATATTAGGAAAAACAACATTATGTGAAAAGAAGGGATCCCGGACCTGGTGAGGATGGCGGGTAGCCGATGGGTGCGAGACACACCGGACCTGTTGTTGTGGCGATACTTGGGGGAGGCTTATGTCTAGCGGTGAACGTCTTTCGGCTGATATAATGATGATGTCGAATGTGCCGATAGGCGTGATAGCCTTAACCTGAAGAGGCTCTCGTTGGGCAGTCTGATCAAGGGCTCGATGCAGGAAGCAGAACTCCTATACCTACACAGTGCGTATTTTTAGGAGCCCTGAGCTACAGCAGCTTGGACTGTTTCATTGATACTTGTGGGTTTGTATTCTAACCTCTGCTGTCCGTCCGTATGTCTGACAGCGGGGTTTATTTCAAGCAAGAACCGCAATATGTAGACAGTTGAAACTTTGTGTGTATTGCCGCTATAACAACAAATAATAAAATGCATCAAAAAACTGTCCTCGCCCCAGCGATCCCTAAGCCGATGTCCGCACGTGGGGTGCGGACATCGGCTTAGGGAGCGACGTCACGAGCGTGTTGTTACTCTTTAATACGGTCTGGTCGGATGTATTAAAGAGTTCTTTTTTTTTTTTTTTTAAGAGCAACGATTTTTCTTATTGGGCGTCGTATATCAGATTGGGGCCAGCCCCTGGAGAGAAGCCCTAGATACGCCAACGATCTGTGCTCATGGCGTGGGCTGCTACAGGAGCTGCGAGAGGCCATAAAAAAATACTAAAAAATATGCTATTACTTTTAGTTGCGAGTTATGTGAGCACTGTCAGAGCCCCGTCTCCAAAGAGGACAGGATCACAGTACAAGAAGGATTCAGCTACCACAAGAAATGTCAAAAGTGCTGTGAGTATGCCATCCCTATTATTTGCGAGTAACGTGAGTACACTGAGTACTGTCAGAGCCCTGGCTCCAAGGAGGACAGGACCACGATACTAGAGGGGTTCAGCTACCACAAGCGGTGTCGCATGTGCTGTGAGTATACCATCCCTTTTAGTTGCGAAGAACGTGAGTACTGTCAGCCCTGGCTCCAAGGAGGACAGGATCACGATACTAGAGGGGTTCGGCTACCACAAGCGGTGTCACAAGTGCTGTGAGTATACCATCCCTTTTAGTTGCGAGTAACGTGAGTACTGTCAGAGCCCTGGCACCAAGGAGGACAGGACCACGATACTAGAGGGGTTCAGCTACCACAAGCGGTGTCACAAGTGCTGTGAGTATGCCTTCCCTATTAGTTGCGAGTTACGTGAGCACTGTCAGAAACCTAGCTCCAAGAAGGACAGCACCACGATACTAGAGGGGTTCAGCTACCACAAGCGGTGTCACAAGTGCTGTGAGTATACCATCCCTTTTAGTTGCGAGTAACGTGAGTACTGTCAGAGCCCTGGCTCCAAGGAGGACAGTACCACGATACTAGACGGGTTCAGCTACCATAAGCGGTGTCACAAGTGCTGTGAGTATGCCATCCCTATTAGTTGCGAGTTACGTGAGCACTGTCAGAGCCCTGGCTCCAAGGAGGACAGGATCACGATAGAAGAGGGGTGCCGCTACAACAAGACATATGTATTGTGCCCATCCCAAATTACGGTCGCAAAATTTCGGCCTTGGAGTTTTCCAAAGAGCGATGGAACGCTGTATTCTGAGTGTAAAAGACAGGATAGAATTCGAAACACCACGCTGAGTTTCAAAACGGGACTAATGGACGTGTGGGTACGAAGACACTGTGACCGTTTGGGCAAGTCTTCACGCAATCCAGTCTCAATGGCCGGTCCAAACAGAAGTGGTGAGACGACCTGAATGCGTGAAGGCTGGTACGAGGTGTCGCTTGAAAAAAAATCCTGGAAGGACTCTTGGGGAGGCTTACTATATTCAGCGGTGGTTATACAAAGCAGTCTAATTAACAAAAAAAAAAACCTAAATCATCATCTGCCTAGCCTTTTCTCAACTATGTTGGGGTAGGCTTCCAGTCAAGCCGGATTTAGCTGAATACCAGTATTTTACGAGGAGCGGCTGCCTACCAGACCTCCACAACCCATTAACTGGGTAACACGGTACTTCGTGGCAAGACTGGAGTCAGATTTACTGGCTTCTGACTATTCGTAACGACTGCCAAAGATCTACAAATGACAGCCGGGACCAACAGCTTGACGTGCTTTCCGAGGCACGGAGGAAACTTGGTATGTTAAGATGGTCACCCGTCCACAGTCCATCCTTGAAGATCGACCCGTGCAGCTGTTATTATCTAGCCACGAGCACCTTAAAAAAACCTTAATACTTATTGAACTATTCTGTTTCATTAAATGTTCAGTAATATTGTATTGAATTAAGCTTATTTTTTTTTAAATTAGACTGTTAAAATTGTAAAAGTGTGTAATTGGTAGATTGCAAATGGTGTAGTCAGGTGTAGTTGAGGAGCTCGTGGCTAGATAATAACAGCCGCATGGGTCGATCTTCAAGGTTAAACAATGCTTGCTTAGGTTGATCTGTAGATGGGTGACCATCTTAACATACCGAGTTTCCTCCGTGCCTCGGAAAGCACGTTAAGCCGTTGGTCCCGGCTGTCATTTGTAGATCTTTGGCAGTCGTTACGGATAGTTGGAAGCCAGTAAAATCTGACTCCAGTCTTGCCATGAAGTACCGTGTTACATTGTTAATGGGTTGTGGAGGTCAGGTAGGCAGCCGCTCCTCGTAATATACTGGTATTCAGCTAAATCCGGCTTGACTGGAAGCCGACCCCAATATAGTTAGGAAATGGCTAGGCAGATGATGATGACATGGTGTAGTCAGTAAAAAGTAGATTTTGGGTCTAATCAAGTTAGCCAGCCCTGCTATTAGGGTTCCGTTTTTTTTTCTTTTGTGGTACGGAACCCTAAAAATGAATTAAATTGCTGCCGATTGCAATCGCTGAAAGGGTTCTGTGGTTAGCTTACCTGCTTCCATGGCAAAACGGTTTGAGTCATATGAATGAAATTAAATAAACTAAATCAATGTTTTAATAGTCCTGTTTCCTACATTCAGATGTCTGCAGCGAAACCAACCTCTTGAACGCAGAAGTGTTCAAGGGTGTAATATTTTGCAACAGCTGTGCGCAGAGGATATTCCAGGGTTGCTCCACGGCTCGCAGGACCAAGACTATGTTTTCAGGCAGGGGAAAGAGTCCCAGATCTAAGTCTCACAGGTATTTGGCGACGAGTTACCAACCATAACACTAAGTGCATAAACTAGCGTTTCTCTCCTCCACTGTTCTTTTCTGAGTCGAGCTTCATTGACTCGTCCTTTTTCTGGTTGTCGCTACTATTGGTCCTGGCTTTCAGGAGTTGCCGTTGTTGGGCATAGTGTGGCGTGCATAACGGTATTGACATCTGCACAGTATTGGTAATTCTGAGACCCCTTGATGCCTGTAAGGCAGTTCACTTTTTCCGTAAGTTGGATTATGTGAATTGTTTCGTTTACAAAGTAAGGCGTTGTCCTAATTGGCAACGATCGTACGAGCAAACGATGCGTTCATCGTCGTGCGATGAAAATGATCGTGCGGTGGTCCAACCGGTGTCTTAATTGGCAACGATTGTAGGACCAAAAAATGCGTTCATCGCCTTCACCGCAGCGGCGCCATTTTTACAATGTCTGTTTCCAGAGATGCACAGTTTTTGCTGTCAGCAATTTTGCTTTGAAAATTGCTAGTGATGTACGGAATTACGAAGAAAACTTTTACGATTAATTATCCATGACAAAAGAAACATTAGATTACATCTGCAATGGATGCATCGCGAGATGACGCGTGACTAATCAGGACATTCAAAGTAGATTTGTAGCTTTGATTGCACGATCAAACCCATCGTACAATCGATGACTTGCATGCTTTATTAGGACACGCTAAAGAAATAAGTGTGACGATGAACGCATCGTTTGCTCGAACGATCGTTTTTAGTAAGAACGACGCCTAAGACACCTACAACAAAAATAAGTCTAAAATTACCAATCAGCTTAGAGCAAACGTGCAAAGCTTTGCCCAGTAGTGGGACAACAATAGACCGGTAGACACGTACTATTAAAATTTTAGGAAAAAACAAGTTGGGAGTCAAGAGTGAATAAGTTACTTCTAGGCAAGCATGGTCATCTTCGACCACATCATACTTACCATCATTTGAGATAGTGGTCAAACGCGTGCTTATCAATAGTAAAAAACAGATTTAGATTCAGTTAAAAATATTTACCAGACGTGAACGAGACAGATCAAGACGCCAAGATAGGTATCGTGACAACAGCCGAGATGGAGTGATAGAACTGGCAAAATTGGCAGGTTCAAACTCTGAATCCGACGAACACATAGAACCGAAGCAGAAAAAACCCACGTAAGAAACTTGTATGTTACTAGGACTTTGAAAGAAAAGATGGATAAAGTATCAACTAAAACCAAGACGCGAGGATACTGAAATAGGACAGTTACTCGTATTTAGCTTTGCGCAGCACGATGCCCGCCACCGCATCAATATGTCGCATAACGCATCGCTATGCCACGTAACGAACTTTATGCCACGTAACGCAATGTTATGCTGCGATACACAACGACATGCTGCGAACTGCAACGTTATGCTGCGAAACGCAACGCTGTGGCGTGATACGCACCGCTATAACGCGAAACGCTACGACATGCCGCGAACTGCATCGCTATGTCGCGAAACGCAACGCTATGCCGCGAAACGCAACGCTATTCCGAGAAACGCAACGCTATGCCGCGAAACGCAACGCTATGCCGCGAAACGCAACTCTATGCCGCGAAACGCATCGCTATGCCGTGATACGCACCGCTTTAACGTGAAACGCAACGCTATACTGTAGTTTATTTCTACACCCATCTTTAGCTGTAACATATACATAGATATATTAATAGATTTTCTTTTCAGAAAATTGGTGGCATCTGACCACGCTTTGCAAGTTGAAAAGAATAAACATGTAGAAGTAAGTAGTCTTCATTTAACTGTTTGTTATACAGGGTAGATCCACTTGTATTTAGCATCAATATTTAATAAGATGTAGAGGGAAGAAGGTGAATAATAACAAAAATAACCTTTCTTTAAGGAATGGCTATAATTATATGCCATTCTCATCCTAAAAATAAAATTGGTTATTCGGAAAATTTGAACTTACATAGACAGTAAATACATATATGATGAGAAATATAAGGAAAAAAAACGGGCAAAGTGCGAGTCGAACTCGCGTACAAATTTCATTTTTGTAACATGTTATTTTAACACTAAAAACGTCTTATAGGTTTTCTGGTAATCTATACGTAAAGAATATGGGAAGCTAAGGGAGTGTAATGGTTTTTCAAACTGTATCTATACTCTATACTAATATATACATACCGAGTTGATACGACAGAGGGGCATTAAATTACACTACGTATACTATACGTGTTTAGTATTAATTCGATACGGTACAAAAATAAAAAGCGCCAAAAATGAGAAAATATTCTTTTTAAACAAACTAAATAGCTTAGGTAACACAGTGGCAACGTCGCACGCGCGCCGGAGCGCGGTGTGCGTTATCTCGTGTGTCGAGGCGGGGTCGGGGGGGGGGGGGGCTCGTTCGGCGAGTTGGGCCTCCGCTCGTGCTGGCTTTTATGTTTGGTAAGGTTTTGAAGTACGCGCACAAAAACAAACACACTAAATTTTTAAATTCTCGATGTGTCCTCCATTAACATTAAGGTGGATGCTCCAGGGTCCCTCTAAGTTCATGTAGTTCGAAAGAATGATTATTTCTGAAATATTCATTCTTTCGAACTACATGAACTTAGAGGGCTATATGATGATTAAAATGGTTATAATTCTTTAGATAAATACGCGTTACGGTCGCAGATCGCATTTGGTCCACATACAGCTTCACACTGACCGGCAAATTGCAAAAAACATAAAAATATTTGAATTTCGCGGGCCACCCTGGAGCATCCACCTTAATGCACAAATTATACTGACTGAGAATATTGTTATTTATTTTTCTAATTAAATCACTGTCCGTCGCCAAGCACTGGGCAATTGCGGCAGTCACCATACCAGAGCTAAACCTGCGTTTCCACGGCAGTCTGACGCCGTGTAAGTTACACGAGGCATTGTTTAACACTTTAATTACACACACACAACCAAAGTTTTATTACGTGTCCTACCACTGTAAAAAACAGTCAATCACAAAAAAAACACTAATACTAAACCCAGGTTATGTGTCCTGTCACAATAAAAATAAGAAATACTGTCTTAAACTTATTTAGTGTCCCATCATAATAACAAAACAAAATCACAATTGTCAGCGCGCGAATTTGACAAATCGTACGTTCCGAAAGGACAGCGCGGCGTCGGCGCACTGAAAAAACAAGTTTTTGAGAGGCCCCACTTACCGTTCGCAAAAAACTAGGATGCAACAAACTAACCTATTTATGTTTCTCTTACTCGAGCTATGTTTGTCACTCTCGTAGTGAAAGTGCAAGTGTGTGTGTATTTATTGCTTCCTTGTTTGCATTGCCAATTTTTTAGTGAATTACTTGCGCCATGCGTCAGAGCGGCAACAACGCATCGTAGATTTATCGTTGTAAGGTGCATGACCAATGCTTAGACATAATCAGATGTTAGGAAAGATACATCGCGTTCAAACGGTGCAAAAACTTTAAAAATAGTTTGCGACTAAACTACTGCTCCTATTTAATTGATTTTTGGTACAGAGCTTGAAAACGGTACCTAGTATTGGCAGTTTAAAGGAAAGCCCCTCTAATTCAAATTCAAATTCAAAGCAGTTTATTTCAAATAAACCATTCACAGACACTTTTGAAACGTCAAGGTCAGTCAGTCAAAAACATGGAAGCTATTTGCACGTTCCAAAGCGTAGATCTCTATGGAGAAGAACGTGCAAGAAACTCCACGGACACTCTTTTAAATCATGTTCTGTTTTACCAAATTCTAAGTTACATATACTTGTTGCTTCTGCATGTGAGGACAATGCAAAGGAAAAAAAGCTTTTATAAGAACATAAAATATACAGATTAAATTGAGCCAATGACAGTTAAGACATGACCAGTCTCAACCGACGGCGCTCGTTCACGAACATGACGCGTGTATCCGGCACCTTTCAGCCGGTCGATTCTGTAAACATGTCGAAGTGAAGGCTTGGGTGGAGTGAGCGTGTCATGAAGTGAGCTGTCAAAAATACTAGTGATTGATAAATATGTTAAAGAAAAATATCGATAATCGAGTTTACCAATTGAATGCTACAGTTAATACATTTTTATATTTAACTAAAATACTGCATGAAAAAGAAACGATGTGTGAATGACGAAGCCCTATTGAATGACTTTTTCATGAAATAACCATTCAATAGGGCTTCATGAACTTAGAGGGCTATATTGATGATTAAAATGGTTATAATTCTTTAGACAAATACGCGTTACGGTCGCGAATCGTATTTTGTTCAACAAACACTTCAGACTGACCGGCAAATTGCAAAAAAAACATAAAATATTTGAATTTCGCGGGCTACCCTGGCGCTTCCACCTTAAGGGACGGTGAGGAGAACACGCGAACGTTCCCTGCGGGAATTCTTTTTTTAAACTTTGAATCTTCCGTGATAGCTAAATGACAATTCAAACGAGTGAAGAGTTCCCTTCACCGTATTCCGCTGACTTTAAGGCAAGTGAGGTGAACACGCGAACTATCCCTTCACCCACCGATGACAGCGGCAGCGTGGACATTTCTTAAATCATTGAAAGTATTTCATATTCAAAGTTTTCAGATATTTTACGGTGTAAATGTTATTTTTTTATTTTGATATTTTAGTAGTCATTTTTGTGTCTGGCTTAATTTTTTTTCCAAAAGTAGGCTATCAATAAATTGAGGGGTAATGTGTTTAAACAAAATAAATTAGATTGTAAAACTCTTATATACTGGGTTATATTTCGGTACACTCGCCATGTATGGCCATGCCAGGACCATCAAATCGGGTGAACACTGACAGTTACATGTACAGACGCCAGCAGATCAAGCTACAAGAAAATGTCAAATTTCTTTAATACATTTTCAACCTTATCTCTGAAACAATAAGGTTCAAGGTTGATTGGGAAAATTTGACGGTTTTGGGCTGTTTGATGTGCTGGCATCTGTACCTGTGATCACCCAAACTCATAGATACTACATCCGGTGCGTGAAAGAACCATCGAGTAATAAGGATATTTTTAATATTGTGATACCTACACACGGATCTAAAGTCAAACTTGGTATCAGTGTGCTACAGCATGCAAACTTAGCAAAGATACAAATCTAGCTGCTTTTAATATGGCTTACTGATACACGTAGGTTAAACTGATTAATAATAATAATATAATATTCCACACAACTATCACACAACGCTATCTAGTCCCAAGCTAAGCAGAGCTTGTGTTATGGGTACTAGACAACTGATAAACATACTTATATATTTCTAAATACATACCTACATATTATAGATAAACTACACCCAAATAAAGCCTGATTTCATAAAAAATGTTGCCGACAGGTTTAATTATTACTCTGAACCGAGTTTTACAATCTTAAATCTAATCTAATACATTACCCTTCAATTTATTGATTGCCTACTTTTGAAAAAGGCACAAAAATTACTATTAAAATATCAAAATAAAAAATAACATTTACACCGTAAAATATCTGAAAGCTTTGAATATGAAATACTTCAATACTTTCAATGATTTAAGAAATGCTCGCGCTGTGATCAGTGGGTGAAGGGATAGTTCGCGTGTTCACCTCACTTGCCTTAAAGTCAGCGGAATACGGTGAAGGGAACACTTCACTCGTTTGAATTGTCATTTAGCTATCATAGAAAAATCAAAGTTTAAAAAAAGAATTCCCGCGGGGAACGTGCGCGCGTTCACCTCACCGTCCCTTAAAGTCACCGGAGTACGGTGAAGCGAACCCTTCGCTCGTTTCAATTGCCACTTGGCTACCTACCTTTCTACGCAAGCGCAAGTCAGAGTGAGTTTTAACACGCTAAATAAAATAATATTAATTAGATACCTACTCATGTTGGATACCCACCTATGAACCTATCCGTTATTCAAAAATGTTTGGTTGGAATTGTGCACGCATGCGCAAAATGAGGTTTGCGTCATTGGCCTATCAAGTGCCGTTTTAAAATCGGTTTATTAATTTCCAAAAGTAAGTTCTAGCCAGTATGAAATACTTTGAGTATTAAACGATCTTTAGTATTTATTTTTAAGACTCATAAATAACAGTTTTTCATTAATGTGAAGTTTTCTATAGCTTTAGCACAAAATATATATAAAAATCAATTAATTAATTAAATTGTTCATAAATTCTATTGTCGATGTCGATAAGATTAGAAATGTAACGTTTCGTCCATCCCTAGCGTCACTGACAGCTCACTTAGCCACTCACTTCGCCCAAGCCTTCACTTCGACATGTTTCTATCGACCGGCTGCTCAACCATTTCGAAGGGAACCGAATGATCCAACCCACGCGCCGCCATCAGCGAGATATTGAGTGAGCATAACATACTCTCAACCACCATGCTCGTTCATGTCCAACAAGTAAAACTATAACTAATCTCATAAAATGTAAATGGCTTCATGGTACTCCTACAAAACTATGGTTGTCAATGATTAAATAATGAAAAATAAATTAACAAAAACAACGATTAAGTTCTTACATCAAAAAGAATAAATAAGTCATTATAATAATTATGTAAGTACCTATAAAAAAAAGAGAGTGAGCATCTCTTCCAAATATAAAAACCGAACAAGTGAACCCAAGCAGCTGTGGCTGTGGAGCAGGAGCAGCATTTAGCCAAGCGTTTTTATCGAGGATATAATCTTCTAGTTTATAATACGCTTGTCTACATAGTGTGCATTTTATGCATGCTTTTAATGCATCTCTCATTCAGTTCGAGAATATCAACTGGTATTTTATTATAAAATTTAACACAGTACCCCATAAAAGAAGTGTGTACTTTGGCCAATCTGAATCGGGATTGATCTAATTTGTTCCTATTTCTAGTATTAAAATTATGCCTGTCACAAATATTGTTAAAAAGATGAAGATTTTTCCGAACATACATAATATTTTCGCAAATGTATTGACAAGGTACCGTCATGATGTTGACATCCTGAAACAGTTCTCTTAGGGAATCACGCCGACGAAGATTGTAAATGGCTCTGATGGCTCTTTTCTGCAGGATAAATATAGACTCGATGTCTGCAGCACGTCCCCATAATAAGATACCTCTGTCGTATCAACTTGGTATAGGGTGATTAGTGACCGATACTTAAACATGTGATTAAATAATAACAGTCGCACGGGTCGATCTTGAAGGTTAAGCAACGCTTGCCAAGGTTAGTCTGTGGATGGGTGACCATCCTAACATAACGAGTTTCCTCCGTGCCTCGGAAAGCACGTTAAGCTGTTGGTCCCGGCTGTCATTTGTAGATCTTTGGCAGTCGTTACGGATTGTCAGAAGCCAGTAAATCTGACTCCAGTCTTGCCAAGATGTACCGTGTTACCCAGTTAATGGGTTGTGGAGGTCGGGTAGGCAGCCGCTCCACGTAAAACACTGGTATTCAGCTGAATCCGGTTTGACTGGAAGCCGACCCCAATGTAGTTGGGAAAAGGCTAGACAGATGATGATGATGACTTCAACATGTGATTGTTCTCACGATAACACACAACTTTTACTCGTACTATAGGACCAAGGCAAAAAAAATAGGCGTTTGACCAGTTAGTAGGCGAACATAAATGTACTGAACAGCAGACTTTTTCGCGATTTCAGGCTTGGTCCCATAGTAAAAGTGGTTTGTTATCATGAGTGCAATCACGTGTTAAATATTCGGTCACTAATTACCAGTCACCCTATATAAAGCTGAAGAGTTTGTTTGTTTGGTTGCTTGAACGGGCTAATCTCAAGAACTACTGGTCCGATTTGAAAAAAAATTTTTTGTTATGTAGCCAATTTATCGAGGAAGGCTATACAACGTTGATACGACAGAGGGACTTTCCTTTAAACTGCCTATACTAGGTACCATTTTCAAGCTCTGTACCAAAAATAAATTAATTAGGAGCAGTAGTTTAGTCGCAAATGATTTTTAAAGTTTTTGCACGGTTTGAACACGATGTATTTTTTCTAACAGCTGATTATCGTCTATGCATAGGTCATGCACCTTACAACGATAAATCTACGATGCGTTGTTGCCGCTCTGACGCATGTCGAAGGACATTCACTAAAAATTGGCAATGCAAACAAGGAAGCAATCAATACACACACACTTGCACTTTCACTACGAAAGCGACTAACATAAATGAGGGCCTGAAACACAGGTTTAAATAAACCTAGATCGGGCAGGTCGCTATATACATTATAAGTTCCAAGTTAAATATCTTATACGTCAAATTATTGTTAGCCATACACTAGTTTTAAGTTAGGCACTAATTTACCTTTATATAAGATTTTTACTTTATTATCTTTTTGTGGCTCTTTGTGTGGTGTGGACATTTTATTGTAAAAGTTTTTATGAATAAATTGAATTTGAATAAAGCGAGCGAAAGAAATAGAGATAGGTCAGTTTGTTGCATCCTTGTTTTTTGCGATCGGTAAGTCCCTCAGTGCGCCGACGCTTGTTTTTCGGAACGTACGGTTTGTGAAATTCGCGCGCAAACAATTGTAATTTTATTTTGTTATTGTGAGAGGACACGTAACTTGGGATTATTATTATTTAGTATTAGTGTTTTTTTTTGTGATTGACTGTTTTTTATGGTGATAGGACACGTAACTTGGGATTATTATTATTTAGTATTAGTATCTCCGGACCTCACTCCCATGGATTTCTTTTTGTGTGGTTACATTAAGGGTGAAGTGTATGCCTCAGAGATAAATACAATATTAAAATAACAATATTCTCCGTCGGTATAATTTGTGCATCAATGTGAATGGAGGAAACATCGAAAATTTAAAAATTTAGTGTGTTTGTTTGTGCGCGTACTTCGAAACGTTACCTAACATAAAAGCCAGTGCGAGCGGAGGCCTAAGAGCGCTTGTAGACGTCCGTTTTTTTCACCGGATAACGGACCGTCAATAAACGGCTATCCTTGTATACATATTTTTTTTACCGGATGGATGGACTGCCGTCTATATGCGTTAGAACGCAGGTAGACGGCACTCAATTAACAGAAAACAGGCAAAACGTCCGGCAGCGTCAACACGCACCAATACACTGGCGTGGATGACCGCCCTTTCTTACACCGGACCGGTGTCCGTCGCGCCGAGGGGAAGCGGTGGTGCATCCGACGTAAATTGTTCGCCGGACCGATGTCCGGTGCATGTACACACATTCATTATAATTCATACACCACCGCGAATCCGGCAAAAAACACGGTCCGTTATCCGGTGAAAAAAACGGACGTCTACAAGCGCTCTAAGTCGCCGGCCGCCACCCCGGCCCGGCCCCCACCGAGCACACGAGATACCGCACACCGCGCTCCGGCGCGCGCGCGACGTTGCCGCTTTGTTACCTAGCGGTATCTAAGGTCAGTGTCATTTTTTTACAAAGGGTGGTTGCGTTTTATTCGGATTTGCAAGCTATTTAGTTTGTTTGAAAAAAATATTTTCTCATTTATGGCGCTTTTTGTTTTTGTACCGTATCGAATTAATACTGAACACGTATAGTATACGTAGTTTAATTTAATGCCCCTCTGTCGTATCAACTCTGTATATCATCACGTTAAGACCAATAGGAACGGATCAGACAAGTTGCACGGGTCAACTAGTTGTGTGTTATATCAAATGAAAGATGGTTCTAATTATTTAGCTCCGAAATGACTGAGCCGCCTGCCCCTCCATTAGCTTCACCCCCACCCATCAGTACTTAGTAGATATCGTACCTTTAAAGTTAAACCGTTACTAAACGAAATTATAACGTTTTACAGGAGAGCCAATATTAGAAAAAAGTCACCGTTTTATGTCAATAAAATCTGAGTGCAGGGTTTTTTTTGTGTGAGTACCGCGAAATAACTTAATCGATCTTCAAAATTTTATTGACAAAAACGGTAACTTTTTTCTAATATTGGCTCTCCTGTAAAATTTTATAATTTCGTTTAGTAACGGTTTTACTTTAAAGGTGCGATATGTTGTTTAAAACATTCCCTACAACTTTTCTAAAATTTGCTTAGCCACGAAATATTTCCCCTATTTGGAAATTTTTCGACTAGAGTCAAGAGCAAACCATTTACAAATAAATAATTTTTTTTTTTTTTCGTTTGGTGGACTATTTTTCTACTATATTTTTATTTGATTTTAGAACTGCTATTATTTCCGGACAATGGATCCAATAAAAAGGAATAGTCCAGGTAATTTGTAGGAATTTTTACATACATTTATGTACAAGTTCGTATTGTTTTGTCCGCCAGAAGGAGGGTTAAGTTTTTCGAGTGTATTTATGTATGTTTGTATGTATATTTCATTGGCACGCTCTGTAGCCTAATCGGTTTGATGGATTTTAGCTTGAAAAGTGTACTTAGATTTGTCTGGATTGTGAGAGTGACACTGGGTACCTATTTAAAAATTATAAAAAACTTCAGAAATTAAATTTATTATATTTAATATATTTTTTGACTCAAAGATTTACAAATGACAGCCGGGACGCTTTCATTTGTAAATCTTTTCCTACTCCTCCGCTGTACTTTTCTGATTAATTTCGTTGCGGGATCCAAGACAGTTGAATCGTTTCTCCGGGACTCGTGGGGTTTCATTGGCTCAGCGTTTTTCTGGTCGTTGCCACTGTTGATTCTGACTTGCCGTGGTTAGGCATGTGTGGCGGGCTTGTCCGAAAAAAAACTATTCCGGGGCCGGAGGAATCACGTCACAATGAGATGGTCCACGGGTCGACCGCTTGAATATCGCCCCGTGAGACGAGAGTGAGAAAGTTATTCTTTAGCCACGAACTCTTCCAGACTAACGAACAATTTAAACTTTTTGTGATATTTATTTGAAATCTTATTGTTTCTATAAGTCTGTACAATTATTTCAGAAATGGGAACCACCACGGATGTGACTCAAGAGTTGCTTAAATGCTATTTACCGGAATATAAAAGGTGAGTTGATGCCTTTACGTGTTTATTTTTTTGCGCCCACTCCTCGACTCGTGTGTATATGAATCACGACCCTTTAGAGGCCTTTAGAGGTATGCGAAAACCCAGTACCGCATACCTCTAAAGTCCCGCAAACTTTAATAGAAAAGGAAGGATCCTCCGACCAGACGGTGGTTGTGTCTGGTGGGCAACTGCCCGAGGGTTGAAATTTGGGTTGTTGTATATGTTCAAATCGCACGGAAAACTGACACCGCGATGCAGGATTTTGACGTCGCGTTAGATTTGTTTTTTCGCTGGCGGTATGAATGTCGCTGCGTGCTGCAGGTTTTTTTTTAGAGATAGGAATGATGCCTCCCGCTCTGGGTAGACTAAAAGAAAGTGTCAGACTCTTACAGTGTAAAACCCATCTGTGTTCCTTCTATTTCCTGGAGGGCAACTATGTAAACTGATATATTTGCCCTCCAGGAAACATGGCTGCTTCCTCATGATATACCCTATGTTGGTCAATCTCATAACGAATTCGAGTACAGAGGAAAGTCAGCTGTTGATACCTCAGCAGGAATATTGAGAGGACGACCGTATGGCGGTCTTGCGATCTTGTGACGTAAGCGAGCCTTTGAATCAGTTATGGTAATCAGCTGTGAAAATGCGCGTTTAATGGCAATTAATGTCTCACTCGGGGACCGATGCATAATAGTGTTCAGAGTTTACATGCCGACTGACTCAAGTGAAAACCTGGCAGAATTCACTGAGTGCTTAAGTGAGGTGAGTGCGATTGTCGCAGCTAGCAACGTTGAAACAATTTACATACTTGGCGATTTCAATGCACACCCCGGTGAGTCATTTTGTAGTGAACTTTTAGATTTCTGTAACGAACAAAAGTGGTACGGACATTGAAAAATAAGGCTTAAAGTCAAATAGCTATACGTTTGTCAGTGACGCGCACGGTTGTAGGCGGTGGCTTGACCATTGTGTCGTCCCACAGGCTGCCTGGTGAACGGTTATTCAATTCAAATTCAAAGCATTTTATTTCAAATAAACCATTCACTGTCACTTTTGAAACGTCAATGTTGGTCAGTCAAAAACATGGAAGCTATTTGCACGTTCCAAAGCGTAAATCTCTATGGAGGAGAACGTGCAAGAAACTCCACGGACACTCTTTCAAATCATGTTCTATTTTTACAAAATTCTAAGTTACATATACTTGTTGCTTCTGCATGTGAGAACAATGCAAAGGATAAAAAAACGCTTATCATAAGAATTTAAAATATAAAGATTAAAATAAGCCAATGGCAGTTAAGAGATGACCAGTCTCAACCGACGACGCCCGTTCACGAACATGACGCGTGTATCGGCACCTTTCAGCTAAACCATTTCGAAGGGAACCGAATGATCCAACCCACGCGCCGCTATCGGCGAGACATTTGAGTGCGCATGACGTGCTCTCAACCACCATGCTCGTTCATGTCCAACAAGTAAAACTATAACTAATTACATAAAATGTAAATGGCTTCATGATACTCACATTTACAAAATTTTAAAAATATGCTTCTACTTTACACAAAACTATGGTTGTCAATGACCAAAATAATGAAAAGTAAATTAATAAAAACAACGATTAAGCGGTACGTAATAAGATGCTGGGGCTTCTTCTGAAAGAACGTGTTCGCGATGGCTAGGTCAGACAAAGCGCAGGTGCTGAGTATACTGACTCCCTCTGCATTTAGCTGGCCATATCCAAAACCACCGTGAACACGTCCGTACTCTCCAGCAAACTGACCTACGTGACCGTTGAGATCCCCCCCAACCAAAACACCTTCGGAATTCGGAATAGCGCGTAGTACGTCCTCGAACTCATCCCAGAAGGCCTCCTTTTCAGACTCACAGCAACCAGTTTGAGGAGCATAGGCGCTGATTAGGTTCGTTACCGACCCTTCGATCAGCACCCTAACTCGCATCAACCGGTCGCTGCATCGGTCTACTTCAAGGAGTCCATCCTGAAGGTCTTTAGACAGCACCACGGCCACTCCGCCCCTGCCCGTTGGTGATCCGGTGTACACTAGCCGGTACCCCTGCCCGATGTCACGTGACTTATTTCCCTTCCAGCGCGTCTCCTGAAGGAAGGCGCACTGGACCCGACGCTTCGCAAGTACGTCCGCGAGTTCTCGGCAACGTCCGGTTAGGGAGCCAATGTTCCAGGTGGCAAAGCGGAACTTCTTCTTGGGTACTATCCTCTTTAGCCGTGCCCGTACTCGACACGGTAGCCCTAGCCCACTTATCGCAGGTTTAGGGCGATGTGCCTGCGCGTCGTTATGCGGCGACGCCCTAGCCCGAGTACCCGTTTTCAACTTCTTGTCCATTTTAATATTTGGCTGAAGTTGGTTTTACGTGGGGCGACCAGCCGTCTGACCCCCACAACCCTACGAGAGGGAAACCAGGTTCGCCAGAGCCTCGTCCGTTGGACAGCAGGGTGCACCGCTAGCAGGTGAGGTTGGCTTGGGTCTTAAGATGGTAACAGACCCCATGCACCCCAGTGGAGATAACGTCACCAAAAATGTTTAACCTTTATATAAACGATCTGATCGTAGAGCTCAGCAGCAAGAAAATCGGGTGTCGCATTGATGACGTCAGTGTCAACAACATCAGCTACGCTGACGATATGGTTCTGTTGAGCCCTACGGTTAGGGCGCTTAGAGAGCATCTGAGGCCTACTTTATAATGTCAAGAAAAGCGTGTTCTTGGTCTTAAAGGCTGCCGGTGCTAAGTGTCCTAAGTATGTGCCCCCGATTAAGCTGATCGGGAATAAAATATTGCGAGTGTAGCAGTTCAAATACTTGTAGCAATTATGTAACTGACGACCTTAGTGACCGGTGGATATTGAGAGGGAACTTAGGGCGCTGGCAGTTCGATGTAACATGGTGGCTCGAAGGTTTGCACGCTGTAGCAAAGAAGTGAAAATAACGCTTTTTTAAGCTTATTGCCAAGTGTTTTACAAGTGCAGCCTGTGGACCAACTATAAATCGATATATTGCTCGAAGGTTTGCACGCTGTAGCAAAGAAGTAAAAATAACGCTTTTTTAAGCTTATTGCCAAGTGTTTTACAAGTGCAGCCTGTGGACCAACTATACTCAGCGGACTATCAGCGACCTACGGGTCCAGTATAATAACGGGTTCAGGATGTGGATGGGGCTGCCCTGTTTCTGCAGTGCATCTGGTATGTTTGCACAAGCACACGTCGATGGCTTCCACGCCGTTGTCAGACAGTAATCTGCCTCTTATCTCTGCAGATTGCGGGTCAGCTCCAACTCCATCCTGAAGACCATAGCGGGGAGTTACGATTCTTCTTTGTTAGAGGATGTTGTTCGAAGATGTATCTCGAACAACATCCTTGTCTCTAAGAGTTTGTTGGTTTGTTTCCTTGAACGGGCTATTCTCAGGAAAGGACTAGTAGAGTCCGATTTGAAAAATTAATTCAGTGTTAGATAGCCCATTTATCGAGGAAGGCTATATATCATCACGCTAAGACCAATAGGAGCGGAGCAGTAATGAAAATTGTGACGCAGACGAAGCTGCGCGGGGCAACTAGTAGATTTATAAGTTTACTAACATAGGAATAAGTTATCTTTTTGTTTACTAACCCATATAAATTCAAATTCAAATTCAAATTCAAATTCAAATTCAAATTCAAATTCAAATTCAAATTCAAATTCAAATTCAAATTCAAATTCAAATTCAAAGCATTTTATTTCAAATAAACCATTCACAGGCACTTTTGAAACGTCAAGGTCGGTCAGTCAAAAACATGGAAGCTATTTGCACGTTCCAAAGCGTAGATCTCTATGGAGAAGAACGTGCAAGAAACTCCACGGACACTCTTTTAAATCATGTTCTGTTTTACAAAATTCCAAGTTACATATATTTGTTGCTTCTGCATGTGAGGACAATGCAAAGAAAAAAAAAGGGCTTATTATAAGAATTTTAAATATAAAGATTAAAATAAGCCAATGGCAGTTAAGAGATGACCAGTCTCAACCGACGGCGCCTGTTCACGAACATGACGCGTGTATCGGCACCCTTCAGCTCAACAATTTCGAAGGGAACCGAATGATCAAACCCACGCGCCGCCATCAGCGAGACATTTGAGTGAGCATGACATGCTCTCAACCACCATGCTCGTTCAAGTCCAACAAGTAAAACTATAACTACCTACTCACATAAAATGTAAATGGTTTCATGGTACTCACATTTACAAAATTTGAAAAATATGCTTCTACTTTACACAAAACTATGGTTGTCAATGACCAAATAATGAAAAATAAATTAATAAAGAGAACGATTAAGTTCTTACATCAAAAAGAATAAATAAGTAATTAATATAATAATATAATTTGTATGTATATAAGAATAAATAAACGAAATAATGTAAGAACCTCTAAAAGGAGCGAGCATCTCTTCCAAATATGAAAACATAAAAACCTAAAAAGTGGACCTAAGCAGCTGTGACTGTGGAGCAGGACCAGCATTTAGCCAAGCGTTTTTATCGAGGATATAATCTTCCAGTTTATAATACGCTTGCCTACATAGTGTGCGTTTTATGCATGCTTTAAATTTTCTCTCATTCAGTTCGAGAATATCAACTGGTATTTTATTATAAAATTTAATACAGTACCCCATAAAAGAAGTGTGTACTTTGGCCAATCTGAATCGGGGTTGATCTAATTTGTTCCTATTTCTAGTATTAAAATTATGCCTGTCACTAATCTTGCTAAAGAGATGAAGATTTTTCCGAACATACATAATATTTTCGTAAATGTATTGACAAGGTACCGTCATGATGTTGATATCCTTAAACAGTTCTCTTAGGGAATCACGCCGACGGAGATTGTAAATGGCTCTGATGGCTCTTTTCTGCAGGATAAATATAGACTCGATGTCTGCAGCACGTCCCCATAATAAGATACCGTAAGACATGATACTATGAAAGTAACTAAAATAGACCAGCCTCGCGGTATCTATATCGGTAAATTGACGGATTTTTCTGACAGCGTATGCTGCTGAACTTAGCCGTCCCGCAAGAGATGTTAAATGAGGACCCCATTGTAGCCTTGAGTCAAGCGTAATCCCCAGGAAAACCGTGTTTTCGACGAATTCAAGTTTCTCCTTGTTCAATACTATGTCGCAATCATTTCTTTTAACGTTCGGTAAGGCAAATCTGATGCATTTAGTTTTTTTCCCATTTAATACTAAATTATTAGCAGTAAACCAATTTTGGACCTGCTGTAGGGCGTTATTTACGTCGTCAAGATTTATGGAACGTCTATCTATCTTAAAAATTAAGGACGTATCGTCAGCAAATAATACCATATGAGGGTGATTTTTTAAAAGATGGGGTAGATCATTAATATATACTAGAAAGAGGAAAGGACCCAAAATAGAGCCTTGAGGTACCCCCATTTTGACTTTTAAACCCCGTGAATTGACACCATTTATTTGAACTTGCTGCTGTCTATCATTTAAGTAAGATTTTATTAAACTGAGTGCAAGTTTACCTAGTCCGTAATGTCCTAGCTTTAGGAGCAAGGTTTCGTGATTTACACAATCAAATGCCTTGGAGAGGTCACAAAAGATTCCTATGGCATCTTGTGCCTCTTCCCACGCTGAGTATATGTGTTTTAACAACGTGGCACCAGCGTCAGTCGTACAACGACCCCTGGTAAAACCATACTGTTGATCGTGTAAAATTTTATTGATGTTAAAATGATTGAGCATCTGATTGAGCATTACTTTTTCAAACACTTTGCTAAAAACCGGCAAAACAGATACAGGTCTATAATTATTGGTGTCTTTGCTGTCGCCCGATTTAAATAGTGGTATAACCCTACTATATTTCATTATATCCGGAAAGACTCCTTGGTCCACACATAAATTAAATATTAAAGCCAAGTATGGTGCTATAGTTTCAATTATGGACGTGCACACTTTAATAGACATTCCCCATATGTCTTCGGTCAATTTGATTTTGATTTGCCGGAAAGCTTTTATGACTGTCACAGGGTTGATATGTTTGAACTGGAATTCAACCGTACAACCTGGAACGTTAGCTTTTAATAAATTATATGAGACCTCAGGTGAAGAATTTAAATATTCCGTAGTTTTAGTTGGTATATTGGTGAAAAAATTTACAAATTCTTGAGCTACTTCTAAATTAGAGCTTTTGGCACCATGTGTAGTCTCCAGTAAATAATCAGTGTTTCGTTCTTTATTTCTATTAGTTTCATTATTAATAACTTTCCAAACTGTCTTTATTTTATTTTCTGACGATTTGATCTTATTGCTAATATATAGGGCTTTAGCTACCTTGCAAGTATTTCTGAACACTTTAGAATATTTGTTTACAAACTTATTAAAAGAATCAGTGTTTATGACAGGCTTAAGGCCATATAGCTCATATAGTCTTTCCCTACTTATCCTAATGCCTTTAGTCGCCCAGTCACTAAATACATACTTAGGGAAATTATCCTTACACTTCTTTTCAAAAGTTGCATTGAATTCCTTTAGAACCACTGAAAAGAAATTATCATAAAATTTATTAGCATCTTCAATGTTATGGCCTAGAAAATTTAACTTATTTTGTAAGGTACCATTGAATTTAGCTAGTGTTCCAGTTGTAATTGGCCTATATTGTATATGAATTTTTTCCAAGGCTGCTTTAAACTGAAATGTTACCAATTGACCACTATGATCAGAGGGAAGGTAATTAACTATGGCTTTATCTAAATATTCACAATCGCAGAATACATTATCGATACAGGTTGAAGAAGTTGGTGTTACCCTAGTCGGTTCTGTAAACACATTAGACAAATTAAACGATTTAAAAAGGCTTATAAATCTGCTGCTATTTGAATTAATTTCTAAAATATTAATATTAAAATCCCCACAAATAATCGCGGGCTTGTTACCTGCTGTAAGTTTCGCAAGGATATCTTCCATTGTTGACTCAAATAAAATAAAGTTTTGAGGGTTTGGGGGTCTGTACACGCACACTATGATATGCTTATCTAGCTCAACACAGGACAGCTCGATGCAATGTTCCACTGATAAGTTAACGATGTCATTACGTTGCTTAAATTTTAAGTTTTTTTTTAATAAGATGAGGGAACCACCACATAACATAGATTTGCGGTTAAAACAACTGCCCACATTATAATTTTCATAACTAATTAGCATCTGGTAATCCTTCAACCAGTGCTCACTAAAACATACAATGTCAAACATGGTTTTTTCTAAAAACATTTCAATTTCTAATAATTTGGAAGAGACACCTTGAATATTTTGATGAAATAATTATAGATAGATGTTGCTTATCCGAATTAAAGATTATTTTATTTCCCTTTGCGTTCCAGGGCGACGGTAACTCGAACAAAACTGTAGCTCTGGCAGTCTAAAGTGAATCACCTCGCACTTCTTCTTATCGTGTGGGCAGTAAGATCTAACGACCCCACACACCCTAGTGTCAGAGTTTCTAAACCGCCTCAAGGGCCTCTAACATGGTTTATTTGACGACTGCCATTTGGCAGCCGAGACCACCAGTTTATACGTGCCTTCCGAAGCACATCATCATCTTTTTATCAGACAATCAGGCGATTCAAGTCTGCAATGTCCTAGCCGAACTGGAAACAACTTTACAAAGTATGTTTCCCGTGGGAATCGAACCCACGAGCACCAGGTCACAAGGCAAACGCCTAAAGCACTCGACCACGGAGGCAGTTCCACCTCGCGAGTTTTTTATCGTACTCGAACGAGTTATTATTTCTTGATTGGCCTAGCGCAGGTCATCGTATTAGATATTTAGTGATGTGCATTCTCCGACAGGGGAATCCACTTCTTAGCAGTACAATCATTGAAAGTATTCCCAAAAAGCAGAGTTCTTATCCCTATCACACATCATCTATCTCTCTCTATCCTCCCTTTCAGAATGTGTTACCTTTAATAATAATAATAATAATCGTTTATTTGCAATACAGGATTTGGTTATTTACAAAATATGTGATTGAAGCCTCCTTTTAAGCATAATTGCCTGTGTCAGGAGACTCCGCTCTTCCACAAAAAGACGTACATAATTATATTCCGTTTATGCAAGTATAAAATATAGGATATGCTATATAATGTTTTTTTTTTTTTTTGTTTGTCAACACCTTTATTGCTGTTGTTTATGCGGTTCGTTCTATGTCTTCGTATACTGCTGAAAACTGGGACACTATTATAAACCTTAGCTTCTATAGTATAAAATGGAGTCCTTAAGAAGCCCATTCAGTAATTATTAACCTCATTGCTGTTGGTCTTTTGAACCATTTTGTCTCGTGTTCGTTTGGCACAAAATTTGTGCGTATTGGTGGGATGTCCACCATAATACAGAGAACGTGCACGGCGTTGACAATGCCATCTAGTGTCGCATATTCGAAATTTTTAGGGTCAGAATACTTTACATTGACACTGTGCTGCCATCTGTGGTTCCTGTACGCTCAGTTTAGGGTAAAGTTCGCGAAGTAGACTGTGCCATCTAGCTATTTCGAATTTATACTTATAGTGACTTTTCAGTGCTGACACCTGCAGGCTATATTCCGGTGGCGCATCGCCGTTCGTCTTGCAGTCCGATGATGGATCGGTTTAGGCGGAATTAAGTTGAACTATTCCGAAAGGCTACCTAAAATGTAACCGATAGAAAACCGACAAACTGACAATGTTTTCTGTTTTTATGCTTGTTTCAGCGTCAAACCCTGCACACCACCACCACCACAAAAACGAAAAAGGAAAAATAGCAATAAAAAGAAGGAAACATATGAACCAATCGTAAGCATTTGCATCATAATTTACCTTTTGAGGGTTCCGTACCTCAAAAGGTAAAAAAATAACCCTTATAAGATCACTCTCTTGTCCATCTGTCTGTCCGTCTGTTCGTCTGTCTGTCCATCTGTCTGTCCGCGTGTTACCACAAATTTACTCAGGAACAGGTCAGATACTGAGGTCTATAGTCCCTATTAGGTGTATAAAAATCAAGGTCCTGAATCAACAGGATGAAAAGATATGAGCAAATTTATATTTTCGCGAAAACTTGTAGGTACCAAAATTAACCATTATTCGCCTTTTTTATATTTCGTAATTTTCCTTTACTTGTGCTGTAGAAAGAAAGAAAAATGTTTATGTGGGACTCGCACAAAACAGACAGCTGTAAAATTGACAATTTTAGGTCAACCAGAAATAACCTATAGGTTCTGGGTCGAAAAACTATATGGTAGTTCCCGTTGTCCAATCACGAAATTTGGCCAGTAATACCGTCTTATACTACAAGTATAGGGAAAAGTCTGAAAACTATACATTTGTAATTTCGTCATTAAAAAAACAAGGTCTTTATTTTTAATTTGTAGCTACAAAGGAGATGTTTCAAAATGGGCCAGATCTATGTACATTACCTCATAAAAAGAGAAAAAACCGTAGAATTCGGGAAAAATACATTTAATTAATTTAAATGTTTACTGTTTTGGTAGGTAGTTAATTGATGTTTATAAATTACTTTTATCAATTTTCAACATGGCGTCGCACCGATTTAGTTACAGATCATAGAAAAATAACTGTCAGCTGTCATAACAATATCACTTCGGTCACTTTCGTCTCGCTACAGGTAAATAAATATGTCAGAAATAAATGTCAAACGTCATTAATCAATCGAACAGACAGCTTACCGCCATGACGGGTTTTTGTTGTGTGTAGCAATTTCAAGTGTAATTTCTTTTATTTTACCAGCAAACAAAGCCATTTTAAAGAAATAGGACAGTTGAGAACTGTTTTAAATGTATTTCTCTATTTTTAAGTATAGTGTACAAGGACCAGGCCCAGGCTCCATACATTTTGGAACATCTCTTTTGAGTCCGACTCGCACTTGGTCGGTTTTTTTGTAGCGGAAATAGTCAAATTACCTACTACTCCCGCTCTGGATAGTGCGGCAGAGAATATCAGGCTTTTACTGTCTGGAACCCATCCGTGTTCTTTCAAATGCCCTTTGCTTTCCAGGGCGGCTACTCTCTAAGCCCGAAGTCTGTAGTTTTGGCCTTGGCGCTGGTTTCACCGCCAGCGATCAGCGAGTGGCGAGCTTCAAACTCGAAACTGTTGGTGATCAGCGAGTAGTGAATGAGAAGTTTAAATAGTTTTGAAACTCGGCTTTCAGCGAGTGCTTTAGTGTGGGCTTTTACTCGCAAAACTCGCTCCGGCCCGTAGCTACAACCTGGGAGTCTTTAAAGGAGTCGTTTACCATCAGATGAGATAGTGGTCAAACGCATGCCTGTCAATAGTAAAAAAAAACACTCGCTCCAGCCCGCGCAATAGTTAAAAAAATACCGCAGTTTGGTTGTTCTGACCGCCAAGCGAGCATTGCCGAGCTAGTGTCGCTGAGCGAGTACCTACAATCTTTAATAGCTCTTGTCCCTGCGATCAACTAGAGGTAAGAGCCGCTCGCCGGCAGTGTGAACAGCCAGCTATAGACTATGAATGTATGTGTCTCTTTTTACTCACACGAGATCTATATCTTTTGTCGCTTTTCTTAGCAAGCAAATGATCGCTTCCTCGCCGACGGTGAGACAAGTGCCTTAGTTGTGGGCGTTTTCTACTCCGTATCACCTACCGACTTATACTTAATTTCCCCGAACCCGAACTAAGAATGAATGACAACACGATTTCACAGTAACTGTCAAATCGTATTGTCATTCATTCTTAGTGGTTAGGTGATACGAAGAGCAGTGGTGGCCCGGTGGAAATGGCTGCTACTTACGAGTTGTAGGTCGTAGGTTCGAACCCAGACGGGCGCTTTACTTTTTGTTAATTATTTCATGACCACTGCTCTCAAAACGGTGAAGGAAAACATCGTGAGGAAACTGTCATGTCCTAGAACCAAAAATTCGAAGATATGTGACACCTACCAACCCGCACTGGGTCCGCGTGGTGGATTACGGCCCACTACCTCTCACCGAGAGGAGGCCTGTGTCCCAGCAGTGGGAACATTATAGGCTGATTATGCTTATGATACGAAGTCGACTTCGTATCGTATTCCAGCTGGCTACGGACTTCGTTCGAAAGAGGCACCGTACCCTGGAACGCAAAGGGCGTCGACTTCGTATCGTATTCCAGCTGGCTGCGGACTTCGTTCGAAAAAGGCACCGTACCCTGGAACGCAAAGGGCACTAGGGGGAACACGGATTGGTTTTAGTCAGTAAGAGTCTGATATTCTCTCCTGCTGTACCCAGGGCGGGAGGAGTCATTTGTTTATTTCCCATCCTAAAAAAAAAACTGTGCTATTCCAGCTACTCTGTGTTCGGCTTTGAGATTAAGTAATTAAATGTTCACCGAAGTGTAGCGAGAAAAATGGTTTTACGTTGTTTTATAGAAGACAGTATCATAGAATTTCGTTTCATATATTTTTTTTTTCGTATTATCATTTCATAGAATAATCAAAACGCAGAATACTTACTTTGAATAAATTTAAATCATAGATTTTTGTTACAAATAAACTTTGTTTCAATATTTATGATATCATAGAATAACAAATCAAATATTCTTAATCCTCATATTGATCAGTAAATATAAAACTATTTTCTAAACGTTTGACAAAATGCATACCCTCCTATAAAATTACAACATCGCGGTCACAAAAACATTGCGGGTAAATTCTAGTCAAGCATAACTTTTCATTCGTGCTCGGTCGACGGAACCCCACAAAGCAAATGTGGCAAATGGCGATGGGAATAAAGTACAAGACTATGCAAACAAGCATACACCATGAATGCAGCAAGCATACAGCAAGCATGCAGCAAGTATGCAGCAAGGTTGCAGCAAGCATGCAGCAAGCATGCAGCAGGCATGCAGGCATGCAGCAAGCACGCAGCAAGCATGCGGCATGCAACATGCTGCATACAAGCAAGCAACCATGCAGCACGTAAACGAGCATGCAACATGCAAGCAAGTGTGCAGGTGAGCATGCAATATGCAGATGGCAAGCAAACATACAGCAAGCATGCAGTAACGATGCAGCAAGCATGCGGCATGTAACATGCAGCATGTGGCATGCAACATGCAGCATGTGGCATACAACATGCAGCCTGTGGCATGCAACAAGCAGCACGCAAAGGAGCACGCAACATGTAGCATGAAAGCATGCAACACGCAAACGAGCATGCAACATGTAGAATTCAAGCAAGCATGCAGTATGCAGGCGAGCGTGCAACATGCAGAATGCAAGCAAGCATGCAGCAGGCATGGTCTCTGTCACGGCTCCGGCGCTGCGAGGCTCTGGCGATCCCACGCGAACTAATCGTCGCAGATGGTTTTAACGCTCAACACCGCAGCTTCGGCTTGCTGGCCGGAATTATGTCTTCAGGGATTAAGGTCATAATTATCTTATTTATTACTACAGGCGTTTATCTAAGATGCAGGGTTTTTTTATTTTTAACATCACATTAAAATAGTGATTAATTTTGGTGATCATTAACTGATTTGTTAAACATAGGCTATTTATGTGCAGCGCAGACCACAGACTATCCGTGATGCAGTTTTTAATTTGTCAAAACTGAAGCAATGGGGTATTTTACTAAAAAAAAAAAAATTGGACACGTTTTTTTATTTTTTCACCAATATTTTTTTTTAAATCTATCTAACGGACTAATTATTTTAATTTAGTAAAATACCCTATTATATGCAATAACGCATACGACGCGCAAAAAGACCGGCGCACAAAAACCGTGTCATACTGGCAGACTAAGCGTTTCTAAACGTATTTATAATGCGCACAGCAAAGGATTGGAACTCTCTGCCTGAGGCTGTGTTTCCAAAAGCTTACATCCCTAATCTCTTCAAAGTGAACAGGCTCCTTCTGGGTAGGCTCGCTCCATCGTAGACTTTGTCTCTGACATAGACTAGAGTCAAGAGCAAACCCATTAAAAATTAAATAAATAAATTGTGTGCGTTGAGTCTGCGTCAATTCTGCGACGGACTTTTTGCATGCCATGCAGACATTTTGTGTGCCACAGATTCGATCACATAAAAAGTGTGTCGTCTACGTTGCTCCTTATTCTACAACAAAGTTAAATTCGTGTTTGTTTTACAGAAAACCAAGCCAACCTGCAGTGATCTCAGGATAGCGGGTGACTAAAATATTTATTTATTTTTGACGAAACACTGATCATTATTGTATCGCTTTTTTGTACATTTTTTGATGTGATATAAATTTTTACACCTGGTGAAGGCACCTGGACGTGAGTCAAGGTGACGATACCAGGGAGGGGAGGCCTCTATCCAGCAGGGCTTTTTATTCCGTTGGATTTAAATGGGACCTTGGACACGTTTACAAGCAACGTTTTTAGCAAAAATCTATATTAAACCAAGCGAAACGGCGAGATAGCTAGTATTCAAAAATAGAAAAAATGGTTCTGTTAAATACGTCAGTTAGAACCAAAAAATATTACATACGTAATTATACTTAAATCATTTACAATATTCAAAGATAAAACGTATCTGCTCAAGAGTGCGGGTATATTATGTCACTTCTATAAAACATATTTTAACTTTTTTTTTTACGTGATGAAAGGAAAATACATGTATATTTTTGTGAATCTAAGGGCCCTATTTCACTAGAACACGGTGGTGGCGGCCACTGTGCTCGCGTCATCAACAAATTGTATGCAGTTGTATAAAGGGTACCTCACTAGAATCAGCTTCTTTGTTGCCAACATCCGAATCACCCGCTGTTTGTTCTGGTGTTTATCGCTTGGTAGCTCAAGACACCACGGTAGGGTGACTGGTTACGCCACTATGGTATCTCGGTGAAATAGGGCCCTTACTAGCAGCTTTATAAGTTTTTGTTTTGGGAAGGTCGAGCAAAGCGGTAGATACAAAAATTCAAAAGCATTTATTTCAATTAAACCATTTATAAAAATTTACTTTTGAAATGTCGAGGTCGGTCAGTCAAAAACATGAAACTATTTGCACGTTCCAAAGCGTAGATATCTATGGAGAAGAACGTACAGTCTGTTGTCAACATTATCTGACCCGCCCTAAAAACAAACGAATTTGGACCCTCTGTCAGTAACATTAAGGTTTATTCAATTTATACGAGCTTATCAGACAAGTGCATTTTGACTTGATGAACAAATACAATAATAATACAGACACGCAAATTTGATCTTTAAAACGTTAGCATTAGGTTTTAAGTTATAACTACTTGTTATAATATAATTAGTGTAATAGCTTGTTTTAATAAATTGCGTTCAAGTAATTCTGGTCTCGTGGTCTGTGTATAAGACTGAGAAAAACAAGTTGCGAGATCAAATCCTGCGACGAAGATGTTGTTTTGCTTTCAATTAAGAATTTATTCCAAAACTATTTCTTGTATTATTGTAAAGAACTATAGACGGATAACCTTCAAATATAAACTTTCTAAAATGGTAATATTTTCGCATAACTTGTAATAAGTGGGTAGTTGAAAAATAAATATTTGTGTTCATTATAAAACTGGTATTCAAATGCTACTAAGGGTATGCAGTGACTACGCGCAAACATAATTTACCTTGCCTTACTAAATTGCAAAAACAACGTCTTTTTACAATTTTTTATTTTCTATTTTATAGGTTGTTTTTTTATTATGATGTCTCAATGGAGTGATACAAAATAATCTATTTGCACGAGGAGAAGGTTGGCTGCTTGTGCTGTGCAAGAATAAACTTTATGAAAGTATATCAATCAATCAATCAATCAATCAATCCATTTATTTGTTAAACATAGGTGTTTACATAGGTGTTTACATAAATAGAGGTTGCGCTATGTTTTGTCATAATTATGACATACAAATTTTTAAGTGACCCATTAGGTGTCATTAGATGCATGCGTAAATAATAAAGTTTTGACTTGAATACAGGAAAAAAAAAAAAGAAATGTCAATGATATCAAAAATAATACAAAGTCACAGTACTTATTGTCTAATGGTAAAAAAATGCATCATTGTAATAATTGGTCGTTCAGATATTCGTCTACGGTATAATAACATTTGTCAATTAATAATTTAGTTAGAGCTTTTTTAAACTTATATAATGTCATGTTTTTTATGTCATCAGGAATTTTATTAAACACTTTAGGCGCTATACCAAAAAAGCTTTTTCGCATCAATGAGGTCTTACATTTATAATGACATAGCTTATTTACATATTGAGAACGTAATGGTGGTTTTGGCTCCCTAACCGGACGTTGCCAAGAACTCGCAGACGTACTTGCGAAGCGTCGGGTCCAGTGCGCCTTCCTCCAGGAGACGCGCTGGAAGGGAAATAAGTCACGTGACATCGGGCAGGGGTACCGGCTAGTGTACACCGGATCACCAACGGGTAGGAGCGGAGTGGCCGTGGTGCTGTCTAAGGACCTTCAGGATGGACTCCTTGAAGTAGACCGATGCAGCGACCGGTTGATGCGAGTTAGGGTGCTGTTCGAAGGGTCGGTAACGAACCTAATCAGCGCCTATGCTCCTCAGACTGGTTGCTGTGAGTCTGAAAAGGAGGCCTTCTGGGATGAGTTCGAGGACGTATTACGCGCTATCCCGAATTCCGAAGGTGTTTTGGTTGGGGGGGATCTCAACGGTCACGTAGGTCAGTTTGCTGGAGAGTATGGACGTGTTCACGGTGGTTTTGGTTATGGCCAGCTAAACGCAGAGGGAGTCAATATACTTAGCACCTGCGCTGTGTCTGACCTAGCCATCGCGAACACATTCTTTCAGAAGAAGCCCCAGCATCTTATTACGTACCGTAGTGGTGCCTACTCAACCCAAATAGATTACCTGCTGGTGCGACGGTGCCACATTGGCAAGGTTACCAACTGCAAAGTCATCCCAGGCGAAAGCCTAACGGCTCAACACCGCCTCCTTGTCCTGGACTTTGCGGTTGTACCGAAGAAGAGAGTGAACGAGAAACGCAAACCCCGCACTAAGTGGTGGTTGCTTGATGGTCCTAGGCAGTCGGACTTCATCGCGGAGGTCGAGCATCTTAAGATCAGTGCTCCGCATGAGTCCGCTCAAGAGATCTGGAGTAGGATCCATTCAGCAATCACCGGTGCGGGTAAGCGCGTCCTTGGCACTTCTCGTGGTGGCCGCACCATACGAAAGGAGACGTGGTGGTGGGATGACGGGGTGCAGGAGGCGACTCGGAAGAAGAAGGTTTTGTTTAAACAGTGGTAAGGGTCCAACTCTCCGGATGACAGGGAGGCATATGGAGCGGCTAAGCGCGCTTGCAAAAAAGCTGTAGCCAGAGCCCGCAGCAAAAGTCTGGCGCCCTTATACGACAAGCTGGAAACTGCGGAGGGGCAAAAGCTTATCTTTAAGCTGGCGCGTGGCCGGGAGAAAGCTACACGGGACATTAGCAAATGTCTTTGTGTAAGGGACGCCCAGGGTAAGCTGCTCTACGATGCCCCCTCTGTTAAGGAGAGATGGTGTACATACTTCGCGGAGCTGTCTAACAAACAGCATCCCCATAACCTTCCTCCGGAACCGCCTCCTAACCTTGGGCTTATTTCCCCTATTTCCCCCGACGAAACCCGCATTGCTCTTCGCCACATGAAGAACCGGAAAGCGGTCGGGCCTGACAATGTGCCGATTGAAGTGTGGAAGGCGATGGGCCCTCATGGTGTGGACCTTCTGACGGATCTTTTTAACCGCATCCTGATCACCAAGGAAATGCCGAACCAGTGGCGATTTAGCCTGATTATCCCTGTTTACAAAGGCAAAGGTAGCGTACAGGATTGTGGTAGCTACCGCGGTATCAAGATCATGTGCCACACCATGAAGCTCTTCGAGCGCATCATTGACACACGGCTCCGTAGCGAGTGTACTGTCTCTGAGTGTCAATATGGCTTCCGGGCGGGTAACAGCACCATGGACGCAGTGTTCGCCTTACGGAATCTGGCTGAGGCTTACAGAGAGAGAAGGAGAGCTTTGCATATGGCCTTTTTAGACCTGCAGAAGGCCTTCGACTGTATACCTCGGCAGTCCATCTGGTGGGCACTGCGCTTCAAGGGCGTTCCCGAGGCCTATATTGACATTATCAGAGACATGTACCGCGATTCCGTGTCCTCTGTCCAGACCGCTGTTGGCGAATCGAATGGCTTCCCAATATCTGTTGGCGTTCACCAAGGCTCGGCTCTTAGCCCGTTCTTGTTTAACGTAGTGCTCGATGTAGTTACGGCAAACATCCAAGATCAGCCTCCATGGCTAATGATGTATGCCGATGACATCGCCCTCGTTAATCAGAACAAAGCCCATCTTGAGCGCAAAGTCAACATTTGGAAGGACACGCTTGAAAACGGTGGTCTGAGACTAAATGTGGCGAAGACTGAGTACATGTCCTGTGGCAGCACGGATACAAACACCATCCGAATAGGTTCGGACCTGATCAGAAAGTCCGATACGTTCAGGTACCTTGGATCCGTGCTGCACGAGTCTGGCATCGTGGACGACGATGTCCAAGCACGTATTGGCGCGGCTTGGGCGAAGTGGCGCGAGGTAACGGGCGTTGTATGCGACCGCAAAATGCCTCCGAAGCTCAAGGGGCAGATATATAAATGCATCATTCGGCCTGTCCTACTGTACGGGGGCGAGTGTTGGCCAGCACTAAGCAGACACACCCAGGAGCTTCGCGTCACGGAGATGAAGATGCTGAGGTGGATGAGTGGCGTAACGCGATCCGATCGCATGCGCAATTCATACATCCGAGGTAGTCTTGGTGTCCGTGACGTGGGGGAAAAACTGCAAGAGTGTCGTCTGCGATGGTATGGCCACATCATGCGCCGCCCTATGGAGTACGTTGGTCGGAGATGCATGAATATGGCTGTTCTTGGGGCTAGGCCCCGTGGTCGCCCTCGCAAGCGCTGGCTGGACGTCGTCAAGTCCGACATGAGAGCCAATGGCCTGACTGAGAAGGATGTTGAAGATCGGGCAAAGTGGAGGAAGCTAAGTAGGAAGGCGGACCCTGGCAATAGCCGGGATTAACGCCAGGTGGAAGAACGTAATGGAGGTTTTCTAGTGGAAGACATTTTTTCAAATAGTTGTGGGTTCCTTTTCACAAATAATGCAGTTTCCAAAATGTATATTGCTGGAAGGGTCAGTATTTTTAAAGACTTAAAATAGGGTCTACAGCTATCCGTTGTTTTAATATTACACATGGCTCTGACACATCTTTTTTGCATCCTAAATACAAGCTCACGGTCAGTCGACTGCCCCCAAAAAATTACGCCATATCGCAATACAGAAGCTACAAGTCCATGGTATGCTACCAGTATCGTATCTTTGTTTACCTTTTTTGATAATTGATAGAGTGCATAAGTAGATTTACTCAGACGCTTGCAAAGTTCTTCTATCATGAGTTTCCAATTAAGCTTACTGTCGATGGTAATACCTAGAAACTTAGCATTATTTACTTCTTCTATTTTATGGTTATTATAGGAGATATCAATATTTTGGTGCGGTTGCCGTTGTTGAAACTGCATCACCTTAGTTTTATTTAGGTTAATTCTCAGGTTATTATCATTCATCCAATTTATGATATTGAGGAGGGCTTTATTAGTATCATTTTGGTAAGTTATTACATTTTTTATAACATTTTATGACAGCAGTGCTATCATCGGCAAATAGGATCATGTTGTGTCGTATAGTTTTTAGCAGATCATTAATATATATCAGAAATAATAACGGCCCTAGCACGCTGCCTTGGGGCACGCCATATTTTACGTGTCTTGGTTTTGATCTATATTTGATCTGTATTTTAGTCTTATGGCATATTCTAGATATTTCCGTGTATTGATATCTATCACTAATGTATGATTCAATAAGTTTCAGAGCATTACCCCTTATGCCATATGCATGTAGCTTTTTCAGTAATATTTTGTGATCCACATAGTCAAATGCCTTTGACATATCAGTTAAAATTGCACATACTGGATTATTCTTATCTACTGATGTCATAATATTACACAATAAATCGTACAGTGCCATATTAATTGTATGATTTTTACGAAATCCTTTTTGTTCACTGCAGAATAAATTGAATTTTTCAAAGTATGTATAAATAGAATTATAAATTACTTTTTCAAATATTTTCGAAAGTACCGAGAGTTTTGCTATTGGTCTATAGTTTTTGACATCTGTTTTGTCGTTTTTTTTTGAATAGAGGTTTAATGATAGCCTTTTTTAGACCTTTCGGAAATATGCCATCTGTGATGCATAAATTAATTATGTGTGTAAGAGGTGGCGCTATAACTTCTTTAACATATTTAATTACTCTAGTAGATACACCATCATAACCAATTGTGTTTGTATTTTTTAGATTGTCAATTATTGTAGTAATGTCGTTCGTCGAAACAGGTAACATAAATAGGGATTGCACTGTCGAATTTCCAATATTATTTTGATTAGTCAACTTCATGTCAGTTTTTATATTATTTTCTATTTCGTCAATAAAGTAGTTATTAAATTCATTACAAATGTCAATAGGATTCGTAATAATAAGTTGATCTTTTTTTATGGCCGTTATTGTGTCCTGCGGCAAACTTGATTTAGATTTATTTATTATTTGCCAGGCTGCCTTCGATCTATTTTGAGAGTTCTTTATAAAGTGGTTATTTTGCGACTTCTGGGTTAAACGTATTATTTTTTTAAATAACGCAGTATATTTTTTAATACTTTGTTTATTGCTTCTGTCAGGATTGCACCTATATTTCCAAAGTAGTTCTCTTTGCTTTTTACTGCATTTTTTTATCCCACTAGATATCCATTTATTTTTCTTATTTGTCTTTATGGTGACGGTTTTTTCCGGAAAGCATAATCTATAGAGCATGAGGAAATCATCTATGAACTTATCATAGGACTCCTGGGCCTCTTTGGCATTATATACTTGCGAGAAGGATAGACATTCAAGATGAGCTTTAAATGTCATTAGGTTGTGCGTAGAGATGTCTTGCTTTTTGAATTTCCAATGGGTTAATTTACATGTTTTTTCAATAGGTACTGTAAGAATTTGAGATGTGTAATCAGAGAGACCAAAATCAACAATATTTGTCTTACATTCTTTATGAAAATTATGAGCAAAGTTATCGATACAGCTCTTACTACTCAGTCTAGTGGGGTTGTAAAGTGCTAGTTTAAGATTGAATTGAAGCAGAAAATGTTCAAATTCTAAAGTAGTTTTATTTCTCTTAAGTACATCAATATTAAAATCACCGCATAAAATATTTTTTTTATTTGGGTTCAAACTAAGTTTACGTAGTATATTATCTAATTTTTCGTAAAAAACTAACAAATTATGTTTAGGTATCCTATATATGCAAATGATTATGATATTATGCGATAATATTTCCACGGCACAACATTCAAATATACCTGAAAGTGATTGTTTAGCTATAGCCAGTAATTCTTTATACTGGAGTCCATTTCTGACAAAGATGCACGTTCCTCCTCTTTTTGTATTTCTTGAAAAGATAGCTGCTCGGCTGAAGTTCGGTATGTGAACTAAATATTCATATCCAGCTTCGATAAAGTGCTCTGTTATACAAATAATGTCTATTAAAGTTCCTTGAGTGAACAATTCATCTAATTTAACTAAAAGTGTATCTGCTTTGTTAATTAATCCTGCTATATTTTGATGTAATAAATTAAGATTGTTAAAGAAAAAACTGCGAGGTTGTTGGTTCTGAATCAGCTGAGATTTCATTCTGATTTTGACAGGGGTAGTCAACTTCTGAGTGCGTAATATTCAGGTTGCATAAGTCCATAATTAGATTTTGTAAATCAGCCACAACAATTTTCAAGCCATGATTGTTTAAGGTTTTATACCGTAAGTTATATGTATCATAGCTGTAGGGTAAATTTAGGTTGGAGTCTAAGATGTGTGCATAGCCGTGTGCAATTGTGTCCATATACAAAAGATTATTAAAGGTTTCGATGCGACTATTAACCATAATGTTAGTGTTTTCCATGTATTTGAAAGTTGGTAAACATATTATAAAGTTCGTATGGGTTAGGTTAAGCAATTTGTCTCTTATAAATATCACTAGTTCTATATAATTACGGGTTTTATTAAAGTCTTCTTCGCCAATATAAATTATACAAAAATCAGAGTGGGTGTAGTCTTTTACTTTTCCGTCAATTTTATCCAGTAATTGTTTCAATCCACATTTAGGTTTACGGTAGTGGCACATGTCGTAGTTTTGCAGGGCAGTAGTGGTAGCAATTTTATATAACCGGTCTGAGGTTTCACTACTGATTAAGCATATTTTAGGTTTTTCAGGTTTATTGTGATATTTTTCCGTGTCTTGAATGACTCTTGTACTTGTGATGCTTCCATTTCCATTATTCAAGTTATTTTCCGATATTGTGTCATTTTCGACAATGTTAACTGTCTGGGTTTGTTTAGTTTTCGTGAGCTTTTTTGTAATATTTTTAGGTGTCGTCACTTTTGCCTTCACTGGACTGTTAACAATTTTTTTGTATATTGTGTTCTTCTTAGTAAATTCTTCATTTTGTCTCCTCAGATTATGATTTTCTAATGTTAAAGATTCAATCTCGTTGTGTGCGCTATTTAATTGAGAAGTTAAAATGTCTATCTTTTCCTTCAATATTTTTATTTCATTATTATCTTCGTCTTCCGATACTTCTGGTAAGCTATTTGCTGTCTCTTCTAGACTTTGTGAAATTACATCACTATCATCATTGGTTGGTTCCGACTGCGTGCGCGTGCGCCTGAATGTAATGTTATTCAGATAATTCATCTTGACAAAATCACGTTTCTGTTGTGATTATTTTCTTTCTTTGGCAACACTATTTTTAGTTCAACTATTCACTACCTTGAGTGATCGTAGTCACACTGTTTTTTAGTTCGTCTATTCACCACTACAGTCTAGAATGGCGGTAGTAGTTCAATTAATTAATTTAATTCGTGAAAAAAAATTGTTTATTTAGGGATGGTAACACTGCTTTTGGTTCGTCTATTCACCACTAGGGTCCGTAATGGCGGTAGTTGTCACTATGATACGGTTGGTAGCACTTTATTTTAGTGCATCCACTCTCCACTTGGAGCTACGAGTCGGGTTCAAAGTTCAACTCTAAAATTTATTTGTAAAAAACTGGTTTCTTTTTTGATAAATTCACTCGAAATTATTTAAATGGAACTTTAATCATATTATTTATCGTCAATGTTTGCGTCAATGTCACATCTATGTTATTAACACTGTTTATTTTGTTTTTAGAGGTTTACTCACGTCAGTTGATAAGTTCACAAAATTGCTTTTTATGTTCTAAATCACTTGTCACTAAATGTCTCCAATACTGTCACTTAATTATAATACTTATTCGTCCCGGTTTATTTACTATTTATAACATTAAAACAAATATTTATAATAAAATACGAAATTTAAAAATATAAGCAATGTAAACAGTGCCAGTGTATACTATATGGTTCAAATTGTTTAGAATATTGCGTCTATAAATTACAACTAAGATCAAATTTTAATGCGCCTTATAAGAGTTGAGTTGGTCTTGCGGTCACTAAGGTAGTGCGATGTTCATCGTTATCTACGTTCGAACCAAGTTTAACCTATATATAGCTTTTTGCTCAGCTGTTTTTTTTTTAATTATTTCTTAACATTTATTTTACATTTCTTTAATGGACGACGTAGGGTCTTGTCTTTTTAAAAGGGCAGTTTGTATAGAAATAAAACTAAACAATTGCAAGTTTAAAATGTTTATTATTTCATTAAAACACTTAGTTCAGATAAAGTAAGTAAATGCGCATATATTTCCAAATTAATATACATTTTATATTAGTATGCCATAATCAAATCTAACCATTTATAAACATTAAAAAAGGTGTGCTTATGCTTAAATGTTTGTTATCAAGAAAATGAATTCTTCTGTAAAATGCTTTACAGATTTATAGCTGCCTATATGTAGTGAATAAACATGTTATTTAAATAGAAAAATCTATTTATAACAATAACATCACCACATAATCAGCAACATTTTAATAGTTTAACAGTCAATCCATTGAGCATTTACTTACATGGTGTGTTTAAAAATGCCTAGACACTAGATTATTAGTAGCGGATTGGCGCACCTTCCCCTGCTATAACTTGCTGTAAGCGGCTACGCATACCGCGCACCATATTCCAACACAAATTGCCTCTCATGTGCTCCCAAGTCGATGTCACGATCTCAGCCAAGTTGTGTTTGTTTCGCACTTCCGTTGTGTCCCAATTTAAAACCATTTGACCCCATAGATTTCAAATCAGGACTTTTAGATGGCCAATTAATAACTGTCACACCTTCTTGAGCAGCTAGCCAATCCTGCACAATACCTGCACGGTGGATGGAGTAGTTATCGTGCATGAAATAAATATGTGATGTTGGATAAGCAATTCGCACAGTCGGCAGCATGACGTCACGCAGAATCTCCAAATACAAACTACTATTAAACCTACCACCAACTTCCACCAATTCACCAGGTCCCATAGACGACATCCAGCCCCAGTAGCCCAGGGTTATTCTACCGCTGGTTCTACAAGGTAGCAAGCACTTCTCATTGTAGCGTTCTCCTTTCCTTCGCCATAAGATTTTACGTCCATCTTTATCCGATTTAAATGATTTTTCATCAGTGAAGATCACAACATTTTCTTCCCAATTAAAATTTAAATATTCCTGGCCAAAATGGACCCTTTCTTCGCAATAATGCAATCAATGCAATTTTCAGTGCCGGTTTATAATTCCTTATCCCAGCAGCGTGTAAATGCCTTCTCACTGTATCCACTGAAATATTGTGGTTTATTGCGGTTACACGAATGGGCAAAAATGGATTATCAACATGGCTTGAAACAATAGCCCGGTGGCGTTCGAATTCGGGACTATACTTGATGGCTTTTACTCCTGGACGAATCTGCTGATTATTTCCATTGTCTTCATAACGTCTTAGCCATAGCCTGACCGTATTTCTCTAAAACAAAAAAAAAAAACATTTTTAGAACCGTGTATGTAACTTGTAAGGAGTAAACTATGCGTCAATCACAATCAATAAAATAAAATAGGTATAAAAAAAACACTGCTATATTAACCCGACGACCAATCTCTCTAATTCCAACATTCTGCTCACGTAAAAATATGATTTTATGTTTGGTATAGTCATCAAATTGCGACATGATGCTTTTTTACACCAAATTGCTAACGAGTTATGTGGGACGATTTACAAATGTGTGTGCGCAGTCACTGCTATTAATCGTAGTGTAACTTTTGTCACTTATATGAATTTATTACCTACCTCACAAAGCAAATGTATGTTTTACTTCGTATCCAACCATTTTTGGTAAATTTAAATTCTCTAAACTTAAAGTTTTTTTAATTTACCCACCTGTTTACAAGATAAGTTATTAGGCGCAAATCATATTGGTCGTTCTTTAATAATGCAAGCAATATTGTAGTTCCTTTTTTAATTGATTGTCATTACAACTAATTAAAAAAGGAACTAATAACTATGTGGAATGTGTTTTCGAACCCACACGTTGTTCGTCGCCAATCCAGCATCAAACCGCTAAGCCACAAGAACTTGTCGAGAATACGCGTAATTAAAGATTGGGTTGTAATTATACACAGTTACTTAAAAGCTTTTCAACTTTAAAGTCGACGAGATAATGATTAAAATAGCTTAACAAAATGATACATAATGCCGGTGGCTCCGACAATGTTGGGTGGGTTTACCTTAACGTTACGTGTTAAAGATCAAATTTGCATGTCTGTATTATTATTGTATATGTTCATCGAGTCCTCGAGCACTTGTCTGTTAATTTCATATAAATTGAATGAACCTTAATGTAACAAGCAGAGGGTCCAAATTCGTTTGTTTTTAGGGTGGATCAGATAATGTTGACAACAGACTGTACAAGAAACTCCACGGACACTCTTTTAAATCATGTTATGTTTTACAAAATTCTAAGTAGCAAATCTTTGTTGCTTCTGCATGTGAGAACAGTGCAAAGAAAAAAAAACTTTTACAAAAAAGCTGACAACCCCGTTTATCACCCATCACAACTCTGCTCGATCATAGGCAAACCAGTTAACAGTACTACTTAACAGTATTTTTCAATGTTTTCCCAGAGCTCGGAATTTCAACAGAGATAGCCAGCATGGCACTTCGCAAGGCCTCCGAAGTTCCAATTACTGTCCAATCTAAGTAAGTCCTATTAAATGTAGCTTAGGTACTAGTTAGGTTTACTGTGGAGGTCTGCCCTGCTTGGGCAGAGCGTCGAATTCTTGTAGAGGCGATCGGCGGTGGCGAACTCTCACGGGCGGCGCTGGTTCAATCCATGGTCCGGAGCGAAAGGGCATGGGAAATAGACACTTCCTCTGCGAAGCAGCAATGCAAGCAAAGCAGAAGACGGGATGCGTGAGAGAGAGGCAAATCTCACGCTCCAGCCGCTGCACCAGAGGACGACGCCCTGGGCATCAATCAGGAGTCGTGGGGCGATTCCCGGCAACCGTAGGCACGAGCCTGCGGATGGCGTGCGATGGGTGGTTTAACGTCCTATAAGGACCAGGGGTTCGATGGCGCGTTGTATTCAACCCACGCCTCATAGAGATTTCAGCATAATTTACGGGGCCCGCCAAGGTCAGTGCCTGCCAGAATTGCAGAATTGGTCGAAACAACGAAAAAAGCATTTGGAGGAACGCAGGTGGGTTTTAGTCAGTAAGAGTCTGACACTCCCTCACCCTCCTACTCCGCCCAGAGCGGGAGGAGTTATTCAATCATCATAACAGCCGAAAGACGTCCACTGCTGGACATAGGATTCTTCCGAAGGGGGTTTGCCATAATCGCCACGCTTGGCAGGCGGGTTGGCGATCGCAATGTATGGTGTTGAGTTTTACAGAGACCGCTGCTGGCCCATTCTCTGGTGAGTCTCTTAGGACACCCACGGGAAGTGATGGAATTGTATTATTCTTTTAAGAAACCATAATTACGGCACCGACCGACACCATACAGCAAGTCATTCAAATATTTTGATTTATTATTATTCTGAATAATCCACTTTGTGTAAAATAGCTGCTATTTTACGCAACGTTGATTATTCAGGTAACATTAAATATTCACTCGTGGACGTCCGAATGTATTTTTGTTCTAAATTTACTCTTCCTCGCTCTGACAATTACAAACACAAAAAATTATACAAATTGGGCCAGTAGTTGCCAAGTTATGTGCGTACATACATTTCGGCGTGTCATTTTTATTTATATAGAAGAAGATAGATTATGCTTATTATTGTTATCGTTGAAAAACAGTGGTAATACCAAGAAAAGAGAGACGGTCAAAATTAAAAAGCTGCCAGACAATTTCGCCCGAATTCCCGATTCGCGTTTTTCCTGGAAGTCTATCCATTTCTGTCGCTCTGAAATATTCTGTATTAGAGCGGTTTTATATCGTCACGAGCTCACGAATGTTTTCTTTTTTTTCAGCACTAAGGTTAAAGAAAATCTGTCTTACACACTTTCAGTTGTCAAAATAAAATCAGGTGAGATTAACAGTAAAAAAATACAAACGACATCCAAAAACAAAACACTACAAAGTATAAAAAGAAATTCTTTTCTTTCTTCCAAAGTTATTTTATACTTTGTAGGATAATTTTATGTTAAGAACTGGTGTAAACCATAAACGGACGGCTATTTCAGCAATCCCGATCCATTTGCTATCATTTATTGAAGAGTTCCGTTAAACTGGGACCAGTCGAGGAAAATAATCTTCCAAACAACAATTAATCATCCAAATCGGCTGACAATTGGCGAAAATATCGCTGAACAAACATTTTTCATGGGATCTCATCAGCAGATCTTAATTTATACCTTCTATCATCAGCTCAGCAACATGAGATGCTGATTACCAGGCACAAATATCTTAATTGCGTTCGAAAGTTTTCTGAAAAACATTGCGTGTGCCAATAAAATTTGATTCGATTTTCATGGTATTCCATCATCAGAATCAGACTTGGTGACAATAGGACCAATCGGAAACAAGAATTTTTCAAATCGTTTCATAAATGACGGAGTTAACAAACATAAAAAACAACCGAATTGAGAACCTTCTCCTTATTTTATGTCGACAGTACAACTATTCTCTTAATGTCCTTCGGCAAACTTCGTGTTTCGTCGGTCGTCGGATTTCTATCAATTGCCTTTTGCAAGCACTTGGTACAGACCGGACGCTCTCAATCAAATTGAAAGTATTAAGAGTTGTATTATACTCTTTTAACTTAATGTATTTTTTTCTAAATGGGATTGAATTTGTTTGATTAAGGATGATTAACATACATTTGGTAGGTAGACTATAGTGTAGTATATAATATTCCAATTAACACAATTTTACAGATAAACCCGACGAAGAAGCAGACTGGGTGGATTCTGCTTACAGTACAATTGATGAATCTGAACCTTCGTAAGTATTAAGATATGCCAACTTTAAAGTAGGCTCTTTTGTTTCAGAGTAGAGAATAATATGCATGCGATTTTTTTATTTGCAAAATGAAATACTTATCAGCTGTAGTAAAATATCATGAAATTACTTTTAAATATCTTCATCAGCGATGAAGTTATAAAGCTTGAAAGATTACAATTAGAATGAGAAGTCCGATATGAACTTTGACGTCAAAGTCCATTACGCCTATACAGCTGCCATATAAAACAGCGTTTTCGCGAGAGGGACAGATATTTTTGTTTAAAATAATTTTATCGATAATTATTATATATATTGATAATAAATATTTTTTCATGAATATTGCCTATTGTTCGAAAGAGTTACCGCGGCCCTTTTTTTAAGGATGAGAAATTATCAAATGACAGGAGGAAATGTCAGACTCTTACTGACTAAAACCTATCCGTGTTCTTCCTAGTGCCCTTTGCGTTCCAGGGCTACGGTACCTCTTTCGAACAGATTCCGCAGCCCCAGCAGGCACTTGCCCTAGCGGGCCCCGTCTTCTGTGGTTACCGTGGCCCTGGTGCGCAAAAGAGAGGAACACGGGTGGCTTTTAGTCAGTAAGCGTGCGTTTCCGCAAGACTTGTGCGAGGATGCGTAACGAGGGGTGCGTTTGTTAAGAACCAATACATCTATTATTATTCACTTTTATATACATATATGTTACATTATTAAATCTATAAAAAAAAACTCATTAAAAAAATACATTTAATCCAGGCGACCTATCTAGACCTATCCAGGGCGTTGAGTTCGGTTTGAGTCCATTTGAGTATGCCGAAAGAGTACATTAATACGGCGTGACCCAACCTTTCAAGGCGCGCACCTTATTTCCGCCCGACAAAAGGCTATTCAAAACCTTTTTCAGGCGGCTAAAGAAGCGCTCCTTCAACAAATGCTTCATGTCAGTAAAATTAATGCCCAACACTTCCGACATACCCTTGAGGAGCTCGTGGCTAGATAATAACAGCCGCATGGGTCGATCTTCAAGGTTAAGCAACGCTTGCCAAGGTTGGTCTGTGGATGGGTGATCATCTTAATTTAACGAGTTTCCTCCGTGCCTCGGAAAGCACGTTAAGCCGTTGATCCCGGCTGTCATTTGTAGATCTTTGGCAGTCGTTACGGATTGTCAGAAGCCAGTAAACCTGACTCCAGTCTTGCCATGAAGTACCGTGTTACCCAGTTAATGGGTTGTGGAGGTCTGGTAGGCAGCCGCTCCACGTAAAATACTGGTATTCAGCTAAATCCAGCTTGACTGGAAGCCGACCCCAATATAGTTAGGAAAAGGCTAGGCAGATGATGACTTCCGACATACCCTTATGAACATCTATTATTACTTTTTATTGGTTGATTTTAATTTCCTTCTGATTGTTTATTTTATATTGAATTTATTTTTATATGATTTTGTTTATTTAATTTTATTTGAATTCAGTTTCATTTTAATTCCAATTTTATTGTTGTGTATTTTTAAGTTGTGATATGCGAATTTTATTTTTAAATATGGATTATTGGTTAATTATTATCATTATGTCCTTTATTCAATAAACTAAATATATAGTATATTATATTTTTAAATATTTCAATAAAAGTAAATTAAAAAAAACATTAAAAGCTATAAAAATATTATCCCACCGGTATCGGGAGCAGGGTCCAAGCTACCGGCGGTATTAAAACCACTGTTCGACACAAATGTAAATTTGTTGATGAATAAATAAATAAATAAATAAATAGAATCGCTTGCGCTGAGGCCTGAGCGAGGTTAGGTAAATGAAGCTATTCTATTGGTTCCTAAAAACACATCCCTCGCTGCGTTTCCTAGTAATTCTGTGGTGGAAACGCAACCCTAGAGTTGGACTCTCCCCCCGCTCCTCCTAAATCTCATAATCTCATCATCTGCCTAGCTTTTTCCCAACTATGTTGGGGTCGCCTTCCAGTCAAGCCGGATTTAGCTGAATACCTGTATTTTACGAGGAGCGGCTGCCTACCAGACCTCCACAACCCATTAACTGGGTAACACGGTACTTCATGGCAAGACTGGAGTCAGATTTACTGGCTTCTGACTATCCGTAACGACTGCCAAAGATCTACAAATGAGTTCATCTAAATCTATATCATTAAATTAGGTATCCTGGAACTCTATTTTTAAGCCAATAAAATAACAGTAAAAATATTTTTTAACGTAATTTTTTTTGTTTCATTTCAGTAGGAACATGAACATGATGGAACGGCGTCTCGGAAGCATACTCCAAATACCATTACAACTATGTAAGTAATTTTCTTTTGTTTAAAATGTATCTTTTTTATTTAAAGATAAAACGGTGGCCTACACTAGGTATTCTCCCGTATCGTGAGTGTGTTTACAAACATAAAGTCACATACAAAAACAACCAGACCCGGAACAACTATCTGTAGGTCATACAAATCATTGTTCCGTTCGGTAATCGAACCCGCGACGCGCATCGCAGCAACCAATCGCTCATCTACTGCGCCAACTGTGTCCTCCAAACATCAGTCAGTCAGTCAGTCACACTTAACATAATAGGGAATATGCATGAAAAACATATTTAACATCTGTACAGTTAATCTAAAAATATACAAAAATATAATACTAACAGTGAAAATAGAATCAAAAATGATCGAAAAACGAAGGAGATATAATTATTTTAAACAAATATATCTGTCCCTCTCGCGAAAATGCTGTTTTGTATGGCAGCTGTATAGGCGTCATAGACGATGACGTCAAGGTTTACATCGGACTTCTCTTTCTAATTGTAATCTTTGAAGGTTTCTAACTTCATCGCTGATGAAGGTATTTTAAAAATAATTTCTTAATTGTTAACTAGAGCTAATGAGTATTTTATTTTGCAAATAAAAAAAATCGCATGCTTATTCCCTATTACTTTTCCGTGATCTCGTAGTTATTCCCACCTTATTGGTCGACCTCTAGTCTGACCGGGATCAGCTGAATAACAGGTAATTAATTGAGTGATAGCTTATCTAGGTTCAACTACTCAGATAATGGGTAATACGTTACCCCATAAACACTGTCAAATCTCTACTAACAGGTAACACATTACCCAATATGGATACCTTTTTTATTTGTCTATGTTAGAGATGATAGAGACAAAGTCTACGATGGAACGAGCCTACCAGAAGGAGCCTGTTCAATCTAACTTTGAAGAGATTAGGGTTGTAAGCTTTTGGAAAAACAGACGCAGGCAGAGAGTTCCACTTCTTTGCTGTGCGCATTATAAAAGACGTTAGACGTTTTTTATTCTTTTAGATAATTTGACAAGTGTGTTTACAGATTGTAATAAAATAAATGTTAACGCAACTCCGGCCCCCGAGAAACAGGCTCTGCCTAGTTCAGGGACTACTGTGTAATTAAGTGCAAATTAGTTATGATTAATTAAATTAAACAGTGGTCAATAAAATCTAATAAAAATAACGACTGACAAGTGTCTACTAATGGGTTACACGTTACCCCAACACAACTGTCAAGTCTCTACTAACGGTTACCACGGTACCACATAACGACTGTCAAATCTCTGCAAATGGGTAACACGTTACCCCATATCATCTGCGTAGCCTTTTCCCAATTATATTGGGGTCGGCTTCCAGTCAAGCCGGATTTAGCTGAATACCAGTATTTTACGAGGAGCGGCTGCCTACCAGACCCCCACAACCCATTAACTGGGTAACACGGTACTTCATGGCAAGACTGGAGTCAGATTTACTGGCTTCTGACAATCCGTAACGACTGCCAAAGATCTACAAATGACAGCCGGGACCAACGGCTTAACGTGCTTTCCGAGGCACGGAGGAAAATAGGTATGTTAAGATGGTCACCCATCCACAGACCAACCTTGGCAAGTATTGCTTAACTTTGAAGATCGACCCGTGCGGCTGTTATCATCTAGCCACGAGCTCTTCAACTAATACGTTACCCCATAACGACTATCAAATCTCTACTAATGGGTACCACATTACCCCATAATCATCATCATCATCATCAGCCTATAACAGTCCACTGTTGGACATAGGCCTCTCCAAGTGCACGCCATTTGGCTCGATCTTCAGTACCCTATAACAATTGTCAAATATACAGCCCAGACTCCAACAAAGCGGTTAAAAAATATGATTCTATTTAGTCCGTTACTAATTATCAAAATACGTGTAAAAATATTGGACAGTTAGTATCTTTTGCTTTATCAAATCAATGAAAATTGACGAAGATAAACCGCATCAACGATCAGGGGGGCTACTCTCTAAGCCCGAAGTTCGTAGTTTTGGATTTAGTTGTATTCTACTGCATATCACCTACGGGCTTAGGATTAGTTTCAAACCCGAAGTAGGAATAAACGACAACACGAATTGACAGTAAATGTCTCATCGTGTTGTCATTAATTATTAGTGGTTAAGTTATACGGAGTAGAATTAACCCGCAACTAAGCCCGAAACTACGGACTTCGGGCTTAGAGAGTAGCTCCCTTGTAGTGGAGGCTTGTCACTACTACTTAGGTAATAAGTGTACTAAATTGTGACGTCGCACGAGTTTTCAACGCACTGTTTCGTCTTAATTTTGTGTTTACGTGAAAAAAGAAAAAATACATGTCCAACATTTTTTTGGAAATTATCTGAAAGACTAATAAGATTTTTTTAGTCAATCTATCCTATACAATAGATTAGATACCAATGCTGCGCAAAGACCTCCTCTTTCTCCTTCGAAATATCTCAGTCTGTGTCTTAGTCGTTCGGTTGATCTCTTGTCAAGTTAAATATCATCCGAAAGATGTCCACTGCTGGACATAGACCTCCCCCAAGCGTCGCCACAATGGCCGGTCCTGCGCCTCTCGCATCCATCGGCTTACCCGCGACCTTCACCAGCTAGTCTATTCTGTAAGAAACCATTTCGATATCGAGCTTCACCTGAGTGACAAAGCTCACAAAGTGAACTTTATTGCACACAACATAAAAGTCTTATGTTTATACTCGCCTCAGATTCCGCTGTCGAGATATGAAGATGTTGTTACAGAATAGTACTTCAGGTCATTGGTCCACCTTATGGGAGGTCGCGCCAGCGTTGCTTCTTCCGGTACGCTGTCGCCAATCCAGAACTTCTCGGCCCCATCGACCGTCTGTTCTGCGAGCAATGTGGCCTGCCCACTGCCTCTTTAGTTTGGCAATCCTTAGGGATATATCGGTAACCTTGGTTCTCTTCCATCACGCAAGGTAGCTCCAAGCATTGCCCTCTTCATTGCCCTTTGAGTGACTTTAACCCTTCTGAGTGACTTTAACATGACACGGCATGGCATTAACTAAAATATAAAATGTTATTTCTTTTCCAGTCAAAAAACATATATTGGATCGGAGCTCTCTTGTTAGTGTATTGATGAGTGATGAAAGAAGCACGTAAGTCTTTTTTAAAGAATTCAAGACATTTACAAATTTTGGAACGTAAAACTCTTACGCTCTAAATCATACTCTCCACTCTAAATCATTTCTCCACTCAAATCTATCAATTAGTTCTTAATTTATTCGCTACCCAGAGGGCTAGCGGAAAATTTCGCTCAGTTTCGCGCGGTATTCTGTTTGTTCCGTGGCTAGAGCGAAACGGGCGAAAACAGTATCGCCATACCGCCGAGGTAGATCGGTATCGTCGCGGGGCAGTGGGAAACACATACACCTCTCCTCACGCCTCGCAATTTTAGTGACTAAACGGGCGAGCGAAATTGTTACCAAGTAAGTGCCGTGTGTGTGTGTGTGTGTGTGTAAAGTTAGCGATATCTGCTTAGGTTTGAACAATCCCACCAACCACTCATGGCCTCACAGACATCATGTCATATGGGCCGAAACTATACTATACGATATATATAGGAGACAGCTGCGGACATAGCCCACACATAAAAATACGTAGGATTACCTTTCGCCACAGCTCAAGGTAGCGAATACCGCGTAGTTCTGAACGGGTCTTTTTTGTGTGGGGTATTTATAACATTTGACACTACACGTGAAGCCCAGCATGTTCAGCAATCTGAAAAACAACGTGTGACACGATGCCAGCACACGCGCAACATTGACAATGTTACTAAATAAAATGTTGTGAAAAAAAGTTTCCGTTGCCGTCAATCATGATGAGCAACATGTTGTGCATTATGTCGCGCGTCAAATGTTGCCTAGTGGATACGAGGCTTTACGTTGTCATGGTGACTAAAGGAAACAGCACTCATAGCGACTCTGAAAGAGATCGTCACCGTATCAACACGAGACGTACAATAAACTTTGTACGAAACTCCCTACTGCAACGCACACTAATCGGAATCGTATCGTACACAAATCGAGACTTGCGCAGCGACGGCTAACCGTAAGCGAGGCGACAACCTCTCGCTGTAAGCGAGGCGACGCCTAGCCAAGCGAGGAGATGTTTAGCCGTAAGCGAGCCGACGTCTAGCCGTAAGTGAGGTGATGTCTCGCCGTAAGCGAGGCGACCTCTAGCCGTGAGCGAGACGACGGCTAGCCGTAAGCGAGCCGACGTCTAGCCGTAAGTGAGGCGATGTCTCGCCGTAAGCGAGGCGACCTCTAGCCGTGAGCGAGACGACCTCTAGCCGTAAGCGAAGCGACGCCTAGCGTTAAGTAAAGCGACGGCTAGCCGTGGCCGAGTCGAACGTACCGGAGCTGTTCATCCGCTTGGTCACGTGCTTACGTAAGGTTGACGACTGTTTGAAGGCGAGGCGAAAACATGACGCTTACTACGGCAAAGCCAAAATTATACATAATCGTATAATTTTTACTTTACTAGTCAAGCACTAGCCAAGTACTCCTACGAAATTATAATGGCACGCGAACACGGTTATACCATGACCATTTTTATACCTATGAACGTCTTAAGTCTGAAATATTTTTGTGCTTACATACCTGTTTCTATTTCTGTATAAGAAAAAAATAATCAATTCGTACTTTTTTTTCTGCGTTTTGAATGTCTTATCTTTCAGAGATCTTTTCAGTGGAATAAGGCGAATATTACGTCAAGAAGTTGTTAATCATCAAGGTAATATTTATAATTTATTGTTATTAAATCCGCTATAATAAATACTTAATTAACTATATACACCAATCAACTCGACATTATAAAAACGAACAAGTAACCGGCTCAGTACCCCTATTCTGTAACAACATTTACGTGTCTCGACAGCGGAATCCGAGGTGAGTATAAACATAAGACCTCTATGCTGTGTGCAATAAAGTTCACTTTGTGAGCTACCTCACTCAGGTGAAGCTCGATATCGAAATGGTTACTTACAGAATAGACTTGCTGATCTCTTAGACCTTTGGGGGTTTATTTTCTGTTTTCATAGTGATTTTTGTATGTAACTGTTTTTTCCTGACCTACGAGTACTTCGACGTCCATGTCTTTCGGGACATAGCAAACAACTTGTCGACTGTTCACGTGACCAGAGGCCTGGGCGTTTTTTCGGCCAAAGAATCAGCAATGCCATTCAACGCGGCAATGCTGCCAGTGTTCTGGGCACTTTTGCCATTGACAAAATTAATCATTGGGCATCAAAAAAATAATCCACATCGCTGGATTATTTTTTTGATGCCCAATGATTAATTTTGTTTTTATACGCGTTTGTTAATAAATTCGTTATTAAATTTTAAAAAAAATACCGGTCGAGAGCTAGTTGGACTTGCGCACCTAGAGGGTTCCGTACCATCATATAAAACGTGAGGTTTTACAATTTTCATCAGTAAAGAATTTTAACACTGCGGTATATATTGCAGTTTTAGATCAGCATAATGTAATTTTGACTGATGATTTCTGAGTGCGCGACAGCCGCGCTGCTGTCGCGCTGCTGCCGCGCGGCACTTTGCGACTAATTTGAAGGCACCTATAGTCTTAACATAAACTTTCTTCGCATAAAATAATTTCAGATTTTTCACTATTACAAACTTCGGAAATAAGGGGGGAGGGAATGCTCAACGTGACGTTTTTCGTCAAAAGTCGAAAACCGTGCGTTCCTAGAAAAGGTTTGAGAATGTACAAATAGCGCTCCTATATATCCTCTCGCGCGTTTCTCGTACACATGGGTGTACAGTTCGCGTTAGCGTGGCTTGCCCCTCGGAAGTTAGGTTTGAGTGAAGTCCGCGCAGGTGCAATCGCGTAAAAAAGTGTTACGTTCCTAAAATATTTTTTTGTTTATACGTATTATACTATAAACAAGTAACAAAGACTACCAGTAACAATAAAATATCAAAAAGTAACACAACAAACACATACACCACAAGAACACAAATCAAACTGTAAGAAATAACCAAAATAAATAATTAAAAACAATGACAACCTGTAACACTTTTCGCATCCACAGTCGTATTGCATCGAGCAAGCGGGACACGCTTATGCATCGAACTTATACGAGCGAGTGAGATGCCATTACAGCCGCGCGTTTGTGCTAATCCACGCATGCGCGAGCTACCCGCGCATGCGCGGTTGTATGTTTTTTGTCAAATTGACGTCCTGCGCAGCCGATTGCGGCGTACTTTGCGGAGACAAGCTTGCGTGACGGGAACTGTACGAGAAACGCGCGAGAGGATATAATAAAATTATGGGGCCCTAGTAGCCTCACTTTGAATTTTTAAGAATCCCTTCCCGTAACTGTTGCAAAAAAAAATACGCTTTTTATTTCTTTTTTATTTGCAAAATAGTTGTGCAATTGTCATACAGAACTAATTCAAGTTGATAGCATTGGTTGTTCTTAAGATATCCAGCTGTGACAGACGGACAGGCTTAGTCACACGGAACTATAACTAAGCCTCTGCTATCCGTACGTCCGTCCACCCGTCCGTCTGTCTGTCAGTGAGCTCTATCTCAAGGAACGTAATAGGTAGACAGTTCAAATTTTCACATATTGTGTATTTCTATTGCCACTATAACAACAAAATAATAACAAAAATTAAGGTTAATGGTACGGAATCCTTCGTGTGCGAGTCCGACTCGCAATTGGCCGGTTTTTGCAAATTTTGGTACGGAACCCTAAGTAGTAGGTATTAGTAACGTTTTTCTCTTTAATAATGATGAGTAATAACCTAATGTACTCTTTTATTCAGTTCGCGGCCTTCGAAGGTTATATTCCACAATCAATCGTAATAGCCCGCCCTGTAGACTGGGATGGTAAGCACTTTGACATAATTCATTCGAAAGACGCCCTCAGTGATCTGCGGGACATAAGCCTCCCCCAAGCATCGGGGACCGGTCTTGGGACCGGCATTTCGACACGTGGTCTTAGGCACCTGTCTCACCGCTGGCGAGGAAGTGAGTAGCTGTCGACCACTGTCTTGCTCGCTGAGGAAAGGGACAAAAGATATAGATCTCGTGTGAGTAAAAGCGACACATACATTCAAAATCGATAGCTGGCTGTTCACAATGCCTGCCAGCGGCTCTTACCTCTAATTGATCGCAGCGACAAGAGCTATCAAAGATTGTACTCGCTCAGCGACACTCGCTGGACGACGCTCGCTTGGCGATCGGAACTCGCCAAACAGCGGTAATTTCTACCTATAGTGCGAGCTGCAGCGAGTATTGAGAGTAAAAGTCACTCGAGGAAAGCCGATTGCCAAAACTATTGAAAGTTTTCACTCGCTACTCGCTGATCACCGACGGTGAGACAAGTGCTTTAGGGTGCATTTCCACCAGAGAAGTGCCATGCAGCTATGCTACAAGAATTTTAAAGCTGAGCCACGAAACTATGACTGTGACCGTTTCCACTGATGCTAAGCTATATAGCGGGACGAGTAAGATGTGTTATAAAAATGCACCGCCGCAAGGTAGTTGTATGATAAAGATGAGCAGCTCGAACTATGCGACGTATAGACAATAGGGAGCGGCGGCGTGGTGAGGAAGAGGCTCTCGCATCGCCGACGCCGCTTTTATGCAAAGATAGAAAATACCTTTTTGCTTCCACAATGCCTTGTCTACTTTCGGTGTCCAAAAAGAAACGCGCGCCTAGTATAGGTACACCTTTCTGCACATAACTACACCACTCGCGACCATCCCTATCTCGCATCCATAGCACGGATCAACAGCACGCATCCTTCCATATAAAAAACGTAGCATAGATTAATAAGTTTCCACCAATGCTATGCCACGTAGACCAATGAATATGATTGGCGATTATCAAACGCATCCAAAGCAGCGTTGCATAGTACGTCTCTGGCGATTTTTTGTAGCGTAGCGGGACATTGTTACCTCACAGTAAAGGCGCAGATTTCCAGACCCAACGCGGCAAATGCTGTGCATGGGCAGGCGGAGCGTTGACCTATGAAAGCGCCATATTCGAGCAAGCCACGCGTGTACCAATGACGTCAATAGGGAATATGCATGAAAAAATATTTACTACTAGTTGACCTGCGCAACTCCGTCTGCGTCATAATTTTCATTACTGCTCCGCTCCTGTTGGTGTTAGCGGGATACTGATGATATACACATTTGATACGACAGAGGGGCTTTCCTTTAAACTGCCTATACTAGGTACCATTTTCAAGCTTTGTACCAAAAATCAATTAAATAGGAGCAGTAGTTTAGGCGCAAATGGTTTTTAAAGTTTTTGCACCGTTTGAACACGATGTATCTTTTCTAACAGCTGATTATGTCTAAGCATAGGTCATGCGCCTTACAACGATAAATCTACGATGCGTTGTTGCCGCTCTGACGCATGTCGCAAGTACATTCACTAAAAATTGGCAATGCATACAAGGAAGCAATAAATACACACACACTTGCACTTTCAGTACGAGAGCGACAAACATAGCGCGAGTGAAAGAAACAGAAATAGGTCAGTTGTTGCTTCCTAGTTTTTTGCGATCGGTAAGTGGGGCCTCTAAAAAACCTGTTTTTTAAGTACGCCGAAGCTGTCCTTTTGGAACGTACGACTTGTCAAATTCGTGCGCTAACAATAATTGTGATTTTGTTTTGTTATTGTGATAGGACACTAAATAAGTGTTTTTTTTTTATTGACCGTTTTTAATGATGGCAAGACACGTAATTAAACTTCGGTTGTGTGTGTGTAATGAAAGTGTTAAACAATGCCTCGTATAACTTACACGGCGTCAGAATGCCGTGCAAACGCAGCTTTAGCTCTGCAAACGTGCAGAGAAAGGTATGGTGACAGCCGCAATTGCCCAGTGCTTGGCGACAGACAGTGATTTAATTAGAAAAATAAATAACAATATTCTCCGTCAGTATAATTTGCGCATGAATGTGAATGGAGAGGTCACATCGAGAATAAAAAAATTTAGTGTTAGTTTTTGTGCGCGTACTTCAAAACCTTACCAAACATAAAAGCCAGCACGAGCGGAGGCCTAAGTCATAGTATAAAGAGAACCCAGTAGGTTATCTTCATACAAACGCACCGCGCGCGGCTTGTATGTGTGCGCCATAGTATCTATGCATCGACGCACGCACACTTTGTGTTAGCCCCGACTGGCGCACTGAGAAACGGGTCGAGATTTTGTTAAAGTGTGCGTGCGTCGATGCATAGATACTATGGCGCACACATACAAGCCGCGCGCGGTGCGTTTGTATGAAGATAACCTACTTCCTTCTCTTTATACTATGCCTAAGTCGTCGGCCGCCACACCCCCCCCCTCCCCCTTCGACACTAGATAGCGCACACCACGCACCGGGGCGCGCGCGACGTTGCCACTGTGTTACGGTCAGTCTAATTTATTTACAAAGGGTGGTTGCGTTTTATTCTAATTTGTAAGCTATTTAGTTTGTTTGAAAAAAATATTTTCTAATTTTTGGCGCTTTTTATTTTTGTACCGTATCGAATTAATACTAAACACGTATAGTACACGTAGTGTAATTTAATGCCCCTCTGTCGTATCAACTCTGTATAGCCTATAACCTTTCTCAATAAAAGGGCTATCTAAAACTGAAAGAATTTTTCAAATCTAACCAGTAGTTCCTGAGATTAGCGTGTTTAAGCAAACAAACAAACTCTTCAGCTTTATATATTAGTATAGATATACAGTTTATCTAAGAATATACCAAAATATAACACTAGCAGCAGAAATATTTACAAAAATTGCTGAAAAAACAAACGAGGTATAATTATTTATTCAAATACATCTGTCCCTCTCACGAAAACGCTCTATAATCTTTGAAGCTTTATAACTTTATCGCTGATGAAGCTATTTAAATATTAATTTCGTCATTGTTTACTAGACCTAATAAGTATTTAATTTTGCACAAAAAAACTAATTGCATGCAAATTCCCTATTGATGCGGAACGTGGTTTGCAGTGAACAAAATCACATACATATTGTTACAAATCGAAGCCCGCGGTTGTTCTGCGCCTTAAACCAATAGACGTTCGAATACTGGCGAGGCCACGCTAGACGCCCGCCATAGTTACTTCAATATGGACGTAAACGACTTTTTTCATAATGATTGTTTGGGAATTCGCGCTAGCCTAAGGCCTGCTTTTCCACCAGAGATGTGCTATGCAACGTTACTATGGATGAGTTTGATATCCAACAATCATATTCATTGGTTCTATGTGAACCAATGAATATGATTGTGCATAGCACTGGTGGAAACTGATTTAATTAGGGTACTTTTTTATATGAAAGGATGCAAGCAATGGATGCGAGCTTTGGATGGTCGCAAGTTGTGTTACTATGTGCAAAAGAGTGCATGCCTTCCCTATTATCGATACCTCGCATAGTTCGAGCTGCGCATCTTCCTCGCACAGCTACCGTACGGCGGCACATTATCAACACACTTACTTGCTCCGCTACATAGCTTAGCTTCAGTGGAAACGGTCACATAGTTTCGTAGCTTAGCTTTTGCATTCTCGCAGCATAGCTGCATAGCACATCTCTGGTGGAAAGGCACCCTTAAGCCTCTGCCTCGAGTTTTGCGGGTAGTGGGGTGGCGGCGGCTGCGGTGGCGGCGCGGGAGCGGCACGATCTAATGTGTAAAATCAAATGGACCGGCCCTCTAAAACAGCGGCGCGGCAGCGGCGCGAGGGCGGGCAACAAGCGGTGCACTCCAGTCAGCATTGCAGTGTTGTGCAATTTGTTTTCTTCTTTTTCCCACAGTAAATCGAGTATTAGGAATAAAATTTAATCAAAAAGATGTTGACGCCGTTGTTCAGACATTTCGTTCGCGAATAAAAACATATATCTCGACGACACAACCACGAACACAACACTACGCCGCTATAGTGCCGCGCGATCTGCCCGCTGGTTTCGAAAACGGGTCTATGTTGCCCGCCCCACTCCCGCGCCGCCGCCGCCGCTGCCGCCGCCCCACTGCCCGCAAAACTCGAGGCACAGGCTTTATCATCTGCTCAAGATCATTATACTGGCCGGGCCCTGGTACTTCAGACATGGATACACAGACAGACACACGAGTGAACCTCTCGATTCCGTTTTTGCATACGCGGTGGTTGGGAATAAAATAGAAAATTTGTTTACTGAAAATGTTTTACAGACTCTCATTATTTTTTTCAGGGTCAGTTTGAACTCTAATGTTCGAAGGTAAGATCTCAAGAATATTAAAGTTATAAGAGTTCAGGGTTAAAGTAAATGTTGTACCTGTATCGGTTCCAACAACAGAAATCATGGTATACATAGCCGAACTTTACAGAACTTGATTTGCCATATTTACGGACGAACACTGTATTTCATCATAACAGCCGAAAGATGTCCACTGCTGGACATAGGCCTCCCCTTAAATGGTGGCTTGGCCATAATCACCACGCTTGGCTTGCGGATTGGCGATCGCGGTGTACGGTGTTGCGTTTTACAGAGAACGCTGCTGCACATTCTCTAGTGAATCCCTTAGTCGCCTCTTACGACACCCACTGGAAGTGATGGGATGTTATTTTTCTTTTACGGCACCATACGGCACCGGCCGACACCATGCGGCATACCATATTTACTAAAATACTAATTTGAATACTGGAAGTGGCGTCAGTGACCGCGAAGTTATTTTGATGTCATAACGTCTTATAAATCGATGAACGCCGGCTACATTCACCAAAAAGTGTCACGTACCGAGAGCGAGTGCGCGGAACAAGCGATAGAGAGGCACGATCGGGCTAAGCGTTCGGCTTGTTTGATAAGAATTCAATTGTTTTCTTATGACGTTATCACGAAAAATTATCGCGCAGAAGCAGTGCGATAGCAGCGCGACTGTCACGCTTCTTTAGCGACAAATTTGAAGGTGCTTTGTAACAATAGACGTTCGAATGCTGACGAGACCACGCTAGACGCCCGCCATAGTTAATTCAATATGGACATACTTTTTTCATAATATTTGTTTGGTAATTCGCGCAATGGATGCGAGCTTTGGATGGTCGCGAGTTGTGTTACTATGTGCAGAACAGTGCATGCCTTCCTTATTGTCGACACGTCGCATAGCTCGAGCTGCGCATCTTCCTTGCACAGCTACCGTACGGCGGCGCATTTTCTACACATCTTACTTGCTTCGCTACATAGCTTAGCTTCAATGGAAACGGTCACATAGTTTCGTAGCTTAGCTTTTGCATTTTGCAGCGTAGCTGCATGGCACATCTCTGGTGGAAAGGCACCCTTAGGCCTCTGCCTCGAGTTTTGCGGGCAGCGGGGCGGCGGCGGCGCGGGAGCGGCAGGATCTAATGTGTAAAATGAAATGGACCGGCCCTCGAAAATAGCGGCGCAGCAGCGGCGCGAGGGCGGGCAACGAGCGGTGCACTCAAGTCTAGTGGTGACCGCCCGCGCTTCTGCATTGCAGTGTTGTGCAATTTGTTTTCTTCTTTTGCCCACAATAAATCGAGCGTTAAGAATAAATTTTATTCATAAAGATGTTGTCGCCGTTATTCAAACATTTCGTTCGCGAATAAAAACAAATATCTCGACGACACAACCACTAATTACAACACTATGCCACTATAGAGCCGCGCGAGCTGACCGCTGGTTTCGAAAATGGGTCTATGTTGCCCGCCCCGCTACCGCGCAGCCGCCGCCGCCCCGCTGCCCGCAAAACTCGAGGCACAGGCCTTATCATCAGCTCAAGATCATTATACTGGTCGGGCCCTGGTACTTCAGACACGGTTACACAGACAGAAACACGAGTGAACCTCTCTATTCCGATTTTCCATACGGTGGTTCGGAATTTTAACGGTTACGGTGGTTAAAATAATAAATTTGTTTAATGAAAATGTTTTACAGACTCTTATTATTTTTTCAGGGTCAGTTTGAGCTTTAGCTCTAATTTTCGAAGGTAAGATCTCAAAAATATTTAACTTATACAATTTTATGGTCAAACTAATTGTTGTACCTATATCGTCACGAATATTTTGACGTATCTACATTAACGTTAACGTAAGTGAACTTTGAATTTGAAGAACTACAACCCCATAGTATTTTAGTTTAATTTTATGGGACAAACACAATTTGTATAATAAAAAATTATGAATAAAATGTCTAATTCAAATAAATATTATTTGCGAAACGAGTATTGTAGCTATGGTAAAATTGAGATTTTTGTATACGTTAAAAATATTCGTGCTAGGCCCTCCATATGTGCCATATTTACGGGGGTCCAGATCATAATATCGACAGTCACTACATCGACAGTACGTTGTAGCGACAGTGTACCATTTCGACAATACGTTGTATCGACAGTATACCATCGATTTGGTGTACTGTCGATGTAGCGTACCATCGATTTGGAGTACTGTCGATGTAGTGTACCATCAATTTGGGGTACTGTCGATGTAGCGTACCATCGATTGGGGGTACTGTCAATGTAGATCTTAAATTATCAGTTGTAAAACCTTTATATATACCTACCTCTATAGACCCATTGCACTACTATCAGTATTTTCAAAAAATTTCGAAAAATATCTTTATGGCGAACTTAATATTCATATATTGAAAAACATAAAATTTTTTGCAATGAACAAAAGGGCTTTCAACAAAAAAAACGAAAAATATAGCCATTTATGAATTCATTCAAAATGTTATCTGCCACGTTGAAAAAACAATTCCAGTCTGTGCTATTGATTGCGATATGTCACAGGCATTTGATTATGTAGATCATAATATACTAATCAGCAAATTTGACGCCTATGGCAATATTTTAGATTTAATTCGATCCTATTTAACGAATTGACAATAGATAACAGAAATAACTAGAGTGAATCATAAAACAAAAATAGATTAAACTTTCAGATCTATAAAGAAATACGTCACATACGGTGTTCCTCAAGGCAGTATGCTGCGGCCACCATTATTTATTATTTATATTAACGACTTGCCAATGGTAACGACTCAACCTATGACATTATTTGCTGATGACAGTACAGTTTCGATTGCATGTAAGGACATTGAAAATTATAAATCTGACATAAATAATTCACTGACTTCTATAATTTCTTGGCTTGATTATAACAATTTAAAAATAAATTTATCAAAAACTAATATAATGCACTTTGGACAAAGATTGCATAATCCATTAAATGCAAATTTGAGTCATGCTAATTACACTATAAATGAAGTAAATAATGCCTGTTTTCTAGGCCTAATTATAGACAACAAACTTAATTGGAAAAAACACGTTGACGAACTATGTAAAAAAATCAGTAGTCAAGCATATGCATTGTACCAACTCGCTTCAACTATCAACTCTCAGCTTATTATGGACTTGTTGAATCTGTCCTCAGATATGGCATTATCTTTTGGGGAAATTCAACAAATAAAGATAAGGCATTTAAAATGCAAAAACGATGCATACGTTCCATGTTTGGCATCCTCAGTACCGAAAGCTGTAAGCCACTTTTTACAAAGCATAAAATCCTCACACTTTCTTCAATTTATATTTTAGACATATCCCTGTTTGTCAGAAAAAAACCCCATTTGTTTTCTCGGTTATCGGAAATTATAATACGTAATCGCCGGGATAATAGTAAAATTCATGTTCAGCCAGCTAAGACAGTGCTGCTGCGTAAAAACGTTGTATGCATGGCGCCAATAATTTATAATAATATCCCTAACCAAGTTAAAAAATTAAATACAGACCAGTTTAAGAATACTTTTAAAAATACTGATAGAAAAAGCTTATTATAGTATCACTGAATTTCTAAATGACAAATCGCTGTTATGACTATTTTTCTTTATTTTGACTATTTACCTAATTTTATTATTTAATTTTTAATTTTAATTGTTGATGTATTTATTGTTATTAATGTAATCTGTAATTTTTTTTTCTATTTTTACTTTGTATCCTGTTATTTGTACACCAGCCATGGTCAAACATGTTGAGTCATATAAATATGTAACACCCATAATAAGCATGTATTATGATTGTCCATGTATATTATCTACACATGTTTTTGCAAATAAATGAATCTGAATCTAGCGTACCATCGATTTGATGTACTGTCGATGTAGCGTACCATCGATTGGGAGTACTGTCGATGTAGCGTACCATCGAATTGGTGTACTGTTGATGTAGCGTACCATTGATTTGGTGTACTGTCGATGTAGCGTACCATCGATTTGGTGTACTGTCGATGTAGCGTACCATCGCTTTGGTGTACTGTCGATTCTGTAAACCGTCGATGGAACGTTTTTGATACAGTGACTGTCGATGTAGTGACTGTCGATATTATGATCTAGATCTAGGTCTATTTACGGACGGTCAAATTCTAATTTAAATTCTGGAAGTGGTTTCAGTGACCGCGAACCAATTTTTTTTTTACTCTTTTGTACGAATATATAATATACTTGGTCTTGTTAACTTTGTTAACTAGTGTTAGTAATTTACAACTACTTTACCGACCTCAAATTTACTAAGATGAGGGTAGAAAAATACTGAAAAGTTTAACATGAACCCAAATGTTAGAAGCGGTTCCCAGTCTAAAGCGGGCCATACACGGTCAAGAAATGTGATAAAATTGACTGATTCAAATAGTTTCATCAAATTGGTATAAATGCCTGTGGGAAAATTTGATCAAAAATGGCATATGGCATGAAGAAATACGAGATTTATTCACGCATAACCTGCATACGAATGCGACTATATATTTGACCTATTGCAAACCGAAATACTAAAATATTATAAATATTGTTGCAGGGACTCCAATATTTGCTCTTGCTCATACGGAAAACGGTGAGTACGCGATATTTTCAATCTGTAGCGACATCTGTACCGCCACATATTAACTATATAGACCGTAAGTCTGGCTAAAATTTTGTCCCACATTTCGTCCCGGGCGATAACTTGTAAAATGGTTAAGAGAGCTTTATCATGGAGTTCTGTGAACGTCAGCTGCGATTCGGTGGGTGGGTTAAGCAGCGGCAGCCTCCCAATTATGTTGAAAAAGTTAATTCCTCCCGATAGAAATCGTATCAGATCTAGCGTGTCCAGCCAATAGATCAAAGACAAAAGAACAGGTGACGCAGCAGTCGTGTGTAATATTAGACTAACGGTTTCGAGCTACTTTTGACCCCTTCACAACTCGAAACCTATTTAACTTACCTACATACATTCAGTCAAAAAAGTATCGGGAATGGATGATTTGTTTATGGTTCCAAATTCAAATTTTTGTTTTTTTGTAGTTGTTAGATTGGCACAACTGTTTTCCATTTTGGCGCGGAGTTTGAGTTGCATCTGTTATTTATATTAAATACAGTGCTGGTTTTAGTAATATCATATATAGTGTGTATTGCGAATTTCATAATGGACAAAAATATCGAACAAAGAGTTTGTCTTAAATTTTGCATCGCCAATGGAATTTCGTGTTCGGAGTCACTGAAAATGTTACAGAAGGCTTACGGTGAATCGACTTTATCAAAAACTCGTGCTTATGAGTGGTTCAAAGCGTTCAAAAGCGGTCGAGATGTGATGGAAGATTTGCCTCGCTCTGGTAGGCCGTCAACGTCTGCAACTGAAGTTAACATCGCAAAAGTGAAGTAAATAGTGACTGAAAATCCCCATTCAACTCTGAGAGAGATAGCCGCCGAACTTTCTGTATCTCACGAGTCGATCCGTACCATTTTAACTAATCATTTGGGTATGAAACATGTTGCTGCTCGGCTAGTCCCAAAAGATCTGAATTTTCTCCAAAAACTCAATCGCATGAAAGTCGCTGAGGACATGCTAGAACGAGTCAGTTCGGACCCAACATTCATGAAAAGCATTGTTACTGGTGACGAGACGTGGGTTTACGAGTTTGATATGCAAACTAGTCAACAAGCTTCGGAGTGGCGCCTTCCAACTGAACCGAAACCGAAAAAACCACGCCAAAGTCGATCAAAAGTCAAAGTCATGTTGACTGTTTTCTTTGACTATCGCGGTGTTGTGCACTCTGAATTCTTACCGGAAGGTCTAACGGTAAATAAAGAATATTATTTGAGCGTTATGTGGCGTTTAAGAGAGCAAATTCGACGAAAAAGGCCAGATTTGTGGAAAGAAAATTCTTGAATTTTGCACCACTACAATGCGCCTTCGCACAAGGCTATCATTGTGAACGAATTTTTAACCAAACACTCAACAAATACCATCCAGCAACCACCATATTCACCAGATATGGCTCCTGCTGACTTTTTTCTTTTTCCTAAACTCAAATTACCACTTCGTGGCACCCGTTTTCAATCGATAGAAGACATAAAGGAGAATTCGCGGCGAAAACTGAACTCAATTCCGGAAGCAGCGTTTAAAAAAATGTTTTGATGAATGGATTATTCGTTGGCGCAAGTGTTTCGTTTCTAAAGGAGCATACTTTGAAGGTGATAAAATAAATTTGGATGAATAACAGACATTTTGTGTATTATTGATCTTTACCCGGTACTTTCTTGACAGAGTAGTACATGAAATTTGGCACATTTGTTAAAAGTTTTTAGCGTATCTGGAATCAAAAATTTCATAAATGTAGCTCAATCAGTCATAAATATTAACGTTTAAAAACCAGCAATTTTTGTGTCTGACTCACTGCCATATAGATCAAAACCTAACACACTTCTAGATGTCCGAGAAAGTTGAAATTTGCAAGATTAAAAATAAAATTTAACTTTTTTTTTAATTTTTTTAGGAGACACTTAGCGCCTTTCATTATTATAAGAGAAACTGCTTTCTTGTTCGCAAAAAAATATAGTTCCATGATAAAAGGTCGTTTTAAAGGTAGGTACTAACGAATTAATTGTAAAACTAAGACAGCCGAAAATAACACTAACTGGAAGTAGTAACAATTTTATTGTAATATAAGTGTTATACGAGAGAAATACATCTGTATATAATCTTGCTACTTATATTGGCGCGGGAACGCGTAGGTACGTGTTGAAAGATGAATAATAATAGTTTCTATACAAAAACATAACCCTCCTTCTTTCGCAGTCGAGTAAAAAGTAGTACTGAATTAATGTGAAAAAGGGAGCCAAAGTTAAATGTTAATAAATATCCGTGTTTGTCGACTTCAGCGAAAAAGAACTGAGATCTGATGGGCGCCAAGTTCTGTAGATAATCTTGAAATAAAGTAAATGAAGGTTTAAGATTTGTCTTATTTTTTTTTATTAATGATGGGTTTGCTCTTGAGGTCTATGTCAAAGATGACAGAGACAAAGTCTACGATGGAGCGAGCCTACCCAGAAGGAGCCTGTTCACTCTAACTTTGAAGAGATTTGGGTTGTAAGCTTTTCGAAACACAGACGCAGAGAGTTTCACTCCTTTGCTGTGCGCATCATAAAAGACGTTTGAAAACGCTTAGTGCGAATTAGTGGAATAGCCACAAGGTAGGGATGGTAATGGCGATCGGACGGTAATGCGCAGGGTCAGCACGGTCTCCCTTATTGGGCACCGGTTGCACATTCGCAAGCTTCCATGATCTCGGCACCGTTCTTTTTACAAGAGAGAGAGCTTACCCAGAAGGAGCCCATTCACTCTAACTTTGAAGAGGTTAGGATTGTAAGCTTTTGGAAACACAGACGCAGGCAGAGAGTTCCACTTCTTTGCTGTGCGCATTATAAAATATGTCTTAATATTTCAGGTGTAAACACTACAGGTATTCGCACAGTTACCGTTGTATGAGAGCGCAAGTCATGAAGATAGCTGGCCCCACGTGTAGCGAGTGAGTGCTTTTTTTAGCGTTAAGGCAGCCATTATTTGGTCTTTTTTTTTTTTTTTTTAATGGGACAAGCCCGCCACACATTCCCAACCACTGCAACTCCTGAAAGCCAGAATCAACAGTGGCGACCACCAGAAAAACGCCGAGCCAATGAGACCCGACGAGTCCCGGAGAAACGATTCAACTGTCTTAGATCCTGCAACGAAATGAATCAGAAAAGTACAGCGGAGGAGTAGGAAAAAAAAATATATATATAATTTCCACTTCCCTCCGTATCAATCAGGAGACAGAATAGAACTAGGCCAATAGGCACCAAGGGACAAATACAACTGGATTAAGCCCAGTTGCCAAGCACCACGGATTATTACGAAGCCTTACCAGTGCTGGCGGGTGTTCTCCCAGTCGATCTAGAAGTGCAGCGGCGTGCTGCAATGTACTACTACGCTAGAAAGATTACGGACCCAGAGTTCTTACCGCAACGCGGCCGTGCTAAGATCTCTAGATTACTAAAACCCCAGACTGATGTCTGGGAGGAACTTTTATCCGAGTGGCAATGTAGGTGGGAAAATTCCATCAAAGGCCGTCACCTCCACCAGTTTTTTCCATCTGTTCGTGAGCGGCTGGACAGGACATGGCTGGAGGTGGATCACTGTGTTGCCCAATTTCTCACAGGTCATGGCAATTTTAAGAGTAAATTATTTTCCTTTAAGCTTGTGGCCTCGCCTTTATGTCAATGTTCTACAGTTGACCATGAATACGAACAATCCGCACATCACATCTTATGGGAGTGTAGTCTTTGGCAAACTGAACGCAATATTATGTTAGATAGTATTAAGGTTACATCTGGGGTAGTTTACTATACGGACCTTGTTGAAACCAGAACAAATTTCCGTGCGTTCAAGCGATTTTGCCATACCTATTACTGGAATCAAAAGTAGCTCACAATTTAGGACCCATTAGTTTAAGTGGTAAGATATTATTTGGTCTGCTACTTATATGGTGTACATAATAAAGAGTATTCTATTCTAGCGTGAACTGTGCCTACCAACGATTGCCACATTTGTCTTTAGTCCCCGCCACGAGAAACTATAAATTTTGTAAACACACACACAATTGTTTTATAATTTTATTATGTTTGTTTCATGAGTCAGACGCGTTCCAGTCCCACAAAACATTGGACGCGCGCGCGACAGCGCTTTATATCAATAAAGTATAACCCGAACAAATGAAATTACTTGTTAGTTTCGTATTACTCGCTTGTTACTTTGAGTTGATTGAATTTGGGATTATTTGCTGTCGCTACGTAGCTTAGTAGAAATTCTTTGTTTACAAAATTTATAACTTCTCGTGACGGGGACTATAGTGGCTGCAAGCGCTAGTTAGATATATACGCTACTGCTCAGCGTAACATCCTGAGTTCGATTCTCTGGTCAAGCAAAGTGTTTTTGTGTTTTTCTATTAGGAATTGTTCAGTAGCAGCTCGTTTTATGACTACTAGCTTGTGCTAGCGGCTTTACTTGCGTGATTGTTGTAAACTATCCCGAGAGATTATGCTCTCACGATGAAAAGTATCCCATTTCTAAGTACCCATGTGCCAAGATTCATCCAAATTTGTTCAGCCATAAAGACATGAAAAAAACAAACAAACGTATCGAAAAACTTTCACATTTATAACACTAGGTACTAGCTTTTTCCCGCGACTTCGTACGCGCACATCCTGTTATTTTCCCGTTTCCGTAGGCATTTCGAGGAATCCTACACTCCCCAAGAAACTTACATGCCAAATTTCAGCTTTCTACGACCAGTAGTTTTGGCTGTGCAGACAACGCACAGCCGAAATATGCGTCACTCACTCACTCCACTCAATTTGTCAGTAACGGATGAATCTTTACTAATATTATAAATGCGAAAGTAACTCTGTCTGTATGTCTGTCTGTCTGTCGCGCTTTCGCGATAAAGCTCATCATCATCTGCCTAGCCTTTTCCCAACTACATTGGGGTCGGCTTCCAGTCAAATCGGGTTCAGCTGAATACCAGTGTTTTACGTGGAGCACAACGCCACAACCCATTAAGTGGGTAACACGGTACATCTTGGCAGGACTGGAGGACATAGGCTACTTTTTATCTCGGGAGTATGTTCCCTGGGGATCATGCGGGCGAAGCCGCTGGCAGAAGCTAGTTTTATATATATTGATAATACCGTAGTAAGGATCTATCCGTTTGATCACAAATTTTTATATTTAAAATTCACACTAACTAGTTCCCATTTATTTTCAGGTTGGCATTCTTCAGAAACAAAGTAAAGAATTTCATAGCGCCAAAATTCTTAAGAAACATGCTAACAAATAGTAAGTCTTCTTTCAATAATATAGCACAAAGTAAAAACAGTAGCCTACCGATATCGGGTACAAGGGGGCTACTCTCTAAGCCTGAAGTCCGTAGTTTCGGGCGTAGTTGCGGCGTATTCGACTCCGTATCACCCACGGGCTTTGGATTAGTCCCGAACCCGAAGTAGGAGTAAACGACAACACGAATTGACAGTAAATGTCTCATCGTATTGGCATTAATTCTTAGTGGTTAAGTTATACCGAGTAGAATACGCCCGCAACTAAGCCCGAGACTACGGACTTCGGGTTTAGAGTGTAGCCCCCCTGGATACAAGCTACCGATGGTCAGGGCTCCTGAGACAGGTATCTTCTAACAATACACACCATATCGAGGATTACTGCTTTCTGGATCATGCCCTTGATCCAGCTTCCCAACGTGAACCTCGTCAAGTGTCGAGACCTACATCTCGCATGTCAACAACGTCGTGAGCTAGGTCAAGTTACTTAGTTTGTTTATTTTTATCAGCCTTCACGAGGTTCTCGTCATGGGGACTGCTATATCAAAAATCATTACGCAGCGTTCTAGTCGGCCTATCACCAGTATGTCAGGGTTATTGCCAACAATAGTCAGTGATAATAGTTCGATCCCAATACAACTGTGCCATTTTTGTACCATATTTGTAGAAGATACTTAAAACTCAAAGAGTTTAATAAATAAATCTTTATTTACCCAAAAACATACAGAGTTTGACTTACAGTTTGATAAGTACATACATTTAATGTTATGTGTTCTGTACAAGAGTAATACTCTACCTCTTAAGCTAGGGTATACCTGTATTTTAAGAGGTAGTTTGCGGTCTAAGGTTACAGTAATTAGACAAAAACTTATCACAAGTGGACTGTGTCATTCTACTGTATGGTACACAAAGAGTAAAAAAAAAAATTGTGTGTGTGTTAGTGTGTTGATTAGTATGGTGTGTGCGTGTGAGTGTGTGTATGTGTGTATGGGTGTGAGTCTGTGTGGTGGGTGTGGGTGTATTACACAAGATAGGTAAGTAAAGACTCCGTATAAGAGTAGTCCTTAAGCAGCAGCCATTCTGTTAGTTTGAATTTTAGTTCGTATGAATTAAGATTTATAATATTGAGGTGTTTGTTAATTATTTTATAAATATGCGTACTTAGTATATAATATTGACGTTTAGCGAATGAAGTCTTGTGTTGGATACTTGGCGGAAGGTACGTGCGTTTATTGGGGGTAGGAGGTGGAAGATCCGCGTGCTTTCTAAGGGTGGATTTAAGCACATAAAGCTGACGAACCGTAAGTACCTTACAGTCAGAGTACAGTTCCATCGTTGGGAACCTATGAGGTTTTTTGGTCATGACTTTAAGGATAGCTCTCTGTGCTCTTTCCACCCTTAGGAAGCTAGTCTTTGTAGCACCGCCCCATGCAACTATGCAATAACCAATCACTGATTGGCATAGAGCATGGTACACCATCTTAAGTGTTTTCGGGTCTGCGGATTGTCTAAGAGACTTAAATACATGTATTAGACGTAATGTTCTGGAGGTGATGGCGTTAATTTGTTGGTCCCATCTCAGTCCGTCGTCTATTTGTACTCCCAAGTATTTGACGGTCTCGGATCTTGCAAGTGGGGGACAGTTGCAGTTGGTGGGCGGGTTTGTGCAAGAATGGCAGTTATACTAAAAGAAGGAGATGGTTTAGCGTTACGTCTTAGAGCAAAAGGAATATAAGTCGTTTTATGTAGGTTCAGTGTTAGAAGATTCGAGTTTAACCAGTGCATAACTTTAGCCATAGCCATCTCTGCATTTGCTTTTACACTGTCCCAAGTGGTTCCATCAACAAGGATTGCGGTGTCGTCTGCATAAGCATAAATTTTGGTGTTTGGAAGACTCAGTTTGCAGAGGTCATTGACGTAGATCTGAAATAGTGTCGGGGAAAGGATTCCTCCTTGGGGAACACCATATGCCACGAGAAACTCATCACTTGAGTAATTATCAATTTTAATACACTGCCTACGATTTTTTAGGTAATCCTCAAAGATGTGTAGAGGCATTCCACGCACACCAATGTTTTCCAACTTCTTGATGAGTTTGGGAACAGAGACCGTGTCGAAAGCCTTCGAAAGGTCAAGGAATATACCTAGGCATTTCGATTTTTTATCTAGATTTAAGGCAACTTGCTGCGTGAAATCTAGAACTGCATCTTCTGTAGATAAACCTGTCCGAAATCCGTATTGGTTATTAGCAATGAGATGGTGTTTATCGAGAAATTTTCGTAAGGAGTTATTGAGAATTTTTTCGAGAACTTTAGAGAGTGCAGGTAGGACTGATATCGACCTGTAGTTATTCACACAGTCTCTATTCCCTCCCTTGTGAATTGGATGGACCACGGCTTTTTTAAAAGCCTCCGGAAAAACACCCTCCTGTATGCAACGATTAAAAAGAAGTGTAATTGGTGGAACCAGTACATGTCGACAGTTTTTCAAAATTAGCGGTGGGATGCCGTCCCAGCCCACTGCACTGTCAGAGCGTAATTGTAGGATTAGGGACTCCACTTCTGCTTCGTCTACTTCCAGGATGGTCAGAGAGTTTGCAGGGGAGTTTTGGGTGTCCGTAAGTGAAGTAAGTGAAGGTGAGCGATGGCCATCGGTTGGTAATGATGGAATGTCAATATTTATTATCGTAGCCAAGTTTTTGCCAATGTTGGCAAAAAATTGGCCCACCTCATTAATTGCAGATTTTGGGGTGTCTCGTAATGTAAGTAGCTGCACTGGGCTATGTTTTGTTTTTTGAGTATTTGTTATTTGCTTTATGGTTTCCCATAAAGCTTTGGGATTGTTTTTAGCTTTTTCTAGTTGACCGGCTTCATAGGATTTTTTAGTTTTCTTAATAAGTTATTACAGAAATTACGATAACGTGAATAAGTAGTTTTTAGAATAATATTATCTGGAGATTTTTTTGATTTAATGTGCATTCTATCTCTGTTTTTTATGCATTTTAATAGACCAGGGGTTATCCAGGGTTTAATGATTCTGTTTTTTCTAGGGATTTTAACTTGTTTTGAATGATTTGTTATTACTGATTTAATTATACTAATGAATTTATTTACTGCTGCATTGATGTTTTCGACCTCATATATTACTGTGAAATCCACTTTTTCTAATTCCTCCACAATAGCTTTGTGATTTAGGGTTGTTTTTGAATATAGTTTGTGAGATGGATTAGCATTTTTCATATTTAACAGTAGTGGTTTGTGGTCTGTTATGTGTGCCTCTAAAACTAATGTAATTGTATTAAGATTCGATTTTTAAAATATATGATCCAAACAGTTTTCATCTCGAGTGGGGAATAAATGTGTTGGCCTCAAACCATGACATGCATTTAGTGTGAGATAGTCCAAAGTTCGTTCGTTCATATTATTTGGTTGTATGTCAATGTTAGGTCACCTACAAGAGCGATGTTAGGGCATACAGATTTAATGTTGTCGTAGACATCAATTAGACTTGTTGTGAAATTGTCAAAATTTTCCCTTGAATTTAATGAAGGCGAGCGATAGATCGCTACCACTGATAATTTATTGTCTAAGTGACACACTAGACAATTTCCACCCGTAAAGTCTGGCTCCCACGCTGTAGTTTGCAAGCTTGATTTTGTATAGATAATTATTCCGTCATTTTGGTTACAGTTTGTAATCGTGTAGTGTGAATCAAAACCGTCCAATATTGGTATATTGTTGATTTTACTGAGCCAGCACTCTGTTAGGACAATAATATCAATATCCACATTTAACAAATTCAACAGTACTTGAAGGTGCGGAAAATTTTTGCCGACACTACGAATGTTTATGTGTAATAGATTTATACTATTGCCAGCTGTGTCTATGTACTTTAGACATTCTTCTGGGTTGCAAACAAAGGATGGACCCTGGGTTATTTGGTCAAGGTCGTTATTGACGTTGATTAGATTAGCCATTAAGAGTAGAAAAATCTGAACATTTAAAATAATTTCCGCAAACCGGTAGGGGGTTAAGGGATATAAGAGTCCCGTTGGGTTTTAAATAAAATATATTTACTAGTGGGGTTGGAGCCTTTAAATGCTTGCACGTGTTTGTGTGAGTAATTATGGGAGTGCTTGGAATGTTATTGCGGACAGTGGATTGATGTGTATTGTTTTTTTGTAAAAGGTAGACGTGTGTGTATGTTATTAAGTGTTTAGCTAATAATTGTAAAATTATTGAAGAACATCTTTGTATGTATAAACTTAAGATAATGCATTTTTGTAGTCAGATATTTAGCTTAGGTACATTAGTAATAAGGTCTTGAAGACATTTTTCTGTGTGAATTAGAATTTGCTTGTCACCAACTTGCTTACGGAGAAAAATATTTCCGTTGCTGATCCAGCAGAAGCTATATTCATTGTTCTTTGCGAATTGCCGCGTCAGGTAGAACAGCTTCTTCGAACTGGCGGACAGTCGCTCTTCGACATAGACCGCCTGGCGTTTGCCCGGGACACCAATCAATTCCGTGTTTAGTTTGTCTTCCTTCGAAGTTTTATTTTTGTTGTATGTCCGAATAGCCATAAGTAGGTTTTGTTTGGTATTAACCGTTGAGAACTCAACCACCACAGGACGTGCAAGCTTCTAAATCTTATTAAAAGGTATATTTTCGTTTGCTTTGCAAAACAAGTTCGTTATGGCGATGGGTCATTAATTAATATCACAATTAAGTTTCACTGCCTATAGTGGTACTCGTAGCTATATAAGGTAGCGACTAACTTTTGCTCGCGACTTCGTACGCGCATATTCAATTTTTATCGTTCCCGTAGGAATAATTTCTTAGTGCTCGTCTACACTCTCCAAGGCAAAAGTCAGGCTCCACATGCCAAAATTTTAGCTTTCTACGACCAGTTGTTTCGGCTGTGCGTTGTCTGTCAGTCACTCAATAACTTAGTAACGGAAGCAATTTTATATAATTATATTGATTAGGTAGGCTCTGTATATACCTGAGATTAGGCAGCCTAGCACGAATGTTTTTACGTATAGAAACGTGACGTAAAATTTTACTGTAACTGTAATACTTGTTTTCACGGGATTGGCGGTACCCCAATAAGTCGGGGTAATGAGATCCCAGTCAGTTGGGATGATGCCGCAGACTCCAGTGAGTCGGAGTGGTACTGCTGCTGGCTCCGCTGAGTCGGAGCGGTGCTGTGCGACGTAGTGACGTTTCTGCTTGGGTCGGACCAGGAGAGGTTCTTCATGGGTCTTCATGTGACTAGCCGAAGGTGCAGTGTGCTTGCCAAGGTAGCGACCTTGGCAAGCAGAGCGGATCAGCGGACCAGGTTGAGGGTGATACAGGCTGAGGTTGCTGACCAGGAATGAGCGGCAGCTGCATGCTGGTGGTCAGGATACCTGTAGAAGCAGTGAGTACCGGCTGGCTGTATGATTCGCTGCTCGAGAGCTTGAGGTCACAATGAGAAGTGATGATGAGGTCACGCTGAAGTAGTTGCACGAAGGCTGCGCTGACGTTCTTTGTCGAGGGTCTCCAGTTTGAAGGTAGACGGTACAGAGGGTAAAGTCCAAACCTCCATTGGAAAGGGGAGGATCCTCCGACTGGACGTTTGATGTGTCCGGTGTAGGCTACTGTCCTATAGTTGATATTCGGGCTGATGTATATGTTCAAATCGCACGGTAAACTCTGCTTGCGGATTTCGACGTGGTAGTTCTCTGCTAGTTGGATAGATGGCGTCGATTTTGTTGCGATGTAGATTTGCTCCGTTGGTTTTTCTTGTGTCGGCATTGAAGCCGCTATACTGTATTCATATTTTTGTTTGATACAAAATTGTCGCTTATATTTTTTATTTTTATTTGTAATGGGTTTGCTCTTGACTCTAGTCTATGTCAGAGACAAAGTCTACGATGGAGCGAGCTTACCCAGAAGGAGCCTGTTCACTCTAACTTTGAAGAGATTAGGGTTGTAAGCTTTTGGAAACACAGACGCAGGCAGAGAGTTCCACTCCTTTGCTGTGCGCATTATAAAAGACGTTTGAAAACGCTTAGTGCAAATTGGTGGAATAGCTACAATTTTACTAAAATTCTAAGGGGTTGTAGTTTTTTTTAATTTATATTCCATGTGTACTGTCGTTATCGTTACTGTAACTTTACTATACGACAAAACATTCGAGCTAGATCTTCTGTTACATTCTAAGGCTGCGTTTCTACTAGAGATGAGCGAGGATGCGTAGCGAGGGATATTTTTGCTAAAAACACCGGCCAAGTGCGAGTCGGACTCGTACACGAAGGGTTCCGTACCATAAACCTTAATTTTTATTATTATTTGTTGTTATAGCGGCAATAGAAATACACAATCTGTGAAAATTTTATCTTTCTATCTATTACGGTTCTTGAGATACAGCCCGCTGACAAACAGACAGATGGACGGACAGCGGAGGCTTAGTAATAGGGTTCCGTTGGTCAACCTTCGGGTACGGAACCCTAAAAACGAATTGAATCGCTTCCGCTGTGCGAGGCTATTTGGGACAAGTCCCCCACACATTTCCAACCACTGCAACTCCTGAAAGCCAGAATCAGCAGTGGCAACCAACAAAAAACGCCGAGCTAATGAATCGCAACGAGTCCCATAAAAACGATTTAACTGTCTTGGATCCCGCAACGAAATTAAGCAGAAAAGTACAGCGGTGGAGTAGGCAAAAAAATTAAATGTTCAGCGAGTGAGGCTAGGTAATTGAAGTGATTCGTTTGGCTCTGTGTGGCACAAAGACATCCCTCGTTACGCATTCTCGCACATCCCTGGTTGAAACGTAGCATAAGGCAGCAGAAGACAGCTGTCGTTTTTGACAGCAGTCTTCTGCTGCCTAAGGCTGTGTTTTGATGAAACTGGTGGTGAAGGTATACGTTTATTTTTCTCTCTTTGCAGCAAAAAACGTCCCTGCTGTGAAATTGTCAGCCGCTTGTCAAAAATCACTTACTATCAAAACTCCATAGATAACTTAATAATGATTCGAAAATATAGTAACATAATGTCAATGTTGTCAATAAAAGGATGCAATTTTTTATTTAAAAATATATATATTTTGTTTCTTTTTACATAAGTACACACTTACTTTTTGGAAATAACGAGGGTATTTTGACAAATTTTCCACAAACTAAAGCAGAAAACAAAACCTATTAAAAATAATGTTTGGAAGTTCTAGCCTTCAATTTGTCGCAAAGTGCCGCGCGGCGCTGCTTTGTTAATCTGTATAAATAATAAACGCAAACTGACGGACTTGTGCCGCCAGTTTGTGTTAAAAAGAGCCCGCGCTAATAAGTTATTTTCATCTTGCTACATAGAAAAAAATATTCTATTTAGTCCATTTGATGAACTTCAAAAAATATCAGATACGTTTTTTTGCCATTTTAACCTCTCCAGTACCAAGTGGATCCCCTCGGACCCAATCAATAAAAATGATAAAGATACAGCACAAAAAAGTTCAAGATTGGTGGTTGGTGACGTCACGTTTTATTAAAAAATGTAGGTAATATTGCATGACGTCATGCGAGTTTTCAACGCATTGTGTCTTATTCAATTTTTTTTTACGTGAAGAAAGAAAAAATACGTGTCCAATATTTTTTTTTTAAACTATCTGATGGACTAATTAGAGATTTTTCAGTAAAAAACCCTATTGCGTGTGGCGTACTTCTCTATTTTTTTTGCTACATAAACTGGATCTAGTAATACTACTCTGTCAAGAAAGTACCGGGAAAAGATCAATAATACACAAAATGTCTGTTATTCATCCAAATTTATTTTATCACCTTCAAAGTATGCTCCTTTAGAAACGATACACTTGCGCCAACGAATAATCCATTCATCAAAAGATTTTTTAAACGCTGCTTCCGGAATTGAGTTCAGTTCTCGCCGCGAATTCTCCTATAGTCTTCTATCGATTGAAAACGGGTGCCACGAAGTGGTAATTTGAGTTTAGGAAAAAGAAAAAAGTCAGCAAGAGCCATATCTGGTGAATATGGTGGTTGCTGGATGGTATTTGTTGAGTGTTTGGTTAAAAATTCGTTCACAATGATAGCCTTGTGCGAAGGCGCATTGTCATGGTGCAAAATCCAAGAATTTTCTTTCCACAAATCTGGCCTTTTTCGTCGAATTTGCTCTCATAAACGCCGCATAACGCTCAAATAATATTCTTTATTTACCGTTAGACCTTCCGGTAAGAATTCAGAGTGCACAACACCGCGATAGTCAAAGAAAACAGTCAACATGACTTTGACTTTTGATCGACTTTGGCGTGGTTTTTTCGGTTTCGGTTCAGTTGGAAGGCGCCACTCCGAAGCTTGTTGACTAGTTTGCATGTCAAACTCGTAAACCTACGTCTCGTCACCAGTAACAATGCGTTTCATGAATGTTGGGTCCGAACTGACTCGTTCTAGCATGTCCTCAGCGACTTTCATGCGATTGAGTTTTTGGAGAAAATTCAGATCTTTTGGGACTAGCCGAGCAGCAACATGTTTCATACCCAAATGATTAGTTAAAATGGTACGGATCGACTCGTAAGATACAGAAAGTTCGGCGGCTGTCTCTCTCAGAGTTGAATGGGGATTTTCAGTCACTATTTCCTTCACTTTTGCGATGTTAACTTCAGTTGCAGACGTTGACGGCCTACCAGAGCGAGGCAAATCTTCCATCACATCTCGACCGCTTTTGAACGCTTTGAACCACTCATAAGCACGAGTTTTTGATAAAGTCGATTCACCGTAAGCCTTCTGTAACATTTTCAGTGACTCCGAACACCAAATTCCATTGGCGATGCAAAATTTAAGACAAACTCTTTGTTCGATATTTTTGTCCATTATGAAATTCGCAATACACACTATATATGATATTACTAAAACCAGCACTGTATTTAATATAAATAACAGATGCAACTCAAACTCCGTGCCAAAATGGAAAACAGTTGTGCCAATCTAACAACTACAAAAAAACAAAAATTTGAATTTGGAACCATAAACAAATCATCCATTCCCGATACTTTTTTGACTGAATGTACATTCAATACAATTCTTATAGTTATTTAATCACCGCCCTCGGTAGCACTAAACACAAAATTCTTTGATTTAACCTTACTTAAATTACAAATACGCACACTCATACCTTAACCCAATGGGGTGCGCAGGTATTACAAGATATAGTTGTCACCCAAAGCGATGATCGCACGAATACGCGACTGTCGCTTTCTGTACTGGAAATCCGAACGCGTTGTCGCGGCTACAGAGGGTGCCTTCCGGGCGCATTGCCAAACAAATGATCGCCTATTCGTGCCATACATAATCGCTTTATATAGGACTAAAATAAGGGCTACAATTTTTATATAATCCTGCTTTTACATCGTTCACGTTCATTCGTTCATCATCTATCGTACACGCCAATTGTACCTGACTTTTAAATTAACATCTTATTTATTTTTCTTTTGTTATTCACTTCGCATTCATTCATTTAACATAATTACGCCGTGTCATAATCGACGAAAATACCGTCGAGCATAGATGAAAGACCGTCTTCATTTTGTTCACAGCGTTTCCGTCTGCTCACAATAAAATGTGATTACTGAATCGAAAAAAAAATCGAATTAAATAATCTAATAATTTACGAAGTATTTTAAACAGTGTGATATTCTTAAAACTAAATTTAGTAAGTACAGGGAGCAGAGCGTGTTTTTTTTTTATGACGCGACAGAGGCTCGACTAGACCGAAGCGAACTCACCACACAGTCGGCAATGTTCGGGAGCACTCGAGTAAGCGAGACATTAAAAACGCCATGTACCGTATGGTGATCGCGTTTTTGAAACGATCAGATTAGGGACACCCGAACGATTCATAAACGCGTTATTTACTATTTAACCTATAAAATTAGCTTGTTATTTTGGCTTCCCTTAAGGTGGACTCGGAATTTAGGTATGGGCCCGAGACCATCTCTAACGTAGAGTATTAGAGAAATGCCACGAAAGCCCGATCGACAGCCAGATCAAGCTGCGTAACAGGAGGTGGAGTCACACGCTCCGGAGGGATCCCGATCACATTCCCAAACAGGCCATGGACTGACATCCTCAAGAAAATAAAGAAAAGGAAGCGTGGCCGTCCCCGTAGAACCTGACGACGCACGTCATTGTGATGCTCGTCGCTTCTACCAACAGCAAAAGCAGTGAGCATCGAAATGACATGGAGCGAGGTGAAACGTGGAGCTCAAGACCGTTCCCGATGGAGGACTACTGTGAACGCCTTCTGCCCCAGCTACGGGACAGGATCTTAAGTCAATAAGGTGGACCGATGACTTGGTGTAATTCGCTGGACTTGAGACGAACAGGATCGGTCGAAGTGGCGGTGTTTAGGGGAGACCTACTACGTCAGTGGACGTCTTTTGGCTAAAATGATAATGAGCCCATATGAAATGGAGAGCAAAACACAAAACTATTAGCTATGATATCCTTAAAGATCTTCACGTTCTTCATCTGAATCGTAGTTCTTGCGATTTCGTAATTTCGAGAAGAATCCCTTTCTCCACAGCAGCACCAAGACCAGGACTATCGGGAAGGTCACCACGATACCTGTAAATGAAATATATTTTGTAAAAATAATGTTTGTTTTTTAGTATTTTTTTGTATATGTGTTTGTATTAAGTGTTAGTTTTCGAGTTCTTATTATTGGTATTGCCGTATAGTGTCGGCTGTACCTTATGGTGCCAAAAGAAGAATAGATACCATCCTATCACTTCCCGTGGGTGTCGTAAGAGGCCAGGTTTTTTTATACCTTGGCTAAAATATAATGATATTTGTTGGAGGTGTTGGGAAAAAGTTAGCTGTCTAAAAGCTGATTATCGCGATAACCGACATCCCTGCGGGCGAAGCCGCGGGCATCAGCTAGTAAAAAATAAACAAGACTTGGCGTACAAATTGTATGAGATACCCTTGTTTACTGAGCGTTCTAAAATGATATAAAAGTACCCACTTTTAGCAGGTGTAGGAAAAAAAACATATTTATTCTCGAGAAGGTAGTACTTTAATGGTGCTTAGTCATCTGCCTAGTCTTTTCCCGACTATATTGGGGTCGGCTTCCAGTCAAGCCGGATTTAGCTGAATACCAGTATTTTACGAGGAGCGGCTGCCTACCAGACCTCCACAACCCATTAACTGGGTAACACGGTACTTCATGGCAAGACTGGAGTCTGTTTTACTGGCTTCTAGACTATACGTATCGACTGCCAAAGATCTAAAAATTACAGCCGGGACCAACGGCTTAACGTGCTTTCCGAGGCATGGAGAAAACTCGGTATATTCAGATGGTCGCCCATCCACAGACCAACCTAGGCAAGCGTTGCTTAACCTTGAAAACTGACCCGTGCGGCTGTTATTATCTAGCCACGAGCTCCTCAATTAATGGTGCTTAGTATTTTAAGTGCCTGTCTTGCTTATTTTCTTAGTCGTTGCTGTAAATTGCACTGTTCTGATTTTTTGGGATATTATAAGGGTAGATGCCAGTAGTGTACACCCAATTCTCGAAAGACCTGTGCTAACTGCGTGGGGCTCGGAAAACTTAAATCTTTTCAGACTTTGGCTTATATCTTCTAAACGGTGAATTCTACGTAAAAAGTCAATCAGTACACATTTCAAGAAGACAAAAAATTTCTGCAATTAGAGTGCAAATGCAGCTTAATTGGTTTAACCTTTTAAACTTCAGGGCATAGGTACATGCTCTTGAAAAACATTAACCCCTTTCTGCAGCAATGTGGTAAATTCACGCAGCTAAGATCAACATAGAAGTTAAAAAGTTAACTTACCAATCATAATCCCCAGAATGATCGCCATATTGGATACCGGTAGCTCAACAAAACTCTCAGATTCTAAGCAGACTAGTGACTTAGATGCGTTGTTGAGCTGCGCGAACGTCAAACCTCGTAGATCTGCTGGCTTTTTGCACCTAAAAATGAACAGATGGTCAGGTCGAGTGTCCTGAGGAAATTTTCTTTGGAAATTTAGAAATCCTTTTCCAAAGGAGACTTCCTCGTTATTGTAGTGATCACAAGATATACTATATCTAGGGTTGCGGAATCATCCGAATGGATCGCAGCCCAGAATAACAATTATAATTAAATTTACTCATATAAGATTGGAATAGAGGCAGTAATGGACCCTAAGTAACGAGTAGCTGTGCACAGGAATCAGAGCTCAGCAGTTGCAAAGATATGTAATGTATCGTCAAATAATAAGATGTTTTTTATAAGATTGTGATTCATTCTTTACACAGAACTCAACTTGCACTTGACGGGATCTTTTTTTTTCAATTGAATTTTGACCAGATCGTGACCTCGATGTCGCCTTTTGGATACAATACCTAAGCGAAAACAGTAGGCAACGTCTATCAACTGATATGATGATGTTAAAACGGATCCCTGAATGCTGATGTATATGAATTGAGGGGACTAAATTATCGGTAACACTTACACCATATTACTGATAGAAGCATTTGCAGGAGTGTTGGTCAGCAGCGGTACCAGCACATCAACCACCCATTGATTGTTGCAGTCGCAGTTGAATGGGTTGTTTGAGAAGTCCCCGGTCACCAGCTCGTTCCAACTGTCTATGATACCAGAGTCTATGACCGATAGATTGTTGTTGTTCAGGTAGAGCTGGAAAAAATGGCAGTACCAAGTCATCATCATCATCATCATCATCATCTGCCTAGTCTTTTCCCAACTATATTGGGGTCGGCTTCCAGTCAAACCGGATTTAGCTGAATACCATTATTTTACGTAAAGCGGCTGCCTACCAGACCTCTACAACCCATTAAATAGGTATCAACACGGTATTTCTTGGAAAGACTGGAGTCAGATTTACTGGCTTCTGACAATCCATAACGACTGCCAAAGTTCTACAAATGACAACCAAGACCAACAGCTTAACGTGCTTTCCGAGGCACGGAGGAAACTCGATATGTTAAGATGGTCACCCATCCACAGACCAACCTTGGCAAGCGTTGCTTAACCTTGAAGATCGACCTGTGCGGCTGTTATTCTTTAGCCACGAGCTCCTCCGAGTATAGTGTCAATTTTTAATGACCCATAAGTATGTGTGCCCGTTTCGACTGCTCGGACAAAGTATCGTCAAAGAAAACGACTACGTCAACATTACGAAGGAATTTGCATAACATTGACAATGAAAGTGAAATTCGTAGATCCAATATTCGGAAAGTTGTAAAGGTTTAACCATGGCCGCGTGGACCAAACGTGGAGGACTTTGCAGCCACGTAGTTCTCTTAAATGGTGCTTAGTAGAGGTCCCGTACTTGCTAACTACAGATACGTTTAAAAATAATTGTGGACAGTGTGATTACAACCTGAACGTTTGGATTTCACGAAATACAGAACTTAAATGCTATGGTCGCGTCGTTTACATATAAGTCAGTTTTACAGAAGTCATCGTCAGCACAGCTTTTTTCCCAACTGTATTGGGGTCGGTTACCAGTTAAACCAGTAACAGCTGAATACCAGTATTTTACGTGAAGTGACCGCCTATCTGACCACAACCCAGTAACTGGGTTATTCTTGCCAAGACTGGTGCTAGATTTTCTGGCTTTTGACAGTTCGTAATGACTATCAAAGAACTACAAATGACAGCCGGGATCAATGGCTTAACGTGCTTTCCGAGGCACGGAGAAAACTCGGTATGTTAAGATGGTCACCCATCCACAGACCAACGTTGGCAAGCGTTAGTTAACCTTAAAGATCGACCGTGTGGCTGATTTTATCCCACGATTTGATGATATATCTTCAAATCGTCGGAGCTCGTGGTAAGAAAAACTAGCTGTAGACCTATGTACTGGCAGTTTAGCAAAGGCATTGGGATGGTTTGCCCAGTTCATGGCGGAGCTGACAGCTACTTGAGCGAATGCGTTGAAACCCAAATAACTACAAATGACATCCGGGTTATCGATTTTTTGTTTGTGATTGGTTTGCTCTTGACTCTAGTCTACGTCAGAGTTGACAGAGACAAAGTCTACGATGGAGCGAGCTTACCCAGAAGGAGCCTAGTCACTCGTATCTTGTTTTGTTACTGAGAAAATAAGTAAGGCCTGGCAACTCTGAGGTCTAAGTTCCATGTAACAGGCTAGATTATATCACAAGCTCACCTCTTTCAAATTCGGCCACAATTCTTCATCGTCTTCGTTTTTCCACACCAGAAAGTCGGGATCCAAATTGGTCAGCCTTGGGTTATAGTTCAGACGCAGGGTCTCGAGGTCTGCAAGACCGGATAGGGCTCCAGCAGATATGTTCTGTAGCCTACTGAGTCGGCTCAGGTTCAGTTCTTGCAGTTTCGTCATATTTGATAAAGCGCTGGAAGGAAAAATAAGTAATTATAAATTTGCTCTGAAAGAAGACTGAACTTCAAATCTCAGGGCTAGCACTGGTTCCCTAAGCTGGGAAAATGTAGTGTTGCAATAAACTCCCCAGCAAAGCGTTATTGGTATTAAATATTACGAATTTCTGCGTAACGTCTAGCTGTCCAGCTAGGTTAGCCTAGCCAACATTCACCACCAACTTGGGACTTGCAACCCCAGAAACACCTGCCACCTGAACGTAATCTGCATTGGCCTATTTGGAAGGCACTGAACCTGTTGCGTACCCAGGTAGGCCGCTGCAAACAACCTGGCGAAGTGGAGTTAGTGAATGCCACTGACGCTACAATTAACGTAGCCGTGGACTCAAAAAAGCTATAAGCTTTCAAAACTTGGCGAGTGTGCTAAAATCAAATTCAAAAAAATTACCTATTTCCGTTAATCATAGAGGCCATTTTTATCATACAGACACTTTTGAATTGTCAAAGTGGAGATTAGTGAGTACGAAAAATCTTATGGCAGTGTATTACTTGGGAAACTGAACGGAATATAATGTTACATAGTATTCCTTATGTTGAAACCAGAAAAAAAATCCTTGCGTTCGATTTTGCCATACCTATTGCTGGAGTCAAAAGTAGCTCACAATTTAGGACCCATTAGTTTTAGTAGTACGATATAATCCGTGGTGCTTGGCAACTGGGCTTAACCCAGTTGTATATGTCCCTTGGTGCCTATTGGCCTAGTTCTATTCTGTCTCCTGCTTGACACAAAGAGAAGTGGAAATTATCTATATATTTTTTTTCTACTCCTCCGCTGTACTTTTCTGATTAATTTCGTTGCAGGATCCAAGACAGTTGAATCGTTTCTCCGGGACTCGTCGGGATTCATTGGCTCGGTGTTTTTCTGGTGGTCGCCACTGTTTATTCTGGCTTTCAGGAGTTGCAATGGTTGGAAATGTATGGCGGGCTTGTCCCAAACAAAAAGTCAGATGATGTTAAATACCTAATACTCACTTATTAGCTTCCAATGACTGGAGAGAGATCCTGTCAAGATTTAAGTAGACCAGGCTGGGGGCTTCTCTCAAGACTGAAGGAATCGTCGTAAACCTGTTGTTACTGAGGTCAAGCCGTCGAAGCTTCCTATGTCTTCTCAGCAGACCATCTGGTAAGGTATCCAGGTCACAGCTACTAAGTCTTAACTCCTGAAAAGCAATAGCAAATAAAGTTAAAAAGGTATGCGGGATAGGGCATAAAGTCCCGCAAACCTCCATTAAAAAAGCACGAACCTCCGATTTTCTTTTTTGTAACTTTAAGACTAGTAATTTGTGAAGCTCTAAGACAATAGATCTACACTACATAAAATAATTCTTTACAGGAAAACCTGTAAATCTATGGGTTTTAATAAAATGTAGACAAAATAATGTTTCGTCCTTCCTTCTATCTATTCTATCCTTCAAACTCAAATTAAAAAAAAGTTCCTTTTCGAGTTCCTTTGTGTGCAAGTCCGACTCGCATTTGGCCGCTTTCTACTTTTTCAATTAATTTCTGTCAATAGTCACGCTATCCTACACTCTTTTATTTCTTTTTATTCCTCACACGATTCGCCCATCCAACGCTGTTTAGGGTTCCGTGCTCAAACGGTAACCCAACGGAACCCTGTTACTAAGCCTCCACTGTCCGTCTGTCCGTCTGTCTGTCTGTCAGCAGGCTGTATCTTAAGAACTGTAATAGGCAAACAGTTGAAACTTTCACAGAATTTGAATTGCTATTGCGCTGTAACAACAAATAATAAAAATTAGAGGGGATCCCATACAATAAACGTGATTTTTTCGGTATATGGTACAAAACCTTTTCTGTGGAAGTCCGACTTGCACTTGGCCGGTATTTTCATTATTTCTCCTTCTCCATCCATCAACATTATTATTAATCACACAATACTTCTTAAAAAAAAATGGTAGGTATCTGAGGGTAGGTTCTTGGGTTGCGAACCAAGAATGTCGAAGAAATTATTATGGTAATTTGCCAAACACAATATTGAAAACAGAACCACCTTCCTACCTGAATTCGACTAAAAGCTACTCACCCTCAAATTCTTCAAATCGGAGATAGCACCCATGGTGATCTGGTCTATGAAAGCCAGGGGGTTTCCGCTCAGGTCCAGGGTAAGGAGGACAGGCATAAAGAGGAAGATATCTTGTGGCAGCGTATGCAGATCGTTGTTTGCTAGACTGAGATACTGCATTTTAGTAAAATCTCGTGGACCATCAATGCCCATGGGACCCTGAGAACATATATATCATCATCAGCCTAGCCTTTTCCTAACTATATTGGGGTCGGCTTCCAGTCAACCCGGATTTAGCTGAATACTAGTATTCTACGAGGAGCGGCTGCCTACCAAACCTCCACAACCCATTAACTGGGTAACACGGTACTTCATGGCAATACTGGAGTCAGATTTACTGGCTTCTGACCATCCGTAACGACTGCCAAAGATCTAAAAATAACAGCCGGGACCAACGGCTTAACGTGCTTTCCGAGGCACGGAGGAAACTTGTATGTTAAGATGGTCACCCATCCATAGACCAACCTTGGCAAGCGTTGCTTAACCTTGAAGATCGACCCGTGCGGCTGTTATTATTGGCCACGTTCTCCTCATATGTTATATATACCTTGATAAAGGGGCTATCCAACACTAAAAGAATTCTCGACTCGAACCGGTAGTTCCTGAGATTAGCGCGTTCAACCAAACACAAAATCTACAGGATTCAATTACGTAACGGAAAGTTAGATGGAACGCACTCTGAGATTTCGAACAAAACTCTTTTTATGCGTTTGTTCTGTAAGGTATATCATAATACTAGTTGATTCGCGCAACTTCGTCTGCTCCGCTCCTTTTGGTCTTAGCGTGATGATATATAGCCTATAGCCTTCCTCGATTAATGGGCTATCTAACATTGAAATAACTTTTCAAATCGGACCAGTAGTTCCTGAGATTAGCGCGTTCAAGCAAAGAAACAAACTCTTCAGCTCCATATATTAGTACCTAGTTGCCCCGCGCAACTACGTCTGCGTCCCATTTTCCATTACTGCTCCGCTTCTATTGGTCTTAGCGTGATGGTATATAGCCTATAGCCTTCCTCGATAAATGGGCCATCTAACACTGAAATAATTTTTGAAATCAGACCAGTAGTTCCTGAGATTAGCAAGTTGAAGCAAACAAACAAACTCTTCAGCTTTATATATTAGTAACTAGTTGCTCCGCGCAACTTCGTCTGCGTCACAATTTCCGTTAATGCTCCGCTCTTATTGGTTTTAGCGTGATAATATATAGCCTATAGCCTTCCTCGATAAATAACACTGAAATAATTTTACAAATCGGACCAATAGTTCCTGAGATTAGCGCGTTCAAGTAAACAAACAAACAAACTCTTCAGCTTTATATACATATTAGTATAGATATAGATAGATTGTATAGGAACTATATAAGCAAACTGCCAGGATAAAAACTTACACTAAACACTTTTCTGCTGATAGCCGAAGTAGATATCTGGTTCCCAGACAAATCTAACACCATCAAGTCTTCGAGGTAGCAGAAGCTGCCATCTTCAAACGACTGGATTTCACAATTTGACAGGTTCAGCTCTTGAATGGGCAACTTGCTGATCCTTGTGACCGCCGTGATGTGATTCTGAGTTAGGTTCACTTTGACCGGGTTGAAATCTCGAAGACCTGAAATGAGTATTTGAGGAGGTAAGATGGTCACCCATCCACAGACCACGGCAAGTATTGCTTTACCTTAAAGTTCGACCCGTAAGGCTGTTATTATTCAGCCAGGAGCACGAGCGGAGTAAGTACCTAAGATTAATTAGTGCTATGCAGCAGAGCGATTCTGTGAACATCTCACCGGTAAACTAAGGTGGAATGAACTTGAAGCAAACTGTCTTTCCGTTTAATTTTATATGGATGACAACTCGCTTTGAGAGGTTTAATGTTATTGGATAGAAATCAGGTTCGGTCCCAGTCCAGTAAAAGTTGTTTTAACCGACTTCTTCGAAAAAGAGGAGGTTCTATGTTCGACATAAAAAAATACATACAGTATTTTTTATGTTTGTTCACCGATTTCTCCGCCAATTCTGGACCGATTTAAAAAAAATATTTTTTATTCAGAAGACTATACTCTTCAGAATAAAAAAAGAATTATTAAAATTGGTCCCATTGTCACCAAATCCCCTCCCAGATCCCATGTAAATCGAGGGATACCCTCAAATTTTGCAAGCACATAAGTACAATGTTTTTCAAAAACTTTCTAACACAATTCGGATATTTGTGCCTGGTAATGATCATGTCATGTTGCTGAGTGATGATGATGGAAGTCATTTAGGATCTGATGATGAGATCCCATGAAAAATATTTTTTCCTCGACATTTTCGCCAATTGTCAACCGATTTGGATGATTCTTTTTTTTGTTTGGAAGTGGAAGAATATTTTCCCGGACTGGTCCCATTTCAATTTGGTGTAAAGCTAATGAAGAACTTCGGAGATAGGCAACGGAACTCTTCAATAAATGATAGCAAATGGATCAAGATTGCTGAAATTGCATGTAAGCTCATAACATAACATCACGCCGGTACGCAGGTACCACTAAAAAGTGAAAAATAATTGTCAAAACACGAAAAAATAAGCAAAAACACCGACTTCCGGAATTAAAGTTATTTTATACTTTGTGGTATTTTGTTTTTGGAAATCGGTTGTATTTTTTTGACTGCTCTGCTAGTCTCGCAATCGCAAATGCAACTGGCGAGCGTGTAGTCTTCGGTTCGATTCCCAGTTCGAAAGAGAGTTATTGAGTTTTTTCATTAGGAATTTCTTTGAAAATTTGTGGTGTGAGTGTGTGACATCCCCGTGCCTCGGAAAGCACGTGCATTGGTCCTGCACCACATCTCTCTCCGGTCATGTCGGGTTGCCGTCCCATCGAAATATGAGAGTGATGGAATAGGGAGTGAATCTGTGTTTGCTCACGCAATTGTGCACTATTGTGTTTCCCGCGTCGATGGCTAGTCTTCGTGAAGATCGGCCGCCATGACAAAAATCGGTCAGGAGGATTATATAAAAGATGTTCAAATAATGAATAAATAGGTACAATAGGCTAGTTTCCGCTATCAATAAATTGCAAATCTATTTAGTCGGTGAGTTAGAGTTTTGTTTTTGTTTTTGCAAATCAATGAAAATTGACAAAGATAAAACGCATCAAAACTCGGGAGTGGGGCTCGTGACGTCAGAACACTAAAAATTATACCGCGGCGTGACGTATTGAGAAATTTAAAAGCGCCGTATCTTCGTCAATTTTGGTTTACGTAACGAATCAAATATTTTTTGATAATCTAACTGACGGATTGTCAGAAGCCAGTAAATCGACTCCAGTCTTGCCAAGAAGTACCGTGTTACCCAGTTAATGGATTGTGGAGGTCTGGTGGGCAGCCGCTCCACGTAAAACACTGGTATTCAGCTGAATCCGGTTTGACTGGAAGCCGACCCCAATATAGTTGGGTAAAGGCTAGGCAGATGATGATGAATCTAACTGACGGACTAATTCGATTTGCTCAGTAGACAAGCCTATTACTCCTTTTCAAGTTCTGCGTTATTTCTATTACACGTTGTATATGATGTGTTAGTGAGAGGAAAACTTATACAAATAAATGAGTACATACCATCCCAATCGGGAAACTCGAAAAATGTAGTAATATTGAGGTTGGCACAGTTCACAACACCATCAGCGCACACGCATTGTGAACATATTGCGGTAGAAACCAACTCTGAAGTTGTTGTATCGGTTCCTGAAAATTACAATGTAGCAAATTGTATATATTTAACTTGAACATGTGCTGTAAACTGTAAGTATAAGTTTATTCAGTGCCTGCCAGGGTTACGAAATGAACTTTTTTGTAAATCATGGCGTACAATGTTACATGCGTGTTCGGGTAGAGGATATTTAAAACAAAAAAAATGTTAGCAACATGGTGCCCTAAAGTGTCACGTTGCCGAGATATTTGAAGGTAAAGTCACAATTTAAGAACAATGAAAATCATAAAAATTAACTTATCACGCGCTTATATGTTTAGTAGATTCCATCTGCCTAGCCTTTTCCCAACTATATTGGGGTCGGCTTCCAGTCAAACCGGATTCAGCTGAAACCAGTATTTTACATGGAGCGGCTGCCTACCAGACCTCCACAACCCTTTGACTGGGTAACACGGTACTTCTTTGGCAAGACTGGAGTCAGATTTACTGGCTTCTGACTATCTGTAAAGACTGCCAAAGATCTACAAATGACAGCCGGGACCAACGGCTTAACATGCTTTCTGAGGCACGGAGGAAACTCGGTATGTTAAGATGGCCACCCATTTACAGACCAACCTTGGCAAGCGTTGCTTAACCTTGAAGATCGACCTGTGCGGCTGTTATTATCTAGCCACGAGCTCCTCGTGTGCAGTAGTTTGTATATTTAAAAGATTGTATTGTAATAAAATTTCTAGGCTTAATTTAACCGTTTATATGTACTTATAATATTAAATCAAGCTGGGAAGTTAATCTTATGCATATAAGCACATAGTTAAGTATTTTTTAATGATAGTCATGATGTTACATGGTGAATTTACCTTGAAATATCTCAGCAACGTGACACTTTGGCCTGTTCCTAACATTTTGGTTGAAGTGTCCTGTACCCATATATACGTGCGCCGCAACTTGGAAAAAACGTAGCGGCGGGGGGCGCTATGCCACAATGGTACTATGCTCTTGACAGAGTCTGCGTTTTCTGATAGCTACAACTGAGGGTGTAAAACGCGACCACATACGCCAGCAACCTTCAGGGAACAAAACACACACTTGTTTCACATGCGCGCGACCCAAAATTTACTAGTTTTTTGTACTTTCCTAATTATTCTATGACTTAAAAAAAATAACCATATATTAAAATGTAAGTAATAAAATTGTCTTTGAGATTTCATTAAAATAAGTTGGTCCGATTGTCGTTTTTATGTCCGTTTTAGACAGAACTTTACAAATTATATGTTTTACGAATAAAACTCAAAATTTTCATGTATCAAATTATTAAGAATATAGTTTAGTATAATATACATATATGTTTTTTGTACTTCTAGGCCAGCGAACTCCATCGTCGACCACATCATCGCTTTTCATCTGGCGAGGTTGTGGTCAAACGAGCACTTTTTTTTATTTAGCCCACTGCTGGGCAAAGGCCTCCCCCAAATTGTTCCAAGTATTTTCTGTTCCCGCGCCACCTCGTTACGCGTCCAGCTTGTCTCGCCACCTTTTTCTGGGCCGGCCTCGGCGGCGCCGCCCATCTTCGGGAAACCATTGTGTTGAGATTTTTACCCAACGGTCACTGTGCATGCGGCTTACGTGACCCACCCAATCCTACTTTAGCCTGGCAGCCTGACAGCCTTCTTACCCAAACGATCATATAATTAAAAATTAAAAAAAAAACACTAACCAACGTCTACTTGTGTTAAACTTAACTCGATCGTCACTAAAAACACTAAAATAGCACTAAAACTAACTAGTTTATTTACAACCATTTTGCAAAGCGTCCACACACAATTTAACACTAATACAACTAAAATATTGATAAAAATTCTGTAACAAGATTGTGAAGAAAACGATGGATACCAATGTCCTTAGAGATATTGGCTGGCAAAGATTAAAATCATGATAATTGAACAGTAGGCAAGATATGCGTGTTTAATGCCTATTATTCGAAATAGGATACACAGATTTGTCGCAAATTATGATAGTATTCTCGAAGTTATGAGAAGAAGTCACGGTACTCAACAGTTAGACAGAAATCATAATTGGTTGTCAATTGGCGAATTTATCGCTGAACAAACATGCAAAAAAACACTCAGTCGAATCGACAATGTTCGGGCACCTCCGACCAATCGGCAATCATCGGCGCTGTCGTGAGTCGTGAGGCAGCGGAAGGCGGCGGGCGGCCTTTTTAGTGTTCCGTAACAACGGTATTCTAATACTAAGCCTCCGCTGTCTGTCCGTTCGTCTGTCTGTCAGTGGGCTGTACCTCATGAACCGTAATAGATATATAGCTGAAATTTTCAGTGTTTATTCCTGTTGCCGCTTTAACAATAAATTACAAATTAAATTAAAAAAAAAGGTTTCTACTAGAAACGTTTTTTTTTTGCGTTTTTAGCTGGATATTAATAATGACATCAGGTAGACACTTGAAATGCTCACAGAGTTTGTAGATATGGCTATCATTATCTGCCTAGCCTTTTCACAAATAATTTGGGGTCGGCTTCCAATCAAACCGGATGCAGCTGAATACTAGTATTTTACGTGGAGTGGCTGCCTACCAAACCTCCACAACCCAGTAACTGGGTAACACCGATCTTCTTAGCAGAAATAGAGTCAGAGTACTGGCTTCTGACAATTCGTAACGACTGCCAAAGATCTACAAATGACAGCCGGGACCAACGGCTTAACGTGCTTCCCGAAGCACGGAGAACTCTAGGTATGTTAAGATGGGTACCCATTCATAGGCCAACCTTGCCAAGCGTTGCTTAACCTTGAAGATCGACTTAAGGGGCTGCAAAAAAAATATATTAAAAAAATTGGCTGTCATACGAAGGGTTCCGGACCATAATCCAAAATAAACACATTTTTGGGATAGGAGCCCCCTTTAATTATTAATTTAATTTATTATTTGCTGCCATAGCGACAATAGAAATACATATCTACTGTGAAAATTTAACTCGGTTCTTGAGATACAGCCTGCTGACAGACAGACGTATGGACGGACGGACGGATAGCGGAGGCTTATTTATAGGGGTCGGTTGGTTACCCTTTGGGTACGGAACCCTAAAAATTAATTATTAGTTTAATTTATTATTTGCTGCTATAGCGACAATAGAAATATAAACTGTGAAAATTTAACTCGGTTCTTGAGATACAGCCTGCTTACAGACAGACATATGGATGGACGGTCGGACAGCGGAGACTTACTTATTTTATTTTTATTTTGGATTTTTAAAATGGCGATTTTGCGGAACCCTTCATGCGTGAGTCCAATTCACACTTGGCCGGGTTTTGACGTCCGTTGAATACAACGTTTAGAAACGTTCCCTTCTGCAATGTTAACTAATCTTTGTAAGAACGATAGCTTATCTTCAGATAACACCATGCTTTATAAAAATCAGTAAATTATGATAAATTCAAAATATTTCATTGATAAAAATGATCGAATTTGCTTGCGTAGCGTTGCGTAGATATGTTTTATCGGTTCGTGTCTGACGGACGAACAAATCACAGATTATTTTTAGACTATTCAAGTTCACCATTACTTGGTCTGTAAAACGCAACACCATACACTGCGATCGCCAACCCGCCTACCAAGCGTGGAAATTATGGCATCCCTTTTGGGGGAGGCCTATGTCCAGCATTGGACGTCTTTCGGCTGTTGTGATGATGATGATTCATTGGTCAGCCTTTTCCCAACTTTCTTTGGAACTGGAACGATGACCTGGTGAGGGTCGCGGGTAATCAATAGATGCGAGACGCACAGGAGCACCGGTTGTTGTGGCGAAAGTTGATTATGGCATATCTCCAGCAGTGGACGTATTTTGGCTGATATGGTGATGATAACAACCGGACGCAGCTGAGGACCAACAGACCTTCCGATTTCGGTCACGACGGCACTTCGCAACGTAGATTATCCAAGTTAGCAGGAGGTATTGTAATGTACAAGACGACTGTATAGGCCAGCGTTCTACATTTGGTGGGTCGCGACCCGGTCACGTGCCATCCAAATAAAATACCGGTTATAAATAGGCGATACCGAAATATTAGTAAAATAATTTTAATCATGTAGTCTTATGGACCGGGGAACTCCTTAATCTTGCTTTAAGTACTTTTAGAGTTGCCAAGTCACGCTACAGAGCATCTGTTGAAAAATCTAAGGGTAATTTATTGCGGAAAATTGTTGATAAACTTGATAAGGAGGGTCCGTGGTCTCCTTTGTACCACGAGTTCAAAGCTAATAGATCTGTCGACCTTGCGTACGTTCAAAACATTAAAGTAAACAATAAACATACAACCGGCATTGAAGAAACAACTGATGCTCTGCTTGATTCCCTTATACCAGACGATTCATCAGTAAATGATAATTAATACCACCAACAGATCAGAACGTGGGCCACTGTGTCACCTGAATCACCGGAGTCAGATCTTCCATCCACTGACGAATTCATAAACGTTGTCAAGAGACTACCTCTCAACAAATCATCCGGTGAAGATAAAATATCTAATAGAATGATTATAGAAGCGTGTAAGACAGCGGGAGACGCGATCTTATCAGTATATAACCGATGCATTGCGGAAGGTATTTTTCCTCGAATATGGCGACAAGGCTTTATACGCATTATTCCGAAGAGTGGCGATAAGCCCCCGGATGACCCTAAGTCCTACCGGCCCATAACCCTACTTCCATCTTTGGGAAAACTCTTAGAGCTACTAATCGTTCCGCGCTTACTACCGAATGGACCTAAATTTCATAATAATCAATTTTGTTTCACTATTGGTAAATCCACCGTCGACGCGGTGCTCTCTGTTCGTAAAATTATTAACTTATCGGAACATAAATATGTGGTTGGAATCTTTCTCGACATTTCTGGCGCTTTTGATAACGCATGGTGGCCGATGCTACTACTTAAAATGAAAAACCGTGGTTGTTACAAAAACATCTATAATCTGATTCTTTCTTACTTTCTAAACGGCTCCGTGAAACTCAAACTTGGACATCATTCCATTACTAAGTCTCTAACCATGGGATGTCCTCAGGGCTCAGTTATCGGTCCATATGTTTGGAATATTGGCTACGATGATTTCCTCGCGCTTCCACTCCCATGCGGCTGCTCATTAACCAGTTACGCGGACGATGGCTTGCTTCTCATTCAGGCAAGTACTCGGGCTGGCCTCGAGAATTTGGCTGACACATGCCTACGATTAATATCTCAGTGGGGCGATCGAAACCGTCTGCCCTTGGCACCGCATAAAACCTATCAACTTATTTTAAAAGGAAACCTTAAATCCTGGCCTAGTATTAAATTTAATAACGTACCTGTTAAAAGAAAAGAATCCGTGTGCTATCTCGGTATGCTATTAGAAAATAACTTTTCATTTATTGTATACCGGACGGGCGTGATCGACTGGAACGAGGGTGTGATGGGGTAGGTCTATCCATCTTCTACTCCTCCGATGTGAACTGTGACCACCCGACTGCGTCCAGCCGCGCTGACGTCCTGTACCGGGATCTGAGGTTCCCCGTACCACACGTACAACGTTCTTCTATCTTGCCATTTACTTGCTGTCTTCGGGGTAGATTGGGGTGAGGGATGAATGCTTACCAGGGATAAATAATATGCAGGAATTTGACAACACTGCTGCTAATGGTTTAAGGGAAAGTTCGCGAGTACTTTGATTCTAGTTACAAATTCTATATTTCTTCTGCCGGTGACTACGAGTTTCTATTTCTTGTCTATTTACTAAGGTACGAGGTTACTTTACTGTAACGAGGCCCAAAAACCACTAACTGTTTTAGTTTATTTTAACTTAATTTTTACTACGGTTCTATTACATTCCTGGCTATATCTAGGTCTATTCTAGGTCTGAATAGGGGTTGATGCACCTCTCTGTAAATCCCCCGAAATTCCCCGTCGAACGGGGTGAAAACCAACCCTTCAACCCTGCCCACTAGTGGGCTTGTTGCATTTGACTGTCGAAACTGTCTACAAGTGTGAACTTGCCTACTATTAAGGGTTGATTTCCCGAAAAACTGTGCCCCATGGGCTACCAAACTATCTGTAATAGGGTAGGTGCATCATCCCTCTATCCAGATACACAACTTTTGAGGCCACCCCTCTAAGGGTGGAAGTACTATAGGTCAGGAACCTGGAAGAGGAAAAAAATCTGTGATTTTACATTTTCCTAATTTACGGCTTTATGCCTTGCCTGACCATAAAGATGTGTACATATTTAGATAGGGCTCAGTGCCAGGTTTCCAGTGCCTATTATTTAAAGCCTATATACCTATATTTTCTTTATGTCTAGTAAATTAAGGTGTCTGTAAATGGTGGTTTTTTGCTATTTGAGTAACTTTCCTGTGTAGGTATGTGTGAAATGTTCATTACCGTTGACATTTACCCACCATCAAAACCATACCTTTTAGGGGTTACCAGGAATGTGTAGGGGAAATGTGTAGCCCTACCTATCTATTTACTTTACTGAAAATAAGTTTCCCCAGAACATTTTGTGTGTCCGGGGAAAAACGACAAAAATATATGCTTTTAATAACTTACATGGCCTTTAAACTATGACTATGAGAGTACATAAGCTCCTAATTACTTAGTACATAAGTTTATAACTATACATGGGCTTTATCTGTGCGAGTTATACATTGCTAAAGGCTTCGTCGTGAACATATTGATATATAAAAACAGTAGGTGAGAAAGCAAAAAAGAACTTCTACGCCTTGACGAGAATATCCAAAGCTACTTGGGGTCTATCTTTTCAAACCTTAAAAACTATTTATGGGGCTACTTACTCGGGTTGTATGTGCTACGGGGCACCTGTCTGGGCCGATAGGGCCACCATAGGTGCGGTACGACGTAAATTGCTTCAAAACCAGCGTTTAGCTTTGATATTCTTATGCAAGGCGTATAGGACGGTTAGTACTGAAGCTTTACCAGTGCTGGCGGGTGTTCTCCCAGTCGATCTAGAAGTGCAGCGGCGACCCAGAGTTCTTAACGCAACGCGGCCGTGCTAAGATCTCTAGATTACTAAAACCCCAGACTGATGTCTGGGAGGAACTTTTATCCGAGTGGCAATGTAGGTGGGAAAATTCCATCAAAGGCCACCTCCACCAGTTTTTTCCATCTGTTCGAGAGCGGCTGGACAGAACATGGCTGGAGGTGGATCACTGTGTTGCCCAATTTCTCACAGGTCATGGCAATTTCAAGAGTAAATTATTTTCCTTTAAGCTTGTGGCCTCGCCTTTATGTCAATGTTCTACAGCCGACCATGAATAAGAACAATCCGCACATCACATCTTATGGGAGTGTATTCTTTGGCAAACTGAACGCAATATTATGTTAGATAGTATTAAGGTTACATCTGGGGTAGTTTACTATATGGACCTTGTTGAAACCAGAACAAATTTCCGTGCGTTCAAGCGATTTTGCCATACCTATTACTGGAATCAAAAGTAGCTCACAATTTAGGACCCATTAGTTTAAGTGGTAAGATATAATCCGTGGTGCTTGGCAACTGGGCTTAACCCAGTTGTATTTGTCCCTTGGTGCCTATTGGCTTAGTTCTATTCTGTCTCCTGCTTAATACGGAGGGAAGTGGAAATTATTTTTTTTTTCCTACTCCTCCGCTGTACTTTTCGGATTAATTTCGTTGCAGGATTCAAGACAGTTGAATAGTTTCTCCGGGACTCGTCAGGTTTCATTGGCTCGGCGATTTTCTGGTGGTCGCCACTGTTGATTCTGGCTTTCAGGAGTTGCAGTGGTTGGAAATGTGTGGCGGGCTTGTTGCTTGACCCAAAGGTTGATTAGTACAGAACGCCTTGTTTTATTAAATTTGGTTATTTCTTTTTTTGACACCGACTTCCGAATTTAAAGTTATTTTTTACTTTGTAGTCGGTTGTATTTTTTTGTACTTACAAAAGTTTTTATTTTTCACTTTTCAGTGGTGCCTGCTTACCACTAATAAGTGAAACCACAAACACAGCGTACAGGCGTGATGTTATGTTATGAACTGGTGTAAACAATCAACAAACATGTGATTTCAGAAATCCCAATCTATTTGCTATCATTTATTGAAGAGTTCCATTGCATACCTCCGAAGTTCTTCATCAGATCTTCACCAAATTGAAATGAGACCATTCCGGGAAAATACTCTTCCAAACAAAAAATAAATCATCCAAATCGGTTGAAAATTGACGAAAATATCGCTGAACAAATATTTTTCATGGGATCCCATCATCAGATCCTAACTTATACCTTCTATCATCAGCTCTGGAACATGAGATGATGATAACTTGGCACAAAAATCTGAATTGCGTTAGGAAGTTTATGAAAATCATTGTATATGCCTATAAATTTGAGGGTTTCCCTCGATTTTCACGGGATCCCATCATCAGAACTAGATTTGGTAACAACGGGACCACCTCAGGAGTATAGGCTTTCGATTAAAAAATAAGTTTTAAAATCGGACCACAATTGGAGGAAAAATCGGTGAACATACATAAAAAAAAACATACAGCCGAACATAAACTTCCTTTTTGAAGAAGTCGATTAAAAATAGTAATATAAACATAGTTCTAATAACCATAAATGTGTATTAATTTACTTTATTCAATGAGTTAAGTTGTTCACGGAAGGGCAGTATGAAAATTACCGAGCCATGGCAGAACAATGTTTGGGAAACACTGGTGTAGGCAATCCCAGGTTCTTTCTCTGGGCGATTACTTGCATAGTCCGATACGACGGCAGTCCGACACGACCAGAAAGCGATAACGCGAAACACCGACGTGCTAACTAAGGGACGGGGTGCCACACCACCAACTCCCAAAACTCCGGGCTGGCACAGGGCAATTTCTAGTGGAAAAACTTTAGTACACTTTTTGCCCAATCTGGGAATCGGACTCAGAACCGCTCAGCAGTTTAACGCAATGTTTAGAAAAAACCGAAGATCGAATACAAATGGACGAACCCGCATAAAAAGTTAGTCTGCTGTAACGTAAATTAGGTATATAATACAAAATTATTGATAAGAGTAATCGTATATTATTTAAGCCGTGGTCATGCCTACTGCAATATGTGTGTACTGTGAGCTACTTACTTAAACAAAATTTCACGCATGTACATTCTCCAAGAAGAGATAAGCAGAGGACCTAGCCGAATATGTTTTACGTAACGTAAAATTTTACCATAGCTACAATACTCGTTTTGCACAAAATATTTATTTGAATTATTTACTTAATTCATGTTTTTGAATGATATAAATTGTGTTTGTCCCATAAAATTAAACCAAAATACTATGGGGTTGTAGTTTTTCACATTCAAAATTCACTAACGTTAACGTTACTATACGTCAAAATATGCGTGCTAGGCTTCCTACCGGAATAGAGGTACCGAGTTTCCTCCATGCCTTGGAAAGCACGTTAAGCCGTTGGACTCGGCTGTCATTTGTAAATCTTTGGCAGTCGTTACGGATTGTCAGAAGCCAGTAAATCTGACTCCAGTCTTGCCAAGATGTACAGTGTTACCCAGTTAATGGGTTGTGGAGGTCTGGTAGGCAGCCGCTCCACGTAGAACCCTGGTATTCAGCTGAATCCGGTTTGACTGGAAGCCGACCCCAATATAGTTGGGAAAAGGCTAGGCAGATGATGATGACGGAAAGTATCTTCATATGTAAAGGCGCAAACCCACCGCGGTGCACGGGCACCCGGCGTATTTTGGCTGCGTTGGTTCATTTGTTTGACAACGTGGGTCTACGTTTCCACTGCAGTACACGCTACACACTCATGTAAATTTTATAGAGCTCCGTAACCATAACCGAAACTATGGGATATCCGAAATAAAAATATATCCGTAACCGTAACGGTATCCGTTTCACAAGGTTCGGATAGTTTCGTATAAGGGCAGAATCTAAATAAAACGACATGTTTCGTTACTTACCTGTATGATTGATTATAATACCAAATGATAACCTAGACTACATAGAACCAAATTATTATGTAATACTGTTTGTATTTATATTTTACTTCAATCTAATATCCGTAAGCGAAACTATCCGAAACCGATATAATTTTATTCCTATATCCATATCCGTATCCAGATCCGAAATATCATATCCATAACATCCTTGATACAAATGCCCACCGCAGCACACGGAGAGGCTACGCACGCTTTTTTGCAAGATTATGGTTTTGACATAGTCGTGGGCTTAGCGTGTACCGCGTGCATGGCATTGACAGTGTTGAGCTACGTGAGTGCCATATTTGAGCAAGCCACGCATGTACCAATGATGTCAATTGATGCGTAGCGTGTCCTTGGGTTGCAGTGAACACAATCTCATACATTTTCATGCAAAGCGAAGCCTTTCATACGCGCCTAGCCTCTCCGTGCGCCCCGGTGGATTTTCGCCTTTATTCCAGGACATGAGCTATTCATCCAAATATATTCTGCCATTAACTTGTGAAGACATATCAAACATAATTTATAAACATTTATAATATTAGGATTAGGACGTGTTTTTCTGATATTTTATTATCAACTAGTTGACCCGCGCAGCTTCGTCTTATTCTATCTTGAAGAGATAAGCAGAGGACTTAGCCGAATATGTTTACCGTAACGTAAAATTTTACCATAGCTACAATACTCGTTTCGCACATATTATTTATTTGAATTATTTACTGTGTTTTGAATGATATAAATTGTGTATGTCCCATAAAATTAAACCAAAATACTATGGGGTTGTAGTTTTTCACATTCAAAATTCACTTACGCTAACGTTACTATACATAAAAATATGCGTGCTAGGCTCTCTGAGGTAAATGTCCTACTAGCTGCCGTCCATGAATAACCACCCGGTATGGAAAGTACTCGTATCTTACCGCGTGCATGGCATTGACAGTGTTGAGCTACGTGAGTGCCATATTTGAGCAAGCCACGCGTATACTAATGACGTCAATTGATGCGTAGCGTGTCCTTGGGTTGCAGTGAACACAATCTCATACATTTTCATGCAAGGCGAAGCCTTTCATACGCGCCTAGCCTCTCCGTGCGCCGCGGTGGATTTTCGCCTTTATTCCAGGACATGAGCTATTCATCCAAATACATTCTGCCATTAACTTGTGAAGACATATCAAACATAATTTATAACCATTTATAATATTAGTTATGTTAGGATTAGGACGTGTTTTCCTGATATTTTATTATCAACTAGTTGACCCGCGCAACTTCGTCTGCTCCGCTCCTATTGGTCTTATCGTGATGATTTATAGCCTATAGCCTTCCTCGATAAATGGGCTATCTAACAATGTAAGGTTATTTCGTAATAAAGTCCATTCGAACAATCGTTCAGTCGAATTTCACGAACAAATAACTATCGAAGTAAAATTACGGACCCGTTGTCAGTAGCTGTAGAACAGTATAGTAGTGATATATTTAAAACCAATGTTATACGGGTAACAACTCAAAGGAATAATAATATGAAAAGGTTTGTACCCACTTGTAATAATTATTATGGTCGAAGACGTCGAAACTAGGTACTTGGTTCCAACTATTTTAAAGATTTACAAGAAAAAAAAAAACGGACAAGTGCGAGTCGGATTCGCCTACCGAGGGTTCCGTACTTTGTAGGGAAGTACAAATTACTAAATATAGACTATATTTTTATAATTTTGTTACAAATGTGTAGTTTTCAGACTTTGCCCTATACTTGTAGTGTATGAAGATATTGCTTGCCAAATTTCATAGTTCTAGGTCAACGGGAAATTACCCTATGAATAGGGAACATGCCATATTTCTATTTTTGCTTTCATTTTAAAGAACTCCGTCTAGAATAGACCGCCACATAAATAAAAAATGAAAATGCTTTAATTTATTGCTAAAATTGCGTTTTTAAACATACAGTTTAAATTTTCGCGCCAAAACGGACGATGACGTCTACGACACATTAAACAGACTAATTAGTCACTGTAATAGTGTAAGATCTGATCGCTATCTCCACTGAGAATTGAGATCATACTCACAGGTATCTTTTGGACATAGTTTACGTATTGTCAGAAGCCAGTAAATCTGACTCCAGTCTTGCCAAGAAGTACCGTGTTACCCAGCTAATGGGTTGTGGAGGTCTGGTAGGCAGCCGCTCCACGTAAAACACTGGTATTCAGCTGAATCTGGTTTGACTGGAAGCCGACCCCAATATAGTTGGGAAAAGGCTGGGCAGATGATGAGTAGTTTTAATTTCAACTCGATAGCTCCACGCGTTCCCGAGATAAAGGGTCTTGCCAGACAGACGGACACACAACAAAGTGATCCTATAAGGGATCCGTTTTTTCTTTTTAAGTACGTAACCCTAAAAACACTAATTATTATTTTGATCTAATTGACCTAAAATGATTTTATAATTACTTAGTATCGAAACACATAACCCTCCTTCTGGGGCAGTTGCGTAAATGTAAAGGAAGTTGATGATTCAATTTTACAAGAAATGTCTGCGTTCATTCATAAGTAAATCCGCTTCCTGCATGAATACTAACATTAATTAAATATTATCTTATCTGTATAATTATTATGTACCTACTATGTAGATAGTAACCGTTGTACGGATTCTTACATTCGTACATATTATTTGTTCCAATAATTTGTAATGAGTTATCTTTTAATTACTTTCTTTCATTACTATTTTAGAGATATGCGGAACAGAGAATAAAGTCCCACACACCTCAATTGAAAAGGAGGATGCTCCGACCAGGCGGCTGTTGTGCCTGGCGGGCTACTGCCCGATAGTTGATATTCGGGCTGATGTATATGTTCAAATCGCACGGTAAACTCTGCTTGCGCGATGCAGGATTTCAACGTTGTAGTTCGCTGCTAATCGGATAGATGGCGTCGCGGTGCTTTTTGTTGCGATGTAGATTTGTTTCGTAGGTTTTTCTTGTGGCGGCCTTGATGCCGCTACACTATGGTGTCGGCCGGTGCCGTAAATGAATAACACCATCCCGTATCACTTCCCGTGGGTGTCCTAAGAGGTGACTAAGGGTCCGTTCACACAGACCGGCTCGGAGAGCATCGGCGCGCATTTTACTTTTCACACAGACCGGATCCTATACGCTTGGGGTTGGTCGGAGCGGAGACGCCTACTATTTCACATAGACCGGCTGGAAGCGATCTGAAAGCGGATACGCGAGAAAGAGCATGCAATCGGAGCCGAACGGCTGCGCGAACGAGAAAAAGTACTCGATCGGAGCCGGTCAGCTCCTCTTATTATTTCACACCGAGCGCGTTCAAGCATTCTTAATGACAAAAGCAGTGCACATGCAAAAATAAACTTTACTAAAAATACTAAAAACTCTATTTTCAACGTGATAAGAATCTGCTCTCCTCTCCGAGCCCGTCTGTGTGAACGGACCCTAAGGGACTCGCCAGAGAAAAGGCAGCAGCGTTCTCTGTAAAACGCAACACGATACGAGTAAATAAAATGCGATCGCCAACCCGCCTGCCAAGCGTGGCGATAAGGCAACCCCCCCCCCACCCCCGGAAATTTGGGGGAGGCCTATGTCCAGCAGTGGACGTCTTTCCGCTGATGATGATCATGATGATTGCCTACTATGGAAACGAAAGAACGAAAAATGTTTGTTTGGGACTCGCAAAGGTAAAAAGTAAAATAATTCAATAACTACCAATTTATCTTATCTTCAAGGTAAAGCAACGCTTGCTAAAGTTGGTGTGTAGATGGGTGGCCAACTTAACATACCGAATTTCCTCCGTGGCTCAGAAATCACGTTAAGCCGTCGGTCCCGGCTGTCATTTGAAGATCCTTGATAGTCGTTACGTATTGTCAGAAGCCAGTAAATCTGACTCCAGTCTTGCCAAGAAGTACCATGTTACCCAGTTAATGGGTTGTGGAGGTCTGGTAGGCAACCGCTCCACGTAAAATACTGGTATACAGCTAAATCCGTTTTGGCTAGAAACCGACCCCAATATAGTTGGGAAAAGGCTAGGCGAGATGAGATGATTACCTTCATAAATGCGCGAGTTTGAATGGATGGATGGGTGTTACAGCACGCTAAGATGGTTGAATGAATCTGGATGAAATACGATACACAGATAGATTATAGTCTGGAATAGCACATAAGCTTTTTATCCCGGGAATGTGTCCCCTTGGAATGATTTCGACATGCACGCGGGCGTAGCCGCAGGCAGGAGTTAGTTATTAAGAAAAGCTACAAACATAAAGTATGTCTCGGTTGCAGGCTCATTTCTTTTTTTTAAATTTTATTATTATTATTTCATTTATTTATTCTTTACACATATAATTTTACATTTTTAAATATTTCATTAAAAAAAATAGATTAAAAAAAAACATTTAAAAATATAAAAAATAGTAGCCCAGCGGTATCGGGAACAGGGTCCAAGCTACCGGTGGTCGGGGCTTCTGAGAGAGGAACCTCCTAACGATGCGCGCCGTGTCCAGGAGTACAACTTTCTGGATCAAGCCCTTGATCCAGCTGCCCAACGAGAGCCTCTTGAGATGTTGGTCGAGGCTCTTGGCAATAATGCCATTGGCCGTCACGATTATCGGCACAATAACTGCTGTGTTCACATCCCACATGTCGACAACCTTGCGAGCCAAGTCAAGATACTTCGTTTGTTTATCTTTCTCTGACTTCACGAGGTTCTCGTCATGAGGGACTGCTATATCAACAATCATTGCGCGACGCTCTAGTCGGTCTATCACCACTATATCAGGCTTATTGGCAACAATAGTCCTGTCAGTGATGATAGACCGATCCCAATACAATGTGCAACTACCATTTTCTAGAACTGGGTCGGGCACATACCTATAGTACGGTACTTCCGATTCCACAAGATTGTATTTAAGTGCAAGTTGCTGGTGGATAATCCTGGCTACAAGGTTGTGCCTGTGCAAATAGTCTCCGTTAGCCAGACTAGAACAACCGGAAATAATGTGGCGAATGGATTCCCCGGGCCGGTGACATGCCCGACATATGTCAACCGTACCGTCCTTCACAATGTATTTCCGGTAGTTATTAGTCATCATAACTTCGTCCATAATTGCACAAACAAAACCTTCGGTTTCCCCGAAGAGGTCACCAAAACGAAGCCAGGCTACGGACGCTAAGAAGTCTACATCGGGCCCATGTAGGACCCGATAAAAGCGTCCGTGAAGCTCCTTGCTCTGCCATACCTCCCTGCGGTCGTTAGTATCTAATACCACAGGTTTGCGTCAGTTCTCGTTAGCCAAGGAGAGCGCGGTAAGGCCTTTGTCCACCGCTACCACATCCCGATGCATACCCACGTCGGCCTCTAGGAAGTATTCCCTAAGGCTGCATACCTCGCGGTTGTGCAGGGTCTTAGCATTTAAGAAGCCACGACCCCCGCACTTCCGCGGGATATACAGCCTCATCACCGATGACCGTGGGTGATGCATCCGATTTGCGGTAAGCAGTGAACGTACCCTCCTATCCAGGGCGTCAAGTTCCGTCTGAGTCCATTTGAGTATGTCGAAAGAATACATCAAAACCGGCATGACCCAACCGTTGAAGGCGCGCACCTTGTTTCCGCCTGATAAAAGACTGTTAAGTACTTTGTTCAGGCGGCCAAAGAAGCGCTCCTTCAACGATTGTTTCATGTCAGCAGCACTGATGCCTAACGCTTCCGACATACCCAAATACTTGTAAGTTTCGGTTGAGGAGAGGGACCTAAGGTGTATGGAATCCGAGAGTTGGGTTCCCACGGATTCCATAATCTCCCCTCGCTTTACATGCATGACCGCACATTTGTCCAATCCAAATTCCATCCTGATGGCGCTACTGAAGGTTTCTGTTACCTTTAGTAGCTTCATCAGTTGCAAGTTGTTAGGAGCAAAGAGTTTCAAGTCATCCATGTAAAGGAGGTGCGATATGACCTGATCACCTCTTCTCAACCGGTAGCCTTGGCCCGAACCCTCCAGCAATGTACTGAGAGGGTTGAGAGCCAGACAAAACCACAGTGGACTCAGACTGTCACCCTGAAATATGCCACGCTCGATCCTTATCGGTTCGCTGTTCGCCTGGATCTGTCGACATCCTGGATAGTGAAGAACCGTCCTCCACTGCCCCATACACGACTTCAGGAAGGTGCGTAGGACTGCATCAACTTTGTACAGCTCCAGCACCCTCATGAGCCATGTATGTGGCACTGAGTCATAGGCCTTCTTATAATCTATCCAGCATGTCGACAGATCCCTTCGGGAACGACGAACCTGTTGGCTAATGGCAATGTCGATGAGGAGCAGGTCCTTAGTACCGCGGGATCCGTTCCTACATCCATTCTGAGAGGCAGACATAATTGAATTACTATCAACATGATGGTTAATCTTTCCTCTCAAAATGGATGTAAAAACTTTATAGACCGTCGGTAAATACGTGATCGGTCTATAATTTTTAGGTTCCGCAGTACTTCCTGATTTATGGAGCAGGTGGGTTAATCCAGTAGTTAGGAACTGGGGCAGCGACCCTGACTCTAAGGCAGACTGGAATTGAGATGCCAAGCGAGCATGCGATCTTTGAAACCATTTAATCCAAAAGTTGTGCAGCCCGTCCGGTCCTGGAGATTTCCAATTAGGCAACGGGCGAACTGCACGAGCTACATCTTGGGGGCTGATGGTAATTGCCCCCATTTCTGGTATCGGATCGCACGCACGTTCGACCTCCCGAGTCCAATCACCCTCGGTGTGACTGACAGGCACCGACCAGATGCTGCGCCAGAATGAACTCATGGCATCATCATCCGGTAGGCACGTATCAGTCACGCCTTGGTCCGGTCGCTCCCAAGCCCTATAAACCCACCTTTCATTCCTTTGGAATGTGCGATTCTGAGTATATCGCTCCACTCGCCGCTTGTACCGACGTATACGGTTTGCCCATGCATAGATTTTCTGCTTCAGGAAGTCAATACGCTCTGTGACGCGGGTGAGATAATCCCGAGGATGAATGTCAGTCCCCGAGAACGCCCGCCTCACAAAGCGCATCACTCTGCGGCGAGTGTTGCCCTCCCTGAAACAGATAAGTTTGCCGATGAGTGCTCTAGCCTCACCGATACGACGCTCGATCCTGCTCTGCCAAGCTGGTACAGCTGGTCGTGTAACTCTGTCACTGCCAGGAAATTTGACATGAGCTACACGACATGCCGCTGCAGCCGCACAGTACAAGATCGAGTGGGTATCGGCAAGGTCTTCGCTGCTATCAAAATAACTTGCTAGTTGCGAATCTAGAGCACACACCAGCGCCCTATTTTTATTATGCATGGGCAAACGAGGTAGCCGAGGCCTAAGCTCTGGCGGTGTGGAGCGCTACTTTCGGAAAGCATCCTCCAAAGCGCTCCTCAATCGCTCATTGCATTGGGTACTCACGGATATAGCCCCGTCGTCATCATCCTCACCAACAAGGTTGGGTCGCGGTGAAACACTGAGTTGTATTTGCACCGCGGCCGGTGGCGACGCAGGTGAGACGCGGCCGCTCCGTGATTCCAGACGCAGTCTATCAAGTACGGCGTCATCCAACATACGGTTACGCTGGATGACCCGCACCTGATCCGACAATCGTTGGGCTGAAACGTTGACAGCTGGCTCAAGTACCTGAAACAGAGAGAGCATCCGACCACGGTACGCAGTCAGGTTAGTTCCCCCCTCTGTAGCCCCGAAGTATGAGCGTATCACATTCTCGTTTATCGATTGCGACCATTTCATACGCTGCACACTTCCACCGGTAGCGGGGACCCTGTCAGAGGCCGGTGGGCCTCGAAGTCCTAAGCTGGCCGGTGGTCGGCCTCGTCCGCGCCGACGCGCAGGTGGCGGTGTCGTCGGCGGCGAGAAGTATTCGTCGCTCGAACTCGACGCAACTGCAGCTACCGGAATCTCAGGATTCACGGCTGGCGCTGGTCCCGGCGGCTGCGAGGCGGAGCTGAGCGACGAACCCGAAGATGATGTTGGTGCGGCTTGTGTTCTTGTCCAGCTTCTTGTCAGCATTGATTGTTGTGATATTTGTTACTGTTTTCGTACAAATTTTACTAGTTTACATGTAGTTTGTTTTTTTTTTCTTGAAGTTTCTAGGATTTTGTTCATTTTGAGAATCAGTTTTTATTTAAACAATATAAAAAATCGGGATGAAAATTTTTCTTGTCAGTCAAGTTGACAGCCGGACCACAGATGTATTATTATTATGTTTTTTTATTATTATTCCATTTATTTATTTATATATACGTACAAATTACATTTTTAAATATTTCTATAAAAATACAAAAAACATTTAAAAATATAAAAAATAGTAACCCACCGGTATCGGGAACAGGGTCCAAGCTACCGGTGGTCAGGGCGTCTGAGAGAGGAACCTCCTAACGATGCGCGCCGTGTCCAGGAGTACTGCTTTCTGGATCAAGCCCTTGATCCAGCTGCCCAACGAGATCCTCTTGAGATGTTGGTCGAGGGCAATAATGCCATTGGCCGTCACGATTATCGGCACAATAACTGCTGTGTTCACATCCCACATGTCGACAACCTCGCGAGCCAAGTCAAGATACTTCGTTTGTTTATCTTTCTCTGACTTCACGAGGTTCTCGTCATGAGGGACTGCTATATCAACAATCATTGCGCGACGCTCTAGTCGGTCTATCACCACTATATCAGGCTTATTGGCAACAATAGTCCTGTCAGTGATGATAGACCGATCCCAATACAATGTGCAACTACCACTTTCGAGAACTGGGTCGGGCACATACCTATAGTACGGTACTTATTATTATTATTATTATCTGCCTAGCCTTTTCCCAACTATATTGGGGTCAAACGGATTCAGCTGAATAGCAGTATTTTACGTGGAGCCGCTGCCTACCAGACCTCCACAACCCATTAACTGGGTAACACGGTACATCTTGGTAAGACTGGAGTCAGATTTACTGGCTTCTGACAATCCGTAACGACTGCCAAAGTTCTACAAATGACAGCCGAGACCAACCGGTAAACTTGCTTTCCGAGGCACGCAGGAAACTCGGTATGTTAAGATGGTGAACGTGAACCCATCCACAGACCAGCCTTGGCAAGCGTTGCTTAACCTTAAAAATCAACCTGTGCGGCTTTTACTATTTAGCCATGAGCTTCTCGACGAAAACTAGATTAATACGTAGCAGATATTACTCGTATATAGTTCACTAGTTTGCGCAATCACAGGTGCACTCTCTGCTCCTCTCCTCTCACAGTCCGATGGTACGGCAATCCGACACGACTATAGCACGATCAGGGACACGACCATCGGCTTTAAGTGCCGTCCACACACGTCCCGGTCAGGTCTATCCAAGTTGCTGTCAAGAACGGGCCGTCCGTCACCCGTGTCCACACACATCCTCGTCAGGGCTATGCGAGTTCCTGTCAGGGACGGGCCGTCCGTCGCCCGTGTCCACACACAACCTGGTCAGGGCTATGCGAGTTCCTGTCAGGGACTGGCCATCCGTCGTCCGTGTCCACACACATCCGGGTCAGGGCTATCCGAGTTCCGAGTTTTACGTTCATGGATTAGATAGATCGTGAATAATTTTATTTTGTCGGACAAGTTCTATTAATTTTCTTTGTTCATGTTGCACAAGTGCGCTTGAATCCCTGGCCGGGACGGAGATTGAAAATCGGTTAGTATTGTCAGGGCGTCCCAATGTCCGTGCGTGCTCGGGAACACTGACGATTCGGAACCTCCTGACACGGATATGTGTGAGCAAGTTCGTACAAATCGTAGATAAACGATTTTTCACCGTCGCGGCCGTGTCCTGTCAGGGATGGGAACCCGGATGTATGTAGACGGCGCTTTACGTGATTTCCGAGGCACAAGGGGGTGTCACACGACCGACTTGCAAACTTCGAGCAGCTATTGAGAAATTTCTGAAGGATATGCGAACCTCGGATTTGCAGGTTGGAGCCACAAGATCAACTGGACCACGCGCGCCTCAAGGAGTTGTCAGCAGGGCCCGCTAGGGTCAGTGCCTTCTAAAAAAAAGTATTTGAGAATGTGCAAATATCACTCTTTACCCGACATAACCTTGTACCCACTTTGAATTTTAAAGACTTCCTTTGTCCCTGTTGCAAAGAACAAAGTTATTTTTTTTTATTATTATTTGCAAAATAGTGGGACCAACGGCATCTATAACTATTCCAATAAAACTACGCAACAGATAAAAGCGCGTGTTTACTAATAATATGATATTCTTACCTAATTAAACAATTTTCGAAAACAACCTGTACAAACACAACAGATAAGAGAGCATGTTTACTTAAAAGATACTAAATCGAAATCCAAAACTGTGAAGTCTTTATGTTTGTTTCAAAACAACATTTAAGAGCGCACCGAGCTTCTGGTAAATGTTAAATAATATCTATTTTACAAATAGGTTACAAGTAACTCTTTTACACGTCATTTCTTTTTGTCATATTAATCTAGAATTCTAGATGAGGCCGGTGTTTCCTATCTGACTACCCTGAGAAGAAACACAGAAATAAACTCAGAAGTCATAGTCTCTTTTGAAGTCCAACAGATAAAAGAGCATGTTTTAATTTAAAGATATTAAATCGAGTTCCCAAACTGTCAAGTCTTTATGTTTGTTTCAAAACAACATTTAAGAGCGCACCGAGCTTCTGGTAAATGATAAAATAATGTTTATTTTGCAAATAGGTTACAAGTAACTTTTTTACACGTCATTTCTTACCCGACTGCGAAAGAACGAGGGTTATGTTTTTCGAGTGTATGTATGTATATTTCTTTGGCACGCCCTAGAGCCTAAACGGCTTGTCGTATTTTTATGTGAGTGGTATCAATAGATTCGTCTTGTGTCGTGAGAGTGACACTAGGTATATAAAAAAAAAACAAAAAAAAAAAACAGAATTAAGGATTAGGCGGCAAAAAGTAATATCAAGAAAAATGTTTTCGAAATACATTGAGTAGGCCCGTCCTTGAAAGGAACTCGCATAGCCCTGACCAGTATTCCCGCGGGAACGGGTAAAACAGGATTCAACCTATTACTTACCTCAAAAAAATTACCAACAACTGTTCCATTATAATTGCGTTTTAAGGTAAGGAGAGGGGAGAGAGGGAGGGAAAAAGCCAAGTCCTGTAAGTGAAGATGAGTCACAGAGGTAGACGGGAGACAAAGTTTTTCCACCATACTAATCCTTACTAATCATTACAAATATAATATACATTTGTGTATGTATAAGCACACATGTAAACGATTAGACAAGACTATATTAACTCAAAAAAACCAAGAAAAGAAATAATAAAGTAAGTAATACGTAAACATTGCTAATAGACGGCAGCACAGGAAAAGTTAAATCGCGCATCGTATACATATTGCTTCTATACAAATCATCGATTCCTTGCGATACTTTCATATTTTGATTTACGAATCGAAGTTTTGATGCAAATATCTATCTAGTTCATACTATTTGATATCTTTTTGGTTTCATTCCCGATCGTATGTAACAATAGGGTAGCTTAGCTGCCTGTCAAGTATTAATTTGTTTACTATTATAATAAGCCAGTGTAAGTTAAGTCTAATATAGGTCATAGTCTTATTAATAACTAGTTGACCCGCGCTACTTCGTCTGCGTCACAATTTTCATTACTGCTCCGCTCCTATTGTCCTCAGCGTGATGATATGTAGCCTTTCTCGATAAATGGCCACAAAAAAAAAATCGGACCAGTAGTTCCTGAGATTAGCGCGTTCAAGTAAACAAACAAACAAACTCTTCAGCTTTATATATTAGTATAGATAGATTTTGTTTCTTACCAAGTTAAGTATAGTTAAGGTTATTTGATATTTTGGTTCCATTTCCATTTAAAGGTCACAGTAGCTACAGTAGCTATAACTAGAAGAGTTATGAACATAAATGTGGATGGATGGAGAGGGAGAGGAAGGCCAAAGAAAAGATGGATGGATTGTGTGAGGAGCGATATGGAAGAAAAGGGAGTTAGTGATAGAGTGACGACTGATAGAACAGAACGGAAGAATAAAACGTGTTGCGCCGACCACAAGTAACATGGGATAAGGGCAGGAAGATGATGAGTAGCTACAGTAGCTACCTAGTATTTATTTGTTTACGATTATATTAAGCTAGCGTTAGTTAATTTTAGGTTATAGTTTTGATAATCATTTGGTTTTGCTATAATAATTATACGAGTTTAAGTTTATGTTAGTTTAGTATAGGTTATAAATAGTTTTAGTAATTTCTACCTTTTTTTTTAAGGATGGGAGATCATCAAGTGGAAGGGAGTGTCAGACTCTTACTGACTAAAACCCATCCGTGTTCCTCCTACTGCCCTTTGCGTTCCAGGGTATGGTGTCTCTTTCGAACGGATTCCGCACCCCGGCAGGCACTGGCTCTGGTGAGCCCCGTCTCCCTTGCTGACAGCTCTTTGAGGTGCGCGTGGAATACAGCGCGCCGCCGACACGGGCCTGGTTTTGATCGGACGGCGAGCCGCCCAATGCTCGCCGTATGCAGGCCCGCGCCTACGGTGGTCGGAAATCGCCCTGCGACTCCCGACGCCCGGGCCGTCTTCTTCTATTGCGGCGGCCGGGTCTTGAGGCCTCCCTCTCTCTCACATGTTCGGCCTCCTCCTTCGCTAGCATTACTGCTTCGCAGAAGGAGGTGACCGCTTCCCATGTCTCCTCTCTCCGGACCATAGACTGAACCAGGGCCGGTCGCGAGAGGTCGCCTCGACGAGGACTCGGCGGTGCTCCGCCCAAGCAGGGCAGACCTCTACCGTATGTTCCACCGTGTCCTCCAGGCGATCCTCGCAATGTTGACACCCGGGCGCGTCCTCCCGCCGAATCCGAAACAGTTATCTCCCGAAACAAGTAATTTCTACCTAGTGTTGCCATTTTATAAAATGGCTCCATCTCGAAAACCAAAAAATAATAGAACTGAGATTTCTTCATTAAAAAAAGAAACTCCGAGTAAACGCTAAAATCGTTTAAAAAGCAAAGGGCGAGATCGTCCCAACTTTATTGTAACCTGTCACAAGTATCTCGTGAACAACTTATAAAATGTAAAAGTCAATGTGATAAGTATAAACGTGACGTAGAATCGCTAACACACAACGATTAGAAAAAATGCGTGAGCATGCGGAACGTGTTCGAGAACTTTAATCGCCATGCTCTCGTTCCATGCGACTTGAAAATGTGCGTGAGAATGCGGAACGTGTTCGAGAACTTGAATCGCCATGCTCTCATTCCATGCGACTTGAAAATGTGCGTGAGAATGCGGAAAGTGTTCGAGAACTTGAATCGCCATGCTCTCGTTCCATGCGACTTAAAAATGTGCGTGAGAATGCGGAACGTGTTCGAGAACTTGAATCGCCATGCTCTCATTCCATGCGACTTGAAAATGTGCGTGAGAATGCGGAAAGTGTTCGAGAACTTGAATCGCCATGCTCTCGTTCCATGCGACTTGAAAATGTGCGTGAGAATGCGGAACGTGTTCGAGAACGTGAATCGCCATGCTCTCATTCCATGCGACTTGAAAATGTGCGTGAGAATGCGGAAAGTGTTCGAGAACTTGAATCGCCATGCTCTCGTTCCATGCGACTTGAAAATGTGCGTGAGAATGCGGAACGTGTTCGAGAACTTGAATCGCCATGCTCTCATTCCGTGCGACTCGAACAAATGCGTGAGCATGCAGAAAGTTTACGAGAACTTGAATCGCCATGCTCTCGTTCCATGCGACTTGAAAATGTGCGTGAGAATGCGGAACGTGTTCGAGAACTTGAATCGCCATGCTCTTGTTCCATGTGACTCGAACAAATGCGTGAGCATGCAGAAAGTATTCGAGAACACGAATCATCAACGTCTCGCTTTATGCGTCTAGAGCAGATGCGGCAGCATGCAATAAACGTAAGAGAACTCGAATCCCCTTCATCACACATTTTTATACTGGAAGGGATGAGCGAAAACTGTGACTGGGATCCCGAATAAAGCCTTTTATGAAAGCCCTTTGTTTGAGTAGTCGTTCGGGCAACAAGGTTTTAAAGGACAAGCTATCCTCTTTGCCCAGCAAGTACAAGAGGTGTTAGAGCAGTTTTCATTAAATGTTGCAAATGCGGGAATTAGTACTGTCTCTGAAAACCTCTAAAATGTATCCAACAACAGAAGATTCTCAGTAGATATGGAGAAAATTAAAAGGGCATTAAATTGGCTTATTCGTAAAAATCATTTGTCTTTAAATGTGACAATCAATTCAATTCATATACAAATGAAGAACTGCAGTCAAGGATTAAGGAGGCTGTTACTCTCATCAATGAAGAACATGTACTCGTAAAGGCGCTTGAAGACTAAAAAGAAGGAAATAAAAAAAATATATATAATATATAAAAAACCGAGTGCGTCAATATCTGCCATCTTTATTAAATTAATTGAAGAACTGAAAAGATCGAAATAAGATTTTAATTTGAATATTTTATTTTCGTTTTGAATAATCTTAGTTGACAGTGTTCACAAACGCAGTCGGAGGCATCTGCTCACTCCGTAGTTTTGTTGCTCTAACTATATCACCAACCAAATTTTGAGAAGTGAGCGTGTTATGCATGTAAAAATGGCAGATATTGACGCAGTCGGTTATTTTTTTGTGATGGTTTTGCTCTTGACTCTAGTCTATGTCAGAGATGACAGAGGCAAAGTCTACGATGGAGCGAGCTTACCCAGAAGGAGCCTGTTCTCTCTTACTTTGAAGAGATTAGGGTTGTAAGCGTTTGGAAACACAGACACAGGCAGAGTGTTCCACTCCTTTGCTGTGCGTATTTTAAAAGACGTTTGGAAACGCTTACTGCGGATTGGTGGAATAGCAAAAAGGTAGGGATGGTAAGATGCAGTACGTCTGGATGTCCAATGGTAAAAGGGGGCCGGTGGGATGAGGTCGTGGAGATCTTCGTCGCACACTCACTGAAGTACAAACTGTAGAAGACCGACAAGCAGGCAACCTTACTGTGATGAGCCAAGCTATGTAGCTTGGCATCCACGAGTTTTACGTCACCGATGAGCCTCTTAGCTCTGCGTTTCACCGAGTCAAGCGCGGCAAGCTGATATTTAGCTGAGTCATCCCAAAGGTGTTTGGGATGCTCAGCTTTTTTAGCCCCAGTTTGGGCTTTGTAATCGATGGTGGCGCCGAAGTTGAGACTGGATGATAACTCCATGCCTAGGAGTGCGAGCCGATCAGTCACAGGAACAGATGTACCCCGAAAAGTATGAGTTTGGTCAAAACTGCTCCTTTTTGCAGTAAAAAGACACGCCTGTGTTAAATTTTTTTATTTTTATTAAATAATTTTATTTATCTGACCCTGTAGGTCAGTCCGTTTTTTACTTTTTAACTTAATCTATTGGTAACAAAGTCTTATAATCGATTGTGTTGTAACGATTAAATTTTCATTAATTTTAGTCTGCCAGTCCTAGTTTATCACGTGTGGTTCACGTTCGAGTTACAGTTCTATCGTTAAATTCTACCATTGCACGTGGAGGCAGCCACTAATTTTATGCCTGGAGGCTCATTTATTAGATTGAATTGTGTGTGTATTTTGTTTTATGGTATCATAGAGTGTGCTAGCTAACAAGTGATTTATAATATTTAATTTAATGATTTCCATGTTGGATTCAATTTTTTTTTTATATGTTTTAATTACTTTGCATTTGCTATTTACTATTGTGTAAATGCAGGATCGTGTTGCTCGGGAGTATGTTGCGCTACTTCTTCTCCTCAGCTAAAAGACTAGAAAATAGTGACTACTAGGTATATTTATATCGGGACTCTCTTTTGTAAAAAATAAAATTCAAAAAGTGCTGGCTCTAAACCTTTTAGAATGAACGACTTTTGAATTATTTTCATTTTTGTATTTGATGTAATAATATCACTCTTAGCGCCCTCTAGTTTAAGAAGTACCTATGTACCTTGATGAAAAGATTGGGTCCATTTCAAGTCAAGAGATTACTTCTAGGGAAGCGTGCTCCATCTTCGACCACATCATCGCTTACCATCAGGTGAGATGGTGGTCAAGCGCGTGCCTATCAATAGTAAAAAAAAAAACTTTGTTTAATTGTTTGAGGTAATGGGCTCAGCACACATCCTCCCGATTTTCGAAAAAGAGTTAATAGAGAAAGAGCGGAGCAATTTTTTAATATTTATGAAAGTGAAAAGTCTTTCTCACTTAACTCCTACGGCGCCTGATGTAATGAAAAACACACTGACTCTAGCAGTATTGGTGGACAAGCACTACCTAAGATAGTTTTTACTTCTTTGATCAACACGAAATCACATATTTTTTTGCCAATTCTTTAGGGGCAACTGATAATTCGATGACCTAAAGGAGTCACGTAACCCGTTCAGGACCCCCGATTTTTACGAATAATAAAGTCTTATCGCCAGTGGTAAAAGAGGTACATATGTTGCGAAAAAACAAGTGCATTGCAGTCATATAAGAATAATCATCTAAGAATAATCATCAACGGTGGTCGCACCATCTACTTTTGTCAAACGACTCCGTTTTCTTAAAAACAAAATGTTTAGAGCACAGTGTGTACTGGCGGTGGTGGCGTTATACGTGGGAGTAGCTCATTTCTGGGGTAAGTTTGTTTTGCATTCGCCGATTTTTGTTGTTTGTGGTCGAGCCATGATGCTATCTTAGATAGGCCGGACTCAGCAGATTTCTTAACTTTGTTCCAAGTTGTGTCGCTAAACACTATAGCAGTATCATCCGTGTATGAGTAGATGTGCCCTCCTTCTATTTTCGTATTACAATGGCTGTTTATATAAACTAAGAACATAGTGGGGCCAAGCACGGTTCCTTGACCAACGCCGTAAGTAGTAGCTTCATCTAAACTAACAGTGTCGCCAATATTGACTTTTTGCTTTCGCCCACATAGATAGTCCTCGAATAAAGCAAGTGGCTGACCTCTTACACCATTGCTTTCCAACACGTCCAAAAGAGTGGAGACAGAGACAGTGTCGAAAGCTTTTTTAAGGTCAAGTTGTTTTTATTAATGGTTTTTATCTAGGGCAAATACATACCGACGGTCTTAAAAGTAATGTAGATATTGAAAGGGAACGTAGGGAGCTTCTTTCTGCGAAGCAGTAATGCTAGGGTAGAAGGAGGTCGAGCGCGTGAGAGAGGGTAACCTCACGCCCCAGCAAACAACAGAAGAAGATGCCCCGAGCTTTGAGAGTCGCTGGGCGAAACCCGGCTACCGTAGACGCGGGCCTGCGGACGGCGAGCTTTGGGTGGCTCACCGTCCGATCAGAAGCAGGCCCAGGTCGACGGCACGCTGTGTTCCACGCGCGCCTCAAAGAGCTGTCAGCATAGAAGATGGGGCCCGCTAGGGCCAGTGCCGCGGCCCTAGAATGCAAAGGGCATTAGGAGGAACCGGATGGGTTTTAGTCAGTAAGAGTCCGACACTCCTTTCTGCTTCACCCAGAGCGGGAGGAGTAGTTTGATGACTTCCCATCCTTAAAAAAGGGTCTGTGTGTAAGTCCTCGTCCTCATAAGAAAGGTACTTATACGAGTATATATCGGATTATATTGCTTCGCTTTTAAGCTCACTATGCAGTTCATTTTTATGAGCAATGCAATCTTTTTCTATATCCGCTATCGTGCAATACAATGCAATTTATTTTGTCCATTACTTTGCACGACGAAATCCATTACTACCAATATCTGTCCACCTCTGCGAACCGTAAAGCCATTTCTCACAAATATATTATCACAAAACATTATGTTTGTATTATTAATATATTTTGTCTGTGCAATTGTGTTGAAAGTCATTTATATCAGATTAGTGTTTGTCATTGCAGTTGTGGGAGATTGACAAGCAGGGCCGGCCTTAACCATCTGAACGCCCCAGACGAGTCGTGCATTTGGCGCCCTTTTATAACAAAATCAAATACTTTTTCTGTAATTAAGCCATGATTTCTGCGTTTGCGTAAACAGAGAAAGGGGATAATTTAGGAGTACAAAAAAAACCATGATATTAAGTATACAGAGAGCTTAATTGGCAAATAATACCTAATAAGAGAGTTGTCATTTCTCGCCTGTCGCTCTGTATAACGTAAGTAACAAAGTAAGTGTGGACAAGACAAGCAACAAAATGACAGGTCGTGGTAGATAATGCTGATATTCACTCACTCCTACGAGATAAGTTCATAAGAGCTAATACGCTGCTTTTAGTTTTTCTTTATATCGGAAGAATATAATAAAATAGAATTATCTTTATTACGTACACCATATAAGTTACAGAAAAGATAGCTGAAGAAAACATTACATAGGGTGACACAAAAGCGGCCTTATCGCTAAAAGCGATCTTTTTAAGACAACCTTTGGATGGATTGTAAAGATAATGGAAATACAGTACTGTAGGTAGTCTTAGGTGTCCAATTTATATATGTGGGAGATGAACCAGGAATGTTATTTTCGGGCAGGCCTTCCTCCTCGTACATCTTCAAAAAAAAAAAGGAAATAATACCACGAACAGATAGCGTTGATCTTCCCTTTTTACTTCACAAACTTTTAAATCTCAATAATCACGAATATCCGAGATGGAAACAGATGAAGGTTGTGAGGTCATTCGCCCACGCGCACGTTCTCCCAGAATGAATGTCACAATCCCCACCTCACTTACCCGTGTCACACAATGACACTTTTGACAATGACTACTTAACAGTGACAACAGAACTGACAGACAGATGGAATGACCTCACTACCGCCCTGTTTTAACAGATGTTAGAAGTTTCTTAACCTACGGCCTCCTGCTGCGACACGGCCGTCCAGCGCCTCACACGTCCTCGTGTGGTGTGTCTGGAATAGGAAGTTCTGTGTGTACATTACACTGTTTCGGCCATGCCTGACCGAGATAGGTCAGCTTAACCAAGACATCGCTTACCCAGCGGCATTACTTAACCAGCGGCATCACTTAACCAGCGGCATCGCTTAACCAGCGGCATCGCTTAATCAGCGGCATCACTTAACCAGCGGCATCGCTTAACCAGCGGCATCACTCAACCAGCGGCATCGCTTAACCAGCGGCATCACTTAACCAGCGGCATCGCTTAACCAGCGGCATCGCTTAATCAGCGGCATCACTTAACCAGCGGCATCACTTAACCAGCGGCATCGCTTAATCAGCGGCATCACTTAACCAGCGGCATCGCTTAATCAGCGGCATCACTTAACCAGCGGCATCACTTAACCAGCGGCATCGCTTAATCAGCGGCATCACTTAACCAGCGGCATCACTTAACCAGCGGCATCGCTTAACCAGCGGCATCGCTTAATCAGCGGCATCACTTAACCAGCGGCATCGCTTAACCAGCGGCATCACTCAACCAGCGGCATCGCTTAACCAGCGGCATCACTTAACCAGCGGCATCGCTTAACCAGCGGTATCGCGTGTATACACCTTGCTTTTTTGTTTTATTTTTTTTTTACTTCACGAGTTACCTCAATGACATCAAATTACGATAAAATCTAATTATATCAGGTTTAGTCATCAGAGTCATTACCCTCAGGAATTTCACTACTAGGCATTTTACGCAACCTGTCATGAGCGTATTTGTACGTCCGGTTACCATTAAGTGCTCTAAGCACATACCTGTCACCATCTAATACCTCAACGATTCGGAAAGGTCCCTTAAATTTACGGTCTAGCTTGCACTGATTTCTCTCTTCATTCTGAATTAATACTAAATCACCAAAATAAATTTCACAAATAGGCAACGCATACTCAACTCATGAAACTTTCATTAAAATCTGTGCACCAATAAAAACCAGAATCGCACCTACGGTTCTCAAAATATCTAGTGCAACATGTGTTACAACACACCAACGCTCAGTGCACCAACACAGTCAGAAATCGCACCAACGATTCTGAAGATACCTAGCGCAGCGCTATGTGCACCAACACAGTCAGATATCGCACCAACGATTCTGAAGAAATCTGGTGCCAAATGTGCAATGCATGTTACTTACAAGATGGGGTCAAGTGTTTCGAGTATGAGTATTCAAGCCATTCTTAATTAGGTTTGGTGGACTACCACTATCATCAACTATGACATCTAACCTAACTATTGAGGAACTTGATGATTGGGGATCTTCCTAACACATTATTTCATCCCGCAATTTCATGAATAAGAAGCTCTAAAGATGAAGCCCATTTTTCAACGCATTATATTGCGAGCTGTTCTTCAGTTATTGCATTTTATTAGAGTTTGCTATCGTTAATCTCTACGGAAATTGTCTACAAACTTTAACACAGGAGAGCTACCTGTTCGCCTTTGACAGTTCCAAAATGGCAGCAAAAGATTTTATTGAAACTAATGCTATAGGTTTGATTCGCGATTCGACAGTATTCGTGATTACCAAGTCCAAGCAATACTGACAGTAAATAAAAGAAAACTAATGACCAGGTATCTTATTCACAGTCAACAGCTATGTCACCAAGAGCTACCGCAACGATACCCTGATAAAGACTCCCCGTCTATATCATTCTGGGATACTGCTACAATACTCTGGTACAATTTTATTTGATTCGAATTATCTCAAGAACTCATAAAATCAACACAAACGACAATCGACATGGTGCTGCTGAGTCCATCAATAAGCGCCCTCAGACGTCTTGTTAGGTTGTGTGAAGACTATGCCGTTACTCAGGGACTCAGGTATAATGCAAAAAAAATGTGAATTATTAGTATTCAAGGCAGGCACCAAATGTTACACTAACGTGCCAGATGTGACCATTAATAATACTCCGTTGTCCAGAGTAACAAAATTTAAGTACCTGGGTCACTGGCTCACTCATGACCGGAATGATGACCTGGATATAGAAAGGGAACGCAGGGCGATGGCTGTCCGAGGTAATATGCTGATTCGCAGATTTGCACGTTGTACGACACAAGTCAAAATAACCCTTTTCAGAGCATACTGCCAGACTTTTTACACGTGCAGTCTGTGGGTCAGGTATACGTTGAGGCATACAATGCCTTGCGTGTCCAGTATAACAATGTATTCAGGATGCTGTTGGGTCTACCACGTTTTTGTAGCGCTTCTGGGATGTTCACCGAGGCCAGGGTTGATGGTTTTCATGCCATTATACGGAAAAGGTGCGCTTCTGTTCTCAGTAGAGTACGTGCTAGCTCCCACAGCATCCTGAGTGCATTGTGTGATAAGTGGGACAGCCCCATGTTGGCTCACTGGATACGGCTGCACACGTAGGTGTCAGTCGTTTCAATTGTGTTTGTTATTTTGTACTAACATTAGGGTTAAGACTTTTACTAACAACATATGGATAATTTGGTCCGAAATAAATGTTATTATAATTATTCTTATTATAAAATTAATCCGCCTAGTAGAAATAAAAGCCCTACTGTCAGAAGAAGACCCAAACCAGTTTGTCCCAGAATTTGTACAAATACTACCTTCGCACGTCGACATAACCGCTACTTAAGTGCATTATTGCATAACAAACTCCACAACAAACTGGATATACATAAGCTGAGTTCGAACCAATGCAAATGCAAGTTAAAAGAATTTCTGCTCACCCTAAACTATTACCAAACGGAGGAGCTACTCAAACCTTAGGAAATCAGACACACTCACACACACCATTATAACATCACACATGATACACAAAAGATTCCCTTACTCCTTAGTTTCAATTAAGTTTTTCCTTTTTCTTTTCTAATTCTCCCCTTCCCAATCTCCAATTTGTGCTAACCTGATTTATTTTGTTTAAAAAATATATATTTATGTCTTTGGCACGCCCTAGAGCCTATACGGCTCGATGGATTTTAGCTTGAGAGGTGTCATTAATTTGTATTTACTGTGAGAGTGTCACTGGGTATATCAAAATAAAAAAATAAAAACAAAATAGCGGATTTTTGACGCCAAATTCAAATGTTTGGCTTGCTCTGTAGCCTAAACGGCTTGATGGATTTTAGCTTCAAAGGTGTCGGATTCTTATTAACTTGTAGGTAATGTGCACTTAATCAAATAATAAACAAAAATAAATCAGGTTAGCACAAATTGGAGATTGGGAAGGGGAGAATTAGAAAAGAAAAAGGAAAAACTTAATTGAAACTAAGGAGTAAGGGAATCTTTTGTGTATCGTGTGTGATGTTATAATGGTGTGTGTGAGTGTGTCTGATTTCCTAAGGTTTGAGTAGCTCCTCCGTTTGGTAATAGTTTAGGGTGAGCAGAAATTCTTTTACCTTGCATTTGCATTGGTTCGAACTCAACTTATGTATTAGTTTGTTGTGGAGTTTGTTATACAATAATGCACTTAAGTAGCGGTTATGTCGACGTACGAAGGTAGTATTTGTACAAATTCTGGGACAAACTGGTTTGGGTCTTCTTCTGACAGTAGGGCTTTTATTTCTACTAGGCGGATTAATTGTATGAGTTTTTGAAATAATTCGAATCAAATAAAATTGCCGGACCGTTAGCACCTTAAAATCGGAAAACAATCGTTGAGTGGGATACTTAAACGGGTTATTAAAGAGGACCTTTATAACCGCTCGTTGGGCTCATTCAGCTTGAATGAGGATCGACTTGGCTGCACCGCCCCACGCAACTATACATAAATGATAAATGAGTTTAAAAAATATAGTTGTAATTATAAATATCAAGGATTTGTGTTAGTGAATTCTTTCAATGCAAAATCAATGAGAAAATTAATAAATTGGTTCCAAATGTCACTCAACGGACCGATTTGAAATCACCATCTAACCCGCGGAGTATTTCTTTTACATATTGACTTAATTATAAAATAACTATTACAAAACGCCCTTGAACGTTTACTAAGCTGGTCCCAGTGCGCAGTGTTATAAATAACCCTTTTATTGTAAATGGTCATGAATGTTTTTGCATACTTTATTTTGTTTAAAATATTAATTAGTTTGAGTCCCTAACTTCTAACAGAAATTATGTCACTACTGTCCCTGTCATGTATATATTACTCGAATAGTCATATTTTACCATACCTGTTAATGTTAGAAACTAGATTCAGTACATCATCATCATATTAGCCGAAAGACGTCCACAGCTGGACATAGGCCTCCGCCAAGCGTCGCCACAACGACCGGTCCTGCGCGTCTCGCTTCCATCGGCTACCCGCGACCTTCACCAATTCATCGGTCCACCTTGTGGGAGGCCTTCCAACCTTGGGGACTCTACTCAGCGTGTCTGGAGCAGGGCCAGTTTCCCGTCCAGGGGAAATCTGTTCGTTTGGTCCTGCTCAGGAAGGCGGGGCGCCCTGCGGACTCGCCGTCCGCGTACCGGCCCATAATACTGCTGGACGAGGTGGGAAAGTTGTTCAAGCGGATAATCGCACAGCCCGCCTCGTCGGCCACTTGTGCGGAGAGGGGCCGGACCTGGCCGAATGGCAGTTCGGGTTTCGGCATGGGCGCTCCACTATCACGGCGATATGGCGAGTGAGAGTCCTGGCGGAGGAAGCGGTGTCTCGGGGCGGGGTGATGTTGGCGGTGTCCTTAGACATCTCCAACGCCTTCAACACCCTGCCCTGGAGTTGTATTCGGGAGGCACTGCGCTATAATCGAGTGCCTCCCTACCTCCGCCGCGTCATTGGGGCTTATTTGACAGAACGGTGTGTCATCTATCTGGGACGTGATGGCAGACACCAGCATTCCATGTCGTGCGGCGTTCCGCAGGGCTCAGTCTTGGGCTCACCCCTGTGGAACATTGGTTACGACTGGGTACTGAGATCATTATCATTACGCTAAGATCTATCTAACACTGAAATAATTTTTCAAATCGGACCAGTAGTTTCTGAGATTAGCGCGTTCAAGTTAAGGTGGTTGGGAATTGCAATGTTATGTAGCGACCAGCCCGATCTAGGTTAATTTAAACCTGTGTTGCAGGCCAACATTTTACAATTCAACGGAGGAGCTAGTGGCTAGATAATAACAGCCGCACGGGTTGATCTTCAAGGTTAAGGTTACACTAGTTAAAGGCACGATCTATTTGCGGGCGAAATTTAAATGCATGCTATCTCATCCGACAACACGCGCGTAAGGGATAGACACTCATAACGCTGTGTGACGCATACATGCGCAACTTCATTGAAGAGTGCCAAAAGCGGCGTCTGTGTGGTGGCGACGTCATCGCCGGTGGCGCGTATGCGCATGCGATTCATACTGATGACAACCATAAACTCAAAAACGTTTTTATTCCAAGCTCAAACAGATTGGTGATAGAACTTAGGATTATCACTGTGTGTAATATAATTAGTAGGCTGGTACCCAATTTAGTTGTTATTATGCACAAATACTTACCTGCGACTTTACCCACGGCCACGTGACAGTAAGTTGTCTTGCAAAAATATAAATTTACGTTAATTTTATTATCAACAAATAAATTATTATTGATTTGACTTTTACCTTTTTAAAATTAGTTTTGGCTCCAGCGCGAGCCACTAGTGCGCTTAAATCTTATGCTCTTAGTTATAAGATTGAAAAGTATTAGAGCGCCAAGTCAGTAGATTTTACATTGGCAGAGCAGGCGTCAGGGCTTCGCTGACTGGAGGTACTTATAGCTATGCATGTGCACCAACTTGCGGAAAGCTAGGCTGTGTGTAATGTATACGCTCGGGTGCAAGTATTGTATTTTATTGTTGGTTGGTTGTTGGTTGTACCTTACATAGTTAGCTATAACTATAACCTACAGGCGACTCCAACACAAGTAGGATTTAATTTTTCACAAAAAGGAAAACGCCAACTTTTTTCGACAACGCCAGTTTGACGTGTGATAAAATAATAAAATAATAATAAAATAAAGTAACCGTATGGAAAAAAATAAAAAAATCAATAATTATTTTATTTTTTATATTACAAATGCGAAAATAACTCTGTCTGTCAGCTTGTCTATCGCGCTTTCACGCCAAAACTCCTAAACTGATTTAAATAGAATTTGGTACAGAGATAGTCCGCGTTGCTGCCGCACGCTACTTTGCGACAAATGTATACCAGATTACAACAGACAGACTCCCGAGTGATCCTATAAGGCCTTCAAATTTGTCGCAAAGTGTCGCGCGGCTGCAGCGCTGCTTTATTTATCCATACAAATAATGAACACGCGACCGCAGCCCGGCTGCAACGTGGCTGCCGCCGCGCTGCACTTTCCGTTGAACGACTGTACAGGTACTTATGATAACCAATGCACATCGATCTTTATGACGAGGTATGCTTATTTCAGCTCCGTAGAGAGTTATTTTTATCGCACGAAGCCCTAATCAACGGACCAGCGACAAACGTCACAAAGTTTGGTAAAATTTGAGAGAAATTCTAAATCAACATTCATTATTTGGTACCCAAGATACAGGCTTGCCTAGTTTGGGGCGAATGTAAAAACACTGTAATGTTTTTTGGTAAATAAACGTTTCTATTCTATTCTTTCTTAATGCAAACTATCAATAAAGGAATATCGAAACCAAAAGTTCAAGCCAGAGGTCAATGTTATAAAATATTATAAGACAAATAAGATAATATCAGTTCATTCACAGCACGCGCGCAATTACGGTGACGTATGCAGCATATTATATTGTAGTCTGTGAGCCGAACTGACTGAGCTCTTGCTAGCTAAACCAGTAAGCATGTGTGTGTAAGGTGGTACTCGCCGCGCGCGCCTCCCCTCCGTCCCACTGCCCGGGAAGGAAATGTGTGGCGAAACGAAAGATGATTTAGAACTAAAACTAGCGCGCGAATTTGTATATGAGTTTCCTTCGTGCCTCGGAAAGCACGTTAAGCCGTTGGTCCCGGCCGTCATTTGTTGATCTTTGGCAGTCGTTACGGATTGTCAGAATCCAGAAAATCTGACTCCAGTCTTGCCAAGAAGTACCGTGTTACCCAGTTAATGGGTTGTGGAGGTCTGGTAGGCAGCCGCTCCTCATAAAATACTGGTATTCAGCTGAATCCGGCTTGACTGGAAGCCGACCCCAATGTAGTTGGGAAAAGGCTAGGCAGATGATGACTTTACAATTCAACTACATTGGTGCAGTACAATTTAAAGTTAAACTAGAAAAAAATAAAGAATTTTTGAACAACTACGAAAAAAACCTTAATTCTTTAATATCTAAAACTAAGCCCATACTAAGTCTCTATAGTGTAAGGTATAAACAAGATTTCTAGAAGTTGTTTTTTTTTTTTTTTGGAATGTGCTTGCTCTTGACCACAATCACGCCTGATGGAAGCGATGGATGAGGTCTATGATGGAGCGAGCGTGCCCAGAAGATGCCTGTTCACTCTTGATTTGAAGGCAGACGGGTTATATGTGGATGGGAACCCAGATGCTGGCAGAGAGTTCCAAACTTTAGCTGTGCGTATAATAAATGTGGAAGAGAAGCGCTGGGTACGACTAGTCGGGATATCGACCAAGTACGGAGTACGTGTCTGTGTAATGAAGCCTCTAAATATTCACAGAACATTTTACCACGTTTTTTATACCTTACACTATAGAGACTTAGTACCTTGTTGAGCCTGTTATATAGAAAAGGTCCCAAGAACAGATAAAAACGATTAGCGAACGCATGTCTTGTTTGAGACTTAAGGCGAGGTTACCCCGATAAACGTCGTCAACAATAGCGTTTTACTCGTACATGGAACGGATTTAAATTTTGAAAAAAAATGTATTACATAGTTGACTCTTCGATCATGATATGTCGGGCATGCGATACACGATTACTTACACTTCACTGCATCCAATTAAATCGCAAAGACATGTCCAAATGATGGCTAAATAATCGTTTTACTTGAGTTATATTAGGCTTTGAAAAATAAAACTTATGTCATAATAAAGGTCGTAAAAAATGTGTATTATCTCGGGTCACATAATGTGCAATATGAAAATAAATGTATCACAAATTCCAAAGCCAAGTGTATTTCACTAGTTTGCGCTCGCTCCGAGTCCTTTAGTCCCGAGCACAGAGTACTTTTGTCCCGAGCGGAACGTGTTCGAGGTCGGACGTGCGCCAATTTTTTCCGTCATCCCCCGATAAAAAATTGATTTCGATAGTAATACATGTATATCATATCATATTGTGCACTATGCTTGTAATGTATTGCTTGTGTTATTAGAATAAAAAGTGTAACAATTGTAGATAGGCCAATAAATAAATAAATAAATAAATAAATAATACATGTATATAGTTTATCATCACTTTAATTTAGTTTTTTAAATAGTTGTAATATTTTTCGTTTTATTACGTAGATTATTAGAATGAATTAATATTAGAATGAATAAACAAAAACGGTAAGAATACTTTGACGATATTTTTTATTTAGGTACCTAAATTATATTTTACCATACAACACAACAACTACCACAACACAACAAATATTATTATATTTTGTGTCTATGTTTGTGAAGGTCACGTACCACAGCACACTCGTTCCACAGTGTAGCAAAGTACAGTATTCGGTGCTCATTTCCTACAAGTATGTTTATTATTTTCGGTGACATTTATTTTTCGCTAATACGAAACTACGTTATGCCTGAGTTATATATAATGCCTGCGTTATATATAAACTACGTTATGCCTGCAATTATAATACTTCATTAAAAAAAATAGTTTCAGTTAATTTCGTTTTTTTTTTTTTGTAAAAACGTATAGCGGTTCCCAAACCACATCCACCTACCAATTTACAACTGTGTAGTCCTAACAGTTTCTTAATAAAATGGTTGTGACATACGGACAGACAGACAGACAGACAGATATAAAGAATCTATAAGGTTTTAGTTTTTTGCCATTCGGCTTCCCTAAAACTAGAGGCATACATACGAAAAATCACGCGGGCGATGTCACGGGCAGCAACGGGTATGAAACAATAAAAAAAGTAATTGGTAATACCAAGTGCAGGGTCAACTACATGTTACCCAAAGAGCCCAATGCATATTTGGAATATGGTCGGGTGAAAATCACCCACTGTTAGTGGAATATATTCCAAGGGATGACGAATTTTGGAAGGTGAAAATAGAGAAAAAAATTATAGACTTTTATTTGAAATGCGTATTGCCAGAAATTGTAGACCCGAGGCAAATTCGCGGTATGCCCATACGAGACATAACATTGCACAGTAGCAAAGAAAATGTTATTGATGAACATAATATAATGGTAGGTCCAAGCAAACAAACTAAACAAAACCAAATCCCAAGTCAATCTGTTCTGGTAAGCCCATGCAAACCACGTCAACTACGTTTCGACGAATTGTAGCCAAATGTGTATAATTTACATATTTTTATTTTTATTCTTTTATTTCTATACTTTTAATTGACTTTTCCTCTATTTTTACTTTTATCTGGCAATATTTTAGCTAATCTTAATTAAACTGTGTTTAACAAATCAAATATTTATTTATTTAACCCATTTTCCCTAAACCCATACTTTCCACGCATATTTATATTCTTATTATGTGGGATACTAAAATTAAATAACCATTCAATGCATCTAAGCATTTTTGAATTACAATATTGATATCGTAGTTCAAGAATTCTATCATATCTAAATTAATAAATTGAAGTTGCTCTACGGCATTACTCTATTCTGTGACGCAACTGTGTACCTACTCGAGTTCGTGAAGTCATGAATGAGCGGTATGACGACAGCGCGCGGCGTTTCTCCGATGCATCGCAGTTTATTACGTAGCGCTATTAGTTGCGGGGCCTGAGGTAAGCGTTAAATGCCTACACGGCTGGGGTAACCTCGCAAACCAAGTCCTTTCTTCTTTTGTCAGAACGTACAGGATCGAAAGGAAGTGCAGTGTGCTGGTGAAGTACTATAGTAAAAGATTGCCGTACTGTAAGCATCTTACATTCTGCGTCAAGCTGATGCGTAGGAAATCTAAAAGGGCATAATGTAGCAACCTTTAGATTTTTTTTTTTTTTTTTTACTATTGATAGGCACGCGTTTGACCACTATCTCACCTGATGGTTATCGAGGATGTGGTCGAAGATGGAGCACGCTTGCCTAGAAATAACCTATTCACTCTTGATTTAAAGACACCCAGGTTGTAGCTATCAGGAAACACAGACTCCGGCAGGGAATTCCACTCCTTAGCTGTACGCACTATGAATGTGTTCCCAAAACGTTTTGTGCGTATGGGTGGGATGTCCACCATGCACCGGTGGCGCATCGCCGTTCGTCTTGTGGTCCGATGATGGAACGGGCTTGGCGGAATTAAATTATGCAATTCCGTCGCACATTCCCCAAAATGCAACCGGTAAAAAACCGACAGGCTAACAACTCGTCGTCGATGCTCAAGACTTTGGAGCTTCGACGCGACGAGCCTCTCATTGCCGATGATCCTCTTGGCTCGTTTCTCAATTGACTCAAGGGCATCAAGCTGGTATCTGGCAGATCCATCCCAAAGATGAGAGCAGTATTCCATACACGATCGAACTTGCGCTTGATAGAGTTTGAGCAGCTGTTCCGGCGTGAAGTACCGTCTCACCTTAGCCAGAATCCCCAACTTCTTTGCAGCCACTTGAGCTTTTGCCTCTATGTAAGGGCCAAAATTGAGAGTAGATGTTAATGTAACCCCAAGAAGTTCAAGATGGTCGGTTATCGGCACGGTTTCACCGCGGAAAGATGGAGCTGGGCGGAATTGGCTCCTTTTGGCGGAAAATAGACACGCTTGGGTCTTAGCAGCATTGAACTTGACCAGATTGGCATCGCCCCAATCAGAGACCGCCTGTAGGGACACGTCCAAGCGCTCAACCATTGCCTCCCGGAGAGACCGGATCTGCGACCCACCAGCTCGAGCGTCGGACACGTATCTTTCAGCAACAGTGCTGTCGTCTGCATACCCAAAGGTACCGGGTTTAAGCAGATCATTAATATGCAGCAAGAACAGTGTTGCCGAAAGCACCGACCCCTGAGGAACCCCGGCATTAATATCCAGCAGTCCAGACGAGCAGCCATCTATGACCACTCGGATAGACCGATCCCTCAGGAAATCTGCGATCCTATCACACAAACCGGCAGGCAGACCGAAGGAAGGAAGCTTACTAATAAGGCCATCGTGCCAGACCCTGTCGAAGGCCTTCGAGATGTCAAGGGAGACCGCCAGTGCCACCCCGTGCTTCTCTATGGCCTCACTCCAGATGTGAATGGCATACGCTAGAAGATCCCCAGTTGACCGATTTCGGCGAAACCCGTATTGCCGGTCACTAAGGATATCATTCGCTTCTAGGTACGCCAGGAGCTTATGATTCAGCACGCGTTCCATAGTCTTACAGAGTATGGACGTTACCGAGATGGGTCTATAATTCGACGGGTCAGCTCGACTACCCTTCTTGGGTACGGGCTGCACGTTAGCTTGCTTCCAAGCCTTCGGCACTTTTCCAGTCTCAAACGAAAGGCGAAATAGGCGTGTCAAGATCGGAGACAACTCAGGCGCACAAGTCTTCAGAACAATTGCCGGTATCCCGTCGGGAGCACTAGCCTTGTTCACGTCTAGGTTACGCAGTACCCTACGGACGTCCTTCTGATAAATGCGAATGTTCGACATACTCGACTCGCATTCACCAGGAGAGGCGGAGGGCGTCGCGCCACCAGGATCCAGACGTGAAGATTCCGCAAACAAGGAAGCAAACAAGTTCGCTTTCTCCTCAGCGGAGTGGGCCAGCGTCCCGTCGGGTCTCAGCAGTGGTGGTAGTGAGGGGCGGCAGAAGTTCGATTCGACCGACTTAGCCAGGGAATTGCTCTTTGAGCACGTTCTAGCGGAAGTAAAATTGTTTTTGCCGCACCGTTAAGGCATGGAAGTTCATAATTTCTGTCGAAAATTTCAACAGATAGGAGGCCCTTATGAAAATAAAGCAACTTAAAATTTAAAATGGATCATTAATTTATTGAACCAAGTACAAGACAATACAAAAACAATACAATAGAAAACACAAAAGACAAATATGTGGAGTGGCCATGGCAGTTATTTCAAACAGTGCAACAATAATTGGAATTGTTTCACAGTAATATATTTTTTTTAATTTCTATCCAACTTTCCAAAATGTTCACAAATTATTTTTTTTTTACTATTGATAGGCACGCGTTTGCGTTTTGGAGTATATGTTCATAATTATGCAATTAGTCATTGGTATTGTCACATCGGAGGGCCATTCTCGTATTGTTAAGGAAGCGCTCGCATTCGCAAATGAAAAAAACATCTCTAAACTCATTTTGGCAAAATTTTGACATTGATTGTCACTGAGACGATATTGTGACTTAAAATTAAAATGTTTTCAATTATGAAAGTTGAAAAGTCCCTTCAGGTTATACTTTGCATTTAGATACCTAAGTACATGTTCAAAATGTTGACCAATAAAACTATTTTCGCGTGAAAAAAAAAAATCGTAAAAAATTGCTTAAACATTAATTAAATTTATCCTTAATACGGTACTTGATTTTATTTTGCTAATAGATTAAAAACGTATGCTTTGAAGATAGCACAAACTTACGTAAAATGATTTTCGGAATAAGGGCTCGGAAATAACGGTACAAAATTGAAGTTCGACAAAATAAATATTTTTTCCATAAATTCGTTCCTTAAGATCATTTGGAACTATGTCCTTACGTCTAACCCTTGTAAAATCTATGAGCCAAATGGAATAAGATAAACAAAAAGAACTTGAGTGCCACTACCTAAATTACAAAACTAACATACTCGTAAGTATTTGTTACTCATTTACATACACTCGAAATACATTCCCGTCTTTTGGGAACGTTGAACAAAAGCACACAGGTAGGGAAGTTAAGGGTTGCAATAAGCCAGTGCGACATTAAGCACTTAGACTAAATAATTTAGGGTACCTCAACAAGTAACAATATTCTTGAGGAAGGTTTTTGACAAATCGTTTGTAAATCAGCTAGAGTTAGGTTTCTATTCGATAGTTCGTACGTAGCGGTAGTGTCAGTTACATCAGCTTCACATCTCGCTCCCTCGTGGCTACCAGCACATTGGCAGACAGGGTCATCGTCCTCGTTTAAGGAGCATTCGCCGTCGTTTAGACAGTACCCGTGACAAGCGGAGACCTCACACCGATCTCCTGAGTAACCGGCATTACACCTGAAACAGTTTTTGAAAATGTTATAAAAGAGTATATTAAAAATTTCGAAAAGAAAACTAGTTGAAAAAGAAGATTCTCATTTACCTGCAAGTAGGATGTCCCTCATCACTTAAACTGCAGTTACCTTGGAAACAATAATTCAGACAGTCGTTAACATGGCATCTGTCTCCGGAGGAACCTTCTTTGCACTGACAGACGGGAACACCGTTCTCGGTAAAGGAACATTCGCCGTCATTTTGACAGTATCCGTAACACGTGAAGACCTCACAACGCTCTCCTGAGTAACCAGCATTACAACTGAAATAGTTTTAGACAGTGTGAAACTTATTTTATGGACAACATTATTTAAGGGAACTCATCAGAAGAAGAGTTATATTTTACCTGCATTTAGGAAGTCCCTCATCATTGACGCTGCAGTTACCATGCAAACAATAGTTCACACAGACATCGCACCGCTCACCAGTGTTAACAGGCGCTTCTATGATTTTTGGTATCAGATTCGACAGTGAATCGCAATTCTGAATCCCATTGATTTGATCTTCTATTTTATAGTTTGTGGCTAAACTAAGGGCCCCGTCAGTATAAAACTTACTTATCTCTTTTGCATTTCCGAAACCCCATGCATTTTTTGGGAATCGCCAAACACTTTTGTAGCTCTCACCTGTGGTAGTGGTCATAAAGTAGAAGTTATCTTTTGAGACGGTTAACTCTCTTACTTCAGATATATTGTTATAGAAGAAATAATTTTCGATTCTTCCATTCGTATCTGCCTTCTGCATATAGCTTCCATCACCCAGCTCATTACGGTACACCTTCTGTGTTTGTGGATCAAAAGTCAAGCTAATAACTTCGAGAAAATGAAATTTGTCGTATAAGACTTCTCTCCCGGAACCATCAAAACGAGCTCTCTCCGTGTCTATGTTCATTATGTGTTCTGTTTTGGACCAGTAAATGTATCTGCAAGTTGAATACCAGTTTTGATTATTACAAATTATATATATTAGAACAGAGGGCCAATTCGCATCTCAGTCGCGACCTGTCAGTCATGTCAAAAGGATCTAGATAGACTAACCGCTTACTGTATTGATAATACATGCAACTTTATCATCAATTTCAATTACAACCTTAATAAGGTTATTTGTTTACAGTAGCGCTTTCAAAATAAAACTAAAAAAAGTCTTATTGAATAAGTAACACAAGTATTATTAATTAAATACTGGGGCTGCTTCATTCACATTTGTTGATGTAACCTTTTTTGAGACACAATAAATAAGTGTCTATAATTATGCTGTAGAAGAATCGTAATTTTATTGATATTATTGTGATTTGTTGATCGAACTAGAAGTTTTAAATTATTGTTTTAATTTTATTTTATCAATCTATACTAATAATTTATCTTTAATTCATAATTTTATTGTTCTGGCTTAAATTTCAATTTGTTGATCATATTTTTTAAATTCAAGTGTAGTTATTTTTATTATATGACTGTAATTGTCTAATTTTAAGTGTCAATTCAGATACAAAAACAAAATACTTGTATATGTCAAAAAAGTCTTAATTTCTATACATTTATGACTGATTCCGACTGCCATGCGAATGCGATAAAAGGCTTTCAGATTATAGTTAACCTTTTTCATAATTAAAGAGTTTAGCTAACTGCAGCGGTATCTATAGGGAGGTTACTTGTATACGTGTTTCATAATTGCGTGGTCAATTAAGGGGGACAGAAAAGGGACTTTTGAAGACTTAAACACAAGGATGTCGTTCTGTATGCGATGTACAGATATTAGACACAGCGTGTATAAAAAAAACAAAACACTACAAAGTATAAAATAATTTTAATTTCGGAAGTCGGTGATTTGGTTTTTGACACCGACTTCCGAAATTAAAGTTATTTTATACTTTGTAGTGTTTTGTTTTTGGAAGTCGGTTTTATTTTTTGTAAAAAAGTTTTTTAATTTTTTACTTTTTAGTTTTAGAAAGTTTTTTATTTTTCACTTTTTAGAAGCGTTCCAAATTTCTTATACTCTGCAAATAGGTCTTAATAGATCACCTAGTTTAGACATTGTTTTAATGTAAAACGTGAGGACGTATGAGGTTAAACAATTTACGCATGTATTTAGTGCCAAAACAATAGAATAACTGACACTGACAAGCTGAGTCTGGCGGGCGGTTGTCGCGGCTTGCGGGAACTTCACTTCGTTCATTGCCTGGCAACGGTGAATCAAGTCACACTACAAGCCGCTTTCGATTTTGTACGCGGTTGAAAAAAAAAAATATATATATACATTCAGTCAAAAAAGTATCGGGAATGGATGATTTGTTTAAGGTTCCAAATTCAAATTTTTGTTTTTTTGTAGTTGTTAGATTGGCACAACTGTTTTCCATTTTGGCGCGGAGTTTGAGTTGCATCTGTTATTTATATTAAATACAGTGCTGGTTTTAGTAATATCATATATAGTGTGTATTGCGAATTTCATAATGGACAAAAATATCGAACAAAGAGTTTGTCTTAAATTTTGCATCGCCAATGGAATTTCGTGTTCGGAGTCACTGAAAATGTTACAGAAGGCTTACGGTGAATCGACGTTATCAAAAACTCGTGCTTATGAGTGGTTCAAAGCGTTCAAAAGCGGTCGAGATGTGATGGAAGATTTGCCTCGCTCTGGTAGGCCGTCAACGTCTGCAACTGAAGTTAACATCGCAAAAGTGAAGGAAATAGTGACTGAAAATCCCCATTCAACTCTGAGAGAGATAGCGGCCGAACTTTCTGTATCTCATGAGTCGATCCGTACCATTTTAACTAATCATTTGGATATGAAACATGTTGCTGCTCGGCTAGTCCCAAAAGACCTGAATTTTCTCCAAAAACTCAATCGCATGAAAGTCGCTGAGGACATGCTAGAATGAGTCAGTTCGGACCCAACATTCATGAAACGCATTGTTACTGGTGACGAGACGTGGGTTTACGAGTTTGACATGCAAACTAGTCAACAAGCTTCGGAGTGGCGTCTTCCAACTGAACCGTTTTCAATCGATAGAAGACATAAAGGAGAATTCGCGGCGAGAACTCAACTCAATTCCGGAAGCAGCGTTTAAAAAATGTTTTGATGAATGGATTATTCGTTGGCGCAAGTGTATCGTTTCTAAAGGAGCATACTTTGAAGGTGATAAAATAAATTTGGATGAAAAACAGACATTTTGTGTATTATTGATCTTTTCCCGGTACTTTCTTGACAGAGTAGTATATTACTACACCCCACTTGTGATATTTCGTGATTTTTCATGGAACCCTCCCCCCTCTTTCGAGCTTCACGTGATTAATGGACAGCCCCTTATGAACTGGTGTGAACAATCAACAGATATGCGATTTCAGAAATCCCGATCCATTTCCTATCATTGGCATTGGTTGAAGAGTTCCGTTGCCTACCTCTGAAGTTTTTCATCAGATCTTCACCAAGTCGGTTAATGAAGTGCAGTAAGCATACAAACTTGACCTACTTAGAAGTACTCCACTCCCTGTCAATATCGTCACTGTCTTTGAGATAAAAATAGCTATTTAATTTTAAAATCATGTAATGCGAAAACGGTCATACCGAGTTTCAAAAATACCGATTACTGAAATCAAAGTTATTTTTCCCATCGGAGTGCTGTTAATTTAGAAGTCGCTACAATTTTTTAAAGATTTTTCATCATCTTTCTTTACTAACTTACCCTCCACAGCTGTCTACGGCGATATCATCAGGGGTCCTGTCATCCATCTTGATTAAAAGATTTCCGTTCATATTGTTCCTAGACCCGCGTTTCAATGATATCCAATTGATGCTTTTTTCATTGGCATCAGTAAAGAAGAGTTTTTCAGTGCCCGGATCGTAAGCGATACTGAGGATGTTACGACCGCTTCTCTCGATGAAGCATTCGTTATCTTTGGAAGATAAGTTATATCCACATATAGTGTCGTTGTTGTTCTGTTTGTCGACGTACAGCATCATGTTATGAACTACATCAAAAGCCAATCCTCCGAGGTGTCGGGACTGAAAGTGTACTCTGTCTGTTTCGGTTCCGTCGTTATTATAAAAAATAAGTTGATCTCCTGAGCTTACGGCCAAGTCTGAAACGATAGTAATAATTTTACTTTACTGGGAACCATTTTAACACATTCATAATGCGTACAGCTAAGGAGTGGAATTCCCTGCCGGAGTCTGTGTTTCCCGATAGCTACAACCTGGGAGTCTTTAAGTCAAGAGTGAATAGGTTGCTTCTAGGCAGGCGTGCTCCATCTTCGACCACATCATCGCTTACCATCAGGTGAGATGGTGGTCAAGCGCGTGCCTATTATTAGTTAAAAAAAAAAAAAAAAAAAAGAACCATTTTTTTTAACTTTTATGTAAAATATAAAATTGTAATTAAGTTCAGTCGTCACCATAGATACAAAATTTTGTATCTACGGTGACGACTGTTAAACGTGACTTGTGACTTTGTGACAAACATTTACAGCAGTAGAAAAACTTTTTTGTATCAACACGCCTATCATATTCCGTTAATTGGCAGATTTTTAGGGTTCCAAACATCCCTAAAAACGGAACCCTTGAAGAATCACTCGGGTGTCTGTCTGTCTGTCCATCTGTCGCAGCCATTTCTCCAGATCTGCTAGACTGATTCTGTTAAAATTTGGTACACATATGGACTTCTGTGGCCCAAATACGGACGCTTTACGTAAATAAATAAATTTTGTAGCATGGGGGTCACTTTTAAGGGCCAATTTAGAAAAAAAAAGAACCGCAATGCCATCTATCCAACTAGCAGCGAACTCAAATCCTGCATCGCGCAAGCAAAAAGCGATTTGAACATATACATCAGCCCGAATATTAACTATCGGGCAGTAGCCCGCTAGGCACAACAGCCGCCTGGTTGAAAAGAAAGAAAGAAAGAAAGAAAAAAAAATGTTTATTTGGGACTCGCACATAACAGACAGATGTAAATTAAATTAAATTAACAGACTTAAGTAGTCTAAAAACATTTTAGTCTGTGCGAGGCCAAAAAGGTCCCTATCTCAGCATAGGCTGCGAAATTAAAAATAAATAACACAGCGCTGGTTTTATGATAGGGCCTGTGATGCCACGGACGCAGTTACGTAACACATCTATATATATATAAATGAATCCCTATTTCCCTTGGTCATCGCATCACGCTTGAACGGCTGGACCGATTTCGATCATTCTTTTTTTGTTGTGTTTGTTATGGTCAGGAGAAGGTTTTAGGCTATATATTATCACGCTATGTGGTTTGGAGGATGAGCAATCTTCAAACATGTCATTTTAAACGATTGGTGCATGGTTCTATCCCAGGCCAGCGACATCTATTATTTTTGTATTTATTTTATGTTTTGAACTGTATTTTTACTGTATAATATTGTCAAATAAATAATAAAATGGGTTTTTGCGCACTTAAAATAACATTTAAATTTATATTCCACATTTTTCCAAACAGTTTAGTGAGGAATTTTTATAAGAAACCACAACATATTCCAATATTGCAGATACTTATGCGTCTAACTTTAGCAATGTTTATCATCACGCTATGTTTTCAAGGAGCCGAGCAGCGAAAAACCATGACATAAATAAGATCTGCTATTTAAATCCATTGTCCACAGAAGTCATAGCCCATCGGTTTAAAGACTGCCTTTCGAAAAACATGATGTGGGTTCGATTCCCAATTATTATGATTTTTTTTAATTATCATTTCCTTTTTTTATTCTTACAGCAAATTTTTTATTATTATTTTTATTCTTACAAAAAAAATTCATACAGCAAATTATAACGTTATTATCGTATTTTGTATATTTTTAGCATTTATCTATTGCAAAATTTAATGGCCAGGATGTTAAAGGATTATTAACAGAACGCATCACGTTCAAAAGTACAAAACCAATGTAGATTACTATCCTTTATTCATAAACCGAATAGGAATTGTGGCAATATACATGAAACCAACATTACGTAATGCAGATACCCGTAATACCATCTATTGACCCAAATAGTACTCAACACAGCATGTGAATTACATCAAAACATATTTTTTAGTTATTAGTGGTAGGTACTTATAAAACGTCTTAAAAAAGTGTATCTTTTAATATCTACCTTTAAAATATCGTTCTGAATGAATTCCTATTAATAAAAATAAAACAAACTCCGAAAGAAAATTTAGATAGACCAACTTCATATTCCATAGATGGCGTTATGCATTTGATCTCATTTTTTTAATCGTCAACAGACGTGCGCTTACATTTGCTAAGATAAACTTGAGTTACTTAAAAATGAATCTTTATTTATTTATTTAAACTTCATGTACAATAGTGGTACATAGGCGGACTTAATGCAACAAGGCATTCTCTACCAGTCAACCTTTGGGTTAAAAAGAAACCACAACACACACAGCGATCACGTCATACCACCCGCGAGCAGCTGGCGAAGACCCATTATAGAGGAGTAGTGAAGAGTTGAATTAGATTGGTTAATCGGATATCTGTGTTCTAAAAACTTAAATCGTTTCGATTTGCGTTCCTGATTTGAAATAAATTGAGAATTAACTTGATTCATCAAGTAGTTTCTTAACTTTGTAGTTTGAAGAATAGCACCATTCATATAGCGCTCAAATAATATCAGCATACAAATACCAAAAATGCAAACATATGGCCTTTTTATGGTCCGACGCCATAAACAGCCTTCCTGTTAATAAATAATAAATAAATTCCAGCTTGCACAGAGTGGTCCACGCAGCAGAAGACCGCATGGATTCGCGTCGTGTGTGGTCGCGATCCTCGACATTGAAGAAAAAAAGGACATGATATAAGAAGGCCACTCCATTGTGCTAAATTAATTGGCATACATCACAATCAAGAGATGGTTAGGTTATTTTAGAAGATAGCTTATTATGTCCCGTTGCTTCAGCATTAATTCATTACTTCTGTGAACGGGGAGCCCACCGACCAAGCAGACCATCAATACGGATAATATGAATAAATGTTTTTGGGAATAATAAGGAAATTATTTCCATGAAAACGCAAAGGAAGAAAATGAGATATCATTATCAAATTTTATTTAAATATGTAATTTTGAAAAAAACTTTGCAAAGGCACTCGGTTGAAAGTCACACGTATCCAACAAACTGTCATAGTAGCTGAAATAATATTTCGGCTGATTGCTCCGGCATGGCTAAAAACTGCCAGTGAAGCAATAGCTCAGAGCCAAAAATTATCCGTTGCGGGTTTCACCCACCAGTGGATCATGGGAAACTGTAGATCCCCAGGCAATGACGCCAGAGACGAACTCGCGAAGAGAGTTTCTGAAAGGGGACCTGTACCCACTTCTCTTACCTTTCTCACTGATTCATACATGAATTTGCCAGAGATCAACTGAACTTCTAGACAACAAATGATCACGGGCTACAAATTACAAGCAGTCAAAAATGGCAATGTTAAGCTTATACATGCGACTAACTAAGCGACTTCTCAACCCAAGAAGAAATACTCTCCGAATAATAATAGGTATAATTTCGGGTCATTGCCTCCTGAAAAAATATCTATTCAGTATAGACACTGCGGCACGATGGATTAATGGTTTAAAAAAGGTGTCTGGCAGCGGATGAACGCGGACTGCGCAATATCGGTATGGTTGAAGCTTTGTTGGAGGCTTACATTTAACAGTGGACGGCAATCGGCTGAAATGATGATGATGATAGTCGCCATAGACAACCCAATGTACACAGGTTGCTTCGATACCGAGAAATCAGACGCCGACTTTATTCTGGAAATGAGGCCTTTGCTACCCGACGTGCAAAAATTGTCGGAAAGATGAGGACACTCAGCGAAACCTGTATGCGTAGCTTCGCTGGCTAACGTTGCCAGGACTCTTAAGCACAATGGCGCGATTGGTAGTCTAAGTGCGGATAACGGAATCTTAACTGTACTCTCTCTGTTGCCGGTACGGTAGTCTTTCCTTCTGGATAGAGTTTTACGTTTCAACTTTATGTAGCTCTACCGCAAATTTCTATTTAAAACGTTTCTCATTACGAAAAATAACTAAGGTTTGACGGCGCTTTGAATAGAAGAGGTGATACAGCTATTGCCTTGCATTCTAAGGGGGTCAAGCAATGCTAGAAGTTGACTGTTCGCATATCTTATGCCACAATGGTTGCTGATCGCTCACAATGAGCCTCATCAGAAGGCTTAAAGTCACTCAAAGGGCAATGGAGAGGGCAATGCTTGCAGTTTCCTTGCGTGATCGAATCAGGAATGATGATATTCATAGAGAACCAAGGCTACCGACATAGCCCAAAGCATCGCCAAACTAAAGTGGCAGTGGGCAAGGCATATTGCTCGCAGAACAGACGGTCGATGGGGCCGAAACATTTTGGAGTGACGACCAGAAGACGCAACGTTGAAAAGCCTCCCACAAGGTGGACCGACGAAGATCGTGGGTAGCCGAATGCGAGATGCGCAGAACCGGTCGTTGTGGCGATGCTTGGGGGCTAAGGCGACGCTATGTCCAGCAGTAGAGGTCTTTCGGCTGATACGATAATATCTTATCTTAGCGATCTTACTTAGTTACATACTATATGACATACACGCAAACGAAGTCGCGTGCAACAGCTATCTATCTTTTTCTAATCTTCTAATGTATAAAAATCTCGGATTACAGTGTTTGTTATCGAAATCCTCGGAATTGGCTTGACCGATTTATATAAAATGTTTGTGTTAATTTATATGGAAAAACAACGTTTGCCGGGTCAGCTAGTAAATGTATAAAAATCAGTCAATAATAAATGTATAAAAATTTAAAATTAGTCAATGTAGTTATTGTATTACATAGGTATATGTCAGATCAAAATTAAATAAAATTTCTTAAATTTTTACAGGCGTGAGTTAAATACTTACCAATCAAAGAGAAAGTGGAACCGAACACAGAAAGGAACATTTGTGATTTTCTAACAAGTTTCCCGTGAACACTTAAGTGAACCCTAACACCATCACATAGACTTATTACACAACACACATAACTTCAGGACTCGTGTTCGAAGATACGAAAGGGAATGGTCCATACTTTTCTTAAATTGCTTCTAAATTAAATATTTAAAAATGACAACAATAAATATTAGAGAACCTCACAATAAGCCCATTCATGTGAAAACCACACCGCGAACTTTGAAAAACGTTTATTTTTTATGGGAGATACGTAAAAGTGAATTTATGTTCAAACGTTACGTGCCCAAATTTGGGTCACAGAAATGAATATGCGTACCACATTTCAACTGAATCAGTTTTGTAGTTTCTGTGAAAACAGGCTGTGAAATATAGACAAACGAGTAGGACACGAGTGATCATAATTTTAAGAGCTCCGTTTTCGAAATTGTAAACCCTAAAACGCCATAGACCTTTACTTTACATAGGCAACAAAAATCCGAGAATGCATAACGCACTTACCCCAGGAGTGTGCTACTCCCACGTATAACGCCACCACCGCCAGTACACACTGTGCTCTACACATTTTATTTTTTTGAAAATGGAGTCGTTTTAACAAAGGTAGATGGTGCGACCACCGTTGGTGTTCACTCTAGGAATATGAACGCTAAATGCTGTTTTATCTTTACATATATACCTCTTTTAGGCACAGTTACTAATGATAAGACTTTATTATTTGCAGATAATTCAGAAGCTGACCGTGACCCCTTTAGGTCACGGAACTATTAATGTCTGTGTAAATAGTGACATTTTAGAGTTCCCTACCGCAAACCTTACCTAAATGGCAAAACATATTTGATTTCGTGTGTTTGTCCATGCTGTATAATTTAACTCATAAGTCGAGTGGAAGTAAGTAAGAAACTGCCGGTCTTTTGTGTCGACATCTCACCGTGTGCACTCAAATGGAGTGAAAGACAAGTGAGCCGGTCTATTCTGTCGACATCTCACGTGTACACTCAGGTGTAGTGAACGACAAGTGAGCCGGTCTATTCTGTCGACATCTCACGCGTACACTCAGGTGGAGTGAACGACAAGTGAGCCGGTCTATTCTGTCGACATCTCACGTGTACACTCAGGTGGAGTGAACGACAAGTGAGCCGGTCTATCCTGTCGACAAATTCAAATTCAAATTCAAAGCATTTTATTTCAAATAAACCATTCACAGGCACTTTTGAAACGTCAAGGTCGGTCAGTCAAAAACATGGAAGCTATTTGCACGTTCCAAAGCGTAGATCTCTATGGAGAAGAACGTGCAAGAAACTCCACGGACACTCTTTTAAATCATGTTCTGTTTTACAACATTCCAAGTTACATATACTTGTTGCTTCTGCATGTGAGGACAATGCAAAGGAAAAAAAAAAAGGGCTTATTATAAGAATTTTAAATTTAAAGATTAAAATAAGCCAATGGCAGTTAAGAGATGACCAGTCTCAACATGACGCGTGAATCGGCACCTTTCAGCTCAACCATTTCGAAGGGAACCGAATGATCAAACCCACGCGCCGCCATCAGCGAGACATTTGAGTGAGCATGACATGCTCTCAACCACCATGCTCGTTCATGTCCAACAAGTAAAACTATAACTACTCACATAAAATGTAAATGGTTTCATGGTACTCACATTTACAAAATTTGAAAAATATGCTTCTACTTTACACAAAACTATGGTTGTCAATGACCAAATAATGAAAAATAAATTAATAAAGAGAACGATTAAGTTCTTACATCAAAAATAATAAATAAGTATTTAATATAATAATATAATTTGTATGTATATAAGAATAAATAAACGAAATAATGTAAGAACCTCTAAAAGGAGCGAGCATCTCTTCCAAATATAAAAACATAGAAACCTAAAAAGTGGACCTAAGCAGCTGTGACTGTGGAGCAGGACCAGCATTTAGCCAAGCGTTTTTATCGAGGATATAATCTTCCAGTTTATAATACGCTTGTCTACATAGTGTGCGTTTTATGCATGCTTTAAATTTTCTCTCATTCAGTTCGAGAATATCAACTGGTATTTTATTATAAAATTGAATACAGTACCCCATAAAAGAAGTGTGTACTTTTGCCATCTCACGTGTACATTCAGGTGGAGTGAACGACAAGTGAGCCGGTCTATTCACGGTCCTTCTTTTTTCCGGGCACTACCCTGATATGTGTGGATAAACCTTAAGAGCGCCCTAACCAATCATTCTTCCATACAAACGTAGTATTGCGATTACTCCAGTTTTTGACGGTGTACGTTCAAAAAAAAAAAAATATCAATTTGTTTTATCATTATCTAGTCTTATATACCAAACTTCTATTATCTGCGCAGCTGCCGCGCGCTACTTTGCGACAAATGTATACCAAATTTCAACAGACAGGCGGAGAGACAGACAGACTCCCGAGTGATCCTTTTTCCAATATTTGAAGGCCTTATCTTCAAATTTGTCGCAAAGTGCCGCGCGGCGGTAGCGCTGCTTTGTTAATCCATACAAATAATTAACACGCGGCCGCAGAGCAGCTGCAACGTGGCTGCCGGCACTTTCTGTTTTTATTTGTATGGATTAACAAAGCAGCGCGACAGCAGTGCTGCAGCCATGCTCTCGTTTTCAATCATAGCTTGAACCACAATCGAAAACGAGAGGTTATTTACAGCACTGACCGTCGCAACGAGATCACGACGTTGCACTACCCAGGCTGGGCACTACTCTATCGTGTGCTGCGCCGTATCATCGAGGCAGCTACCACAATTTCGCAGGCCTGCGGACGGCGAGCAGTGGGTGGCTCGCCGTCTGATCAGAACTAGGCCCGGGGCGGCGGCGCGCTGCGATCCCAGCGCGCCTCAAAGAGATGTCAGCGTGGAAGACGGGGCCCGCTAGGGCGGGTGCCTGCTGGGGCTGCGGAATCTGTTCGAAAGAGGTGCCGTAGCCTTGGATCGCAAAGGGCACCAGGAGGAACACGGATGGGTTTTAGTCAGTGATTCCCCATCCTTATAAAAAAAAAAAAAGCTACCACAAATTGGAAACCGGGTGTCGGCTCCCAGCCTATGCGCCACAGAAACTTTCTGAAACATTATTTCATGAACATTCCAGAAAACATCTGCGTCAGCCGGAATGACAGCGTGGTCGAGATAAGGGCGCCATGCCGAGAAAACTGTCTGTGACAGACGGCCAGACGACACCCGACTGATCCTATAAAGGTTTGGTTTTTATGGATGTTGATAACTAAAATAATATTTCAAATCACAATTTTAAACAAATAACCGGCCAAATGCGAGTCGGACTCTCAAGTGAAGGAAACGAAACTGTTTACCTATTACCGCTCTTGGGATACAGCCCGCTGACAGACAGACGGACGGTCAGCGGAGGCTTAGTAATTGAGTTCCGTTGGTTACCCTTTGGGTACGGAACCCTAAAAATCAATACACAATTTAAAAAGTAGGAACTAGCTTCTTCCAGTGGCTTGGCCCACGTAGTCCCTAGAGAATTTACTTCCAGGATAAAACATAGCTTATATCCTTTCTCAAAGTCTAGACTATCTCTGAACCAAATTTTATTTAAATCAGTTCAGTAGTTTTGGCGTGAAAGCGCGATAGACAACCTGACAGACAGAGTTACTTTCGCATTTGTAATATTAGTATTGATATTGATTATTTTATTATTTTATCACACATCAAACTGGCGCTGTCGAAAAAGCAGTTATTCTTTTCGTGAATGTGAAAAATTAAATCCTACTTGTGTTGGAGTCGCCTGTAGTTTATAGTTATAGTGTGACTGTTCCTAAGTTACCCTAGGCTGATAAAATTTTCGTTTTACCTAAATTAACCTAATTACTACGGTCGGTCCCGCCGTTAGGCGGGAGGGCCAGGCCCCATGGCCTTCCGCCTGGCCCTGTAGAGCTCGCCTCCAGACTGGACACTCTTCCACCGATACTACGAAATGAATTCCCGAAACTACTACCTTGTCCGACCTTTGAGGCTAGGGACAAGGAGGGGATAAAAGGTGAAGTTAATATTGGGAATTCATGGTTAGTATACATACGTAAAACAATAAATAATTATGGAACAATAACGAGATTACAATGTTTGAAGCTAAGAAGACAAGAGGACTGCAAAAGGGAAAATGTACGTAACGCTTGTGTGGAGAAAGGTAATATCAAAGCGCGATAGCGAGTTTCTTTACAATAAACTAGAGACCCACCCCAGTGACACTCAAGCTTGTCTTACTCAATCCTAAGGCAGCGGACTGCGAAGTGCCTCTGCCATTGGGCGAGACAAGTTTCCAGTTATACTGGACGCGTGCTATATAAGTTATCTCTTTATATCGGCCTATTAACCCGTACTGACATAAAACATAACCTAGCACAAGAGTACCGTATTGTCAGTCGTTGGCATAGCTCTTTGCACCGACTCTTGCTATATGCAGAAGCGGATATTTAGTTCGTCGCTTCGCACTTCCTTATTCTAACCCAGACGTAGAATGCACTAAAGTACTGCGGCAACTATCGTTACGTCTAACAATAGGCGTTCCATCTAGGCTTCCTAAAAAATGTATTTCGCCAAATATTTTTCTTTGTTCGTATAACTGTCATAGGCCTCAGGGGCCGGTTGTGATTTGGCGAAATACAAATTCCTATGGTCCATTAGGAGGGCTATCAATTCAATTCAACCCATACTTGGTGAAACCTACCCCAATGGAAGTGTGCAAATATCAAGAACAGTGCAAAGTATCCTGCACTCAGTCAGTCCTAGGAAGAGGCAACCTCTACCAATGTTTGGTTGATATGACATATCCTTACACATTGCAAGGAAACATTATAATTCAAATGGGCCCTAACTTGTGGTGAGCATTATTCGGTTCAGCCTTCCATAAGCAGTGTCTTAGTGCAGTGTCTTAGTGCAGTGTCTTGGTAAGGTTTGTCTAAAGTCAGTTTATAGTCATTGTTGTATACAGTCTGTTGCTATGTCCAAAGCACATTTTATAAGAAGGCTTTCTCCGAGACCCTAGAACCAAACACAGGTGTCGTTTACCTCGTTTAAGTCAGAGAGGGTAATAAGGTAGGATAATACACACAACACTCACCCATACATAGTTCACCAACACACACTCACAGATTAACACTAGATTAACTTAGGAATTCATAGTTATGAAATTCAGTAGAAGTGGTATTAGAAAGTAGCAATATAACAAAGGAATATTCATCTACTATATTTTAATAATGTTAGTTCGTGTGGGAAACCTTTACGCTAGCGTAACTGGTATAAGGTCAATAGTTACTCACACGATACCTCACATCTGCACCCATTGCACTTAGAGCCACACTTCCATAAGTGACACAAGCGGCTTTTCAGCGGCAAAGCGTCGAAAACACGTTCATATGGATCGTGGTCCCTAGCAGTTCTATCGAACTGGAAAACGAGACGGGGCGGCATTACAGCGGCAGAACGTCAACATCAAGCTCATAATGGAGACTTGGACCCTAACAGTCCTTAGACTGTATAATATAGATAGGTATGGTCAACCCAACCCCAGGAAGCGCGCTCCTCGTACAACAAGTACATCTGTAAGACACAGTGTTCGTATCTGACCGAATCAGTAGTCGTATCTGACCAAAACAGTGGTCGTACCTGACCAACTCAGTGGTCGCAGGTAGAGAATATAAATTCAAGAATTAGTACAAATACAAATAGTTACTACAATCGAGAGTTATTTACTCAAGAAGTAAATAGAGTTGAGAACTTCAACTCTTCCAAAGCCCATAGACAGCCCTTAAAGCGGCCGCCCGTCACTACTTCCTAGTGTTTGAGCTAGGGGAGAAGAAGTAGCGCAACAAACTCCCCAGCAACACGTATCTGTCTGTTTTGTTATGAAACTATATAGATGATAGTGTCACTGTGTATAGTTAAAACCAGTATCAGCCCAGGATAAGTTAGAACAATAAAGAACTTACCCATTTGCTCCAATCCACACTCACACTCACACGCGTATTAGACAATAAAATAATCTAACTTATATTACTTTATAAATAATAATGGCTATCCTAAGGGTTACAACAACCACAATCTCTCTATTTGGCATTGACTGTCTTCTAGACTATCTAACATCAGCCTATAGATTATGGCGTCTAGCCATTCCAGAGTCATAGCCTCCGGCCTAATCAGTCCTAACTCGGTCATACTAGGTGTGTCCACCCTCGAGATCTAACACCGAGTGACGTCCACGCCTCCAGCGCCTGGCCTCGCCACTTGCCAACCGATGCCGTACCTGCTAAAACCTCGGCCGAGTGCGAGTCGACCCCGCACACGGATGGTTCCGTACCACGAATCTTAACTTGTACTATTTACTGCTTTACCGGCAACGGATATTCATAATCCGTGAAAACTTCAATAGTCGAGCATTGTAGCTCTTGAGACAGCGTCCGCCGACCGACAGACGGACGGACAGACAGCGGAGAACTAGCCGCAGGCTCCGTCCTCCGTGAATCGGGCATGGAACCCCAAAATGTTGCGTGGCTCAGAGTCCGACCCTTTTTTGTGTAATTTCTTAATTGTTTTAAGAGTTCGCTTGGGTTTTTCTCTACGGTAATTTATCGCAAACAGATGAGTGAGAGCGCCTTTAGAAATCAGATATTTTACTGTTTTATTTGGTTGGCGCCTGGCTAATAATGCTATCCGCATACGACTATTGACTCTTAGAATCTGTGGAGAAGGTCGCATTTCAACTAACGTAGAGTATTGCTTGCGACAACCATTAAGTGGGTTCCTAAGGACTTCGCAATTTAAAGCGGATAACATGGTTTGTAATTCTCGAAATAAAGGGACAGGTTGGCCCTTATCATTAAAAGGACAATTTATCGTTTTCTAAGTGTGAACATGTGAAGCGTTTTGAAATAAAATATTATTTTTGTATTATTATGATGCTTATGGTAATGGGGCGTCACAATAGCTTACTATGTAAGGTACAACCAACAACCAACCAACAATAAAATACAATACTTGCACCCGAGCGTATACATTACACACGGCCTAGCTTTCCGCAATTTGGTGCACATGCATAGCTATAAGTACCTACTTCCAGTCAGCGAAGCCCTGACGCCTGCTCTGCCAATGTAAAATCTACTTTTCAATCTTATAACTAAGAGCATAAGATGTTAGCACGCTAGTGGCTCGCGCTGGAGCCAAAAATAATTTTAAAAAGGTAAAAGTCAAATCAATTACAATTTATTTGTTGATAATAATATTTACGTAAATTCATATTTTTGCAAGACACCTTATTGTCACGTGGCCGTGGGTAGTCGCAGGTAAGTATTTGTGCATAATAACAACTAAATTGGGTGCCAGCCTACTAATTATATTACACACAGTGATAATCCTAAGTTCTATCACCAATCTGTTTGAGCTTGGAATAAAAACGTGTTTGAGATTATCGGGTCAATGAATCGCATGCGCATACGCGCCATCGGCGATGACGTGAACACCACACAGACGCCGCTTTTGGCACTCCTCAATGAAGTTGCGCATGTTGAGGAGCTCGTGGCTAAATAATAACAGCCGCACGGGTCGATCTTGAAGGTTAAGCAACGCTTGCCAAGGTTGGTCTGTGGATGGGTGACCGTCTTAACATAACGAGTTTCCTCCGTGCCTCGGAAAGCACGTTAAGCCGTTGGTCCCGGCTGTCATTTGTAAATCTTTGGCAGTCGTTACGGATTGTCAGAAGCCAGTAAACCTGACTCCAGTCTTGCCAAGATGTACCGTGTTACCCAGTTAATGGGTTGTGGAGGTCTGGTAGGCAGCCGCTCCACGTAAAACGCTGGTATTCAGCTGAATCCGGTTTGACTGGAAGCCGACCCCAATGTATTTGGGAAAAGGCTAGGCAGGCAGATGAATGAAGTTGCGCATGTATGCGTCACACAGCGTTATGAGTGTGTATTCGTACGCGAACTATCTTGTTACTGCTCATCACAGCGTCTATGCGCGTGTTGTCGGATGAGATACGAGTAGCATGCATTTAAACTTCGCCCGCAAATAGTTCGTGCCGTCAACTAGAATACTACTTACTTTCACTCGTTAGTGTGTTTGTATTATTAGACGTTAGATTTAGAGAATGAAACTCAGAAAACCATACTTTAATTGGAATGTCGTTAGCAGATGATAAACAGGATACGGTGTACATAGGTTAGAGGTTATCCTGTTGCGCGTCGGGAAAACCTGATTCAATATTTAAAGTAAACACGTGCTTTTATCTTATGTATTAGAATGAAATAGGTATAGTTCACTATAAAATATGAGGTCATCTAGATAACGACAAAAGTTTAACATCATCATCATCATCTACCTAGCCTTTTCTCAACTATATTGGGGTCGGCTTCCAGTCAAACCGGATTTAGCTGAAAACCAGTATTTTACGTGGAGCGGCTGCCTACTAGACCTCCACAACCCATTAACTTGGTAACACGGTACTTCATGGCAAGACTAGAGTCAGATTAACTGGCTTCTGACTATCCGTAACGACTGCCAAAGCTCTACAAATGACAGCCGGGACCAGCGGCTTAACGAGCTTTCCGAGGCATGGAGTAAACTCAGTATGTTAAGATGGTCATCCATCTACAGACCAACCTTGGCAAGCGTCGCTTAACCTTGAAGATCGACCCGTGCGCCTGTTATTATCTAGCCACGAGCTCCTCAACAAATTTTTAACATCAATTTACAAATAACTTCTTACCCGACCACGGCGATGCAAAAGGAGAGTATTGATGAAGACCGGTGTGAATGAATGTTTGTCTGTTCATCTGTTTCAACTTCACTCCTAAATTACTTATAGTAATAAGACAAATGTCAAATGTTGGAAGCGTCTAAATGGTTCGCTAGTTGAAAATGATTTACTTGACCCTACATTTAATTAAATATCGCGCCTTCCAGAGGATATTAAATGTCTTCTAGAGGGCGCGATATTTAATTTAATGTTTACAGAGTGGCTGCGAGGCCAGTAGTAAGCGATCATAAGCTATAGGGCATGCGACCACGGCTATCCTCTAAACATCAATATGAATGTTTTTTTGTTTCATACTTTTTAGAACGTGGTTTTAAATGATGTGAGGGTTCCATACGTCTAAACTCAAAACACAACCCTTATAATATCAACAAAAACATAATAATATAGTTTAGTTCTGCCATAAGGTACATTGTTTCAGTAGGTTTATTCATAACATATATTTTTGCCTTACGCTAGAACCTTTGTGAGAGCTGGAGTCTGAACAAGGTTCGGGACCTGTATGACAGATTTCCAGGCTCACACCCCTTTAAAATTTATCATATTTTATGACACCAATCAGATTATACACAATAATATTATCCAAGTACGGCGAGCTGTGCCGGCGCTGCTGCTGCGGCTGCTGAGGCCCTCAAGCGGCGCAAATACTGTAACTTTATTGGTAGTTACAGTTTTAAGCTGTTTTGTTTGTCATGGGGTCCGAGTGCGCGTCTCCTTTCTCGCCGACTGGTCGACACTTTGCGTGACCAGAGGGCTGGCTCGTTCTTCGCTCAAAGAGTGCTAACTCTTTGAGCAAAGAACGAGCCAGCCATTCAACGTCGCATTGCCATTCAACGTGGCAATGCTGCCAGTCTTCTGGGCACGTTTCCGGATGACGGCGATGCGGAGGAATTTTTCGGCGCCTTATTGTATTTGGTTTGTATATTCATAATGTATATAGTTATTGTTATTAGTAATTTTGAAATATATTATGTAGTAGGTACCTAATTATTAAATAAAACTGACATCATCACCTAACAAAATAATATTAACAAACAATTTTGATAGAGAGGTATGTCTATATAATGAAAGTGTGGTATAGTGCATGTTATTGTAGAATTGTTTGTGTAGTGTTTTCTGTGTATGTGTTCACACATCAAAAAAAGTTTGCGATCACTAGCATAAGCTGTTATATTTTTTATACATTAAACTTAATCAAAGAATAAAAATTGTGTGTGTTTTCTTTAATTAAATTTAAAAACCCTGTTTGAAATTAAAAGTATTTTTAATTAACAAAAATTGAGTAATTAATTAGATTGTAATTGTAATAGGAATTGGATAGAAAGAAAAAGACTGTTTAACCAAACTTTAACAACGATTTATTAATACAAGAATTTATATTCAATATAATATAACTCCTCCTCTGGATTGAACACATGCGGAGATCATCCTGAGCATGCTGAGGATCAAGTTATCCAGCATTTCTTGGGGTAACCTGTCCCATTCTTGAATAGCGGCTTCCCTGAGCTCTGGCACTGTCTGGGGACGTGGCTGATGGTTCCAAATAGCTCGCTTAAGAGCATCCCTACAAGTAACAAACGCGCGGCACTTTGTGTTTATTGAACAAAGCAGCGCGACAGCCGCGCGCTGCTGTCGCGCTGATGCCGCGCGGCACTTAGCGACTAATTTGAAAGCGCCCTTACGTAGGTACCAGAATTTCTTTAACCCTGTGATTTAAGTTAATATTATTATTATTAAATAACACTTTCTGAATTTCGTCATTTATATTCGAACTAACAGATAGACAAAGTTGCCAGAAAATAGATTGTGTTGTCACTGAAACATTTTTCACGAAGAAGGTGAACTTCTGTAATAGCAATAATAATTTAGAAAACATTCAATTGCAAAATAATATTTTGATTCAAATAACAATTGATCAATAAACTGTTGTCGATATTAATCGATTGCAAATACTATCTGGCAACATAGTATTATGGATGCCACAGATCAACAGAAACTGTTATGCATATCACTCGCTGTCATGTCGGTAGCTGTGTTGCCAGATTGCTCGGCGACTGGACGCCAATTAGGCTAACTTAGAAAAATAAAAAGGTACTGTAGGCGACTAAGTATAAGGCATTTTAGAAGAGACATTACTGGAATGGATGCATAACAATAATAGTATGGGATCACTTTTGGGAAACCAATTGAAAAATAGAAATAAAAAAAGTTAGACCGGTACCAATAAATGAAAGAACTTATTGTATCAGTATCGTTGTTTTTTTTTTTTCATAATGTGTAGTAAAATAAATAATTTTGAATTAATTTAAGCAAATGAAAATTGTAATTGAATTGATTGGAAACAACTGATTTAAAAAGAAACAAGATGATAGTCCTTAAGAAATGGTCACGGACTATATACTGCAGGTAGAAAAAAATGGCAATGCCAAGTCTACTTCCGCGACTGACAAAACGACTACTCAGCCTAAGTAGAAATAACCTCAGAATAATAATAGGGACAACTGGGCTAGTGCACTCTAAACGAACATCTCTTTAACATACGCGCCACGGTCAGCCCGGTCTGCAGGGGCTGTTTGACGCCAAAAATTCAGCCGCCTACGTTATCCTAGAATGCGGTTGCCTAATGCGAAAAAACTCAGAATGTCGTTTGTCGCTCCGCGAAGCCTGTGAAGCTTTCAGAAAACTTAGCCAGGACATCGGACAACGGACTGAGTGGAAGTCTAAGAGCGGAAAGCCGCTGCTACCGCTGGAGAATGGAGGACCGTAGATATGACTAGGTATTTTTTAATAAATAAACTGGAGCAATGTGACAGTGCGACAACGATGCATCACAGGATTTTCTTAGAAACCATGTATTTCAAATTGAAGAGCGACTTTAATGAAATCACTTTGTCGTATCGTTTCCTCGCGTTTGTCTGTTGGAACTTTAGGGCGGCAAACACGGGCTGCTCGTGCAGTCATAGTCAACAGCTAGAGGTTGCCATTGGTCACTGCTACAGCAGTCGGCTTTAACTGCTAGATCAGTCAGGCAGGCGGCGGAAAGCACGCGACGCGTAGTTGGGGTGAAGAGCGCGAGCGGAGGGGATAACAGCGCGAGAGCAGTCCACAGCTCGAGAAGTCAGTGTGTGTGTGTACTGCAGAGATCCTCTTTGGGAGGTGCAACCTCAATGACATAAGCCTTGAAAGAGTTAAGAAAAAAGAAAGTTAGAATTCGAATGTGATGTCATAAAGAAGTTTTGGTTTTTTCTAAGGAATTCGATTGTTTGCCTTGACGTTGAAAACACGCAAAATATAATTATACTTGAAAATACTCTGATTTTACTTATTGAAGAGTCCCTCTCGTAGCCAATTAAAAGCGAGTACTCACAAGTGGCGGAGGTGCCCGGTGATGTACGCGTGTGCACTACGTAAAATACAAAAGTGCATGAAGAAACTCCCAATTTTATAGATTCATCTCGAAAAGGACGAGATGCTAACGATTTTCAGGCGCTAGATGGATGGACGCCTGGAAAGAAAAGCTAAGTGGTTTTTATATTTGAAAGAAAGATTTCATATGTGTAAAAGATGTCTATGTTATATACCGGTATAGACCGAGTATGCTTTGAAGAGTTCGTAGCCGAATTCAGGCGAGTCGCTATCGAAAGCGAGTGGCGAGAAGCCGATTATTCGTTGATTTTGGGCGCATTTCTGCAGAGCGCTGCGAGATATTTTTATAATACGGTATTTCATGACGGTATAGATTTTTCGCTGCTGTGCGACAAGATAAGGAAGGAATTTCCGTGTAAAGGCATTTCCTGTAAACGACGACGGCCATTGGAATGCTCTATTTATGTCGAAAAGACAATTACTGAAGTGTCCGATGGATGCGGACAGCAGGAATATGTAAATGTCGATAATAATACTCCATTATATTCTAGTTTGAAAATTGACGACCCACAAATCGAAAACAATGATGACCATGATGACAATGATGACGAAGTAAAGCAGAGTTGTGGAGAGAGCAGCCTATTCGAGGACGAGATGGAAGCGGACATGACGGATGAAGAGAAAGAGCCCGGTGTGTCCATTCCATTATTTATTACAGATTCTATTCCGGAATGTCAAGCGACTTTGTCTGAACCTGTATGTGATCTCCATGACGAATCAGTCATCGGTAGTAGCATATTGGATCACATGTTGGATGATGCCCAAGTTGAGGAGGCCACCACTCAGGAAGACGAACCGAAGGAGATGTTCCCTGAGGAGGCGCAACTTCCTTTGTCCTCTAATGATCTTTCTAATAATAATATATCTGTTTCATTTGGTAGGAAAATTTTAAACACAAACACACAGACACAACTAACACAGGCTATTAGTAAGTACTTGAATGGGGCCTACAAAATTTATCTTCGTGCCCAAACTGAAAAGAAAACAAGGGTTGGAAGAAAAACAAATAAAAATTATAAACACATTTAAATATATAAAAAAAAATCGTACACATCAAAACATCTAAAACATTATACTACTGGTTTGATTGATAGTACGGCAACCTTTATTTTGTAAATGGAAATATTTTAGAAAGAAATATGAATCTATTATACGCAATTATAAGGTCAGGAAACGTTTTATTTTGAAGATTTTATAGTTGTTCTAAATTCCACTTTATTATACTCGCTAGATTTATATAATGTTAGTTATTTTCAAGTTTTCTGCTAATCTCATAACATATAATTTATTTACTTTAATGGCAGCGAAAGCCGGAGGATTAACTTGTACTATTTCAATCATAGGATGACATGACAATATAAAAAACAATTTGTCATATTGTGTCAAACGAGTCAAAAGGTTTATTGTTTTATGGAGAACCTGTAAAGATTAAATTTAATAAGGTTCTATTGTTAATATTCATGTAAATAGGTTAAAACCATTTTATTATAAAGAATATTTAAGGTAGTAGAAAAAGTAGGATGTCAAAGCAGATAGATGTCAAATAATTTTATGTAAACAAACATTATTTTTGTTTGGTAAGTTGAATAAGATATTGAATGAAGTCTTCCGTTCCATGTACATTCGAAGAAGGACTTGCACGTGATCGACGACTTCGAGGGCGCTCCCAGATTTGTGAAGAGCGCGTTTAAATAATATTAGCTAGGGTGAACTCATTCCAGTGGTTTTAGAAGTCGAGTTTTCGCGATTAATTTTACGCCATAGAAGAACTCCATGGGCGGTTAAACCAACTTTGCATACGAGGTATAACCTTCGCGAAGGGTGGCTAGTTGTCACCATTGGTTGAACTGATTATGGAGGCAATTGATTTCAATTCTTATGTATTATAATCACTGGAGTAAGTTCCAAGTTAAAATTTAAAAACTTTAGCAGAGTAGACATAATAGGTTCATCCGACGAGCAACCACATAGATTAGTTAGGGTAAATCTAATCAATTCAATCCCTTCTGGATAGATGTGAATTGTCGCATCGATTTTGTTTACGTCCGACGATGTGTTGCAGGTTTTTGTGGCGTTTTGCTGCAGCAGGGTTTCAGCATAACTGCTTTAAGATATTGCGCAAATGGCGCATAATAATATAAAGAATATTGCCCAGCGCAGGGTATGACTGAAACTGCTTCTATAGAGGCATATGTCCAACTGTCTACGAAGAGTCGCCACTTAGGCAGGGACTTCGGGTTAGGAGTAGGTAGGTGCTTGACTCTTCCAAGGCTGGGAATGTATGATTGCAAGAAAATAATTCTTACTATCCTCCATTCTTCGGGGAGTAGCTCATGCAGAGATCCTCTTTGGGAGGTGCAACCTCAATGACATAAGCCTTGAAAGAGTTAAGAAAAAAGAAAGTTAGAATTCGAATGTGATGTCATAAAGAAGTGTTGGTTTTTTCTAAGGAATTCGATTGTTTGCCTTGACGTTGAAAACACGCAAAATATAATTATACTTGAAAATACTCTGATTTTACTGATTGTAGAATACCTCTCGTATAAGCTAAAAGCGAGTGCTCACAGTACCTAACAAGTGGTATTTAGTCCTAACGGTTCCTTTTAAGTAAGCAAATAGAAGACTGAAGTTCTCGCTACCCGTGTATTCCCGGTCTTAAACCGTTGGTCTAGGAGGAGTGCGCAAGACCTATAGGTATAACTTGAACAACAGATGCATTCTTTAAAAAGGCATTCCCGAAAACCATGGATATTGTTGTCAATGGCGGTGCTCTTAAAGTTGTTCGAGTACCTCGGGCAAACTCTGCAGTTTGGTAGGAACAATTTTGAGAAAGATGTTAACAAAAGAATTCAGCTGGGTTGTGCTGCGTTTAGGAAGAGTCTAAAGACTAAGGTCTTCAATCAGTGCGTCCTGCCTGTTATGACTTACGGAGCCGACACTCACGGTACGGCTGGTCCATTAATTCAAGGTCGCTCAGCGAGCTATGGAACGGTCTATGCTTGGGGTCTCTTTGAGAGATCGAATCCGCAACGAAGTGATCCGACAGAGAACCAAAGTTGTGGACATAGCTCACAGAATAAGCATGCTGAAGTGGCAATGGGCCGGCCATATTAGCCGTAGAACCGATGACCGTTGGGGTAGAGGAGTTTTTGAGTGGAGACCGCGAATCGGCAAACGTAAGGTGGGACGTCCTCAGGCTGGGTGGAGCGACGATCTTCGCAGTGTGGCTGGTAGTGGCTGGATGAGAGAAGCCGAAGATCGAGTTAAATGGCATGCACTTGGAGAGGCCTATGTTTAGCAGTGGACTATTATAGGCTGATGATGATGGAGAGCAAAGGCATGGATGTTTATCATTTTTGTCGATGGACATTCCATCAGGCAGGCGGCGTTTATGGAAATAAATCAACTTTATATTTAGAATGCATATTTTATTTATTGAATGAAGGAATAAAGAAATACAAAAAAAGTACAAAAGATATTACAAAATGAAATTGGGATTGCGTCACAGTCATCATTTTTTGACATTCATATCGGACTTCCCCAAACAGAACTTCATGATTTTTATTCGAGTATCTTTTGTACACATCAAATTAATCATTGGAAATTAGGTATTGTCACACCAAAATGGCAGTTCTCGTATTTTAGATCCATATTGTTAAAATTTATTTTTCGGATTCTTCTTATATTTTTGTATGAAAATAATTTCCGTAAATAATTATTTCAATAATTAATTATCTTATAAACATTTAAGTGTATTCTTAAAGGCATATTCCATTATTTTTGCTATAATATAAAAATAACGTATACTTCGAATTTTCTTATACATAAGATATTACGTGCGTTTTCGTAGAAGGAGGAGGAGAGAAGGAGCTCGTAGCTAAATATATGCTCTAGTCCCCCTATGCTGTAGTCCCACTATGCTGGAGTTCCTGCTTGCGGATCTTAAAATGAGTCCAGATATCATTTGTATTTCGGATGAAGTATGTCATGCGATCCGGCTAACCCCCGGCGCTCTCCGGTACCCGGGCCGGAGGGTGTGAAATTAGCTACCGAAGACTTGATGGAAGTAGGCGACCAGGCTTCCATTACAGTGAATACTACTGGCAGCAAAAAGTTAGTTCAGCAGGCCTTTCACCGCAGTCTGTTTATCACCAGGCCTAGAAGCAATTCCTTGGGAAGTAAACCCCCAGAAAGTTTACAAACTGTGGCAGAACCACCACCGAGAGACACGGCCACGCAAAATGCACCAAACCAGCAAGGCACTATATGCCCCCCATCTTGGCAGAGAGTACCAGGCAATAGAAACCCGTAACGGAAAAAGTCAGCGTCTCTCCAGAGAATATAATCACCAGCAACATGTTCAGCCAATTACCTATTGACCTAACAGAAGAAGAACCCACTGCAACCAAGAAACCAGTGGAAAAAAAACATAGCAAGCCTCCACCCATAATATTATGTGGTATAGAAGATGTCAATAAATTAACTGAACTCGTGGAAACTGTTGCTGATAAAAGTTTATTCACATATCGGATTACAAACAGAAACCAACTGAGAATCAACACCCAGGATGCGGAGGCTTATAAAAGAATCATCACCAAGTTTCGTGAAAGTGGCCTAATTGGTCACACATTCAACAAAAAGGAAGAACGTCTCTGCCGTATTGTCATTCGGAATCTTCACCACACAGCACCTAAAAGTGAGATAAAGGAAGAAATTGAAAAAACAGAAAACACTGTTGTAGGGGAAATTATTAACTCCAGATATGGTCCAGAGAAAAAACCTACCTCAACATTCTTTGTAAATCTCTTACCTAGTCAGAACAATAAGGCAGTTAAAGAAATCAAATACATCTACTATCAATCTGTATCCATTGAAGATCCCAAGAAGAAAAACTCAATTGTACAGTGCCAACGGTGTCAGCAATACGGGCACACAAAGAATTACTGCATGAGGCCCTTCCGCTGCGTGAAATGCGCGCAGGCCCATAAAACCTCAGACTGTCCAAAGCGCGACAGAAATACACCAGCCCAATGTGCACTCTGCCAAGGCTCCCACCCGGCAAACTACAAGGGTTGCGAGGTTTACAGAGAAATACTTGCCAGAAAAATTAGGAAATATGGTCATCGAAGAGCTGATAGACGTGCTATTGCAAAAGACAGCACCATTCTAGATACAAACCCCCAAAGAAATGCTGCCCAGCAATCTTCCTCCATCGATAAAGAAAATGGACCATTCTCTTACGCCGAAGCTGTCAAAAATGTGCCCGACAAAGATACAACAGAAAATACCATTCCTAACGTGAACCAAAACTTAACGGTATTAGAAACTCTGCTCACCAAACAAAACGAGAAATTGGATTTAATCTTACAACAAATGAGTTCTCTAATGAGCCTCATGACTACGCTCATAACCGAACTACAAGGTTAACAGGTCTTCGGCTAAGACTGGCGACTTGGAACATAAATGGACTTTCACCCAATAAAGACGAGCTCGAGATACTAATGGCCGAGCAAAAACTAGATATAGTCCTAATATCCGAAGCACACTGCACAGAGAAAACCAATGCCAAAATCAAAGGGTTCCAGATATACACTACAAACCACCCAGACGGAACAGGCCATGCAGGATCAGCTATAATTATTCGGGACACAATAAAGCACCATCTACTGCCTGAATATAAAACCGAGCAAATATAGGCCACTACAGTCGGAATACAAGACAGAAGTGGATATTTTAATGTTTCAGCTGTATACTGTCCACCAAAACATCGAATAGACTCCGACATTTTCTCTCACTTCTTCTCAAGTCTAGGCAATCGCTTCATAGCAGGAGGCGATTGGAATTCGAAACATGTCCATTGGGGTTCAAGACTAATAACAACCAGGGGAAGACAATTAAAGTTGAGCGTCAATATAAATCACCTAAGTACTATTGCCCCACCAGAACCTACCAACTGGCCATCCGATCACAATCGAATCCCGGATATACTTGACTTCTTCCTAACAAAAGGACTCTCCAAACAGTACATGAAGATCGAGTCATGTGCTGATGGGTCATCTGATCACACCCTAGTCTTACTAACTATCAGCTCATCTATAATTGAAGTTGAGAGACCCACAATATTATACAACCAGCATACTGATTGGCTCTCCTTCAGGGAACACATAGAAGAAAATCTTAAGCTAAATATCAGGCTCAAAGAACCGGAAGAAATTGAAACAGCAGTAGTAGAATTCACTAATCTCATACAAGTTGCCGCATGGAGAAGCACGCCTACCACTGAACATAAGAACTAGCCCATAAACGTACCACTGGAAATAAAGACCATGATCCAGGAAAAACGCAGACTACGCAGAGTTTGGCAACTGAGCCGTCATCCGCAAGACAAGGCCGTCCTTAATAAAGCCATTGTGGAATTGAAGGAAGCTATAAAGGAAGCCAATGACATAACAATGCAATCCAAGATGGAGTCTCTAACTGCTACTAAAGCCAGCAACCACTCGCTCTGGAAAATTACCCGTTCCTGTGACAGGCCTAACATACCAAAAATCCCAATAAAAAAGGCAAACGACTGGGCCAGAACAACCAGGACAAAGCGGACTTGTTTGCAGATCATCTAACAAGCGTTTTTAAACCAAATATAACTCAAGGCAACTCATCCAAAGAATATGTTGATCTCATTCTAGAACAAGACCTTCAAATGGACCTTCCCCCTAAACCTGTGTCGCCCGCGGAAGTCATAAAAACAATCAAACGGCTGGACAGTAAACAGGCACCGGGTTATGATCTCATAACTAAGGAGGTATTACTGGAACTGCCGAGAAAGGCCATTGTCTTCATCAACATCATCATCAATGCTATGTTACGAATAGGGTACTTCCCGAGTGCGTGGAAAGTCTCGGAAATCATCATGATTTACAAGGCTGACAAATTAATGACCGAAAAAACATCCTATCGGCCAATCAGTCTGTTGCCTACTCTATCCAAGGTACTGGAGAAGATAATACTTCGCAGAATTATGCCAAGCCTCTTGGAGCGCAAAGTGATACCAGACCACCAATTCGTCTTTAGAGAACGTCATGGCACAGTGGAACAAGCTCACAGAGTATGTGACGCCATAAGAAAGTCCTTAGAACAAAGGGAATACTGCTCGTCAGCGTTTTTGGATATCCAGCAGGCGTTTGACAAGGCCTGGCACAAAAGTTTACTATGTAAGATCAAGCAGAATATTTCCCACTCATACTTTAACGCATATTTTATGTGAAAGAAGGTGACGCTACTTCTGAGTTCCGAGAGATTGACGCTGGGGTGCCACAAGGATCTGTTCTCGATCCCATGCTCTACACGCTGTACACTGCAGACCTACCGCTGACGCCAGGTATAACCACGGCTACATTTGCAGACGACACTGCTATATTAGCAAGTAATAAAGACCCAGGACTGGCATCAGAAAACTTGCAGAAAGGCCTTAACAAAGTAAGCGTTTGGCTCCAAAAATGGAAAATAAGTGCTGCAAAGTCAGTACAGGTGACATTCACCCTCGAAAAAGGAGACTGCCCACCTGTAAAGTTGGGCCAATGTACTCTACCCCACAGTGATCATGTAAGATATCTTGGCTTGCATATTGATCGTAAACTAACCTGGAGGCACCACATCGAATGTAAAAAGCAGGAGCTTCAGCTAAAGTACAACAGCCTATACTGGATGCTAGGAAAGAACTCAAGACTGTCTTTGGACAACAAACTCTTAATATATAAAGTCATCCTAAAGCCCGTTTGGACATAAATGGTCTGCAATTATGGGGCAGTGCAAGCGACTCCAACATCAATATACTTCAGCGACAACAGAACAAGATCCTGAGATCAATTGCAAAAGTACCATGGTACATAACCAACAATGAAGTTCACGAGCACCTTGAAATGAGAACAATAAAAGAGGAAATTCGGATTTTGGCAGCAAAATACAAATACCGGTTAATTTATCACGAACTTGCTCGCCAACTCACCATAGACCAGTATGTGAGACGACTAAAACGTCATCATATCCTAGAGCTAGAGGACCGGCAGTAGCTCTGGGCAACAGATGAGTAGATGCCTCCAATGGGAAGCCACTCCGCATGGCAGCACCACAGAACAGATTTGCTCATAGTCTTAGGACTGATTGCAAATAAAAACAGAGAAAAAAAAAAAAAAAATTCGGAAACGTTCATAGAACGAGGTAATGAAAATCTCATAAAAAAATCTGGCTACAAAAGCGTGGTGGCGTCTCAATCCTCGTAAAAAAAGGTTACAGTACCTTTTTATCAAAGAAATATCATTTTTAAATCAGCACTGTATTGACAATATCTTTGAGTGTTGTGACATTGAAATAATTAACCAAAATTTGTCTTATGCATATATAGAACACCAAGTTCTAATATTACCAAGTTTTTCGAAATATTTGAAACAGTGCATCAATTATGACACGTAAATAATTATCATCGTTCTAGACTTAATCAATCTGTCAGTGAGAGTAATCATAATAATAAAAAACTATACTGCTTCAGGGAGGGTAACACACGACCACGCGTGATGCGCTTTGTGAGACGGGCGTTTTCGGGGACTGGTATCAGCCCTCGAGATTACACGTCCCGTGTCACGGAGCGCATTGACTTCCTGAAGCAGAAAGTTTATGCATGGGCGAACCGTATTCGGCGGTATAAGCGGCGGGTTGATCGATACTCACAGAATCGCATGTTCCAAAGCGATGAGAGGTGGGTATATAGAGCTTGGGAGCGACCTGAACAAAGTGTGACGGATGTATGCCGCCCGGATGATATCGCCACGAATACATTCTGGCGAAGCATCTGGTCGGTGCCCGTCTGTCATACCGAGGTTGGCTGGATGCGCGATGTCGAGCGCGTGTGTGATGCTATACCACAAATGGAAAAAATTATCATCTCCCCATTAGATGTAGCCAAAGCAGTCCGTCCGTTACCGAACTGGAAATCTCCAGGACCGGACGGACTGCATAACTTCTGGCTCAAATGGTATAGCAGCTCACACGCGCTCCTGGCAACTCAATTCCAGTCATCCTTAGAGTCTGGGTCGCTACCACAGTTTCTAACAACTGGCGTTACCCACCTGCTCCATAAGACCGGTAGTCCCGCGGAACCCAAAAACTATAGACCAATTACTTGTTTGTCGACGGTCTATAAACTTCTTACATCCATTCTGAGAGTGAAGATCAATGAACACATTGAGACTAATTCAATTATGTCCACCTCTCAGAATGGATGTAGGAAGGGGTCCCGCGGCACTAAGGAGCTTCTCCTCATAGACATGGCTATAAGCCAACAGGTCCGTCGATCCCGCAAGGATCTGTCGACATGTTGGATAGACTACAAGAAGGCCTACGACTCTGTGCCACATACATGGCTCATGAGGGTGTTGGAGTTGTACAAAATAGATGCAACTCTACGCACCTTTCTTGAGTCATGTATGAGGCAATGGAAAACAGTCCTTCGCTATCCAGGATGTCGACCAATTCAGGGGGACGATGAGCCTGTGTGGATTAAACGGGGAATATTTCAGGGCGACAGTTTGAGTCCGCTTTGGTTTTGCTTAGCTCTGAATCCTCTAAGCACATTGCTGGAGGGTTCAGGTCTAGGCTATCGGTTGAGAAGAGGTGGTCAGGCCATATCTCACCTTCTTTACATGGATGATCTGAAACTCTTTGCCCCCAACAATTCGCGACTGATGGAGCTACTGAAGTTGACTGAAACCTTCAGTAGTGCCATCAGGATGGAATTTGGTGTGGACAAATGTGCAGTCATGCATGTAAAGAAAGGGGAGATTATGGAATCTGAGAGAATTCAACTCTCGGATTCCATACAGGTTAGATCACTCAGCTCGACCGAAACCTATAAGTATTTGGGTATATCGGAAGCGTTGGGCATTAATGTTACTGACATGAAGCAATCGTTGAAGGAACGCTTCTTTGGCCGCCTGAAAAAGGTTTTGAATAGCCTTTTGTCGGGCGGAAATAAGGTGCGCGCCTTCAACGGTTGGGTCATGCCGGTATTAATGTACTCTTTCGGCATACTCAAATGGACTCAAACTGAGCTTGACGCCCTGGATAGGAGAGTACGTACACTGCTGACCGCAAACCGGATGCATCACCCACGATCGTCGGTGATGAGACTGTACATTCCGCGGAAGTGTGGAGGTCGAGGCTTTTTAAACGCCAAGACTCTCCACAACCGCGAGATGTGCAGTCTCAGAGAATATTTCCTCACAGCTGATGTGGGTATGCACCGAGATGTGGTCGCAGTGGACAAGGGTCTCACCCCGTTGTCCATGGCTAAGGAGAACTGGCGCAAACCTGTGATACTTACCACGGATGACCGCAAGGAGGTATGGAAAGGCAAGGAGCTTCACGGGCGCTTCTATCGGGCTCTTCATGGGTCTGATGTAGATTTTTCAGCGTCCGTGGCCTGGCTACGTTTCAGTGATCTCTTCGGGGAAACTGAAGGTTTTGTCTGTGCGATTATGGATGAAGTTATCTTGACGAATAACTACCGGAGGCATATTATGAAGGATGGGACGGTGGACGTGTGTCGGGCATGCCACCGTCCGGGTGAGTCCATCAGACATATTATCTCTGGTTGTTCTCGGCTGGCTAACGGCGAGTACTTGCACAGGCACAACCAAGTGGCCAGGATTATCCATCAGCAACTTGCTTTGAAATATAAACTTGTGGATTCTGAGGTACCGTATTACAAGTATGTGCCCGACCCAGTTCTCGAAAATGACCATGTCACGTTGTACTGGGATCGGTCTATCATCACACTTCTTTTATGGGGTACTGTATTAAATTTTATAATAAAATACCAGTTGATATTCTCGAACTGAATGAGAGAAAATTTAAAGCATGCATAAAACGCACACTATGTAGACAAGCGTATTATAAACTGGAAGATTATATCCTCGATAAAAACGCTTGGCTAAATGCTGGTCCTGCTCCACAGTCACAGCTGCTTAGGTCCACTTTTTAGGTTTCTATGTTTTTATATTTGGAAGAGATGCTCACTCCTTTTAGAGGTTCTTACATTATTTCGTTTATTTATTCTTATAAACATACAAATTATATTATTATATTAATTACTTATTTATTCTTTTTGATGTAAGATCTTAATCGTTCTCTTTATTAATTTATTTTTCATTATTTGGTCATTGACAACCATAGTTTTGTGTAAAGTAGAAGCATATTTTTCAAATTTTGTAAATGTGAGTACCATGAAACCATTTACATTTTATGTGAGTAGTTATAGTTTTACTTGTTGGACATGAACGAGCATGGTGGTTGAGAGCATGTCATGCTCACTCAAATGTCTCGCTGATGGCGGCGCGTGGGTTTGATCATTCGGTTCCTTTCGAAATGGTTGAGCTGAAGGGTGCCGATACACGCGTCATGTTCGTGAACAGGCGCCGTCGGTTGAGACTGGTCATCTCTAACTGCCATTGGCTTATTTTAATCTTTATATTTAAAATTCTTATAATAAGCCTTTTTTTTTTTCCTTTGCATTGTCCTCACATGCAGAAGCAACAAGTATATGTAACTTGAAATTTTGTAAAACCAGAACATGATTTAAAAGAGTGTCCGTGGAGTTTCTTGCACGTTCTTCTCCATAGAGATCTACGCTTTGGAACGTGCAAATAGCTTCCATGTTTTTGACTGACCGACCTTGACGTTTCAAAAGTGCCTGTGAATGGTTTATTTGAAATAAAATGCTTTGAATTTGAATTTGAATTTGAATTTGAATCACTGATAGGACTATTGTTGCCAATAAGCCTGACATAGTGGTGATAGACCGATTAGCGCGCCGCACAATGATAATTGATGTTACCATCCCGCATGACGAGAACCTCGTGAAGGCAGAGAAAGAGAAACAAATCAAGTATCTCGACTTAGCGCACGAGGTTGTCGACATGTGGAATGTGGACTCAGCTATCATTGTGCCGATAGTCATTACGGCCAATGGCCTGATGGCCAAAAGCTTCGACGAACATCTGTCGAAGCTGGCGTTACGCGGTTGGGTAAAGGGCCTGATACAGAAGGCAGTACTCCTCGATACGGCTCGTATTGTGAGGAGGTTCCTTTCTCTGGAGCCCTAACCACCGGTAGCTTGGACCCTGCTCCCGACACCGGCGGACTACTACTTTTATATTTTTAAATGTATTTTTTATGGTTTTTTAGAGATATATTTAAAAATATACTTTGTATGTAAATAAGAATAAATAAACGAAATAATAATAATAATCTGTGGTCCGGCTGTCAACTTGACTGACAAGAAAAATTTTCATCCCGATTTTTTATATTGTTTAAATAAAAACTGATTCTCAAAATGAACAAAATCCTAGAAACTTCAAGAAAAAAAAAACAAACTACATGTAAACTAGTAAAATTTGTACGAAAACAGTAACAAATACCAATCAATAAAATAACAATCAATGCTGACAAGAAGCCGGACAAGAACACAAGCCGCCGGGACCAGCGCCAGCCGTGAATCCTGAGATTCCGGTAGCTGCAGTTGCGTCGAGTTCGAGCGACGAATACTTCTCGCCGCCGACGACACCACCACCTGCGCGTCGGCGCGGACGAGGCCGACCACCGGCCAGCTTAGGACTTCGAGGCCCACCGGCCTCTGACAGGGTCCCCGCTACCGGTGGAAGTGTGCAGCGTATGAAATGGTCGCAATCGATAAACGAGAATGTGATACGCTCATACTTCGGGGCTACAGAGGGGGGAACTAACCTGACTGCGTACCGTGGTCGGATGCTCTCTCTGTTTCAGGTACTTGAGCCAGCTGTCAACGTTTCAGCCCAACGATTGTCGGATCAGGTGCGGGTCATCCAGCGTAACCGTATGTTGGATGACGCCGTACTTGATAGACTGCGTCTGGAATCACGGAGCGGCCGCGTCTCACCTGCGTCGCCACCGGCCGCGGTGCAAATACAACTCAGTGTTTCACCGCGACCCAACCTTGTTGGTGAGGATGATGACGACGGGGCTATATCCGTGAGTACCCAATGCAATGAGCGATTGAGGAGCGCTTTGGAGGATGCTTTCCGAAAGTATCGCTCCACACCGCCAGAGCTTAGGCCTCGGCTACCTCGTTTGCCCATGCATAATAAAAATAGGGCGCTGGTGTGTGCTCTAGATTCGCAACTAGCAAGTTATTTTGATAGCAGCGAAGACCTTGCCGATACCCACTCGATCTTGTACTGTGCGGCTGCAGCGGCATGTCGTGTAGCTCATGTCAAATTTTCTAGCAGTGACAGAGTTACACGACCAGCTGTACCAGCTTGGCAGAGCAGGATCGAGCGTCGTATCGGTGAGGCTAGAGCACTCATCGGCAAACTTATCTGTTTCAGGGAGGGCAACACTCGACGCAGAGTGATGCGCTTTGTGAGGCGGGCGTTCTCGGGGACTGACATTCATCCTCGGGATTATCTCACCCGCGTCACAGAGCGTATTGACTTCCTGAAGCAGAAAATCTATGCATGGGCAAACCGTATACGTCGGTACAAGCGGCGAGTGGAGCGATATACTCAGAATCGCACATTCCAAAGAAATGAAAGGTGGGTTTATAGGGCTTGGGAGCGACCGGACCAAGGCGTGACTGATACGTGCCTACCGGATGATGATGCCATGAGTTCATTCTGGCGCAGCATCTGGTCGGTGCCTGTCAGTCACACCGAGGGTGATTGGACTCGGGAGGTCGAACGTGCGTGCGATCCGATTCCAGAAATGGGGGCAATTACCATCAGCCCCCAAGATGTAGCTCGTGCAGTTCGCCCGTTGCCTAATTGGAAATCTCCAGGACCGGACGGGCTGCACAACTTCTGGATTAAATGGTTTCAAAGATCGCATGCTCGTTTGGCATCTCAATTCCAGTCTGCCTTAGAGTCAGGGTCGCTGCCCCAGTTCCTAACTACTGGATTAACCCACCTGCTCCATAAATCAGGAAGTACTGCGGAACCTAAAAATTATAGACCGATCACGTGTTTACCGACGGTCTATAAAGTTTTTACATCCATTTTGAGAGGAAAGATTAACCATCATGTTGATAGTAATTCAATTATGTCTGCCTCTCAGAATGGATGTAGGAACGGGTCCCGCGGTACTAAGGAGCTGCTCCTCATCGACATTGCCATTAGCCAACAGGTTCGTCGTTCCCGAAGGGATCTGTCGACATGCTGGATAGATTATAAGAAGGCCTATGACTCAGTGCCACATACATGGCTCATGAGGGTGCTGGAGCTGTACAAAGTTGATGCAGTCCTACGCACCTTCCTGAAGTCGTGTATGGGGCAGTGGAGGACGGTTCTTCACTATCCAGGATGTCGACAGATCCAGGCGAACAGCGAACCGATAAGGATCGAGCGTGGCATATTTCAGGGTGACAGTCTGAGTCCACTGTGGTTTTGTCTGGCTCTCAACCCTCTCAGTACATTGCTGGAGGGTTCGGGCCAAGGCTACCGGTTGAGAAGAGGTGATCAGGTCATATCGCACCTCCTTTACATGGATGACTTGAAACTCTTTGCTCCTAACAACTTGCAACTGATGAAGCTACTAAAGGTAACAGAAACCTTCAGTAGCGCCATCAGGATGGAATTTGGATTGGACAAATGTGCGGTCATGCATGTAAAGCGAGGGGAGATTATGGAATCCGTGGGAACCCAACTCTCGGATTCCATACACCTTAGGTCCCTCTCCTCAACCGAAACTTACAAGTATTTGGGTATGTCGGAAGCGTTAGGCATCAGTGCTGCTGACATGAAACAATCGTTGAAGGAGCGCTTCTTTGGCCGCCTGAACAAAGTACTTAACAGTCTTTTATCAGGCGGAAACAAGGTGCGCGCCTTCAACGGTTGGGTCATGCCGGTTTTGATGTATTCTTTCGGCATACTCAAATGGACTCAGACGGAACTTGACGCCCTGGATAGGAGGGTACGTTCACTGCTTACCGCAAATCGGATGCATCACCCACGGTCATCGGTGATGAGGCTGTATATCCCGCGGAAGTGCGGGGGTCGTGGCTTCTTAAATGCTAAGACCCTGCACAACCGCGAGGTATGCAGCCTTAGGGAATACTTCCTAGAGGCCGACGTGGGTATGCATCGAGATGTGGTAGCGGTGGACAAAGGCCTTACCGCGCTCTCCTTGGCTAACGAGAACTGGCGCAAACCTGTGGTATTAGATACTAACGACCGCAGGGAGGTATGGCAGAGCAAGGAGCTTCACGGACGCTTTTATCGGGTCCTACATGGGCCCGATGTAGACTTCTTAGCGTCCGTAGCCTGGCTTCGTTTTGGTGACCTCTTCGGGGAAACCGAAGGTTTTGTTTGTGCAATTATGGACGAAGTTATGATGACTAAGAACTACCGGAAATACATTGTGAAGGACGGTACGGTTGACATATGTCGGGCATGTCACCGGCCCGGGGAATCCATTCGCCACATTATTTCCGGTTGTTCTAGTCTGGCTAACGGAGACTATTTGCACAGGCACAACCTTGTAGCCAGGATTATCCACCAGCAACTTGCTCTTAAATACAATCTTGTGGAATCGGAAGTACCGTACTATAGGTATGTGCCCGACCCAGTTCTCGAAAATGGTAGTTGCACATTGTATTGGGATCGGTCTATCATCACTGACAGGACTATTGTTGCCAATAAGCCTGATATAGTGGTGATAGACCGACCAGAGCGTCGCGCAATGATTGTTGATATAGCAGTCCCTCATGACGAGAACCTCGTGAAGTCAGAGAAAGATAAACAAACGAAGTATCTTGACTTGGCTCGCGAGGTTGTCGACATGTGGGATGTGAACACAGCAGTTATTGTACCGATAATCGTGACGGCCAATGGCATTATTGCCAAGATCCTCGACCAACATCTCAAGAGGCTCTCGTTGGGCAGCTGGATCAAGGGCTTGATCCAGAAAGCAGTACTCCTGGACACGGCGCGCATCGTTAGGAGGTTCCTCTCTCAGAAGCCCTGACCACCGGTAGCTTGGACCCTGTTCCCGATACCGGTGGGCTACTATTTTTTATATTTTTAAATGTTTTTTTTCAATCTATTTTTTTAAATGAAATATTTAAAAATGTAAAATTATATGTGTAAAGAATAAATATATGAAATAATAATAATAATAAAGATTTATTTACATCAAGTTGCCAGTTTGGTTGGAACAGGTGTGGGCTATAACAGAATACAATGGTACCGTAGGAGTTGGTCGCGTGTATTTTTTTAGGGAAAAGGCAATGTATTTTGTTTTGTCGGCGTTTAGTGTTAGAACGTTACTATGTAGCCACTCCGTTACAACGTTAAAGCCTGCTTGAGCATGCTCGTATACTTCATGCCATGTGCCAGCTCTGAAAAGAAGTGCAGTGTCATCAGCAAAAGTTATAATTTTACCATTAGAGAGAGTGAGCAAACCCAGCTCGTTAATGTATATAAGAAAGAGGGTCGGGCCAAGTACGCTACCTTGTGGCACGCCATAGGAGACAGAGCGTTCCTCACTGACGACGTCATTGATCTTAACGCACTGGGTACGCTCACTAAGATAGTCCTCAAAAAGTTTCAATTGTACACCCCTTATTCCCAATCTTTCCATCTTCTGAATTAGAATGGGTACAGAAACCGTGTCAAAAGCTTTGGCAAGGTCTAAAAAGATGCCCAAGACCTTTTGCCCACCATCCAAGTTTTCGACAACATAGTTTGTCAGATCATGAACCGCATCGGACGTGGACTTTCCAGGCCGAAAATCATATTGAGAGGGCGACAGTATATTAAATTGTTCTAGGTAGTCCACGAGTCTGTTGTTCATGATCCGCTCCAGTACTTTGGATAGGGCAGGAAGAACTGCAATAGGTCTATAGTTGTTGACACGGCCCCTGTCTCCACCCTTAAAGATAGGATGTATGATAGATTTTTTAAAGGCTTTGGGAAACTGGCCAGTAGTAATAGAGAGGTTGCAAATGTATGTAAGAGGTGGAACAACGATGTCCAAGTGCTTTTTTAAGAGGCCACTTGTAATTCGGTCCCATCCCGCAGCACAGTCGTTACGCAAAGACATTATCAGTTTAGCAACTTCATTTTCGTCCGTCGGTAACAGTGCCATAGATTGCAAGTGTCCACAATTGACAGTGTGGGATTCATCGGAAGCTGACCCACTGACAATGTTTTCTGCGAGTTTTTTACCAATTTCCGCAAAGTATTTGTTGACGAGGTTAGCAGATTGTATCGGAGTGGCTGTCATATTTAGTAGATGTGATGTATCGTCCCGTAGAGTATCTTTCTAAAACCATATGGTCATGAAGATGTACATAGAATTATACTATCTTTGAACAATACACATTCAGTAGGTTACGATGAGATAGCAACAAAAATTCTGAAATCTTGTTCTGGTGAATTAACACCACTCTTAACATTTTTAATAAACCTATCTTTTGAATCTGGCTTCTTTCGTAGCTCACTAAAGCAGTCAGTTGTAAAACCTCTCCACAAGAAAGGTTACAAAGAAGACCTAGATAACTTTATTTGGGAATAAACATTATTATTATTATTTCCTTTATTCATTTAATTACATATTATTTACATTTTTAAATATTTCTAAAGAAATCCAAAAACATTTAAAAATATAAAAAATAGTAGCCCACCGGTATCGGGAAAAGGGTCCAAGCTACCGGTGGTCAGGGCTCCTGAGAGAGGAACCTCCTAACGATGCGCGCCGTGTCCAGAAGTACCGCTTTCTGAATCAATCCTTTGATCCAGCTGCCCAACGAGAGCCTCCTAAGGTGAGGTGAGGTGAGGTCGAGGCTCGTGGCTATTAAGCCATTGGCCGACACGACTATCGGTACAATGATTGCGGAGTCCACTTCCCACATGTCGACAACCTCACGAGCCAAGTCAATATGCTTGATTTGTTTGTCTTTCTCGGCTTTCACGAGGTTCTCGTCATGCGGGACGGTTATGTCTACAATCATCGCACGCCTCACAATTCGGTCCACCACCACTATATCAGGCTTATTGGCAACAATAGTCCTGTCAGCGATGATGGACTGATCCCAGTACAGTGTGATATTGCCATTATCGAGAACTGGATCGGGCGCATACCTGTAGTATGACACCTCCGACTCCATCTGCCTAGCCTTTTCCCAACTACATTAGGGTCGGCTTCCAGTCAAACCGGATTCAGCTGAATACCAGTGTTTTACGTGGAGCGGCTGCCTACCAGACCTCCACAACCCATTAACTGGGTATCACGGTACATCTTGGCAAGACTGGAGTCAGATTTACTGGCTTCTGACAATCCGTAACGACTGCCAAAGATCTACAAATGACAGCCGGGACCAACGGCTTAACGTGCTTTCCGAGGCACGGAGAAAACTCGGTATGTTAAGATGGTCACCATACCGAGTTTTCTCCGTGCCTATGACACCTCCGACTCCACAAGAGAGTATTTCAGAGCAAGTTGCTGATGGATATTCCTGGCTACAAGGTTGTGCCTATGCAAGTATTCTCCGTTAGCTAGACGAGAACAACCAGAGATAATGTGGCGAATTGATTCTTCCGGACGGTGACATGCCCGACATAATGTCGACCGTGCCGTCTTTCACTATAAATCTCCGGTAGTTATTCGTCATGATAACTTCGTCCATAATTGCACAAACAAAACCTTCGGTTTCTCCAAAGAGGTCACTGAAACGCAGCCAGGCTACGGACGCTAGTTGGTCTACGTCGGGGCCACGTAGGGTCCGGAAAAAGCGTCCGTGAAGTTCCTTACTCTGCCATACCGCCCTGCGATCGTTAGTGTCAAGAACCGCAGGTTTGCGCCAGTTCTCATTTGCCAAGGAGAGCGGGGTGAGTCACTTGTCAACCGCCACTACATCTCGATGCATACCCACGTCGACAGCTAGGAAATATTCCCTAAGACTGCATATCTCACGATTGTGGAGTCTTAGCATTTCAAAAACCTCGACCTCCACACTTTCGCGGGATATACAGTCTCATTACCGACGATCGTGGGTGATGCATTCGATATGCAGTAAGCAGTGTGCGGACTCGCCTATCCAGGGCGTCAAGTTCCGTTTGAGTCCATTTGAGTACGCCGAAAGAGTACATCAATACCGGCATGACCCAACCGTTGAAGGCGCGCACCTTGTTTCCGCCTGATAGAAGGCTATTAAATACCTTCTTCAGGCGGCCAAAGAAGCGCTCCTTCAACGATTGCTTCATATCAGTAACATTGATACCTAACGCTTCCGACATACCCATATACTTATAACTTTCAGTTGAAGAGAGGGATCTCAGGTTTATGGAATCCGAGAGTTAAGTTCCCACGGATTCCATAATCTCTCCACGCTTTACATGCATGACCGCACATTTGTCCACACCAAACTCCATCCTGATGGCGTTACTGAATGTTTCAGTTACCTTCAGTAGCTCCATCAGTTGCAGATTAGTGGGGGCAAAGAGTTTCAGATCATCCATGTAAAGGAGGTGAGATATAACCTGACCACCTCTCTTCAACCGATAGCCTAGCCCTGAATTCTCCAGCAGTGTGCTAAGAGGATTCAAGGCTAGACAAAACCAAAGTGAACTCAAACTATCACCCTGAAATATACCCCGCTCGATCCTTACCGGTTCGCTATTCCTCTGGATATTTCGACATCCTGGATAGCGAAGGACTGTCCTCCATTGCCCCATACACGACATCAGGAAGGTGCGTAGCGTTGCATCAACTTTATACAATTCTAGCACCCTCATGAGCCGTGTATGAGGCACCGAGTCATAGGCCTTCTTATAGTCTATCCAGCATGTCGACAGATCCTTTCGGGAACGCCGAACCTGTTGGCTAATGGCCATATCAATAAGGGGTAGCTCCTTAGTACCGCGGGACCCATTCCTACATCCATTCTGAGAGGCAGACATGATGTTGTTGTTGTTAATATGACTATTATTAATCTTTGCCCTCAAAATAGATGTAAGAAATTTATAGACCGTCGGTAAACACGTGATCGGTCTATAATTTTTAGGTTTCGCAGTAGTACCTGATTTATGGAGCAGGTGGGTTGTTCCTGTAGTTAAGTACTGGGGTAGTAGTAGTGGACTCTAAGGCAGACTGGAATTGAGACGCCAAGCAAGCGTGCGATCTCGTAAACCATTTAATCCAGAAATTGTGCAGCCCGTCCGGCCCTGGAGATTTCCAGTTAGGCAACGGACGGACTGCACAAGCTACATCTTGGGGGCTGATGGAAATTGCCCCCATTTCTGGTATCGGATCGCACGCATGCTCGACCTCCCGAGTCCAGTCACCCTCAGTATGACTGACAGGAACCGACCAGATGCTGCGCCAGAAAGAACACATAGCGTCATCATCCGGCAAGCGCGTGTCAGTCACACCTTGGTCCAGTCGCTCCCAATCCCTATATACCCACCTTTCGTTACTTCGGAATGTGCGATTCTGGGTGTATCGCTCCACTCGCCGCCTGTACCTACGAATACGACTTACCCATGCATACACCTTCTGCTTCAGGAAGTCGATGCGCTCTGTGACACGAGATATATAATCTCGGGGATTGACATCAGTCCCCGAAAACGCCCGTCTCACAAAGCGGATCACTCTAGGGCGTGTGTTGCCCTCCCTGAAGCAGATCAGTTTGCCGATTAGCGCTCTGGCCTCACCAATATGACGCTCGATCCTGCACTGCCAAGCTGGTACGGCTGATTTTGGTCGTGTAAATCTGTCATTGGTTATTTTTATTTTGACATGAGCTACACGACATGCCGCTACAGCCGCGCAGCACATGATCGAATGTGCATTGGTGAGGTTATCACAGTTATCAAAATAGCTTGACAACTGCGAATCCAGAGCAGCCACCAGCGCCCTGTTCTTGTTATGCATGGGCAAACGAGGTAAGCGTGGTCTAAGTTCAGGCGGCCATGTAGCGGTATTCCCGAATAGCACACTCCAAAGCACTCCTCAATTCGTCATTGCACTGGGTACTTACGTTTGTAACCCTGACATTACTCTCCTCGTCAGCGTGGTTGGGCAATTGGGTTGACGAGGCTGGTGCCACAGTCTGCGACGGAGGAGCAATGACATGGCTACACATTTCAGTGCGGAGGCGATCAAGCACACTATCATCCAACATACGGTTACGCTGGATGACGCGCACCTGATCCGATAGTCGTTGGGCCGATACGCTGACAGCAGGTTCAAGTACCTGAAACAGAGAGAGCATCCGACCACGGTACGCAGTCAGGTTAGTTCCCCCCTCTGTAGCCCCAAAGTATGAGCGTATTACACTCTCATTTATGGTTTGAGTCCATTTTATACGCTGCACACTTCCACCGATAGCGGGGACCCTGTCAGAGACCGGTGGGCCTCGAGGTCCTAAGCTGGCCGGTGGTCGGCCTCGTCCGCGCCGACGCGCAGGTGGTGGTGTCGTCGGCGGCGAGAAGTATTCGTCGCTCGAGCTCGACGCAACTGCAGCTACCGGAATCTCTGGACTCGCGGCTGGCGCAGGTCCCGGCGGCTGCGAGGCGGAGCTCAGCGACGAACCCGAAGATGGTGTTGGTGCGGCTTGTAGTCGTGCCCGGTGTCGTGTCAACATTTTATTTCCTTATTTGCAATTTGTTTTTCCATTTAGTGTTTTTTTATTTTCATGTAGTTCTATTTTTTTTATTATTATTATTAACTACAGACCACTCTAATACCAATTACATCGAAAAAGCATAACATCCTAAGGGAATAACAATACGGTTTTCAAAAAGGAAAGTCCATAACATTAGCATGTTTTAACCTAGTTCACACAATCATGACTAATTTAGACAAGCGACTTAAGACAACAGGCATATTTTTTGACATGACGAAGGCTTTTGACTTCGATAAATCGAAAAGTATGGGATTCAGGGTCCAGCACTAGATAGAAAGTTATTCGAGGTATCTCACTTGATATCTTAAGGAGTTATCTGGGAGATCGTTCCCAATGTGTTAAGATAGATAACCTAACCAGTAAAGAAATGTGTATCAACTTTGGGGTCCCACAAGGTAGTGTACTTGGGCCTACCTTGTTCCTTGTATACATTAATGAACTGTGTAAACTCTCCCCACCCAACTCCAGACTGATTTCATACGCTGATGACACAGTCATACTAGTACATGGCAATGATTGGACTGAGGCACAAAATTTCGCAGAGTCGGCGTTAAAGACTACTATGAGGTGGCTTGCACAAAATTTGCTTACCATAAATTTAGATAAAACTGGGTTCGTAACATTTGGTCCGAGGCCCAAGTCACAGCCAACAACCGATTTCTCTCTGACAGCTCACAACTGCAATGCTGCCACGAATAATGACTGTGGTTGTGCCACAATAAGGCGTATGGACTCCGTTAAATACCTCGGTGTCCTGATTGACAGTGCGATGACATGGGCTGGGCAAATTAATGCACTAGTATCTAGGGTTAGAAAATTAATATTTGTTTTTAAAAACCTTAGAAGTTCAGCCGATTTTTCAACTCTGAGAACCGTGTATTTTGCTCTAGCTCACTCCATCATCACGTACTGTGTGTCGGCCTGGGGTAATGCTGGGAAGAGTCATCTTCTACGTCTTGAGAGGGCACAGAGAGCTGTGCTTAAGGTCATGACACATAAACCAATTCGTTTCCCTACCGTTGAACTGTATGCCCTCTGTAAAGTACCCTCAGTGAGGCATTCATTCGTGCTAAATATTGTCCTACGTAAACATGCTGAGCTTTCGTTTGATCCTGAGTTAAATAAAAATAAACGTAGGTCTGATAGAGTCTGTCAAACTTACTCCTCTAATCTCAAATTAGTACGTCGACAATTCAAGTTCTTTGCCCCTGCGTTATACAATACAGTGAATGGGGTTCTGAATATTTATCCACACACTTCCCGAGAGTGTAAACGGCTCACTAGCCAATGGTTGTCCACTCTCACATACGAAGAGCTGGAAAATATAGTGAAACCCTAATTATTTTCCATACCTCCAACTCTCACAACATCTTCCTCTCACACGTTTAGGTAAAGCCACACACACACACACACACACACACATACACACACACACACAAACACACACATACACACACACACATACACACACACACACACACACACACACACAATCACCCCCACATCCTCTTACTCATACAGATACACTCATGCATAAATTCACTCATACGCACGCACACTGACACACTAGATTTTAAGCGTAGTTATAATAAACTAAAGATTGATAAAACCTCTTAAATTGGAACGTTGATGTCATCTCTATCCTGGAGGTGGGCGTTAATAGCCACGACACAGTTTTAACTAATGTGGCTATTATCGAACACAAATAAAATTGTAACATGTGTTTTTTTTGTTCTAATAAAAAAAAAAAAAAAAAAAAAAAAAATTTATATATGCAGTGTGTAGAAATCGAAAAAACGAATAGTAAACAAGACCTAAAATCATACAGATCAAATTATAAACATAACAGGTCTGATGTGCCCCAAGGCGGAATGCTTAGTTCCTTATTGTTTATACTCTACATAAATTACCTTCTCGGAGTTACTCTTGCTTTCTGTTCGCTGATGGAATTTCGTTAATAATGACATCGAATAATTCTGACATTAATAAATATACAACTGACATAAATAATACAATTGAATCGATAATAACATGGCTTGACGAAAATAATTTACGAGTAAACTTAACAAAAACCAATTTTATTCATACTCGTATGGACGAGAAAATAAGTCTTTGGATACTTATTACTTATAGAGGAATTCAATTAAAAGAAATTGTTAAATCAAAGACGAGTGTGCTCGATACAACGTTTAATGCGAGACTGTTCGTTGCTTACATTGATACTTAACGCTACTTATACTTAGGAATACATCTTCTTCTATATTATTTATTATATATATATTATTATATCTATATATATAAAACAAAGACGGGTTTGTTACAACACTTATAACTCGAGATCGGCTAGACCAATTTTCATGGTTTTTGGTTCGTTGGATTTGTCCCCGCCCCGAATAGCAGAATACATCTTAAAAATAATGAAAACTCGACAAAAACATACTTATAAAAGATGAATCATTTTCCCTTAAGGTGAATGCTCCAGGGTAGCCCGCGAAATTCAAATATTTTTATGTTTTTTGCAATTTGCCGGTCAGTGTGAAGCTGTATGTGGACCAAATGCGATCTGCGACCGTAACGCGTATTTATCTAAAGAATTATAACCATTTTAATCATCAATATGTAGTTCGAAAGAATGATTATTTCTGAAATATTCATTCTTACGAACTACATGAACTTAGAGGGCTATATTGATGATTAAAATGGATTTGGTCCACATACAGCTTCACCCTGACCGGCAAATTGCAAAAAACATAAAAATATTTGAATTTCGCGGGCTACCCTGGAGCATCCACCTTAATGTTACTTTGTTTCGTACCTGTCAAACATTTGTTGTCCATCCTGTCAAATACTATAAGTAATGGTTGACATGCGTTCAGAAATAATGACGAAATGATTAACATTTACGCGTGCGTTCATAAATTTATTAGTAGTCTATGTTCTAAACTATTGTATTTCTGAAAACAATTTCTAAGATTTATTTTATAGGTTATCGAAAACGTAACGTCTTTTTTATGTTGTCTATGATTTTTCTAAGATTAATAATTACAAAGGTTAAAAAGTGCACTATCCAAAGTAATAGTCTATGATCTAAACTAATGTATAGCCTGACCAGAAATATAATAAACCTGTCAGGAGGTCGCTTTCGTGTTTTAACTGTCAATCTTCTATCAAAATATATGAGGAACATTAGTTCTTAAAAATTCCGCAATATGGCGAGGTTTTTTATTTTTCTGGTCAGGCTTAGTCATCGCATCACGCGTGAACGGCTGGACCGATTTCGATAATTATTTTTTTGTTGTGTTCGTTCTGGTCAGGAGAAGGTTTTAGGCTATATATAATCACGCTATGTGCTTTGGAGGATGAGTAATATTCAAAACTGTCTGTTTTAACGACTGGCTCATGGTTCGATCCCCGGCCAGCAACAGCTATTATTTTTGTATTTATTTTATCTTTTTAACTGTATTTTCAAACACACCACCACACACCCAGTGAGGAATTGATTAAAGAAGCCACGAAATTTCCATGCTCCGGCATGGCTAAAATTTGTTCAATTTCCAGTGAAGTAACAGCTCAGGGCCAAAAATTATCCGTTGCGGGTGGCACCCTTCAGTGGATCAGGGGAAACTATAGATCCTCAAGCAATGACGCCAGAGACAAACTCGCGAAGAGATTTTCCGAAATTATACTGATGGACCGGTACCCACTTCTCCTCTTACCTTTCACACTAATTCGTACATGAATTTGTTAGAGATCGACTGAACTTCAAAACAACAAATAATCACGGGCTACAAATTACAGGCAGTCAAAAATGGCAATGTTAAGCCTATACTTGCGAATAACCAAGCGACTTCTCAACCCAAGTCGAAATACCCCCCGAAAAATAATAGGTATAATTCCGGGTCATTGCCCCCTAGAAAAATATATTTTCAATATAGGTACTGCGGCACGATGGATCGATTATTTAAAAAAGGTGGATGGCAGCGAATGGACGCGGACTGCACAAGACCGGGATGGTTGGCTCTTTTTGGGAGGCTTACATTCAACAGTGGACGCCAATTGGCTGAAATGATGATGATGATGATAGTTGCTATAGACAGCCCAATGTACAGAGGTTGTTCGATCCCGAGAAATCAGTCGCCGACTTCGTTCTGGAAATGAGGTCTTTGCTACCCGACGTGCAAACATCCTCGGAACTACGAGGGCGCTTAGCGAAACCTATATGCGTAGCTTCGCTGGCTAACCTTGCCCAAGCACAACGGAGCGAATGGGAGTCTAAGTGCGGATAACGGAATCTCAACTGTACTCTTTCCGTTGCGAAGTTATTCTTTCCTTCTGGATAGAGTTTCCCATTTCAACTTTATGTAGCTCAACCGCGTGTTAACAACTCCAGCAAACTTCAACATCGTGTATAGAAAAGCGTTATCATTAAAACGATTCTCATTACGAAAACTTACTAAGGTTGTCCAGCGTTTTGAACAGAAGAGGTGATACAGACTTGCATGCTAAGGAGTCAAGCAAGGCTACAAGTTTATTGTTCGTATATCTTATCTCACAATGGTTGCTGGTCGCTCACAATGGGCCTCATCAGAAGGCTTAAAATCACTCAAAGGGCAATAGAGAGGGCAATACTTGGAGTTTCCTTGCGTGATCGAATCAGGAATAATGATATTCGTTCTAACCAAGGTTGTCGGACGAACCAAGGTTACCGACACAGCCCGAAGGATCGCCAAACTAAAGTAATAATAATAATAATCTCAACTCTCGGATTCCATAAACCTGAGATCCCTCTCTCCAACTGAAACTTACAAGTATTTGGGTATGTCGGAAGCGTTAGGTATCAATGTTACTGACATGAAGCAATCGTTGAAGGAGCGCTTCTTTGGCCGCCTGAAGAAGGTATTCAATAGCTTTCTATCGCGCGGAAACAAGGTGCGCGCCTTCAACGGTTGGGTCATGCCGGTATTGATGTACTCTTTCGGCGTACTCAAATGGACTCAAACGGAACTTGACGCCCTGGATAGGCGAGTCCGTACACTGCTCACTGCGTATCGAATGCATCACCCACGGTCGTCGGTAATGAGACTGTATATCCCGCGAAAGTGTGGAGGTCGAGGCTTTTTAAATGCTAAGACTCTCCACAATCGCGAGATATGCAGTCTTAGGGAATATTTCCCAGCTGTCGACGTGGGTATGCATCGAGATGTAGTGGCGGTGGACAAGGGACTCACCCCGCTCTCCTTGGCAAATGAGAACTGGCGCAAACCTGCGGTGCTTGACACTAACGATCGCAGGGCGGTATGGCAGAGTAAGGAGCTTCACGGACGCTTTTTCCGGGCCCTACATGGGCCCGACGTAGACCAACTAGCGTCCGTAGCCTGGCTGCGTTTCGGTGACCTCTTTGGAGAAACCGAAGGTTTTGTTTGTGCAATTATGGACGAAGTTATCATGACGAATAACTACCGGAGATTTATTGTGAAAGACGGCACGGTCTACATATGTCGGGCATGTCACCGTCCGGGAGAATCAATTCGCCACATTGTCTCTGGTTGTTCTCGTCTAGCTAACGGAGAATACTTGCATAGGCACAACCTTGTAGCCAGGATTATCCATCAGCAACTTGCTCTGAAATACTCTCTTGTGGAGTCGGAGGTGCCATACTATAGGTATGCGCCCGACCCAGTTCTCGATAATGGCAATATCACATTGTACTGGGATCGGTCCATCATCACTGACAGGACTATTGTTGCCAATAAGCCTGATATAGTGGTGGTGGACCGAATTGTGAGGCGTGCAATGATTGTAGACATAACCGTCCCGCATGACGAGAACCTCGTGAAAGCCGAGAAAGACAAACAAATCAAGTATATTGACTTGGCTCGCGAGGTTGTCGACATGTGGGAAGTGGACTCCGCAATCATTGTACCGATAGTCGTGTCGGGCAATGGCTTAATAGCCACGAGCCTCGACCAACACCTTAGGAGGCTCTCGTTGGGCAGCTGGATCAAGGGCTTGATTCAGAAAGCGGTACTTCTGGACACGGCTCGCATTGTCAGGAGGTTCCTTTCTCTGGAGCCCTGACCACCGGTAGCTTGGACCCTGTTCCCGATATCGGTGGGCTACTATTTTTATATTTTTAAATGTTTTTGTATTTATTTTATTCAAATATTTAAAAATATAATTTATATGTATGTAACTGAATAAAAGAGAATAATAATCTTATCTTAGCGATCTTACCTAGCGACATCATACTGTACGTCATACACACAAACGAAGTCACGTGCAACAGCTATCTATCTTTTTCTAATCTTCTAATGTATAGAAATCTCGGGTCACAGTGTTTGTAATCGAACTCCTCCGAAATGGTTTGACCGATTTTTATGAAATTTTTGTGTTTATTTATATGGCAAAACAACGTTTGCCGGGTCAGCTAGTAACTACACATATCGATACACAACACCTCCACCCTTATTTACTAATCTTAAACAACGAACAAGATACGGGACTGCCTTAAACTAGTACATACTTATTAAATTAAATTTTTTAAATACCTATTAGCACGAATAAAAAATAAAAGGAAATATTATTATTAAACACCAGAACTCATTATTTTATCTAAACAATAATTCTCTTAATCTATTTCAAAACGTATGGGCGGCCGACGTCGTCTTACTGGCTGATCAGTGTTTACGACGTCACTATTTTCCCCAAGGCCTGCTTCAACGTTCGCCGACACATTAGGTAAATGAGGTTGAGAGCTACATGGCCCCGTTGTAGTTTCATCTTGTGCCGATACAGAATCTGTGTGCGGGCTTTTCGGGGTAGGAGACTTTTCAACACTATTCTCCCCCGGTTCGCCTGTGCGATCCTGTTCTCCGCCACTGGTTGAGGGAATCGCTAAAGATTTGCGAGACCGTTTATGAATTTCTAATTTTCTCGATATTTCTGAACCTATTATTTTGTTCGGAACATTACAGTCAACGTCGTGCGCAACCCTCTGCCTCAGCTGATCGACATGCCTATGGATTTCCGTGCCAACATTGGTTCTTATGGAGTAGTTGGTTTTGCCTAAGCATTTAAGTATAGTACCAGGTTGCCATTTATCCGGTCCCCTATAGTCTCGAAACCAAACATTTGCTCCTGATTCGAACAGGCGCTGGCCACCAGCGTTTAGTTGGCTACTTGCCTGGCGGGCCAGAACGCGAGATTCTCTCTCTGGTTTTAAATTGTCTAACCTCATGCGTAGATTGCGCCCCTGTAAAATGCTAGCTGGGCTATCTCCAACGGTCTCATGTTTTGTATTCCTATATGCTAGCAAAAATCTAGACAGAGCTATCTCCACGTCTAAGTTTTGCTTAAAAGCTTTTTTAATAGTACGTTTACAGATTTTGACGGCGCTTTCAGCCGCGCCATTAGAGGCAGGATGATATGGGGCCGTAAAAATATGCTCAATACCATTATGTCGTAAAAAGTTTTGAAATTCCTCACTTGCGAAAGGTGGTCCATTATCGCTAACAGTTTGTCTTGGAAGACCAAACTGCGACCATAATTTTCGTAAAACTGATATAAGCGCCTGTGCGGTCGTCCTAGTCATCTTAATAGCTTCGATCCATTTAGAGCAAGAGTCTACTACTATTAAATAGATTAAGCCGTCTATTGGCCCTAAAAAATCTAGATGCAGTCTGGACCAAGACCGTGACGGCCACGGCCAAGAGTGCGGGACTGCTTGTGGAGCGGCATCGGCCACTGCGGCACACACCGCACAAGCTCGACAAGTGGCTTCCACGGCCTCATCTAAACCTGGCCACCAAACATAGCTACGTGCTAGTGATTTTGTCTTAACTATGCCCATGTGTGAAACATGAAGCTCCGAAATTACTCTTTTATGACAAGATGATGGTATGACAACCCGGTGACCCCACATAATGCAGCCTAATTCACAGTATAATTCTTGTTTTCTATTAAAATACGGCTTTAGTTCTTTAATTTCAATATCTGATGGCCATCCATCTACTACATAACTTAATACGCGACTTAAAATAGGATCTCGTTTTGTTTCCTGCCTCAGCACGTTATAGTCTAATAATAGGGCGTCTGTTGCAGAATGTAAATAAGTCTGGCAAATCCTCCTCTTCGGAAACTACCTCTTTTTTTTGCGAATCTATCAATCGTGAAAGTGTTACAGCAGTGTTTTTATCCGTCTTGACATATTCAATCGTAATATCATAAGCCGATAACTTAATTGCCCATCTTTGTAAACGGCTTGCTGCTGCACAAAGAACGCCTACATTAGGCCCGAAAATACTAACAAGTGGTTTGTGATCCGTACGGAGAACAAATTTTCTCCCATAAAGATATTGATGAAATTTTTCAATCGCAAAAACTATAGCTAAGGCCTCCTTGTGTATTTGACTGTAGTGATACTCGTGTGTAGTGAGCGAGCGCGAAGCGTACGCGATAACCCGCTCATCGACGCTTCCCGGCTCACGCTGCGCCAGCACGGCCCCCAGCCCGCGGGAGCTTGCGTCTACCGTCAGTACTGTTTCTTTATTCATGTCAAAATGATCTAATGCCCTTGTACTACATAAAAACTTTTTAACTTTCAAAAAGGCTGAGCTTTGTTGTGGACCCCAGTTCCAAAGTGTGCCCTTTTTCAAAAGGGCGTAAAGCGGTGCTAAATGCGTACTTAATTTTTCTATAAACTTGCCATAAAAATTTAGCATTCCTATAAAAGATCTAACTTCAGAAACGTTATTGGGTTGTGGCATATTTATAATAGCCTTCACCTTGTTCGGGTCGACACGTATGCCGTTTTCATCGATTACAAACCCTAGATACTTTACTTCCCGAGCTAGGAAGTTGATTTTTTTTTTTTTCAACCCGTTTGCTTCTAATATTCGCATGACGTCCTCCACTGTTTGCAAGTGTGAATGCAAATCCTTACTCATCCGGAAACACATCCGGTTTATTTTGAAACAGATGGACCATTCGTTTTTGAAAAATACCTAGACTAGAGGATAAACCGTAAACTAAACGGCAATATTTAAATAATCCTCTATGCGTGTTGATCACCGTAAAGTTCCTAGAATTTTCCGATAATAGGACTTGATTATAAGCTTGAGATAAATCTAATTTCGTAAAGTACGTATTCCCGCTAAGATTACTGAATAGATCCTCAACTTTTGGTATCGGAAATCTGTCGATCGCTAAGGCACGGTTGAGGGTTACCTTGTAATCGGCGCATAGCCGCAATCCGCCGTCTGCTTTGCGTACCACAACCAGCGGCGTAGCCCAGTCGGAGCAGTCAGCCGGTTCGATGACGCCACTGCTCAGCATGGCGTCTAGCTCCGCATCGACGCGCCAGCGCGTCCGGTAGGCAGCGCGTACGGTAAGGGGCGCGCGCGACAAAAGATGGGAACAGCTCCCTCGCGCACATGTAGCTCAGCTATGCCCCCCGTGAAAGTACCCAATGTGCCGTCAAACATTGACTCATGCCTAGAAACAAATTGGGTTATTATTTCATCTTTGTTGAACACCCTATCGTTCGTATGGCTAGTTAATAAATTTACTTTGCCTATTTTTATTGGTAAATATTCAGTTCGGCTAACCACTGCCGACCCAATAAATTTGTAGTACCCCTACTTAAAACATACAAGTCTAAAATTTTAACAAGGCCCTTATAAGTAACGATAGTTTCTATGAAACCCAAGGGTTGTACCGTTGAGCCGTCATAAAATTTTAAATGTAAACAACATTTGTTTAAGCGCAGGTTGCTGAATAATTCTTCATACACTATTTTACTAATACATGATATGGCCGATCCTGTGTCAATCTCCATCGGAAGCGTACAATTATGAACCTTAAGGTTTATGCGTACTTCAATGACATTTGGTAGATCGGCTCGTTGTCGCTCTCTCCGTCATCAGAATTCATGTTATTGTATAGGTTATCACAAACGGCGCCGTCGCCCGCTTCGCCGTCCTCTTGTTTATGTAACGAATTCAACGAAGCCCGTCCGTCTCGTCCCGCACCGTGCCGCGTGCCTCTTCCCGTGTTGGGCCCGCTGTACCCGCGGTATTTCCCGCGCTCTGTAACACGACCACCTCTGGCAGATTCCGCCAACACCTCCTGCTCCACCTCGCTGTTCCGACTCTTTGTCCTTTTGTTCGGACACATCCTTCTTAGGTGCCCTATTTCCCGGCACCAACTGCACACATAATCCTTAAACGAGCAGTCATTAGGTCGATGTTTCCCGTCTCCGCATCTGTAGCACCCGTCGATATTTAATTTATGTATGCCCTCAGTCATTCCCGTCGTACGGTTCTCCACCGCATGGGCGTCGCGCTCAGCAGCCTCCAGCGACAATGCTAGACTAACGGCTCTGTTATACGACAGTTCTTCTTCTGCAAAATGTTTCTGACGTATCATTTCGCTATTTAGGCCGCATACTAGCTGGTCCCTGAGGTTATCGTCAAGGGTAGTTTTAAAATCACAGTGTTTCGCTAATTTTTTTAGCTCAGTAGCATAGTCCGCTATTGACTCTTGATGTAGTTGACGTCACTGTCGAAACTTATATCTTTCAGCTAATATGGAAGGTTTAGGTTGCAGGTGTGCTGCTAATAAAATAAATAAATAAATATTTTTTTTATTTATTTCGAGTAACGGAGACTCATATACTCAAACAATATATAAAACACATAAAATACAACACAGAAAACATAAAACACATACACATAAAAGACAGACAGGAAGTTACAGACAGCACTAAGCAAAAACGAACATGAACATTCACCCCGTAACAATATGCCTGCTATAGCATTGCCGGATATAGGGGCAATCCAGTCTGTTAGCGATCATTGCCAGGACGGTGTTGGCGCTGCCCCGCACTCTGCGCACCAAAGACGCGCACCGCTTGCGCATCGTCGCATGAAAGCAGTCGGTGCGCGCCTCCGCGAACATGCCCGAGGCGCTGCAGTGTCGGGGCCCGCGCGCTCTCTTGTAGGTTAGTTCAGAAGGTTTAAAGGGGCTGGCTACTTATACTTAGGAATACATAACTACATATATCGATACACAACAGAAATAAACGAAACGACATTTCTCGGTATCACAATATATAAACACTGCAACTGGAAGGCTCACGTCAATAAATTATGCAACAAAATAAATAGATTTGTGTATGTTCTATAGAACATATTACACAAATCTATTTATTAAACATCAGCGTTAAACACCGTATGTGGTGGCTAAGACTGGAGAGTGTTGGTCTGAAATTGAGCAGAACCAAAACAGAGTACCTGTTCTGCGATTTTGGCGGTCTCTCCAGTCCAATACCTATAGCTCTTACCGGAACGCCTATACCGATTTGCTCCGACTTTCGGTATCTTGGGTCGCTTGTCCAGGGAGATGGCGATATAGACCGAGACGTAACGCACCGGATCAACTCAGGATGGATGAAATAGCGACAGGTCACTGGAACAACTTGTGACCCTCGGATGCCTCTCAAATTAAAAGGGAAAATATATAAGTCCGTGATAAGACCTGTCGCAATGTATGGATGTTAGGCTGCGAAAAAGACGGATGAAAATAGATTGCATGTAGCGGAGATGAGAATGTTGAGATGGATGTGTGGAGTAACGAGAGTGGATAAAGTGAGAAATGAGTACATTAGAGGCACTTTAAAAGTGGCGCCATTGACGGAAAAGTTAAAAGGGAATCGCTTGTCTTGGTATAGTCATGTGAAGAGGAGGGATGAAACGCATATAACTAGAAGAATTATGAACATAAATGTGGATGGATGAAGAGGGAGAGGAAGGCCAAAGAAAAGATGGATGGATTGTGTGAGGAGCGATATGAAAGAAAAGGGAGTTAGTGATAGAGTGACGACTGATAGAACAGAATGGAAGAATAAAACGTGTTGCGCCGACCCCAAGTAACATGGGATAAGGGCAGGAAGATGATGATGCTTGTTTATCCTACTTCGCTACGACTTAATATTCTGCCAGAACGATTTGGATCTTTGAAAATTGATTTTGTATTTTAAACTTTTGTTCTTTGCGTGCAATTTCTATTGATGTTTTATTACAAAGAGATAGTTTAGAAGAGATATTTTAATATAATGATACAATAGAGCGGCTATCAGAAGTAATGTCATAGAAAAACTGTGATCCCATAGCTCAGTGACGCCATCTAGCTTTGATTAGCAAACATATACGTACATTGCATTTTGATTTTTGACATTTAAATTAAGACATATGAATTCAGATATCGTCCGGTAGGTGGCCAGTGTATGCTAGAGATGTTACCAACCATTTAGAGATATCGACTTTCGATAGTTAAAGTTGTTTTCTTTTCTTTACATTTGAATACATTGAAGCAGATGGCTAAACATTTGGAAAGTAATAAAATGCAGTAGTTTCATTGTAATAGTTATTTATGATATTAGGAGGAGCTCGTGGCTAAATAATAACAACCGCACGGGTCGATCTTTAAGGTTAAGCAACGCTTGCCAAGGTTGGTCTGTGGATGGGTGACCATCTTAATATACCGAGTTTCCTCTAAGCCTCGGAAAGCACGTTAAGCCGTTGGTCCCGGCTGTCATTTGTAGATCTTTCGCAGTCGTTACGGATTGCCAGAAGCCAGTAAATCTGACTCCAGTCTTGCCAAGAAGTACCGTGTTACCCAGTTAATAATAATAATAATAATAATAATCTGTGGCTCGGCTGTCAACTCGAACGTCATAATTTTTTTCTGAATTCGCAATTTTCAATATAATTTATTAAATCATTACCATTAAAATGGCAAATATAATCAGTACAACAAAAAAAAAACCAGGAACACAACAATAAAATCAAGAACAACAACAATTACCGCTTTTTGGACCGACAACAAAATGTGAAATGCTGACAAGAAGCCGAGCTCAAAAACAAAACGCACGACCAACATCTTCGGGTTCGTCGCTCAGCTCCGCCTCGCAGCCGCCGGGACCTGCGCCAGCCGCGAGTCCAGGGATTCTGGTAGCTGCAGTTGCGTCGAGTTCGAGCGACGAATGCTTCTCGCCGCATACGACACCACCACCTGCGCGTCGGCGCGGACGAGGCCGACCACCGGCCAGCTTAGGACTTCGAGGCCCACCGGCCTCTGACAGGGTCCCCGCTACCGGTGGAAGTGTGCAGCGTATGAAATGGTCGCAATCCATAAACGAGAATGTGATACGCTCATACTTTGGGGCTACAGAGGGGGGAACTAACCTGACTGCGTACCGTGGTCGGATGCTCTCTCTGTTTCAGGTACTTGAGCCAGCTGTCAACGTTTCAGCCCGACGGTTATCGGATCAGGTGCGGGTTATCCAGCGTAACCGTATGTTGGATGACGCCGTGCTTGATAGACTGCGTCTGGAATCACGGAGCAGCCGCGTCTCACCTACTTCGCCACCGGCCGAGGTGCAAATACAACCCAGTGCAAGTGTTTCACCGCGACTCAACTACGTCGGTGAAGATGATGATGGCCACATCCGTGAGTACCCAATGCAATGAGCGATTGAGGAGCGCTTTGGAGGATGCCTTCCGAGAGTATCGCTCTACACCGCCAGGGCTTAGACCTCGTCTACCTCGTTTGCCCATGCATAATAAAAATAGGGCGCTGGTGTGTGCTCTAGATTCGCAGCTAACAAGTTATTTTGACAGCAGCGAAGACCTTGCCGATACCCACTCGATCTTGTACTGTGCGGCTGCAGCAGCATGTCGTGTAGCTCATGTCAAATTTCCTAGTAGTGACAGAGTTACACGACCAGCTGTACCAGCTTGGCAGTGCAGGATCGAGCGTCGTATCGGTGAGGCTAGAGCACTCATCGGCAAACTAATCTGCTTCAGGGAGGGTAACACTCGCCGCAGAGTGATGCGCTTTGTGAGGCGGGCGTTCTCGGGGACTGATATTAGTCCTCGGGATTATCTGACCCGCGTCACAGAGCGTATCGACTTCCTGAAGCAGAAAGTCTATGCATGAGCAAGCCGTATACGTCGGTACAAGCGGCGAGTGGAGCGATACACTCAGAATCGCACATTCCAAAGCAATGAGAGGTGGGTTTATAGGGCTTGGGAGCGCCCAGACCAAGGTGTGACTGATACGCGCCTACCGCATGATGATGCCATGTGTTCATTCTGGCGCAGAATCTGGTCGATGCCTGTCAGTCATACCGAGGGCGATTGGACTCGGGAGCTCGAGCGCGCGTGCGATCCGATACCAGAAATGGGGGCAATTAACATCAGCCCCCAAGACGTAGCTCGTGCAGTCCGTCCGTTGCCTAACTGGAAATCTCCGGGACGTCCGGGCTGCACAACTTTTGGATTAAATGGTTCAAAAGATCGCACGCTCGCTTGGCATCTTAATTCCAGGGTTTGAGGAGCATTACTTTAAGTAGTGACCTCTGAGCTCTATCGAGCTCTAGGAATTTAGTTTTTGCAGCTCCACCTCAGACCGGGAGACAATAAGAAAGAACCGACTGTGCTAATGACGTGTAAATTTGAAGCAGAAGGCATTTGGAAGTGACGTAACGTAGTGTTTTAAAGGTCCAGATGACCTTTCTAACTCTCTACATTAATAATTCTATGTGAAAGTGCCAGGTCAGGCGTTGATCAATCATTATGCCCAGATATTTAGTAAATTTAACTTTTCAATTTTGTCGCAAGAGCATATTGAGTGACGGGAGTAGTGGCACCTGTGAATTTTTATATTGAAATCCGCTGGCGGTTGGGAGGTATCGTACTTAGAGAAGCAGATGAAGTTCGTTTTGGAAGTGTTTAGGGTTAGAAGGTTAAGGTCGAGCCAATTTACATCCTTTATCAGACCCTCCTCAGTGGATTTACGCACACTGCTCCAAGTTGCGCCACTAAATACTATGGCGGTGTCATCCGCGTAAGAGAACGTTTGACCATCTAGTATTTTTAAATTACAAAGGCTGTTAATATAAAGAAGGAATAGTGTCGGGCCAGGGACTTACGACTTTACCGATTCTAACTTTTTGTTTGCGACCGCTTAAATAATCCGCGAGGAGAGTCAGAGGTGGGCTCAAATGGTCTTATACCACTTGCTTCTAGTCGGTCCAGAAGAAGGGGGACTGAGACTGTGTCGAACGCCTTTTTAAGGTCCAGAAAGACAACAAGACATTTCTCTCCACTGTCCACCATCTTGGTCACAGTGACCCTATAAGTTGACATCTATAATCCATCTGTCTGCAGGAAAGTAGTCGTTCTACTACTATTATTATCTGTAATATTATTATGATTAAACAATTTTATGTTTATTACTACCAATTACTGTTTATTGTGGGTTATTAAATTAGTTTCTGAGTGTATTTTTCATCTTAAATCAAAATATTAAAATATTTTTGTATTATTTTTAGCTGTTGATTTATCTTCGTGTTGTTTCATATTGTTTATGTCCATACATTTTACGTAAAATTTTCGGAGATTTTTTTTCCTTGTCACTTCACTTGGCAGTCGAGCCCCAGATAATAATACTCAATCAATTATTAACAAAATTATATTCAACTTTTCATGGTGGGAGAATCGCGAAAACCAGAGATTAAAAATAACCGCCACATAAAACTACAGCTCATTCATTTCATGTAGGTAAGTAGTTTAAACTTAACTAAATTAAAAAGGAAACATACGAAATTACTTATCCTTATTTATTTTAAGTATTTTGAAGTTCAGTTATAATATAAAAAAAAAATGTAAAAGATTTTTTTTTTTTACTATTGATAGGCACACGTTTAACCATTATCTCACCTGATGTTAAGCGATGATGTGGTCGAAGATGGAGCACGCTTGCCTAGAAGTAACCTATTCACTTTTGACTTAAAGACTCCCAGGTTTTAGCTATCAGGAAACAGACTCCGGCAGCGAATTCCACTCCGTAGCCGTACGCATTATGAACTTGTTCCTGAAACGTTTTGTGCGTGTGGGTGGGATTTCTATCATGTGCCGGTGGCACATCGCTATTCGTCTTGTGGTTCGATGACGGAATGGGCTTGGCGGAATTAAATTATGCAATTCCGTCGCACATTCCCTAAAATGCAACCGGTAGAAAACCGACAGTCTAGCAACTCGTCATCGATGCTCAAGACTTTGGAGCTTCGTCGTGACGAGCTTCTCATCGCCGATGATCCTCTTGGCTCGTTTTTCAATTGACTCAAGAGCATCAAGCTAGTATCTGGCAAATTCGTCCCAAAGATGAGAGTAGTATTCCATACACGATCGAACTTGCGCTTGATAGAGTTTGAGCAGCTGTTTCAGCGTAAAGTACCGTGTCACCTTTGCTAGGATCCCCAACTTCTTTGCAGCTACTTGAGCTTTTGCCTCTATGAAAGGGCCAAAATTGAGAGTAGATGTTAATGTAACCCCAAGAAGCTCAAGTTGGTCGGTTATCGGCACGGTAGCACCTCGGAAAGATGGAGCTGCATGAAATTGGCTCCTTTTGGCGGAAAATAGAAACGTTTGGGTCTTAGCAGCATTGAACTTGATCAGATTGGCATTCCGATTCAGAGACAGCCTGTAAGGACACATTCAAGCGCTCAACCATAGCCTCCCGGAGAGACCGGATCTGCGACCCATCAGCTCGTGCGTCGGACACGTTTCTCTCAGCAACCGTGCTGTCGTCTGTATACCTAAAGCTACCGGGTTTAAGCAGATCATCAATATGCTACAAGAACAGTGTTGCCGAAAACACCGACCCCTGAGGAACCCTGGCATTAATATCCAGCAGTCCAGACGAGCAGCCATCTATGACGACTCGGATAGACCGATCCCTCAGGAAATCGGCGATCTAATCACACAATCCAGCGGGCAGACCGAAGGAAGGAAGCTTACTAATAAGGCTATCGTGCCAGACCCTGTCGAAGGCCTTCGAGATGTCAAGGGAGACCGCTAGTGCATAACAGTTAATTTCGTGATAATAGTTAAAAGTCTGAATAATCCAACCTCCTTGGAATCGCTCTGGCTCAGTACGTTTGTGAGCTGGACGAAAGATGTAGTTCTAATTTCAATTTGCAAATTCAAGCCATTTTTATATTGCAAAGATTGTTGCAACTTTCCGACTAATATAATATCTAAGAACAAAAAGTTTATCTCATTTTACTGTTAATATTAATATTATATCATTATTATTATATAATATATATCATTATATCATTATATAATATATATTATATTTATTATTATATATATTATATCATTATTATTATATCATTTTACTGTTAATATTATATTATACTTGTTAATATTTACTAGCTTTTTTACGAAACTAACAACCTTATATTACTAGGTTCTTACTTTTCAATGGAATTTGTACGAATTTTTCCTTGTCCGAGTACATTTTATAGGTTAGTCGACTATTACTCGTTAACTTATAATATAAAGCCTACTTAGCTGTGATAGTTTTCCTTTTAAATTCTTTATATAGGATGTTCCTTTTTCTAAACCAACCAACCAAACATGGGTTCGATTTCTAACAAAAAATACATTAACTAAAATCTAATGATGCAGTTCTAGGCTGGTTCTAGGTCTGCATCATTGGATTTTAGTTAATGTATTTTTTGTTAGGAATCGAACCCATGTTTGGTTGGTTGGTTTAGAGAAAAAAAAATCAATGATGCAGTTCTAGGCTGGTTCTAGGAGGGGCTGCGGAATCTGTTCGAAAGAGGTACCGTAGCCTTGGAATGCAAAAGGCACCAGGAGGAACACGGATGGGTTTTAGTCAGTAAGAGTCTGACAATCCCTCCTGCTTCACCCAGAGCGGGAGGAGTCATTTGATGATTTCCCATCCTTAAAAAAAAAAAGGCTGGTTCTAGGTAGTTTTCATCAAAATCGGGCTCGAGATTTCTTTTAGTGTTTTTCCATATTCGTCATGGCATGTGGCCATAAAAGCACACTTTAAAAAATCACTCTGTATATGTTTTCTATAATGTTCCCACTACTCTGACACAGGCCTCCTCTCGGTGAGAGGGAGTGGGCAGTAATCCACCACGCTACCACCGAGAATTTTTTCACGTCTCCAAAAACAACCGTTTAGTTGGCAGGAGAGGGGGGATTTTAAAATTACAACTTTACAGCTTTATATTTCGCAAACGGATCAAATGATTTTCGCACACACTCAACATATTTAAACGACCTATCCAACGACTTACTAACATAATTTTAAGCGTTACTAACAACAATATGAATACTTTGTGTTCGATATAAATAAATAATAATAATTTACCCTACAAGTAAAGGTACAGTCTGTGACCAACATTATCTAACCCATTTGACTGTCAGCAAATAATAGTCAAGTGGGTCAGATAATGTTGGTCACAGACTGTACCATAAAAATTCTTTCAAGATTTTATTTTACCACTTTATCGAAGTTATTAATATTATGTATACCCATACCAAAATCCAACTTTCTGGTGCTAAGCGTCTCTGAGCTATATAGGATAGACAGACAGACAGACAGATGGCCATGGCGAAACTATAAGTGCTACAGTGTAAGTACGGAACCCTAAAACCAGTCCGTTAACATCAAATCTTTGTTTTATTGTTCAGCGCACACATCCACCCGATTTTCGAAAAAGAGTTTATAGAGAAAGAGAGGAGCAATTTTATACTTTTTATGGAAAGTGAAAAATCACACTCTCTTTCTCTCTGAACTCTTATGGCGCCTAATGTTGTGAAAACACACACACACACACACTTTAACTAGCAATATTGGTGAACAAGCACTATTTAAAACTGTTTCTTAACTGTTACAACAGTTAAGGGCAGCTTAAACAAACATACAAACTCGCATATATTATATTTTAGCCATTTCATTAGGGAACTCTAAAATGACACTGTGTTTCCACTGACACTGATAATTCAGTGACCAGAAGGGGTCACGGTCAGCTTCAGAATTATCTGCAAGTAATAAAGTCTTATCTCCAGGAACTTTGCCTAAAAGAGGTACCTATATATGTAGCGATAAAACAACGTTTAGCATTCATATTCCTAGAGTGAACACCAACGGTGGTCACACCATCTACCTTTGTTAAAACGTCTCCGTTTTCTAAAAACTAAAATGTTTAGAGCACAGTGTGTACTGGCGGTGGTGGCGTTATACGTGGGAGTGACGCACTCCTGGGGTAAGTGCGTTTTACATTCTCCGATTTTTGTTACCCATGTAAAGGTGCCTATGTGTTTTAGGGTTTCTAACCTCGAAAATGGAACTCTTATAATTATGATCACTCGTGTCTATCTACTCGTTTGTCTATCTTTCCAAGCCCGTTTTCACAGAATCTATAAAACTGGTTCAGTTGAAATATGGTACGCATAATAATTTCTGTGACCCAAATTTGGGCACGTAACGTTTGAACATAAAGTCACTTTTACGTGTCTCCCATAAAAATAAATGTTTTTCAAAGTTCGCGGTGTGGTTATATTGGGTTCTCTAATATTTTATTGTTGTTCTTTTTTAAATATTTAATTTTGAAGTAATAAAAGAAAAGTATTGACCATTCCCTTTTGTATCTCCGAACATGAGTCCTGAAATTGTGTGTGTATGTGTGTTGTGTATTAAGTCTATGTGATGGTGTTGTTAGGGTTCACTTTAGTGTATACGGCATATTTGTTAGAAAATCACAAATGTGACTGCAACACTATGGTTTTTTTAGAAGAAGAACTGGACTCTATTACTAAGTCTCCGCTGTCCGTCCGTCTATCTGTCAACGGGCTGTATCTCATAACCCGTAATAGGTAAACTGTTGAAATTTTCACAGAGTGTGTATTTCTGTTGCCGCTTTAACAACAAAATATTAATTCATGTACGACGGTAAGAAACCCTTCATGCGCGAGTTCAACTCACATTGGCCAGTTTTTACGGTTCCGTATCTCATAAGGAAAAACAGAACCCGTCCGCCTGTCTGTCAAGACCTCGGGAGCGCGTGGATGAATCGAGCTAAAATTAAAACCATAATCTTACCTCTACGGTTTTGACAGCTTTTTTGAAGATATAAATATTTTTACTTGCACGTATGTTAGATGAAAGTAAGTTCCACAATCGTACTGCAAGAAAATAGAAAAAGTGGGAGTTAGAATGAGTTTTATGGGATGGGAAGTTTAGATGTAGTTTGAGGTGGTCTACACAGCGTATCGGCAGGGTGAGTAAACGAGAAACGATCGCGCAGGTAGCCAGGGTATGTAGGATTGAAGATAATGTTGTAAAGGAGACATAATATTCGAGTGTTCCTGCGAAGACGGATAGGGAGCCACTTGAGATCCTTGCGGAACTGAGTGACATAGGTATGTCGTATTTCCTCAAATCAAAACAAAACTATTGCATAAGTTTTGCAAGCGCTTAAGCTTGTTTTAAAGCTCCACCGTGGCATCCAGGTAGCAGGCATCAGCGTAGTCAATGATCGGCTGAATGAAAGTTTAAGCCAAATAAATTTTAGTTTTAAAAGGCAAGAAAGTATGAAGTTTTCAAAGAGTGGAAGGAAAAGTGCACCTTACGATTTCTGTCAATTAAGACACCGAGATTCTTCGCTGTGTCCGTGTACGCAATGGTCGACCCGTCTTAATTTTGATCAAAATTTTCACATAACTGACGCAAATCAATCCATTTAGTTAACTCCCTTACTAGTTCTATAGAGGCCAATTCTACCACAGTTAAGTTGCCAAAGCGCAAACATATAATAAAACCATGGATTACGCCCGGTTTGCTTCGCTGCATGAGAAATCGTGATGCTTTACATAAAAATAAAACAAAGTTGAACCCAAACAATGATAGTCTAAAACTAACTTACCTTAGATATAGAAATTTTTGCAACAAGACATTAAAAAAGGTAAAGAGAGAATACGACAGAAAGGAACTAGCTGAGGCTGGTTCAGACAATAAGAAAATCTGGCGGGTTATAAAGAGAGTTACAAATTGTGTCAAAGCCAAAACCTCTTCCAGTAAATTACTACACTCGTCGTCATCCCCCGAGATCTCAATTAATCAGTTTAATGAATACTTTGTGAACGTTGGTAAGAATCTTGCAGCTAAAATAAGACCTGTTCACTTACCACCACAATCTCAATTAAATGAGATCTCTCCCTCTCTCCCTGCGATTCATTTGTTCTCCTCCCAACTGACTGTAACGAGGTCGGATTTATCCTGATGTCTTTAAAATCAGACTGTGCCGTCGGCTGAGACAATATTCCTACTGCTGTTCTAAAGCGATATAAAATCCAACTCGTCCCCGTTCTAACCCATGTGTTTAACCTTTGTCTTGAGACTGATACTTTTCCTTCTTCCTCTAAAAAGGCCCTAATCCACCCTATTTACAAAAATGGTAATGGAGGCTGTGTCACTAACTTCCGCCTTATAAATAAACGTTTAATTAAATTTTTGGAAGACAAAAACGTTTTAAAAGAGTGGAAAGAAAAGTGCACCTTACGATTTCTGTCAATTAAGACACCGAGATTCTTCGCTGTGTCCGTGTACGCAATGGTCGACCCGTTAAGGGATGATGGCGTCATAGTGGAAGTGTCAAGCGCATTGCGATAGTAACAACTACCTATAATCATAGCCTGGGACTTGGACGGATTATATGGCTTGCATATTAATCAACGGGCTAAGTCATATGACCTAGCCCAGAGATCAATAAGCTCCAGTTCACAATTTAATATAATCTCCAGGCACAATAATTCACCCGACCCGATAAGGGATGATGGCGTCATAGTGGAAGTGTCAAGCGCATTGCGACAGTAACGACTACCTATAATCATAGCCTGGGACTTGGACGGATTATATGGCTTGCATATAAATCAACGGGCTAAGTCATATGACCTAGCCCAGAGATCATGGCATTGATTGCTGAATCCTTGTCAACTAGCGAAAAGTATCGGTAAAGCTTCAAATCGTCTACGTAAAGATGGAAGTTGGAGGCAATAATTAGCAATGGCATTAATGAAGATAGTAAAAAGAAGAGGAGATAGAACGCCACCCTGAGGAACACCAGCAGTGAGTTCGCAGTCACACCAATCCGAAAATTTATCTTCAAGGCGGACACATTGAGAGTGACCCCAAAGACAAGAGTCAAACCAGGATAATGCGGAAGGAGCAAAGTTAGTATAGTGAAAGACTCCAGTATGTCGAAATCCACTGAGTTAAACGCACAGCTGAAGTCGAGTAGGACTAATACTGTGAGTGATTTACTGTCCATAGCCCAGTGGATATAGTCAGTTACTTTTAGAAGTGCAGTAACGGTACTGTGACCTGCACGGATTTCAGATTGGAAAGGGGAGATAAGGGAGTTAGATGATAGGTAACTGGATTTTTGGCTATTAACAATGTGTTCGAGAACTAATAATAATAATTAATCCGCAAGGCAGTTTTGTGGCGAACTGTTGGGCACTAGCGACCCCACGAACCTGATCTCCAGGGATAATTCTTGTTCCTCATCTCCGGCTTGCCTTTATTGGCTGGCCGGAGTGAACACTGACGAGGATCAGAGCTCTCAACTCTTTCTAGCCTTAATCGGCCGGTCTGAGTGGAGATTCGCAAGAGCAAACGTGCTCGGGAGAAGGACGTATAATCCAGTAAGGTGCTGGTAGGGATCTTGACCGTACTTCCGGGATTGTCCTGATAGCCGTGGTATACCTCTCCACTCCTCTAGCACCTCAGGATATGTAGCCCCCTTGGCGCTACGTTACTTTGTGCTAGCGACCCTTTTCGGGGGGCCCATTTATTGAATGTGCAAGTCACCCCCTGCCATTTTAAAGCCGTTTTAATTGTCAATGGTCAGGCAGGGGCCAATAGTTCTTCCATAGTAAACGATTATTAGTCCACTAAACCAGCCAAACCCATAGCGTTTCATCTTTTGTTTCCATATTCTGCAATAGTCCTGCTCCAACCGGGAATTGTCCTTGGGTATACTTTCACAGTGCATACAGGGATAATCGTCGGTTGGTGTCCCATTCCATTTGAAATGTCTAAAGAGGCCTCTGCGAGTTGGCTTCGGCCCCTCGTACGCCTACCAAAGGACCGGGTCTCTAAGAAGAGGGACCCGAGAAAGTAAAAAAAAATAAAAATAATAATAATTTATTAGTTTAAGAAATTGTTACAAGTAGTACAGTATTATAATTGAAATATTGTTATTTGCACAACATTAAAAATGAGCGACTGCGCCTGAGCTAGGCCAAGCCTGTATTTCAGGGCGCAGTTCAATTTCCAGAAATAATTACCAGTAGTAACAGTAGATAAGTTTTACGTTTACATGTCTAAAAAGAAAAATATTAAAATTTACAACAGATAACTTATAATAGCATATAGCGTAAGTATTGTGTGAGTGTTGTGAGGGAGTTGTGTGAGTGTTGTGTGGGAGTTATGTGAGTTGTGTGAGTGTTGTGTGGGAGTTGTGTGAGTGTTGTGTGGGAGTTATGTGAGTGTTGTGCTTGCGTTGAATGTGTTTGCAAGTGTAATTTTAACTCAAAACTTTAAGAAGCTCTTCAGTAGTTTTATAATCACAACTTTAGAAAGGAAACGAAGAATGGAGATTGACATCTGAATGTCTAAAGTGAGCCAAGGAAGTTTTAGGAAGTGGTATTATGTGTGTCTGTTTCCAGGCAGTAGGCAATATGCCAGAAAATAAGGAATAAATGGCAATGTGAGTAAGAATATGAAGCAGTTGCGGGAGATCAGAAATCGACAGACGAACACTGATTGTCATGGCCAACAGCAGAAAAAGAGATAGCGAGAAAGGATTTTTTTAGAGACAGAACTGAGATTAAAAGAAGTTTGTTAATGACAATTTGGAGAGCTCAAGCAAAGTAGCAGTTTTTACATTAGGTTCCAGAGAGACTGGAAAAAGGCCTATTGAGAGCAGGAAAGTCAATATCAGCACAGGTGTTAATAGGAGATTCGCCGATACCAACTGACTTAAGATACTTCCAGACATTAGATGATTTGTGATCTATAAGAAATTCGTGCAAATAGCGTCTGTTTGCATCTCGACACAGGCAATTGCAGCTGTTATACACAGAGATTTGAAATGAGCAATACTCTGCTTCGTGAGTCTACGTCAATCTCTTCGGCTCCATGAGTCCGGACCTTCGCCTTGTCCTTACGAGCAATAGCATTTTTTATTTCGGTAGTCATCTATGGAGCAGGATTATGCTTAATTTGTATTCTCCGATGCGCGTGTTTGTCATATAGACTCAACAGCTGGAAGGTGAAGCCGTTAACTTTTCCGTTGATACAGGAGCTTTTGGTAACCGAGGTCCAGTCAATATCATCTGCATCACGTGTCAACACAACCAGATCTAAATCATTATAATTGCACAGAAAACATTAGCGAGGTTTTCGTTTTGGAGATCGGATACGATTAGATAAGGAGGTAACGTCGTGACAAGAAAAGGTTGCCGTGAGCTGCAACAAAGTTTAGTGAGAGTAGATACTAAGGGGTCATATTTTATATGTAGATTCGCGGAACAGAATACCCCAATTAATCATTTGAAATGATTTAATATAATCTCCAGGCACAATAATTCAGCCGACCCTGAGATATGAGATGGAGATGCACTAACAGTTTTATGTGTTGCCAGCTACAATGGATAGAACCACCTTATACAATTTATACGAGCCCAAACACGATGGATGTAGGAATAAACAACTTACAGGGTCACTACTCACCTCTATGGTTTCCATCATCAGATTCTTGTTTCCAGCAACAATGAAAAGTGCCATCAGAAGAATTCAAATGATCCTAAATAACATAGGTTTAGGAGTAATCAACTAGGAGAGCCACTACTCACCTTTATGGTTTCCATGATCAGACCCTTGCTAACAACTACAGTGAATGGTACCCAATAGTATGATTGAAATGAGCGCAGACAGCACAGGCATACTTGTAAGAGTGGATGAAGAATTACTTGTCTACACTTCCTCTTAAGAAATACTCAAGCTCACATAGTACCTTATTAGTGTTATTCATCGAAATCGAGAAAAAAAAACATTATATTTTGGTCTATTTCAAATTTATTTATTTATTTTATTTATTTGAAATGACAAAAAAAAAATGACGTGTCCCATTTCTTACGGGCTCTGGGTAAGAAATGGCGATACACGTTTTACCGTTTTTCACTTTTCTACTCTTCATCATCAGACGCTCGTTGTTGTTGTCAACTATGCATATTTTTTAGAGAACCTCGTCTGAAGGCATAGTCAAGGTCATCTATTTTCCTATGCGTTAGCCATCGAAATAAAAAAAATACATATTCTTGCTCTACTAAAGTGGAGCCAAAAAAACTACGATAGTTCTCAATTCTGTCGGACTCTGAGTCAGAAATGACCATTCTTCTTTGCCTTTGAAAGTGCAAAAAAACCGCCATGTAACGGAATCATCTGTAGGCGAGTCTGACACGCTCTTTTCCAAGGTATAAAAACCGAATTGTGAACGTACGACTATTATTATTCACGAAATTCAGTATTTCGTATATTTTCGTCATACGGTTACCCTACTCTATGAAGGGCCTAAGCATTTGCCAGCCCGTTTATTAAAATTTGTATTAGTTGGATGGTTTTCAGGCCTCTGATTAAAACGGCGCTGTTTAATGAAAAAGCTAGACCGCTAATTAAACGGCTGATTAAGTCAGCCGGCTGCGACAAATTACACAAAAGTTTTTCAACATCAACCTCAACCTTTTGCAAATTTCTGTGACCCAACACAATTTTTGTGTCTACGGTAACTACATGTAGATTAAACCTTAAATAAAATAAAATATTCTGTCCTCAGTAAAGTAAAATCATCTTTTGTTTCAGACTTGGCCGTAAGCTCAGGAGATCAACTTATATTTTATGATAACAACGGAACTGAAACAAACAGAGTACAATTTAAGTCCCGAAACCTCGGAGGGTTGGCTTACGATGTCGTTCACAACAGGATGCTGTACGTCGACAAACAGAACAACAACGACGCTATATTTGGATACAACTTATCTTCTAAAGATAACGAATGCTTAATCGAAAGAAGCGGTCGTAACATTCTCAGTATAGCTTACGATCCGGCCACAGAAAAACTTTTCTTTACTGATGCCAATGAAAAAAGCATCAATTGGATATCATTAAAACGCGGACATGAGAACAATATTTATGGAAATCTTTTAATCAAAATGGATGACAGGACTCCTGATGATATCGCCGTAGACAGCTGTAGAGGGTACGTTACTAAATAAATTTAAAAAAAAGGTGTAAACGACTAAATGAAAAACACTTAAAATAACTTTGATTTCAGTAATCGGTATTTTTGAAATTCGGTATTTCCGTTTCGTATTAAGTAACAAACATTCATCCTTCCATACATCCATTCATCCATCAAACATTTCGCATTACATCATTTTAAAATTAAAAATCTATTTTCATCTAAATGCAATGACGATATTGAGGGGGACTGGAGTGCCTCTAAGTAGATCAAGCACACTAATGTGTATGCTTACTTCAGTTATACGTGTTGACTGGGGTTTCATTCTGTATTCAGTATTAATATATCGGATACAAAACGACACCCTTGCTTAAAAGTCCCTTTTCTGTCACCCTTAAATGACCACGCACTTCTGCAACACCCTGTGCACAAATAACCTCCCTATGAGCCACAGTTAGCTAATTACTTTGATTCTGAAAAAGTTTAACTATAATCAGTTAATCTATATATCTTGTAATATTCAAAAGTGGTATTCAACTTACAGGTACATTTACTGGTCCAAAAGAGAGCACCTGAAGAACATAGACATTGAGAGAGCTCGGTTTGATGGTTCCGGGAGAGAGGCCTTATACGACAAATATCATAATATCGACGTTATTAGCTTGACCATTGATCCACTAACACAGAGCGTGTACTATTTTGATACTGGCTCTAGCATAAGCTTTATGAATCGTGTAGATATGAATGGAAGAAACGAGATTGAATACTGTAATAAGGATCAGACTAAAGCCGAAGAGTTGACCGTCTCAAAGGATTACTTCTATTTTATGACCACTACCAGTCAAGAAAGTTACAAAAGTGTTTGGCGATTCCCAAAAAATGGAAGGGGCTTTGATAATGCGATAGAGATAAGTAAGTTTTATACTGACAGGTTCCTCGGTATAGCTGCAAACTACAAAATAGAAGACCAAATCAAAGGGATTCAGAATTGCGATTCACTGTCAAGTCTGATGACAACAATCATGAAAGCGTCCAGTTGCACCTGTGAGCCATGCGATGTCTGTGTAAACTATTGTTTGCATGGTAATTGCAGCGTCAATGATGAGGGACTTCCTAAATGCAGGTATAACTCTTCTACTTCTGATGTATTCCTTAAATAATATTGGTAATAAAACATTCCTCACGTTTTCATCACCTGTTTCAGCTGTAAAGCCGGTTACTCAGGAGACCGGTGTGAAGTCTCCGCGTGTAACGGATACTGTCTTAACAATGGCGAATGTTCCTTGAACGAGAACAGTGTTCCAGTCTGTCAGTGCAAAGGAGATTACTCCGGGGACAGATGCCATATTTACGACTGCCTTAACTATTGTTTCCAAGGAAACTGCAGTTTAAGTGATGAGAGGCATCCTACTTGCAGGTACAACAGATTTTTCTATTTCTAATAGTTTTCTGGTCAAACTTATTTAAAATAATATTTTTTTAACCTTTTTCAGCTGTAATGCCGGTTATTCAGGAGAGCGGTGTGAAGTCTCCGCGTGTTACGGATACTGTCAAAATGATGGCGAATGTTCCTTGAACGAGAACAGTGTTCCAGTTTGTCAGTGCAAAGGAGATTACTCCGGAGACAGATGCCTTGTTAACGACTGCCTCAATCATTGTTTCCAAGGAAACTGCAGTTTAAGTGATCAGGGACATCCTACTTGCAGGTACAACAGATTTTTATATTTATAATAGTTTTTTTGTCGAACTTATTTAAAATACTATTTTTTTAACCAACGAAAAACCTATCAAGGAATACAAGGAAATCCTGCGAGAGAACAACATAAAAATATTGAATAAGATCACCCCAGAACATTGTACTCGTAATCCACATCCTCAAAAACAATCATAGACCATATGTGCACAAACTTACAGAACAACACATTCCAGATGTCTGTTATTGAGTCGTCCATAGCTGATCACAAGCAAATCTATCTTGAGCTAAACAGATCTAAAATTGAACGTATAAAAAGAGTTCAATATGAGTCAATAAACTATACTAACTTACAGAACGATATAAAAGAAATATTTCACACAAAACCATTGAATGAATTATGAAGAACTGGAATCTCAGCTGTTAAAGATAATTGCAAAAAACAAAATAAGGAAGTCAAAAATTTTAAATCCTTCTTGTAACGAGTGGATAAATAAGGATCTCATAACATTAAAAAACAAAAGGAATCACTGTGGCACAGCTTGAAACAAGGACCCAGCGACGAACAATTGCGTAAAGAATTCTTAAAACAAAGACCTCTGTAAATATCCAATTAGCTAAAAATCAATACTACTTCAAGGTTTTTGCGAACTTTCAGAAATATCCTTTAAAAATGTGGCAACTTATCAATAGACTATCAAATAATAAAGCAGAATTGGCTGATCTCGGGCATTTTAAAATCAATACATCTAATGGTCAAATCTCAGATACACAAGAAATTTGCGAATATTTTAATAGATTTTTGCGACAATAGGCACAAAACTTGCAAATAAAATTCCACAATAACTTAACTCAGACATTAACATATAATAAGCCTAAAAATAACATTCCTAAATTATCACAGTTAAAACCAACCTCTGCCGACGAGGTATTAATAATTATAAAAAACTTACATTCTAATACTAGCTCCGGTTTAGATGGCATTAGTACAAAATCCTTAAAATGTGTTAAAGACGATATAGCGGAAAGCTTAGCAAACTGTATTAATAAATGCTTAAACGAAGACTATTTCCCCAACCGCCTTAAAAATGCAAAGGTTAGTCCAATATTTAAATCAGGTAGCAAACTGGACCCTAGCAACTATCGACCTATATCAGTACTACCAGTGATGTCGAAAATATTTGAAAAAATTCTACATAAACAATTATATGAATTCCTAACTACTGCTGATTACCTAATAAAAAGCAATACGGCTTCCGCCCCAAATCAAATACTGTTACCGCTACTGTTGACTTAGTAACCAATATTAGACTTCATATTGATCAGGAAAAAATTACATTAGGAATTTTTATTGATTTAAAAAAGGCATTCGATACGGTTAGCCACGAAATACTTGATGATTTTCAAATCATACCTTACAGACAGATCTCAAGTTGTCAAAATTAATAACCATCAAAGTGGCCCTCAATCGATTACTTGTGGCATTCCCCAAGGTTCAATTTTAGGACCCCTGTTATTTCTTATTTATGTAAATAACATATATGAGATTGGGCTAAAGGGAGACATTACTTTATATGCCGACGATACTAGCCTGTTTTATTCTGGTCACTCAATAGAAACAGTAGTGAACCAAGCTCAGCATGATCTGCATCTGTTACACATCTGGTTACAGTCAAATTTACTTACTATTAATGCGTCCAAAACGAAATATATTATTTTCTCTGCTAAAAATAAAAAAAAATTGAAAATAATAGTCCTCTTACTATTAACGGAGAAAAAATTACTAAAGTTACCAATGAAAAATATTTAGGCCTTATTATTGACAGTCAGCTTACCTGGAAACCGCAATTCGAAAAAAATCCGCAATAAAATAAATTCACTAAAAGGCGCGCTAAAAGGTATAGTGAGATGTCTCCCAAGAAATGTTCGATACACGATATACGAGTATAACTCCCTGGTCAAGTCTCGTATAGATTAAATACTCTATCTACTACTAAATAGTGGAGGTATGGGGTTCAGCAACTAAATCAAACTTGCAAAAACTGCAAGTTGCACAAAATAGAATTATTAAAACATTATTTCAATATGATTATTTAACACCAACCATCAAAATGTATAAAGAAACAAAATTATTCAATCTGGCCCAAACACATAAATATAATTCATTTATTTTCATTAGAAAAATACTTACTAAAGATATCCACTCACAAAGGAGAATGACCACGACAATATGGACCACGGTACAGAGTTGCGTCAATTCCAAAGTTGTTTTAGATGGTTTATAAATTAACCAAATAACCATCTACAATTGCCATTTTGGAATCATAACCCGCATTTCCAAGTTTTTTTAGAAAACGTAACTTAACCTCAAAATAGAAATATCCGTCGTGTATAGAGGTAAAGTCGTAGTTTGGAGAGCAGATTAATTAGCATATCTGATGGGATAGAGACTTAAATAAATCAGTACCTTGCCTTTATATTTCCTGTTAAAACAGTTACAAATAAAAAAAAAGGAGAGCTGTAAAAAAAAACAATAGAATTCAAAGAGATCTTTAATTTGATTCAGTGACACTGGTAGCACTTTAAACATGTAGGTAGGTATATAATCAATCATAGTATATCTAACCCTTACAGTAAGTAGGTAGGTACCTATTCATATAGGAACAGCGAATGACTTCATTCATCATTTTCATTAAAAAAATCATCTAAATAAGATGCTGGAGCAGTGATATCATTGTATCGAGCCCAACTCAAAAACCACACCACTGTCATTATGTGAGCACAGCAGCCAACAGTTCGCTTACCAACAAGGCAGTTGCAACAATAACCTACTATGGCTTGTAATGTATTTGTTACAGCATCGTCTCTGCTTATTAATAAATACGTGTAATATGTACGACTGTTCACATGCCTGGATTTAATCCTACCTCTCAACAAATAATTATTTAGGCCTAAAATCAGAGGAATTATCCTCATCAATTTCAGTATTCACTTCCACTGAATATATTCCAGACTGACGAACATGTTCCCCGAAGTAAGATCTGGCCTGTTTTAATTGATATGTACCTAGAGCAAACCGCTTAAGGTCAGTAATTGTGAGTCGTGGGAATCTATCCAAATGAGGATGATTGCCATCAATTGTTTGGAAGCTAGCTCTCCTTCTGTTAAGATTTTGTTGCTCTACATATGTTGCCAGATGGTTTACTAGAAAAAGTCTACTTTTAGCTATTGTAACATATTCCAAAGCCTCTGGTGGGTCATCTATGGCAACATGAAACTTATTTAATAAGGCACAACAAATCCTAAAATCATCACTGAGGTGCATAGCAGCTCTATTATTGAATACATGACGGAATAGTCTAGTCTCTTTTTATCCTACCATTGACTATTTCTACAACCCAGCGACACATGGTTACTAGACGAGACCGATTTGCCTGCTGGGTTGTTAATTGGTGTTCCTTTTCGAGGAGAGACTCTGGCATGTAGGTGACAAAACCGTGTTCTTGGAGTTCATTTATAACATCTCGAAATCCTCTATCAAGAAGAAAAATATCACCTCTTCTAAAAAATGATCTTATACAAGATCCCTCATTATTTAAGTTTAAACTTGTGATTGTAGCATCATTAAGAGTGGCTTTGTATGGACCAAGACATTCCAAAATGTGGCCATCGCAACACACAATCAAAAATGGTTTAACTAGGTTGTCTAGTTTTTGTAAACTGTAGGTTTGTTTCTGAAACAAATAATTTGAACTACTTTGCACAAAAACATAGGTAGCATCACATATACTATTGCAGGTTTAACATCTGGTGGCTACTACTAAACAGTCCTTCTGGTATAATCTTATTTCGAGAAGCAACATCTTGTGCAGTAAGATGATTAAATCCTAAGTGCAAGACAATTTCTTGCTTTTGACATCCACCGTTCTAAAGTGGTTCGAGGTTTATTAAAAAGAGTAGCCAACCTTTCATTACTGTCACCAGTTCTTACCTTAACTAAATATATGCACAAGGCCATAGAAGCATTTGGTACCTGTTCTGCTAGATTTGGGATACTGTTAAGTAAATCATAAAACTGGTCAGCATTGAATCCAAGCCAATAATGACATAAATAATAATAATAATATCTTTATTGAACACTATATACCTTACAATTTGCTTAAAATCTAGCTAGTGTTACATTAAAGTGAAAGGCGTACAAATATATTAAACCCTGCCTCCTAAACCAGGAAACCCTGTGTCTTAGGAGTCAGTGTTCTACTGTCGCTTGGACTATATCTTAACCCTAATCAAAATAGACTGTGCAAACGCTAAATCACCAGAAAACTCGTATACACAGTAAGGATACATTCCAAATAATGTAAACTATAAAATAAAAATTTAAAAAGGTTAATGAGGGGTAGACTGTGAGTGAGTGTGAGTGCGTGTGTGTAATGGTGTGTGTAAGGGTGAGTGTGTGTGAGTGTGTGTGTGTATAGCTGTAGAGATTTATATTAATCATATTACAAGCGTAGGAAGTTAGTGTGGTTATGCTGTGAGCTGGTTACGAGTTTTATGACATGGGTAACAGCAGTTTCTCGGTCTGTGCATAGTCAAGAAGATAAAGCAGGTTCTGTAATTTATTTTTAGCGTCGTGTTTATTGAGTCTCGTTATAGGTGAGGATCTATTTATGTTTCTATAGATTATTTAACTCAACACGTACAAATGTCTTCTAGCTAAGGCGGTTTTATGCGACACACTCGGGCAATTTGTAGTTATTCCCCGTTTGCCTGGGTCTGGTGGTGGTATTTGCTGATGCTTCCAGAGTGTGGCTCTGAGCACAAAGAGCTGTCTCACCATTAGAATTTTATGTTCGGCATATAGCTGATGTGTGGGATACCGGAAAGGTTTATTTAACATAACTTTGAGTACAGCCCTTTGTGCCCGTTCCACCTCTAGGAACTTTGTTTTAGCAGTGCCACCCCATGCTAGAATGCAATAGTTGGCGATGGACTGACAGAGGGAAGTGTACACCATTTTAAGAATCTCATGGTCTGCTGAGTGCCTTAACAATTTGACAATATGAATGGTTTTCCTAATTTTGCAGGCGGTATTTTCTACCTGACCATACCATTTCAGTCCATCATCCACCATCACACCTAGGTACTTGACAGATTTAGCTTGTGGCAGTGAAGAGCAAGTGCAGGTTGTCGGACCTAGACATATATGGGCTATGATAGAATATGAGTTGGGGGGTTTCATTTTCGCATTAATCGAGAAAGGAATAAAGTAGGACTTTTGGAGGTTTAATGTTAGAAGGTTCCTGTATAACCATTCTTTCACTATATTTAGGGATCTTTCAGCGTTTATTTTTACTTCTGACCAGTTTTTACCATGAACCACAATGGCGGTGTCATCGGCGTATGTAAATATATTAGCTGTTGGTAAGGTTAAGTTGCACAAATCATTGATGTAAATTAAAAATAGTGTTGGGCCGAGTACACTACCTTGTGGCACTCCGTAAGTCATCGTCTCATCAGCGCTAATGTGTGATCCTATTTTAACACAAATTTTCCTGTCTACTAGGTAACTCTCGAAGAGGTTATGTACTATGCCTCGTATACCGACACTCTCCAGCTTAGAGAGGAGGATGGGAACAGAGACTGTGTCGAACGCCTTTGTCAGGTCCAGAAATAGACCTATACATTTCTGTTTATTATCTAACTTCCTTGCTATAAAGTTAGTTAGGTCTAATACTGCATTTTCGGTAGATACGCCTTTTTTAAAGCCATACTGGTTATTTGCGATAATATTGTGTTTGGTTAGATAATTTACGAGTTGTTTATTAATGATTTTTTCCATGATTTTAGACATTAGCGGAAGTACGGCAATAGGTCTATAGTTGTCGACACAGTCTCTGTTGCCACTCTTATGTATAGGATGGACAACGGCTTTTTTGAAAGTGTTCGGGAATATACCTGAGTTAATAGAACAGTTAATAATATGTGTAATTAGTGGTACAAGGATCTTTTCACATAGTTTTATTACTTTCATGGAGATCCCATCCCAGCCCGTGGCACAGTCTTGTCTTAAGCTTGATATAGTCCAAACAACCTCCGCGTCATCCACCGGTAGAAGGACCAAGGAACTAGGATATGACCTGCTGGTTTGGCTATGTGGCGCGGGGGGCGGTACCGAAGTCGCTATCGTAGATGATAACTTTTGAGCTATGCTAGCAAAGAAGTTACAGACTTGGTTGGCTGCCGTATATTGAACACGAGCTGTTTTTAACAATTCGAGGGGGGGATATGGAGGCATCATCCTAATATTTGAAAAATCAAATCTGTTATTAGCTGCTCGCTGCATCATAGTCATAATATTATCAAATTGACTACCAGTAAAATCCCTCAATTGGGAGGTTAATTTATTCCAAGAACCGTGATCCAAGTGGTGACGACAAACACGTGCACCAGATGGTACATAGAATTTATAACGATACAATAATAAATCTTTTATAGCACATGGTACAAGTAGACGTTCATTTTCAAAACAATTAACGAATATGCAGTGGCCAGATGTGTTTGCAGCACGTCTATATAAAGATGATGTGATTTTTGGTGCCGCTAATTGAACTGCTATTGGTCTTGAAGATGGAAGAGGAGGTGGCTCAGGAATATTGAAATCATCACTTGACACAGCATGTGCTACAGTAGGACGATTTGAATCATGCTGCTGTTGCCTCTGTACTTCTCTCATAGCTGATCTCCAACATGCAGCACATACACGTTCCATTCTGGAAACCTAAAAAAAATAAGGTGCTTAAATATTTTTTCTGTTAGCCCAAGTAGACAGATTCTGTATCAGACACTCCATATTTTCAATAAGATACTAATAAATATTTACCAAGTGCAGTGGAACCAGTCTCATTAAAATGTTTCTTTCTTGTCGATCATGTCGCACAGGGTATGTTCTTGGTGCTCGTAAGATAGAATTTCCACAAGGAAAGCAGATTATTCTATGTCCAAGAGCAGGCAAAGGCATAGCACTTCCTTCGCTCATTGTGTTAACTCGATTTTGAAGCAGTCCAAAACATTCGGAGCAAATTATACTTCCTGGAGACAGCTGCAAACAAAAAAAATATATTTTAAATGAAATAAAAAAGGTCATTAGAATATAGTATAATAGAATGAGCAAAGGAATGTCACAATCACCGACTTCAAGTCGTAACTGATTGGGCCGCACAACATAATTATATTTTGTGCTTACAGCACGGAGTGCTTCCAATTTCAGCATTGTGACATTGATTTTATGCTATCATTTGTCTATAGTTTTTAATATGTGATTTATAAAAAGCAAAAATTAAAATATAAAAACGAGAGAATGACTGGGTAGGTTTAAACTGTCTGAGAAATCAAGAAATAGACTGATAGGTATGAAAACGTTAATAGAATGTGCTTACCTGAGTAGGAGTTATCCATGACTGTAACACATTGATCATTTGAGTAGTAGCTTGTTCCAAAGAATACCTGCATTGGTTTCTTAGGATTGCAAAAAAACAGTTGATACACCGGTTTCGCCGGTCGATTGTTCTTGTTGTCGGTACCTCACGCGAAGTGGTCGACATTTTCAGTAGTCGCTAAGTAGTACAGTACAGTACAGTACAGTACAACAAAATACGAATCACACACAAACTTCAAACAAAGTGAAAACTTCCTGGCGTAAAAACGTCCTGGCGTAAGATTCACAATTTCACATCAAAGTTAGCGATAGTGATTGAAAACAAGAAATAACAAATAGTTACAATGAATAACAGAATTACTGTGGAGAGTAGGACTCGATCAACACAAAAAAACTGTAATACTTAAATCGCAATAAACAAACTTAGCATGCACCACGCGCAATTGACATTGTACTTTTTGGACACCAATGTTGGCACTTTAGATTTTAAATGAAAATCGATTACTCAAATAAATAGACTCGACACATAATTATTTCAAGTGACTGATTTAGTTCTATAATCATTAATTTATTAAAAAGGTTCGATTTATATCAAACCGAAGCAAGATAATTAAAAAAAAATCTATGCAATCATTCATATACAATGTATCGTTAGCCAACAAAGTGAAATTGCTTTAAAAAGTTTTGAAAGCAAAATAATAAGACTACTGTGTGTGTGTGAAATACTAATTATTTCACACCACAGTAGTATCATCTCGCTTTATTATTTATAAAAACCCCGCGATTTACCTTTCCAATGACTTTACATTTATATTAATTTGTAATCGTATACAAAAAAAAACGATTAGAGTTGTCAATATATTTACTTATTTTGATTATGGCAACACTTTAACGTAAGAATAGCCGGCAGTAGGTAATTCATTTTATCAAAACAATTTCATAAATTATTAAGTTTACAAAATAAACCCCTATACAAAATTGGCACTCTAAATGCAGAATGACTTCAAAAATAAAGAAAATAATTGTAATATAATTTTTATCTTGGTGCATGAGAAAAACCAGTACCGTTGATGGTCATGATCCTTTCATTCACAAAAAAGATAGATTACCATAAACAAATGTCAAGGCAAGCCAATAATTTGTGTCTCAGAAGACATAGAACGAACTATGGAAAAAAGAGTATTTATTTGATGGGGCAAAACATTACAATGACTTACCTAAAAATATAACAGAAGCAAAATCTCTCTTTACTTTTAAAAGATTACTAAAGAGCCACATTTTAAAGGATTTTTCATTAATAACAGCTTAATATTAATTTAAGTAGTAGCAAATACTAATTTACATTGTAATACAAATGCGTACAACACACATACAGTTTAAAATACAACAACAACAAACAATGTTACTAAACAATTAGTCATATTTGAATATAATACACATAAATTACATAACATATACACTATCTAACGCGCTCACATACGTCTAAACAATATTAAATATATATACGAGTACAAATATATGTACAATATGCAACACACATACCGTTTTCAAAATATTTGTTATTAAAAAATTGGTCATATTTAAATATAACACATAAAGCATAAAAAACACACTACCTAACACGCTTAAACATTTAAACAAAAATAATATACAGGTAAATAGGTACACTATGTTTTAACATACCTACATAAAAGTATGTCTAAATAAATATACTTACAAACAATCTTCTTCTTCTTCTACCTGGCGTTAATCCCGGCTATTGCCAGGGTCCGCCTTCCTACTTAGCTTCCTCCACTTTGCCCGATCTTGAACATCCTTCTCAGTTAGGCCATTGGCTCTCATGTCGGACTTAACGACGTCCAACCAGCGCTTGCGAGGGCGACCACGGGACCTAGCCCCAAGAACAGCCATATTCATGCATCCCCGACCAACGTACTCCATAGGGCGGCGCATGATGTGGCCATACCATCGCAGACGACACTCTTGCAGTTTTTCCCCCACGTCACGGACACCAAAACTACCTCTGATGAAAGAGTTGCGTATGCGATCGGATCGCGTTACGCCACTCATCCACCTCAGCATCTTCATCTCCGTGACGCGAAGCTCCTGGGTGTGTCTGCTTAGTGCTGGCCAACATTCACCGCCGTACAGTAGGACAGGCCGTATGATGCATTTATATATCTGCCCCTTGAGCTTAGGAGGCATTTTGCGGTCGCATACAACGCCCGTTACCTCGCGCCACTTCGCCCAAGCCGCGCCTATACGTGCTTGGACATCGTCGTCCACATTGCCAGACTCGTGCAGCACGGATCCAAGGTACCTGAACGTATCGGACTTTCTGATCAGGTCCGAACCTATTCGGATGAACCTATTTGAATCCGTGCCGCCACAGGACATGTACTCAGTCTTCGCCACATTTAGTCTCAGACCACCGTTTTCAAGCGTGTCCTTCCAAATGTTGACTTTGCGCTCTAGATGGGCTTTGTTCTGATTAACGAGGGCGATGTCATCGGCATACATCATTAGCCATGGGGGCTTATCTAAATATACTTACAAACAATAATAATTTAAAAATACGTATTAGACACTACCACACCAACAACTATATTTCATATATTTACAAGATTAATGCATTCATAAAAACTCAAGTAATCATAATAAATATTTTTCTGGGTAGTTGGGTATATATTATAATAGGGTTCATAACATAACAAAAATAAGTAAACACAAATTAATTTAAGCGACTGTTTCACTAACAATCACTGTGTCATGGGCCTTAATAAACATCTTTTGTATCCCACAACTCATGCGCACCTACCCGCAGTGTCGATGCGAGTATCTGACGTCGACTACCAACTTGGTTTTGAGTGAACATTGCTTTTTTTTTCTACGGCTACCCCTTTGTTATTGAATGCTAATGTTATTTGTTGTTATTTGTCATAGTAACTAACTCGCTACGCTAATCGGCTTTATGTAATTTTTAGTTAAAATATTGTATTTTCTCCATAAGTGATTGTAAATCTTTTGAGAAAATAAATGTCTAAAACCGTATTTTTCACATTTTCATAATCTGTTTCAGCTGTAATACCGGTTACTCAGGAGAGCGGTGTGAGGTCTCCGCGTGTCACGAGTACTGTTTAAACGACGGCGAATGCTCCCTGAACGAGGAAGATGACCCTGTCTGCCAATGTGCTGGTAACCACGAGGGAGCGAGATGTGAAGCTGATGTAACTGATACTACTCCTACGTACGACTTAGCGAAAAGAAACCTAACTGTGGCTGATTTATTGTCGATTTGGGGAAAACGTGCCTCAAGAACGTTCGTTGCATTTGAGGTACAACCTTAATTATTTTGTTATAATGCTTATTATCGTCCTGGTGGTTATTGCAAACCTTGATTTTGCTCCGTGTGTGATTTTTATCCAGCGTTCCCAGAACGAGAAGATGTATTTCGAGTGTATGTAGATGTGTATGTCAGTACTGTCTGCGACGCACAACTTATTTTTGAAGTTTTCTTTTGTCCATGCCATTGTCCATTTCTGTTATTATTTTTTACTTTTTTTCGTATGTCAAACTGTCAGTCAGTTTTGTGCCGGACTTCACGCCATAGACAAATATTGCAGTGTTCTGTTTTGTCTGTGGAGTGACCAGACCCTCGTAATAGGCTAATGTCCGGTCCTGACATAGTTGGAGATTTATATTATAGTAGATTTAAGGTAGTAATTACTTCATTTTAATTTTGTGTTTTGTGCGGCATTTCTGGCAGAATAAACGTACTTTCTTTCTTTCTTTTCATTACTGTAATTTATGTTGTCACCCAAAAAGACTAACTATCTAACTAACGCTACCTATTTTTTGTTTTATAATTCTATTTGGAAAAATTAAAGATGTAAACTTTTATATTCTACACACGTAACATGTACAAAATTTAAGAATTATGACTGTAAAGCAGTTCCAATTTTACTAGGTGAAATAACTGTCACGGCGACTCCAATTATTTGTTATTTATTTTCTTATCAACTCGTTCAATAAAAAAGTGATGCACTTTAAATATAACAGAAGCTTTGGTTCGCCACATAATACAGGTTTTTCATTTAATATTATTTATATATCCAAAACAAAGACTTTTACAAAGCTCTTTCTTCCATTTCTCCTCTTTGAGCTTCTGCCCGCGACTACGTCTGCGCTGACTTTAGAGCTAGTGCCGGTGTGTGGCTGGTTCTTTGCCTAGGCATAGCGTTCCTTCTAACTTTTTTTGCTGAACCCCTCAGGTAAGAGCGTTATTTTTAATATTTATTATAGGCACGGCAATGCATTGTCATAATTATGGTCACGTGGTAGTTTGTGAGTCTTTACCGCTCGTTCATTCAACCCCGGAAATACTTCTTGATAAATCAAAATTGGTCAACATCTAAAACATCAATAGTCACTGAACAGCTTTGGGCTCAAAATGCGGTAAACAGATCAAAGTAACAGAATTCGATATTTTTTTGTTAAATTGCTATTCTAGTTCACCGACTTTTTCTTGTTATTCCACACAAGATGCACTCAGGCTGGTTTAAGTTGCATTTTTTTTTTCAACTAAATTTTTTTATTTGAAAACTATGCGGTGTCCCAAGACTTCGGTACAAAGAAGGGAAGTACCTTAAATATCTACTAAAAATAAATGTTAAACATGGTCTTTCTTTTCTAGATAATATTATGTTATTTAGAAGAAGTAAATGTATTATGATTGAGCTTTTCTATCAGTAAAGTAAAATTATCCCTTTTTACATTTAGTGGGTTCGATTCCCGGTTCAGACAAGCGATTATATAAAGTTCTTTAAATTCAGTTCGTATTGTTATTAAAATAAAAATGAATTCTTCATTAGATTTTTTTTAAGTACTTAAGGTACTTTCCCTCCATGCGGCAAAGTTTTGGGACGCCCTGTAGGTATATGAACGATCAAGAAGAATGTCAAAATGCTCTTTACTCCAATTGCATCGAATTCGAATGCTTGCATTCGAAGTCATGAAAGGAGCCTTATTTCTTAGGTATTATAAAGTACTTATACTAAAGCCTTATTATTCAGGAAGTACAAAGTTTTACTGGGCTCTGAACTGCTTAAAATAAGTCTCTACTAATACTTAGGTACATTTTCAACATAGTATTGTTGTTAAATCGGTCACTGTTCCCATAGACAACGACACCGCAACACCGACGAATGAAAATATGGTACACACAACCAACCAACATAATTATCTGTCTCCCTACATATATAACAGGAGCACCGATATATAACTATAAAATTGACATGTTTTACAATCTCCTATATCTTGACATATTAAATCATGAGTACGCATACATATTTGACAGCAATCGTAACTTGATACATGAGAAGTTCTCTTACTCTACAGGCAAAATCAACAAAAAAGGAATGAGAAATATAATTGACAGTATCATGAGTAACATACTTGTCGATCTACATCGATTTGGTCAGATCAACATACAAAATAATACTAACAGACTGAAAGTATTTCCGACAGTAACGAACAAAATGCAAGTCACTCAAAAAATTCAAACTTTTTTCGTATACAATAACATATATATCCTACAAATTATGAAGGTGACAGCCGGAGGACTTCAAAAATTTATTAAATTAATTTAAAGGAAGGTTTAATTACTTTCAAAATTACAATATAAGAAATCTTAGGTCTAGACTTGGACGATGCTAGTTCCGAAGTGCAAATTAATTATTACCGAAAAATATATTTCTAAATGATCGCGAAACGCGGATGCGGTGTCAGCAGGTTGGAAGTAGGTGGCCGATGGCTGCACGAGGCGTCGAATCAGCAGAGTCCGTGTGTTGCAATTTCGTATGGAAACATCCATTGTACGTAAATAGCTATCATGTCGCTATTCAGCCGATTTGGTGTAGGCAGGGCACGTAACACCTCCCCCCTCAGAACAGCAACTATTTGAGCAATTTCAGCGAGAATGTTGCTGGTACATTTTTCTTGATTTTAGGAGATTCTGCGTCTTCGTATTGATGATTTTCATCGCTTTCATCTGGCGATTGTGGCTTTCTGAGCTTTGTGCAAACATTATGCCGTCGTCGTATAGTGAGGGTAACGATCAGAACAGTTGCACCGAATATTACGACATATAGTGGGATAGTCGTATGGTAGATCGATTGGTCCAAGTTAGTGCGATCGATTCGTACGGGTTGATGCATTAAGATTTTATCTTCGATTTCATGTAGGCTTTTCAGGTGAAGTGAGTTTAACTTCAGATGTGGGATAGATTCGTTGACAATGTTCAGGTTCATGGGTATTTCGGTGATTTTCAGCGGTTGTCCTCTGATATGGTCATCTGTGTTGATTATAGTAAACTGCTCGGTGCGTAGTAAGCATTTGTGCGGAATGGTAGCGAGGTAGCTTCCATGTAGAGAGATGAATTTTTGACGTTCGCATTGTAGCTCGGTTCGGGTTGGTTGTGGAAAGGTTAGTGTATAGCGTCTGTCGTCCAGTTGCTCCATGGCTTCTCTGGTCAGCGGGAGCTTAGTGGGCAGGCATGTCTTCTGTAGAGATTGGTTAAAGATGAGACCTTGGATGCAGTCTAGATGTCCTCTCGTCGGTTGATGGTTGACTTCCTCTTCGCAGAGATGGAGCTGATTAAACTTCGGGCATTCAGCCTCTATGTACTTGAAAACTTTCCCGTTAGTTGCAATGAAAGGATATTCAAATTCAAATTCAAATTCAAAGCATTTTATTTCAAATAAACCATTCACAGGCACTTTTAAAACGTCAAGGTCGGTCAGTCAAAAACATGGAAGCTATTTGCACGTTCCAAAGCGTAGATCTCTATGGAGAAGAACGTGCAAGAAACTCCACGGACACTCTTTTAAATCATGTTCTGGTTTTACAAAATTTCAAGTTACATATACTTGTTGCTTCTGCATGTGAGGACAATGCAAAGGAAAAAAAAAGGGCTTATTATAAGAATTTTAAATATAAAGATTAAAATAAGCCAATGGCAGTTAAGAGATGACCAGTCTCAACCGACGGCGCCTGTTCACGAACATGACGCGTGTATCGGCACCCTTCAGCTCAACCATTTCGAAGGGAACCGAATGATCAAACCCACGCGCCGCCATCAGCGAGACATTTGAGTGAGCATGACATGCTCTCAACCACCATGCTCGTTCATGTCCAACAAGTAAAACTATAACTACTCACATAAAATGTAAATGGTTTCATGGTACTCACATTTACAAAATTTGAAAAATATGCTTCTACTTTACACAAAACTATGGTTGTCAATGACCAAATAATGAAAAATAAATTAATAAAGAGAACGATTAAGATCTTACATCAAAAAGAATAAATAAGTAATTAATATAATAATATAATTTGTATGTAAATAAGAATAAATAAACGAAATAATGTAAGAACCTCTAAAAGGAGCGAGCATCTCTTCCAAATATAAAAACATAGAAACCTAAAAACCTGGACCTAAGCAGCTGTGACTGTGGAGCAGGACCAGCATTTAGCCAAGCGTTTTTATCGAGGATATAATCTTCCAGTTTATAATACGCTTGTCTACATAAGAGGAATAAAGGTGTACATAAACTTATTGGGAACTATTGCTAATCTATATAATTCAAACTTATCAGGGGAGATAATTGGGACTTTAAATATGATAACTATTCTTTTTCCTGTAAAGTAATAGCCAGGTTTTATAACTGTATAGTATTCTCTTAGATCTGCTTCTAGCAATTGGTCTGAACCGTATATAAATCTTAATCGTTTCGTCATATTACCTAAAGTGTCTATGCTTAAAGTACTATGGTGAGTGCTCGATGCACGTATAGAAGCTAAGGTATCTTCTATACTAATTATCTCTAAGAATAAATCATCTGTATTATCGCTAATGATAGCTAACAACTGAGCAAACTTTGCGTATCTTATTAGATCATTTAGCGGAAGCTCTCTTGATTGCTAACGATTTTTGATAATATGTCACTGTATCTAGTCATCCAGACTTTATTAAGACTTATATGCTCATTTACCTCCGATAATATCTTGTCATCATTATTTTCTAAAAGTTTAATGGCATTATTGTAAGTTTGGGCATCCGATTGATCTAAGTTACCAGTTATGCTTTTTATAACTGAACCTAAACCGTCTATGAGACCTCTTTTGCTACGACCGGGTTCTAATGTTTTTAACTGAGAATTAATTTTATCTAATTTATTAGATAAGTGGTTAATTTGAAGTTCATATAAAAGGAACGTCTGGTTGTCTGATTTGGTTTTAAAATAGTCTAGTTGATTAATTACGGAGTGGAGTCTGTCTTCAATGTCAGTTAAGTCAATGTATTGTAGAAAAGAATGATAGTGCGTTATGAGTCTGGATTGTCCAAGGTTGAAAGGTAAGAGTCCGGGTCCATCATCTAAACTTTCAAGTTTTATCTCGAGCGCCAGCGTTGTGTGAACGATCATCGCCAGTAGTATCCTGTTACAAGTTTGCGGTCTTAGGGATACGTTTGAGTCGGGATTTTGCTACGGGACCTTTCTTTTTAGATGTATAAATATGAATCGGAAGGTCGGCTAGTACGGTGTCATGAGTATAACGCGGGGCTAATTTTTGTCGACTGGCTAATGGGTTACTTATGAAGATTTTCTGTTCTGGTTGGTATTCTACTTCGGGCTCTCTGTCCTTATTCCTGTTTTGTATGATATTTGTTCGGTCAGAAAGTGTAAAGTCGTTGATAAAGTCATATACAGTTTTCATCTGGTCTCGGTGATTTAGGATATACTGTTGCATAAGATGTTCGGTCATGTCAATGTCAAGTGAAATGTCTCTTGGGTCGAAATGTCCTCTAATTATGTCATGGGGTCTGTACTTTGTGAAACTGTGGATTGTGCTATTATAAGCTAATATAGCATAAGGCATGAGGTTGACCACGGGTTCATCTTTCTGACGTAATTATAAGATGCGTAGATGCTCTAGTAACGTAGAGTGAAATCGTTCAACTATTCCATTATCATTAGGGGAATAAGCTAGTGTTCTATGGTGGTTAATTTTACGCATTCTAGTAAATTCGGAAAATAATTGATTTGTAAATTCAGTACCGTTATCGGTCACTATAGTACCTAAGCGGAAGACCGTGATGTGTACAATAGTTTAAAACTGCTTGAAGAATGCTAATTGCTGTGCCATCTCGTATGTAGTATGCTTGTCCGTATTTTGAGAAAGCGTCTACTACTGTGAGGTATTTTTCATTTTGGGCTGTAAAAAGGTCCATATGTACTAACTCAAAAGGTTTGATTGCCGGAGGCACTAAATTTAGTTGAGGTCTAATTGGGTTCCTATCATACTTTGATTGTCCACAGATTGTACATTCATTTATGTATTTTGTGATATCGTCCCTCATCTTGGGCCAATAATATTTCCGAGAAAGAGCAAGATGACATTCGTTTATCCCTCTGTGATTGGTTTTCCCCTCATGATAGTTTTTTATGATCTGTTGCTGCTTTAAATATTCCTTTAGATCTTCTAGTTCTAATTTTGTTAGAACTAGGTTCATAGCTAAGCTTTTAAAGTTTCTTTGGATAATAGGTATGATTGAATACATGCCTAGAGGCGGAGTTATTTTTAGGGCGGTTTTAACTTTAGGTTTAACATATTCTTTTATAGCGTTTACTACATCCTGTTCTAAGTTAGATTCTGAGACCTGAATATGTGTGCGAGTATGTGTGTCAAAAGGTTTAGTGGCTGTCGTTCGTTTAAGGTAGGGAGAGTTACTAACTATAGTTATACATATTTGTCGGTGGAATTTATTTAAGGGTTCGTCGGTGATAGGAACTTCTAAAATAGGGTTTTCAGTGCTAGTGTGAGCAGTGGCTGTCGTAGAACCTGTTCGAGAAGGTCGTCGCTCTGAAGGATTGGCTAACATTGACTCAGTCTCCTCGTTATTAATTTCTACTCGGGATAATGCGTCAGCACTAGTGTTGTACTTTTCCTTTTTGTAGACTATAGTGTAATCATATTCACTTAACCTAAGTCTCCACCTAGTCAACCTTTGGTTGGGTTCCTTCAAGTTCATTATCCATTGTAACGGCTTGTGGTCTGTGTATATTTTGAATTTACGACCGAATAGGTATGGCCTGAAATATTTTGTTGCCCAAACTATGGCTAAAAGTTCTTTTTCAATAGTGCTATAATTGGTTTCACTGTCATTTATTTGAGGCGTAGCAGATAGGTTTACCTGAGCCGATGCTGCCTTGCGAGAGTACAGCGCCTATAGCAACGTTTGAAGCGTCCGTTGTTAATATAAACTCTTTAATGAAGTCGGGATATTGTAAGATGGGGTCGTTTGTCAGTAAGCTCTTGCATTTGTTAAAACAGTCAATGTATTCGGAGTCAAAAGTAATTTTATTAGTCTTTTTAAGGCATTTCGTCATAGGCTTAGTGATGCGGGCAAAGTCTGGGATGAATTTTCTGTAGTAGCCTAATAGTCCTAGGAATTGTTTGATTTCCTTAGGTGTCTTTGGTAAGGGGTATTTTTCTATTGCTGCTATTTTATCAGGGTTAGGTTTAACACCTTCGCCACTGATTATATGGCCCAAAAACGCGGTTTCTAATTTCAAAAACTCAGACTTATCCATCTGGATTTTGAAGTTAGATTCCTGCAATCTTTTAAATACTTTCTCTAGGTTAACCATATGCTCTTGTAATGATGTACTAAATATGATGACGTCATCGAGATACACGAGGCAGATCTCATTTTGCAAGCCTCTGAGCACATTGTCCATTACCCTTTGAAAAGTAGATGGAGAGTTCTTCAATCCCATGGGCATACGCAAGAACTCAAAGTGTCCATGTTCTACGTTGAATGCTGTCTTAGGAATGTCTTCTGGATGCATCTCGCATTGATAAAAGCCTGATGCAAGATCTAACGTGCTAAAATACTGGCATTTACCAAGCTTGTCAAGTATGTCATTGATGTTAGGAATCGGGTATTTGTCGTCTACAGTCTTGTCGTTCAGTTTACGAAAATCTACTACTATGCGCCACTTTTGTTTGCCTGATGCGTCTGCTTTCTTAGGAACTACTCAAATAGGTGAGCTCCAGGCTGATTCGGAAGGTTGTATAATACCTTGATCTAGCATCTTAGTTATCTGGTCTCTAACTTCTTGTCGATGCACAAAAGGGTAGCGGTAGCTTTTAGTGTCGACGGGAAGTTCGTCAGTCGTTCGAATACGGTGCTTGATTTTATTTGTAAAAGTCAAAGGCTCTCCCTCAACATAGAATACATCAGTAAAACGGGCACATAGAGTCTCTAAGTTAGTTTTATCCTCAATATTTAAATGATCTGTACGCAATCGAGATAAAACCTCTTTAACGTGCGTAGGGTCTTGTTCGGTGCTCATGCACTCAGTACTAAATATATCGGCTTGTAAAGGTCGGTCAAATGCAATAGTCAGGTCATGTTCCGTCGGGTTTTCAATTTCTACAATTCCAGTACGGTCAGTAATGCGAGTAATGCACTCGTGAATAATGCAATTACAGTAATTTTGCTGAGCTATCGAAACATCGCCATCTGGACAATATATAGGGATATTCACTAGTTTTGATGAGTTAGCGGGAATTGTTTCTTGACTATTTGATCTTCTACACTGATATAAATGTTTCGGAATCGTTGTAAAGTCAGTAATTAAATAATTATTTTTAAGATCAATCTGTGCTCCGTCAAGTTAATCTAAGCCTATTAGACCATCAAAATAGTTATGAAATCTATAGATAAAAAAATTTACATTCACATATTATTTACCATATTATTTAATTCTGCAAAGTTCGGTACCGTAATAGAATGTTCGTGCGTACTAGTCACACGAGCGTTCGTTACTTTGAAGGGATCAAAGTTTAAAGGGATAAGTGAAAAATATGGTTCGACTGCCTCGGGACTAATAAAAGACTGATTAGCTCCGGTATCTACTAATAATTTAAGTGGCGGGTCTGATATCTGTATGTAACGTAGTTCCCTTTTAGAATGGACATTTAGGTCCATTTTAATTCTGTTTGATCCTTCTCCTTGCGAAAATCCTGATCAGCATTAGAAGTAGCGGATGGTTGTGCTTCTACTAAGCATTTTACGTTATTTAATTGGTCCGGTACATTTAAATTATTTTCGGGGTTAGTCTGCTGATAGTCATAATAAAAGTCAGAGTCGTAAGGCTCACAGAAATAGTAATAGTCAGGTAATTCGTAGTAATAGTCGGGGTAATTGTAAGTGTCATAGTAATCGGTCATTTCCTTAAAATTCATTTCGCGAGTTTTGAAGTAGTTACTAGGCGGTGGGTTGCCTAACCTACGCCAATCATGCACTGGTAGTGGTCTCGGTACGAAATGACTAACACCGCTCATCGGTTTCGGACCGGTATTTTGCGTTTGAGGGTTCCTATTTTGTAATTTAAACGCGTCACTTTGGGTGTTATGAAAAGCTCAAGTGGCTGCAAAGAAGTTGGGGATTCTGGCTAAGGTGAGACGGTACTTCACGCCGGAACAGCTGCTCAAACTCTATCAAGCGCAAGTTCGATCGTGTATGGAATACTGCTCTCATCTTTGGGATGGATCTGCCAGATACCAGCTTGATGCCCTTGAGTCAATTGAGAAACGAGCCAAGAGGATCATCGGCAATGAGAGGCTCGTCGCGTCGAAGCTCCAAAGTCACACAAGTCACGTGAACATCGACGACGAGTTGCTAGCCTGTCGGTTTTTTACCGGTTGCATTTTGGGGAATGTGCGACGGAATTGCATAATTTAATTCCGCCAAGCCCGTTCCATCATCGGACCACAAGACGAACGGCGATGCGCCACCGGTATATGGTGGACATCCCACCCATACGCACAAAACGTTTTGGGAACACATTCATAGTGCGTACAGCTAAGGAGTGGAATTCCCTGCCGGAGTCTGTGTTTCCTGATAGCTACAACCTGGGAGTCTTTAAATCAAGAGTGAATAGGTTATTTCTAGGCAAGCGTGCTCCATCTTCGACCACATCCTCGCTTACCATCAGGTGAGATAGTGGTCAAACGCGTGCCTATCAATAGTAAAAAAAAAAAAAAAAAAAAAAAAAAAATATATTCGGCGGAGACGCACGAAACATTTATTGAGTACGGCTAAACATATTAGGGGCCCGTTGAGGTACCTGATTGTGCTGGAAGGGTGGCCTCCACTGCTGCGGCTGCTGCTGCTGCGGCGGCATTGGCATAGGTTTATGCCAGCTGAGGCCTGGGCTAGGAAAGCTAAAAAGTTTCGGTATGGTCATAGGGACCGCGGATGGCATTCTATGGGTTGACTGCGTTTGCTGTGTCGGGTTACGTCGCACTCTCATTACGTTGCTGTAGATACATGAGATTCATTTCCTGTTGCACAAATTCCAGAGCCTTTTCAATGGTTTCGGGTCTCATACATCGGATACGTGACCCTAGAGGTTCCTTAAGGCCTCTAACGTAGGATTGTAGAGTTAGCTTTTTATAAAGATCGCGTTTTGCTTCGATTGTCGTTCCTACATTTTCGTGCAATGAAACATAGGTCATTATAGTGCTAAAAAGGGTCTGGCATTTGTCATAATACTCTTGCGGGGTGCTACTTCCTTGTGTCAGTAAAGACATGTCATTATAAAGAGCGGTCTCATCCCTTTGGTCTGAAAAATTATTGACTAACGCGTCACGGATCCCTTGCCAATTATCTGCTATGCCATTGGAATTAATAGTTGAAGCTGCTGGTTCGGTGATTTTATTCAAGATGCCGTTTATTAGACATAAATTAGTTAACTCGTAACTCGGGTCATTTCTTACATATTGTATTACGAGCTGATCACATATTTTAATAAATCGGGTTAGAACATTCGGATTGCCATCAAAATTTGGAATTGCGCGCAAAGCGTTGTAGATAGTATCGGGGTTAAGTGCCATATTGTTACTATCAAATAGGAAACCTAAATCTAAATTATCAGATTCCGTAAACCTATTTAAATCTACTTCTCTAATCCTATTTATCTGTCTGGAGGAGACAGATTTATTCCTGGTTTCCCTTGGATGAAAATTTTTGATTTAATATAATAATATATGGGTATGAGGAAGGACAAGGAAGCAACACTTAAAGAAAGTTTTAAGGACTTACATATACATGGTTTTCTCGTTGTATCGATGACTGGATACGTCCTCAGCTGCGTCTTCTCTAGTTCGGATATTCGACAAGGTAGGTACTTGGAAATACCGACAGTGACTATCGGCGTTAGCAGATTAACGATTTTTGGAAATTTATACCGCGCCGCGCACTGCCTCGAATATCCTACCGACTGCGCCGATTATGAAGGTGACAGCCAGAGGACTTAAAAAAAACCGAAATTAATTTAAAGAAAGGTTTAATTACTTTCAAAATTACAATATCTATAGGAAATCTTAGGTCTAGACTTGGACGATGCTAGTTCCGAAGTGCAAATTAATTATTACCAAAAAATATATTTCTAAATGATTGCGAAACGCGGATGCGGTGTCAGCAGGTTGGAAGTAGGTGGCCGATGGCTGCACGAGGCGTCGAATCAGCAGAGTCCGTGTGTTGCAATTTCGTATGGAAACAGCCATTGTACGTAAATAGCTATCATGTCGCTATTCAGCCGATTTGGTGTAGGCAGGGCACGTAACATACACCAAAATATTGCCGGACTCCTAAACAAAAGTGATCTTCTCAATGTCTGTTTTGAAGAGCTGAAAAGTAAGAAAAACCTATCGATGTTGTGTGTATTACGGAACACTTTATGACGCCTGTACAAGAAGAATTATCAAATATGCCTAACTATAACAGAGCCATAAGTTTTTCAAGAGAATGTAAAAGAGGTGGTGCATGTGTATTAACAAAAATTGGACATCACTATAAAGTGATCAATTTAAACGATTACTGTATAAAAAGTTGATTGAATTTTGCGCAATTGAATTAACCAAACATGGTATTATTGTTGTATGTATATATATATAGGATTGCAAATTCTGACTTAAATACTTTTTATGACAAATTAGAATCAATTCTTCATCTAATATGCTTTCAATGTAATAAAAAGATTATCGTTTGTGGGGACTTCAATATAAATACATTAAAAAGAAATAAACAGACCCTAGATTTTGAATATATTCTTTTAAGATATAATTTACAATTGCAACTCTCTCAACGAGGCACGGAGTAATCTCGGTATATTAAGATGGTCACCCATCCACAGACCAACCTTGGCAAGCGTTGATTAACCTTAAAGATCGACCCGTGCGGCTGTTATTATTTAGCCACGAGCTCCTTCTCTCCTCCTCCTCCTACGAGTTGTACGTAATACCTTATGTATAAGAAAACTCGAAGTAAACGTTCTTTTTATATTAGGTATAGCAAAAATTATGGACTATGCCTTTAAGAATACACTTAAATGTTTATAAGATAATTAATGATTGAAAAAATTATTTACGGATATTATTTTTATACAAAAATAGAAGAAGAATCCGAAAAAAACACAAAAACTTGAGAGGTGTCAAGGGACACCCGGATGGAACGAAGTTCCTACGCCGCATGGCTTACAACTATAGCAAAAAGTGTCGTTACAACTTTTGGTCTTAATGTGTCGTTACAACTTTTGGTCATAATATTTTCCGTCTAGCCCCCTTTCTCAACGCGCGAATTGTAATTAAACTAGAAACATAACTGTGTTTTACGACTTTCATCCTTTTCCCTAAGATGGTATCGTATCGTTGGCAACTAATGACCCACTGTTTCTCATCTCAATCAGTCCCTATTGAGATGAGAAATTCTATTCCATTCCATTCTTTCCATTCCATTCCATTCCATTCCATTCCATTCCATTCCATTCCATTCCATTCCATTCCATTCCATTCCATTCCATTCCATTCCATTCCATTCCATTCCAATCCATTCCATTCCATTCCGGTCCATTCCATTCCATTCGCACAGCTTACAATAGCTTACTATAGCAAAAAGTGTCGTGACAACTTTTCGTAAGAATTTTTTCCGTCTAGCCCCCTTTCACAACGAGCGATAAGGAACTTCGTTCCAAAATAAATTTTAACAATATGGATCTAAAATACGAGAACTGCCATTTTGGTGTGACTATACCTAATTACCAATGATTAATTTGATGTGTACAAAAGACACTCGCTCGAATAATCATGAAGTTCTGTTTGGGGAAGTCCGATATGAATTTCAAAAAATGATGACTGTGACGCAATCCCAATTTCACTTAGTGAAATAACTGTCACGACGACTCATCGTATTTCATTTTGTAATTTCTTTTGTACCTTTTTTTATTTCTTTGTTCCTTCATTCAATAAATAAAACATTCATCTAAACATAAAATTTATTTATTTCCTTAAACGCCGCCTGCCTGATGGAATGTCCATCGACAAAAATTATGAACGTCCATGTCTAAGCCTATTCTCTCCATCATCATCAGCCTATAATAGTCCACTGCTGGACATAAGCCTCTCCAAGTGCATGCCATTTGGCTCAATCTTCGGCAACTCTGTAATACAATGTTTTCTAAATTTTTATTGCTATTACAGAAGTTCACCTTCTTCGTGAAAAATGTTTCAGTGACAACACAATCTATTTTTTGGCAACATTTGTCTATCTGTTAGTTCAAATATAAATGACGAAATTCAGAAAGTCTGTTATTTAATAATAATAATATTAACTTAAATCCCTGGGTTAAAGAAATTCTGGTACCTACGTAAGGGCGCTTTCAAATTAGTCGCTAAGTGCCGCGCGGCATCAGCGCAACAGCAACGCGGCTGTCGCGCTGCTTTGTTCAATAAACGAAAAGTGCCGCGCGTTTGTTATTTGTATGGATGCTCTTAAGCGAGCTATTTGGAACCATCAGCCACGTCCCCAGACAGTGCCAGAGCTCAGGGAAGCCGCTATTCAAGAATGGGACAGGTTACCCCAAGAAATGCTGGATAACTTGATCCTCAGCATGCCCAGGAGAATCTCCGCATGTGTTCGAGCCAGGGGAGGAGATATATTATATTGAATATAAACCTTTTATTAATAAATTGTTGTTTAAGTTTGGTTAAACAGTCTTTTTCTTTCTATCAAATTCCTGTTACAATAACAATCTGATTAATTACTCAATTTATATTAATTAAAAATAGTTTTATTTTTTAATTTTTTTAATTGAAAAAAATATAACAGCTTATGCTAGTGATCGCAAACTTTTTTTGATGTGTGAACACATACACAGAAAACACTACACAAACAATTCTACAATAACATACACTATACCACTGTTGGCGCATCACATATGCGCGTCATGGACCACCGCGGGGACTGCGCGTGGTCGGGGTACCGAACCCGGGACAGCGGCGACCACTGCGCGTTCGCCACACCACTCAGCTCACAGACGCGCTCCGCTACGGGCATTTCTTTGTACCTTTTATCGATCAACGTAAATTATGGTATTATATTTATTTTGAAACAGTCCACTCTTTTATTTATATTTTTATTCCGACCGAGCCCAATCATAGAGGGGAGAGAGGAGAAAATAAGTACCAGTATTGCCGTAATTAACGCCGTCAACGTCGCGTCGTCGGTCGTCGTGTTCAGCTGCGCGAACTTTAACCGCTCGCAAGCACCACGCGGTGCGACCACGAAGAAAGAACAAGGAAATCGTTCCCAACGCAGCCTGCATTGTCATCGAGGGAGCTGATGTCATTCTAAGGGAGTATAATACTGTATTTGAGTGAGTCCGTTCCAATTAGTTAATTGCCTGCTTTCTTTTTCTTGCCGAAAATCGCTGATTCATCTTTCAATCGTTCAGTATTAACACAGTTTTTCAATACCAGTGCTTAGTAGTGTTTTCTATAACACTACTTGTTGCAACACGCATATTTAAAATCGATAACGCCTGGTCGTTAACTAATTCGCACTTTGTCAACACGTGTTTAGACGTTGACCTTGACACATATTCTCGATCCCATTCACTAACGCACATTTGTTTTGCAGTTTTTAATCTAATAAGCTCATTCGTATCAGTGCGTTCAACTGTTTATTTAACTTTACAATGGCAGATAAAACATTGATAAAGAAGCGTAGTTCAATAAAATCGAAGCTTACAATTTACAACAACTATTTAAATTTAATTAAAAGTAGTTCCGCAATATCTGAGTTGTAACGTTTAGATTTAGAGGAGCGTTTTAATAAATTTGATGCTAACCTTAATACACACCGAATTTGATGCTTTACAGACACAGATCGACGTCCGATGACGACGAGCCTGCGTTGGCTGAGCGTGAGGAATTCGACCGCCAGCTCTTCAACCTGGTGGCACTCACGCACAGCCTGCTCGGTGTCTCGGCCAGCGGTGCTGCGTCGGAGGCGGGCTTCAGAGACGCGGACTCAGGTGCACATGTTCCGTTTAGGAATTCTTTTGTTCGTTTGCCAAAAATAGATTTGCCTCACTTCGATGGGAACTACCAATGCTGGCTTGAGTTTAGGGATACCTTTGGGTCATTGATTCACGATAATTCTGGCATAAGTGATATTAACAAGTTCCACTACTTACGAGTTTCACTCCAGGGAAATGCGGCTTTAATTATTAAAAATATTGACTTTAAAGCCCATCATTATAATCTTGCGTGGGACCTGTTGTGCGAACGTTACAATAAAAACCAACTTCTAGTAAAAAATCATTTTCAGGCTTTGTTTGATGTCGAACCCATAACAAAGGAGTCAAGTGTTTCCATCAGAAACCTTGTTGATATTATTAATAAAAATATCAGGGCACTAACTACATTAAAAAGGCCCACTCAATACTGGGACGATATTATTATCTATTTTATGGTTAAAAAATTGAATTTACTACTCTGTCAAGAAAGTACCGGGAAAAGATCAATAATACACAAAATGTCTGTTATTCATCCAAATTTATTTTATCACCTTCAAAGTATGCTCCTTTAGAAACGATACACTTGCGCCAACGAATAATCCATTCATCAAAACATTTTTTAAACGCTGCTTCCGGAATTGAGTTCAGTTCTCGCCGCGAATTCTCCTTTATGTCTTCTATCGATTGAAAACGGGTGCCACGAAGTGGTAATTTGAGTTTAGGAAAAAGAAAAAAGTCAGCAGGAGCCATATCTGGTGAATATGGTGGTTACTGGATGGTATTTATTGAGTGTTTAATTAAAAATTCGTTCACAATGATAGCCTTGTGCGAAGGCGCATTGTCGTGGTCCCATTCAATCCAAGAATTTTCTTTCCACAAATCTGGCCTTTTTCGTCGAATTTGCTCTCTTAAACGCCGCATAACGCTCAAATAATATTTTTTATTTACCGTTAGACCTTCCGGTAAGAATTCAGAGTGCACAACACCGCGATAGTCAAAGAAAACAGTCAACATGACTTTGACTTTTGATCGACTTTGGCGTGGTTTTTTCGGTTTCGGTTCAGTTGGAAGGCGCCACTCCGAAGCTTGTTGACTAGTTTGCATGTCAAACTCGTAAACCCACGTCTCGTCACCAGTAACAATGCGTTTCATGAATGTTGGGTCCGAACTGACTCGTTCTAGCATGTCCTCAGCAACTTTCATGTGTTTGAGATTTTGAAAAAAAATTCAGATCTTTTGGGACTAGCCGAGCAGCAACATGTTTCATACCCAAATGATTAGTTAAAATGGTACGGATCGACTGGTGAGATACAGAAAGTTCGCGGGTATCTCTCTCAGAGTTGAATGGGGATTTTCAGTCACTATTTCCTTCACTTTTGCGATGTTAACTTCAGTTGCAGACGTTGACGGCCTACCAGAGCGAGGCAAATATTCCATCACATCTCGACCGCTTTTGAACGCTTTGAACCACTCATAAGCACGAGTTTTTGATAAAGTCGATTCACCGTAAGCCTTCTGTAACATTTTCAGTGACTCCGAACACGAAATTCCATTGGCGATGCAAAATTTAAGACAAACTCTTTGTTCGATATTTTTGTCCATTATGAAATTCGCAATACACACTATATATGATATTACTAAAACCAGGACTGTATTTAATATAAATAACAGATGCAACTCAAACTCCGCGCCAAAATGGAAAACAGTTGTGCCAATCTAACAACTACAAAAAAACAAAAATTTGAATTTGGAACCATACACAAATCATCCATTCCCGATACTTTTTTGACTGAATGTAACAACAAATCGCGATTGGGAAGAACATAGAAATAATACGTATAAAGGTGATCCTACTTTAACACAATTTTGTTCTTTTTTAAGCAGGAAAGCAGATTGGTTAGAATCAGTGGAGTCTAATCATATTACTTCAGAAACGAAAACTATTGTCGCCTTAAATAATAGTCATTCTAACAAAACTGATTCTAAACAAAATAGAAAATTGGATAATATTAATAAAAAGAGGAAATGTGTATGTGAACATACTTTGTTTAAATGTGAATCATTTAGAAATTTGTCCATAGAAAATCGCAAACAAAAGGCAATGCACAATTGTATTATACATGTTTGTATTAATTGCTTACGCTTTGGACATAATTCTAAGAACTGTAAATTTTCAAAGTGCAATTATTGCAAAACAAAGCACAATACGCTTTTGCATATGGAAAGTAACGAGCCCAAACTTGTTTCCGATGCATTGCCTTCTGCCATGCCTTCTGCACTGCCTTCTGCTTCGCCTTCTTCAAATGTTGTGCTTTCAACCAATACCATGCAGCTTGCTACTTCTGCGCATGTTTTACTGTCCACAGCTATGGTGAACGTGACTGGCGTGACGGGTAAGAACTACACAGCGCGCCTACTGCTGGACAACGGCAGTATGGCGAACTTTGTCACACAGAGCTTATCAGAGAAGCTGGGTTTGTTACGACGCGGTACGAGGCATCGCATCAAGGTAACGGGTATTAATAATCACATATCCACCAGTACACAGTCTTGTCACCTCTCAATAGAGTCTTTATGCTGTGCAATGCTGTGCCTATACTGTAAATATCGAGTGTCACATTTTGCCTGAAATCACAAAGGTTCTACCGTCTTCATTTGTGCATATCAATCATGTCCCTATCCCTCCAGGTCTTATGCTAGCAGACCCGAACTTTAACGTTCCGTCGGTCGTAGACATCCTGGTAAGGGCTGAAGTTTTCTGGAATGTCTTAGGTAGCAAAACGACAGACTTAGGGAAAAACCTACCTAAATTATGCGAGACTAAATTAGGATGGTTAGTTTCAGGTAGTATTTCGCGTTTTTTCGCTAATCATTTTTGCCATCGTTCCAATGTCACTCCCGATCTCACTCGATTTTGGGAGCTTGACAGTGTCGCTTCAAAACATACACTCTCACTTGAGGAGAAAATGTGTGAGCAGTCATTTGCTCAAACCATCTTTCGTAATGAAGATGGGGCATTCATCGTCACTATGCCTTTAAAAGGGGATCCTAGTGCATTAGGTAATTCTCATACTAATGCTAGAAATCGTTTCCTTTCCTTTGAACGGCGATTTAAACGCGATCCATTATTTCATAAAAAATATAATGAGTTCATGAGAGCATATGAGCGCCTAGGTCATATGACGTTAGACTTAGACTGTACTCCATCACCAGAAAACTCCGTGAGTAAATATTACAATCCACATCATGGAGTCATTCGCAGTTCAAGCACCACTACACAACTACGCGTAGTATTCGACGCATCAGCTTCTACTAGTTCGGGGGTATCACTTAACGACATTCAGATGGTCGGTCCCGTAGTTCAAGACGATCTGTTTTCGATTTTAACACGTTTTCGTCGGCATAGGTACGTGGTCTCAGGTGACGTGGAAAAAATGTACAGGGCCATAGAGTTAAATCAAGTCCAACGACCTCTTAAAAAAATAATTTTCAGGTTTGAACCTTCAGAACCTCTTAGGACCTACACTTTAAATACAGTTACCTACGGTACCGCTTCTGCGCCCTACTTAGCCACTAAGTATCTTGTAAGTCTGGCTGATACCATTGAAGACAGTCGAGCTCAATGTGCCATATGACGTGACTTTTACGTTGATGACTTTCTTAGTAGAGGAGATACGCTGAAGCTGTGGACATTTACACAAGACGAACGGCGATGCGCCACCAGTACATGGTGGACATCCCACCCATACGCACAAAACGTTTTGGGAACACATTCATAGTGCGTACAGCTAAGGAGTGGAATTCCCTGCCGGAGTCTGTGTTTCCTGATAGCTACAACCTGGGAGTCTTAAATCAAGAGTGAATAGGTTATTTCTAGGCAAGCGTGCTCCATCTTCGACCACATCCTCGCTTACCATCAGGTGAGATAGTGGTCAAACGCGTGCCTATCAATAGTAAAAAAAAAAAAAAAAAAAATTTCAAAGAAGGTACATTCTGTTCTATCATCTGCAAAATTCAATTTACGTAAATGGCGATCAAATAATTCTCAAATTCTCAAAGAAATTACACATAGGAACGAGTTACATAATACTAGTACTTTACACTTTTCAGAGCAAGGTCCAAACTCACCTCAATCTAAGACTTTAGGTCTTAACTGGGTTTGTGACTCTGATTAACTTACTTATACTATAAATATCACCTCCACTACCAAAGTCACCAAGCGTCATGTTCTTTCTGTTATCAGTCAAATCTTTGACCCACTGGGCCTCGTAGGTCCGTGCGTTGTCGAAACCAAGATAACAACGCAGCGTCTGTGGCTAGAAAAGTACGACTGGGATGACGAAGTATCGCACGAAATCAGAAACCTTTGGTCTACATTTGAAAGCACAATAACAGCATTAAATAACTTAAAAATCGTTGGGTTTTGCGTGAAGACTCTATTACGCATGAAGTACACACGTCTTTACCGATGCGTCCGAGCGGGCAATCGGCAGTTGTGTGTACATTAGGTCTTCTAATGGCAGTGGATCCATAGGCGTACAGCTTCTAGTCTCTAGAAATCGTGTAGCGCCCATCAAAGCAACGACGATACCGAGGCTTGAACTTTGTGGAGCTTTGTTAGGTGCAAAGCTGTGTACTAAGGTTCTAGAATCGCTAACCATACCCATTCATAAATGTAGGTTCTGGTGCAGCTCAACCATAGTCCTGGGTTGGCTCTCTACTCCTTCAAATCAATTGAAGCCTTTTGTCAGGAACAGAATCAACGAGATACAGGAAAGTACTTGTGGTCATACCTGGAGCTACGTACCGTCGAAAGACAACCCGCGCGGATCATGTTTCCCGTGGTCTCAGGGCCGACGTCATCACGGACACGCCTTTGTGGTGGTCTGGTCCCTCATTTTTACAGCATAGTGAAAATGAGTGGCCCATGCCAAACAGCGGGAAAGATAGTCTGCCGGTAGTAGTGACTCATTTCATTGGTAGTGATAGTGACAATCATTCATTTATTAGTAATCATTCAAAAGTAATCATTAATTTATCAATCATTCATAACCTATTAGTAAAGTATTCTAATTTAATAAAAATACAAAATATATTAGCTGATGTACAACGCTTTATTTATAATGTGAAAAATAAACACAAATTACTTGGTAATTTATCAGTAACAGAACTAGAAAATTCATTAAATTCAATAATACATTATTCACAGCTTGAAATGTTTCCAAAAGAGTACAATTTGTTAAAGTCTGGACAAAAATTACCACGCAAAAGTAGATTGCTTCCTCTGACACCGTTCATTGACAATCATAACCTCATTTGCGTGGGTGGAAGGCTTGATAACTCCCCCTACGATTTTAATGTGAAACATCCTTTTGTTTCATGCAGTAAGCACGCACTTACAAAGCTTATATTTCACATGCAACATCCACAGTTGTTATTGTCACATATACGACAAACTTATTGGCCCTTAGGTGGTAGAAACTTGCCTAGATTTGTCGTGAATAAATGTCATAAATGTTTCAGACATAAGGCTCAAAACGTACAGTCTATAATAATGACTATCATCTGCCTAGCCTTTTTCCAACTACATTGGGGTCGGCTTCCAGTCAAACCGGATTCAGCTGAATACCAGTGTTTTACGTGGAGCGGCTGCCTACCAGACCTCCACAACCCATTAACTGGGTAACACGGTACTTCTTGGCAAGACTGGAGTCAGATTTACTGGCTTCTGACAATCCGTAACGACTGCCAAAGATCTACAAATGACAGCCGGGACCAACGGCTTAACGTGCTTTCCGAGGCACGGAGGAAACTCGGTATGTCAAGATGGTCACCCATCCACAGACCAACCTTGGCAAGCGTTGCTTAACCTTTAAGATCGACCCGTGCGGCTGTTATTATTTAGCCACGAGCTCCTCGAGTCTATAATAATGACTATGCTGACCCAGTATTGGTGGCCAATCGTAAAGGCCGAGGATGCAAACTTACAAAATCCTATATGTGCATCTTTGTTTGCTCGGCAGTGAAAGCCACACATTTGGAGCTCGTCACCGACCTCACTACTGAGGCCTACATGGCTGCTCTAAATCGTTTCGTGGCGCGTCGTGGCAAACCTCGAAGCATCACGTCCGATAACGGGACTAATTTCGTAGGCGCATCAAATGAGATGTATAGGTTCTTGCAATCATCAAATGTTGCATCTGAAATGGCACAGCAAGGTATCGAATTTATTTTCACGCCAGCCTACAGCCCTCACTTCAATTCATTAGCTGAAGCTGCTGTAAAGTCATGTAAGCATCATTTAAAACGACTACTGCATCTTAATCATTTCACCTTCGAAGAGATGGCTACCTGTCTCACTCGCATAGAGGCGGTGCTTAACTCACGCCCTATAACTCCTCTTTCTTCAGACCCTTACGATTTTTCAGCACTCACTCCCTTTCACTTCCTAATTGGACGGCCATTCTTATCGGTTGTACATCCTCAGGTGACTGAAGTCAACATTACGCGAAGAGCTATCCCGGCGTAGACAGGGTCACGAGAGTGGCTGAACTGAAGACGAAGCGGGGCACCATTCGTCGTGCCTTCAACTGCATCTGCCCCCTTCCAGTCGAAAATTGAAGACTTCCCTTCAACCCGGGGAATATGTTGGCGCATCACATATGCGCGCCGTGGACCACCGCGGGGACTGCGCGGGGTCGGGGTACCGAACCCGGGACAGCGGCGACCACTGCGCGCTCGCCACACCACTCAGCTCACAGACGCTATCCGCTACGGGCATTTCTTTGTACCTTTTATCGATCAACGTAAATTATGGTATTATACCTATTTTGATACAGTCCACTCTTTTATTTATATTTTTATTCCGACTGAAACCAATCACCACACTTTTATTATATAGACATACCTCTCTATCAAAATTGTTTGGTAATATTGTTGTGTATAATCTGATTGATTGATGCCATAAAATATGATAATTTTAAAAGGGGTGTGAGCATGGAAATCTGTCATACAGGTCCCGAACCTTGTTCAGACTCCAGCTCTCACAAAGGTTCTAGCGTAAGGCAAAAATATATGTTATGAATACACCTACTGAAACAATGTACCTTTATGGGAGAAATAAACTATATTATTATGTTTTTGTTGATATTATAAGGGTTGTGTTTTGAGTTTAGACGTACGGAACCCTCACAACATTTAAAACCACGTTCTAAAAAGTATGAAACAAAAAAACATTCATATTGATGTTTAGAGGATAGCCGTGTTCGCATGCCCTAGAGCTTATGATCGCTTACTACTGGCCTCGCGGCCTCTCTGTAAACATTAAATTAAATATCGCGCCCTCTAGAGGACATTTAATGTCTTCTGGAAGGCGCGATATTTAATTAAATGTAGGGTCATTTAAATCATTATTTGGAAGCGAACCATTTAGACGCTTCCAACTATACCACATTTGTCTTATTACTATAAGTAATTTAGGAGTTAAGTTGAAACAGATGAACAGACAAACATTTATTCATACCGGTCTTCATCATTACCCTCCTTTTGCATCGCCGTAGTCTAGGTTTTTACTAAAGACAATGGAAAGACTGTGTGAAAGGGAACTACGTGACATATGGCGTTTTAGAAACAATACCACTGCATGGTAACCAACACGCATACAGCTCGGGTAAGTCGACAGAGTCCACTCTTCATCTGGTGGTGAACCAGATTGAGGAAGCGATTCACCAGAAAGGGTCCTGCCTGGGCACATTCATAGACATCGAAGGAGCCTTCGACAAGACAAACTTTTCCAGCATTAGTGCCGCTCTCTCCAAACATGGCGTGGAACAGGTACTAACTGACTGGTTAACTAATATGTTAAGCAAACGAGTGATTCGCCTTGAGGAAGAGCAGCAGTTGGCTCTGATAGCCAGAGGCTGCCCGCAGGGGGGTGTGCTCTCCCCTCTTCTGTGGAATCTGGTAATTGATGACCTGATCACCAAACTCAACGCACATCGTTACTACACAATAGGTTATGCTGACGACCTCGCAATCCTAGTGTCAGGGAAAGTGACTGGAACGATCTGCAACCTCACTCAACAAGCACTACGCATCGTGGAAAGATGGTGCGACGAATATGATCTGTCGGTAAACCCCACGAAAACTGAATTAGTCATGTTCACTCAAAAGCGAGCACTAGGCCACTACCGGCTACCTATGCTCTTCAACACAGAGCTCCAGCTGTCCAACGAGGTAAAGTATCTAGGCGTCATCCTAGACAGTAAGTTAAGCTGGAGTAATCACCTAGACTACAAACTAAACAGGGCCTGCATTACCTTCCGGCAATGCAGGAAAATGATAGGGAAGAAGTGGGGCCTATCTCCCAAAATAATACTATGGCTGTACAGCGCAGTAATTCGGCCCATGCTAACCTACGGGGCCGTAGTGTGGTGGCCACGCTCAAAGCTAGCTACAGCCGTAAACAAGTTACAACACATGCAAAGGCTGGCCTGCATGGCAACGACGGGCTGCATGAGGACTACTCCAACTGCGGCGCTGGAAGCCATGCTGGGGCTCCCTCCGCTACACTTGTTTATACAACAGGAAGCGACGATGGCAGCAGTACGCCTTAAAACATTACGTCTCTGGAGTAAGAGAGACACACGACACACCGCTCTGCTCGAGGAGCTCAACAATGAACTCCTCATAACAAAAGCAATCAATGACCGGGTACCCAAGCAATTTATCTTCGATAAAAAAAGGATCATCGGTGCTTTGCCCCGCCGAGCTGCGGATCTTCACCGATGGATCAAAAACAGGTACAGGTACTGGTGCGGGAATCTTCTCAGAGGATCTCAATATCCGCATAGCCACACCATTGGGGGTCCACAACACAGTGTTCCAGGCTCAATGCATGGGCATTTCTCTGGCGGCATCAGCCAACCTAACCAGGGAAGTTAAGGACCACTCAATACGCATACTCTCGGACAGCATGGCCGTCCTGCAAGCTCTGAACAGCCACACAGTGAACTCTGGGTTGATTCTCGAGTGTCACCAACGTCTCAACCAACAAAGTAACCATTCAATGGATCAAGGGACACAGTGAATCTCGAGGCAACGACGCTGCGGATGAACTCGCCCGAAGGGGGTCGAGTTTGTCAGCAATGGGACCTGAGCCCATCGTGCCGCTGCCTTTCGGTTACTTACGCAATCTGGTAAGGAAACGCACCGGCTATGGGTTGACCATAGTGAGTGTAGGCAGGCCAAGGAGGCACTTCCTTCTATAAATGGCCGTTTTACAAAACAAGCCCTAAGACTGACTAAACAACAGTTGCGTTCAGTCACAGCCGTAACAACTGGCCACGGGTCTTTTAATAAACACCTCTATGCTATAGGAGTCACTGACAGCCCGCTATGCAGAGCCTGCATGGAGGAGAATGAGACAGCAGCACACCTGCTTCTAAGCTGCCCGGTAGTTGCGGATTACAGGGCAAAGTACTTCGGAAACCCAGGTACCCTCTGCGAGATAGTTAGTAACACCAAGGCGTTGCTGGCCTTCCTTGGGGAGCTGGGGTGGATCGAATGACGCATTTGTCCCACCTGCACGCAAAATACGCGCTTAGTCGTGGAGTTGCGGAAACCAGCCCGATTTACATACATACATACATACATACATACATACATCGCCGTAGTCGGGTAGAAAGTTATTTGTAAATGTGATGTTAAACTTTTGTTGAGGAGCTCGTGGCTAGATAATAACAGCCGCACAGGTCGATCTTCAAGGTTAAGCAACGCTTGCCAAGGTTGGTCTGTGAATGGGTGACCATCTTAACATATCGAGTTTCCTCCATTCTTCGAAAAGCACGTTAAGCCGTTGGTTCCGGCTGTCATTTGTAGATATTTGGCAGTTGTTACGTATAGTCAGAAGCCAGTTAATCTGACTTCAGTCTTACCATGAAGTACCGTGTTACCAAGTTAATGGGTTGTGGAGGTCTAGTAGGCAGCCGCTCCACGTAAAATACTGGTATTCAGCTAAATCCGGATGACTGAAAGCCGACCCCAATATAGTTGAGAAAAAGCTAGGCAGATGATGATGACGATGTTAAACTTTTGTCGTTATCTAGATGACCTCATATTTAATAGTGAACTATACCTACTTCATTCTAATACCTACATAAGATAAAAGCACGTGTTTACTTTAAATATTAAATCAAGTTTTCCCGACGCGCAATAGGATAACCTCTAACCTATGTACACCGTATCCTGTTTATCATCTGCTAACGACATTCCAATTAAAGTATGGTTCTCTGAGTTTCATTCTTTAAATCTAACGTCTAATAATACTAACACTCTGACGAGTGAAAGTAAGTAGTATTTGCGCCCTTAAGGTTACACTAGTTGACGGCACGAACTATTTGCGGGCGAAGTTTAAATGCATGCTATCTCATCTGACAACACGCGCGTAAGGGATAGACGCTGTGATGAGCAGTAACAAGATAGTTTGCGTACGAATACACACTCATAACGCTGTGTGACGCATACATGCGCAACTTCATTGAGAAGTGCCAAAAGCGGCGTCTGTGTTGTGTTCACGTCATCGCCGATGGCGCGTATGCGCATGCGATTCATAGATACTATTGACCCGATAAACTCAAACACGTTTTTATTCCAAGCTCAAACCGATTGGTGATAGAACTTAGGATTATCACTGTGTGTAATATAATTAGTAGGCTGGCACCCAATTTAGTTGTTATTGTGCACAAATACTTACCTGCGACTACCCACGGCCACGTGACAATAAGGTGTCTTGCAAAAATATGAATTTACGTTATTATTATTATCAACAAATAAATTGTAATTGATTTGACTTTTACCTTTTTAAAATTATTTTTGGCTCCAGCGCGAGCCACTAGCGTGCTTACATCTTATGCTCTTAATTATAAGATTGAAAAGTAGATTTTACATTGGCTGAGCAGGCGTCAGGGCTTCGCTGACTGGAGGTACTTATAGCTATGCATGTGCACCAACTTGCGGAAAGCTAGGCTGTGTAATGTATACGCTCGGGTGCAAGTACTTATTGTATTTTATTGTTGGTTGGTTGTTGGTTGTACCTTACATAGTTAGCTATAACTATAACCTACAGGCGACTCCAACACAAGTAAGATTTCATTTTTCACATTCACGAAAATGATAACTGCTTTTTCGACAACGCCAGTTTGATGTGTGATAAAATAATAAAATAATCAATAAGTATCAATACTAATATTACAAATGCGAAAGTAACTCTGTCTGTCAGCTTGTCTATCGCGCTATCACGCCAAAACTACAGAACTGATTTAAATAAAATTTGGTTCAGAGATAGTCTAGACTTTGAGAAAGGATAAGCTATGTTTTACCCCGGAAGTAAATTCTCTAGGGACTACGTGGGCCAAGCCACTGGAAGAAGCTAGTTCCTACTTTTTAAATTGTGTATTGATTTTTAGGGTTCCGTACTCAAAGGGTAACCAACGGAACTCAATTACTAAGCCTCCGCTGACCGTCCGTCTGTCTGTCAGCGGGTTGTATCCCAAGAGCGGTAATAAGTAGACAGTTTTGGCAGATTGTATATTTCTATAGCCGCTGTAACAAAAAATAAGGTACGAAACCCTTCACGTGAGAGTCCGACTCGCATTTGGCCAGTTTTTTGTTTATAATTGTGGTTTGAAATATTATTTCAGTTATCAACATCCATAAAAACCAAACCTTTATAGGATCACTCGGGTGTCTGTCACAGACAGTTTTCTCGGCATGGCGCCTTTATCTCGACCACGCTGTCATTCCGGCTGACGCAGATGTTTTCTGGAATGTTCATGAAATAATGTTTCAGAAAGTTTCTGTGGCGCATAGGCTGGAAGCCGACACCCGGTTTCCACATTGTGGTAGCTGCCTCGATGATACGGCGCAGCACACGATAGAGGAGTGCCCAGCCTGGGTAGTGCAGCGTCGTGATCTCGTTGCGACGGTCAGTGCTGTAGATAACCTCTCGTTTTCGATCATGGTTCAAGCTATGATTGAAAACGAGAGCATGGCTGCAGCACTGCTGCCGCGCTGCTTTGTTAATCCATACAAATAAAAACAGAAAGTGCCGCGCGGCGGCAGCCATGTTGCAGCTGCTCTGCGGCCGCGTGTTAATTATTTGTATGGATTAACATAGCAGCGCTACCGCCGCGCGGCACTTTGCGACAAATTTGAAGATAAGGCCTTCAAATATTGGAAAAAGGATCACTCGGGAGTCTGTCTGTCTCTCCGCCTGTCTGTTGAAATTTGGTATACATTTGTCGCAAAGTAGCGCGCGGCAGCTGCGCAGATATTAGAAGTTTGGTATATAAGACTAGATAATGATGAAACAAATTGATATATTTTTTTTATTTTGAACGTACACCGTCAAAAACTGGAGTAATCGCAATACTACGTTTGTATGGAAGAATGATTGGCTAGGGCGCACTTAAGGTTTATCCACACATATCAGGGTAGTGCCCGGAAAAAAGAAGGACCGTGAATAGACCGGCTCACTTGTCGTTCACTCCACCTGAGTGTACACGTGAGTTGTCGACAGGATAGACCGACTCACTTGTCGTTCACTACACCTGAGTGTACACGTGAGATGTCGACAGAATAGACCGGCTCACTTGTCGTTCACGCCACCTGAGTGTACACGTGAAATGTCGACAGAATAGACCGGCTCACTTGTCGTTCACTACACCTGAGTGTACACGTGAGATGTTGACATAATAGACCGGCTCACTTTATCGCTGCTATGGAGCATCATGATGTCAGTGTAATGGCAATAAATGAGACTTAGCTTAGAACGGGTGAGGAGGATCGCGCGCCCGCTGTGCCCGGGTACCGGCTGCGGCACGTGCCGCGGCCGGTGAGCGTGCGCGGCGGCCGCGGCGGGGGCGTAGGGTTTTACATCAAGCACGGGATAAAGGTGCGTACCCATGCACACCCGGTTGACCCTCTCCATGAGTCTGTTGAACAGATGTGGCTAGTTCTGAGCACAAATGGTGTCAAGATTGCTATCGGCACTGCATATAGACCCCCATGGATGGATGTTGATTTATTTCTAGACGCGCTTACTTGCTCAATTAATTCTATTACTTCTTGTAAACACATTATTCTTTTGGGTGACTTCAATATTAACTGGCTTAATCAAGCAGACACTAGAACGAACAAATTGAACATTTTTCTTCAAAGTCTCCAACTAAGTCAACTAGTGCAATCTGCTACTCATTTTACTTCCACTAGCGAGACTCTTATAGACCTCGTGTGTACGGATGCAAGGGCGCGCGACATTGAGGTGGACTGGATCAGTGCGCTTGGTGCGCATGCGTTTATTGCAGTTGTCTTTCATTTTAAAAAGGAGAAAATACCGCCTATTACTGTAACTCGTAGAAATTTAAAAATCATACCACTGGACAAGTTTAAGGAGGACCTGGTGTCAGTGAACTGGCTTGCGACAGCTGCGTCAAGTGACGTGAATGTTATGGTGGATCAACTTAACTATAACATCACCTCGCTTTTTGATAAATACGCTCCACGTAAGATAAAAATTATTAAGGAAAGGTCATATCCATGGATCACGGATAACATCAAGTTTATGATGCGCCTCCGGGATCAGGCAAACATTAGATGTAGAAACACTGTGTCAGAGAGCAAAATATTATATTATAAGGAGCTTAAAGGTTTAGTCAAAAGGTCCATATACTTTGAAAAAGTGGCTTATTTCAAACACAATATTAATAGTAAAATACGCCATCCCAAAACCCTATGGAAAAATCTTAAGTCAACCCTACTACCCTTTAAAAGTGTGTCTGAATTACCCGCACACATCAATGATGCTGATGAGATTAATTCCCATTTCTTGAATGTCCCTGGTGGTAGTGTGGCACCAGCATCATGTCTGGCGTTTTATGAGTCGCATAGATTTAATAAAGGTATTTTTTCTATTAAACAAGTAGACCAATCAGAAATTATCAAATTCTTATCAAAACGTAAATCAAATGCAGAGGGTTTTGACCACATTACGCTAGACATGTTTTTAATGACTCTCCCATAAACCTTAGATATTTTAACCTCCATTATTAACAATTCAATTTCTACATCAACCTTTCCCGACTTGTGGAAAATTGCGGTGATGCGCCCTATACCTAAAGTCGCGAACCCAAGCACTATAAAGGACTTACGGCCTATCAGCATCTTACCCTTCTTATCAAAGGTACTAGAAAAAGTAGTAAATGCCCAATTATCTAAATACCTTGAGCAAAATGACATCCTACCAGAGGCGCAATCAGGTTTTTGGAAGGGCCGTAGCACTGCAACGGCTCTATTAGATGTTACGGATAACATATTATCGGCTCAAGATGAAGGATGTTGTACCCTGCTAGTTCTACTGGTCTTTTCCCGGGCATTTGATGCTATAAATTTACAACTTTTGCTTTAAGATGGCGTATTATGGTTTTGATGCACCGACAGTTGCATGGTTCCAAAGTTATCTTAGCAATCGTAAACAGCTTGTTGAAATTCAAGATGCCAAGGGATCCAGTATTTTATCAAATATGACCCCAGTAACAAAAGGTGTTCCACAGGGATCTATATTGGGTCCCCCTTTATTTATTTTGTATACTGCTGATATTTTATTAATGTCCCAAAAAATACTAAATTCCACATTTACGCTGATGACATTCAAATATATCTTTCTTTTAAACCTGAAGACTATGAGACCGCAGTGAAATTATTGAATGAATACCTAGACAGGATAGTGGACTGGTCGAAACAAAACTCCCTACTACTCAACCCGGCCAAAATTAAATTTATGCTTTTTGGATCTAAGAATCAACTAAGTAAAATAAATCCAAATCATGCAAATGTAAGCGTAATGGGCCAAGATCGAGTTAATGAAACAAGAAATTTGGGCTTAATCAGGGACCAAGAATTACGATTTGAGGCCCATATTGCAAACTGTGTAAGCAACTGCTTCTACCGTCTAAAAGTTTTATATAAGATGCGTCCATATTTAAGCGAAGACTTGCGTGTACTTCTAGTTGAAAGTCTAGTTCTATCTAAGCTAAATTATGCCGACACCGTCGTTGAGCCTCGACTTCTGGCACGTACCGTACGACTAATCCAACGGGTTCAAAATGCTTGCGCGAGATTTTGCTTCAACGTACCACCAAGGAGTCACATTACACCATTTCTAAACAAGCATAATATTTTAAAGATGAAATCATGTCGGAAGTTACACTTAGCCTGTCTTCTTTTTGGTGTCATTAAGTACAAATGTCCCTCATACCTGTACTCGAAGCTTGTGTGGGTAAATAGTCACCGTGAAAACAAAGCTAGGCGTTGTGCTCAGCAGCTGGCAACCCCGCATCACCGCACTGCAGCCTTCCGAGGAAGCTTTCGTTACGCGGCCTCCAAATGTTGGAATAACATTCCCCCACCAATAAGGGACCTGAAAAATATAAATACATTTAAGGCAAACCTTAAGAAATTCATTTTGATTTCTCAAATCGAATTTAATAATGTCAATGTTGATAAATCGTTTATTTAACTTAGTAATATATTTGAAATTTAATTTAATAATCATATACAACCACAAATTTATTTTCGCAGGGATCCACACGTTTTTCACTATCATTTTACCTTTCTTTCTGCGACAGTCATTGCTATTTTAACTTTTACTTTTTGGTTTTAATGATAGTTGCCGCGTGCTTACTACGTTAATATGGCATAAATCAACCAGCCCGGTGGCTTGCCATTGGTCGACTGGTGCGCCATGTTGGCAGTAAGACCATAGAGAGTAAGACACAACACACACTACACAGATATTTAAATATTATTTTTAACTGTATTAGTTTTTATACTTATTATTGTATTTAATTGCGATTTATTTTTATTTAAGAATATTTAAGTATTTTGTTTATTGTATTTACCTTCGTCCGTGTGTCACTGCGGGGTGCCAACTGAAAACCAGCGCTGGGTGTCTGACGCCCAGCAAATGCTGAGATGGTTACCCTTTCGGAATGGGCACGCTCAGCTCAATTTGTGTACCTGCTAACTATTACTTTTGTTTTTCTTTGTCGCTGTGCGTTTGTGTCTGTGCTGAATAAATGTTTTTCTATTCTATTCTATACAGTTATGCTGTTTTTTATTTTATTTCTTTTGCACAGCACAATGACAGCGACCTATTTTTAGTGTGCATCATACACGCTGTGTTTGATGGGATAAGGTTTATTATTGATTGTGTACACTCTGATTTAAAAAAGTGCGGGTGTGTGCGCGACTGCGTATATATTGCTTTCACAGAACTGCATGTGTAGTAGTTTTCGTGTGGAAGGGATATACTGGGGACACAGGGTTCCGATATATTTTCGTCTAACTCCTTGTTTCTTATATCTATGACTCCACCTCAGTGTACACGTGAGATGTCGACAGGATAGACCGGCTCACTTGTCGTTCACTACACCTGAGTGTACACGTGAGATGTCGACAGGATAGATCGGCTCACTTGTCGTTCACTACACCTGAGTGTACACGTGAGATATCGACAGGATAGACCGGCTCACTTGTCGTTCACTACACCTGAGTGTACACGTGAGATGTTGACATAATAGACCGGCTCACTTGTCGTTCACTACACCTGAGTGTACACGTGAGATGTCGACAGGATAGATCGGCTCACTTGTCGTTCACTACACCTGAGTGTACACGGGAGATGTCACAGAATAGACCGGCTCACTTGTCGTTCACTACACCTGAGTTTACACGTGAGATGTCGACAGGATAGACCGGCTCACTTGTCGTTCACTCCACCTGAGTGTACACGTGAGATGTCAACACAATAGACCGGCTCACTTGTCGTTCACTCCACCTGAGTGTACATGTGAGATGTCGACAGAATAGACCGTCTCACTTGTCGTTCACTCCACCTGAGTGTACATGTGAGATGTCGACAGAATAAACCGTCTCACTTGTTGTTTAATCCACCTGAGTGAACACGTGAGATGTCGACAGGATAGACCGGCTCACTTGTCGTTCACTCCACCTGAGTGTACACGTGAGATGTCGACAGGATAGACCGGCTCACTTGTCGTTCACTCCACCTGAGTGTACACGTGAGCTGTCGACAGGATAGACCGGCTCACTTGTCGTTCACTCCACCTGAGTATACACGTGAGATGTCGACAGGATAGACCAGCTCACTTGTCGTTCACTCCACCTGAGTGTACACGTGAGATGTCGACAGAATAGACCGGCTCACTTGTCGTTCACTCCACCTGAGTGTACACGTGAGATGTCGACAGGATAGACCGGCTCACTTGTCGTTCACTCCACCTGAGTGTACACGTGAGATGTCGACAGGATAGACCGGCTCACTTGTCGTTCACTCCACCTGAGTGTACACGTGAGATGGCGACAGGATAGACCGGCTCACTTGTCTTTCACTCCACCTGAGTGTACACGTGAGATGTCGACAGGATAGACCGGCTCACTTGTCGTTCACTCCACCTGAGTGTACACGTGAGATGTCGACAGGATAGACCGGCTCACTTGTCGTTCACTCCACCTGAGTGTACACGTGAGATGTCAACAGAATAGACCGGCTCACTTGTCGTTCCCTACACCTGACTGTACACGTGAGATGTCGACAGAAAAGACCGGCTCACATGTCTTTCACTCCATTTGAGTGCACACGGTGAGATGTCGACACAAAAGACCGGCGGCAGTTTCTTACTTACTTCCACTCGACTTAAGAGTTAAATTATACAGCATGGACAAACACACGAAATCAAATATGTTTTGCCATTTAGGTAAGGTTTGCGGTAGGGAACTCTAAAATGGCACTATTTACACAGACATTAATAGTTCGGTGACCTAAAGGGGTCACGGTCAGCTTCTGAATTATCTGCAAATAATAAAGTCTTATCATTAGTAACTGTGCCTAAAAGAGGTATATATGTAAAGATAAAACAGCGTTTAGCGTTCATATTCCTAGAGTGAACACCAACGGTGGTCGCACCGTCTACCTTTGTTAAAACGACTCCGTTTTCAAAAACAAAAAATGTATAGAGCACAGTGTGTACTGGCGGTGGTGGCGTTATACGTGGGAGTGGCACACTCCTGGGGTAAGTGCGTTATGCATTCTCGGATTTTTGTTGCCTATGTAAAGTAAAGGTCTATGGCGTTTTAGGGTTTACAATTTCGAAAACGGAGCTCTTAAAATTATGATCACTCGTGTCCATCTACTCGTTTGTCTATATTTCACAGCCTGTTTTCACAGAAACTAAAAAACTGATTCAGTTGAAATGTGGTACGCATATTCATTTCTGTGACCCGAATTTGAGCACGTAACGTTTGAACATAAATTCACTTTTACGTATCTCCCATAAAAAATAAACGTTTTTCAAAGTTCGCGGTGTGGTTTTCAAATGAATGGGCTTATTGTGAGGTTCTCTAATACATTCAGTCAAAAAAGTATCGGGAGTGGATGATTTGTTTATGGTTCCAAATTTAAGAGAGCAAATTCGACGAAAAAGGCCAGATTTGTGGAAAGAAAATTCTTGGATTTGGCACCACGACAATGCGCCTTCGCACAAGGCTATCATTGTGAACGAATTTTTAATTAAACACTCAATAAATACCATCCAGCAACCACCATATTCACCAGAAATGGCTCCTGCTGACTTTTTTCTTTTTCCTAAACTCAAATTACCACTTCGTGGCACCCGTTTTCAATCGATAGAAGACATAAAGGAGAATTCGCGGCGAGAACTGAACTCAATTCCGGAAGCAGCGTTTAAAAAATGTTTTGATGAATGGATTATTCGTTGGCGCAAGTGTACCGTTTCTAAAGGAGCATACTTTGACACCTTCAAAATAAATTTGGACATTTTGTGTATTATTGATCTTTTCCCGGTACTTTCTTGACAGAGTAGTATTTATTGTTGTCATTTTTAAATATTCTTTTAGAAGCAATTTAATAAAGTATGGACAATTCCCTTTCGTATCTTCGTACACGAGTCCTGAAATTATGTGTGTTGTGTAATAAGCATATGTGATGGTGTTAGGGTTCACTTAAGTGTTTACGGGAAACTTGTTAGAAAATCACAAATGCGTCCGTCTTCTTGCTGTCTCATCGCATTATGTAGAAATTTGGTGGTTTGTTAGCAGTGCAATTACGTTTATTTTAGGGTTTATTCTTAATTAAACGAATATTTTCTAATTTTTAATTTCCTGTGAACTGTGGTTTATTTTGGTACAAATTTTAAGTAATAATATTAATGTATTAAGAAGACATTTACATTTCATTCTGAGCGTTTTTAGTAGTTTTAATGGATTTGAATTGGATTTTCTTTTACGGATATTCCATTCATTATTTCTGTGAACGAAACAACTATATAAGGAATATTATGATATATTTTCATTTCATTTGGTTAGTACAGTAGTATCCACGAGCTCGAAAGTGCCGTCGCACTTTCCAAGAGAAACATACTTTGGAATCTTGGCTTTTTACAAATAGAGAGAGAGAGAGAGAAAAATGCGAAAAGTGTGGTCACTATACACTATTCTCAACTGTCCGTCCATTTATCTGTCAGCAGGCTGTACCATGACCCATAGTACTCCTAGGTAGACTGTTTTCACAGAGTGTATTTCTTTTACCGCTCGCTTTTTTGCATCAAAATAAGTTTGCAATCACTTTGAAAAATCGAAAACTTTTATGTTACGGTAGATTATATTATGATTTCTTCTTCTTTTTAGATTCTTTATTTTAAAATATAGTATAAGAATATAAATAAATAAAACAGTTAAATTGTTTTTCCAAATAAAAAGGCTTTCAGTCCTAGCTTACGCTCATTCAGAATTCAGATTGTTCAATAGGGAATACGCATGAGATCTTTTTATTTGATAAATGAAATACTTATTAGCTCTAGTAAACAATCATGAAATTATTTTTTAAATACCTTCATCAACGATGAAGTTGCAAAGCTTCAAAGATTACAATTAGAAAGAAAAGTCCGATGTAAACTTTGACGTCATCGTCTATGACGCCTATACAGCTGCCATAGAAAACAGCGTTCTCGCGAGAGGGACAGATATATTTATTTAAAATAATTATATCTCCTTCGTTTTTCGGGTAATTTTGATTCTATTTTCACGTTAATTTGTTTTTGTATATTTTTAGATAAACTGTATGGATGATAAATATGTTTTTTATGCATATTCCCAATTTTAACGGATTTAAAATACTTTTTTGAGGAAAGTTATAATTGAAAAAATGCCAAGAATAGTAGGTAACTGAGGGAAAAAGGATACACCGCGAGAGAAATAGCACACAGAGTTGCTATATCCGAATCCTGTGTCGTGACCACGTTGCAGAGGTACCACGGGATGGATAATTTAGCTGACCGACCCCGCAGTGGTCGCCCAACTGTTTGGACTGCTGCCCAAAAGCGCTATATTAGATTTCTGGCAGCCCGTGACCCAATCAACGCTACTAAAATATAAGCAGAAGTTCGGGCCGCCTCTGGGCTTGAAATTAGCACACAGACCATTCGGAATTGCCATCACTAGGCTGGATTACGAGCACGGAGGTCTTGGCGAGCGCCTCTGAATTCCCGCCAACGTCAACGACGGAGATAGCAGTGGGCTAGGCTTCGACAAAATGAAGAAGATGAAGAATAAAACATTCGAAATCAACTGTCTCTTCGTTGACGAATCAGTACTCATCCAAATAACCGATGGTATTATGACTGGAGCAAGAACGCCTTTGATCTCGTATCGAGGTTTCAGCAGACATGTAAAGTAGTTGCTATTGATGGAATGGTCAGACATATGGAGGTAGCGGTACAGAGAGTCCGCAGTACATCCCGCATAACCCCATTGAAAAAGAGGATCCTCCGACCAGGCGGCTGTTGTGCCTGGTGGGCTACTGCCCGATAGTTAATATTCGGGCTGATGTATATGTTCAAATCGCACGGTAAACTTTGCTTGCGCGATGCAGAATTTGATTTCGCTGCTAGTTGGATAGATGGCAATGCGGTTCTTTTTGCTGCGATGTAGATTTTCTCCGTTGGTTTTTCTTGTGGCGGCATTGATGCCGCTACATCACTCCCCTCTGGAGACCGCAGGTCGATAGTGGATGAGTCGTCCATGGAGCTTGCGATGCTTGCCAGGCCAGTGGAAGGTTGGTTCCAGTGAGTCGGAACCGGAAGTCGCAGAGTTCACGGTGAGTCGGAACTGTCTGCGGTGCCCCAGTGAGTCGGGGTGACGAGATCCCAGTGAGTCGGAATGATGCTGCAGGATCCAGTGAGTCGGAGAGTTGCTGCTGCTGCTGCTCCGACGTAACTGCTGGTGTCGACCACTAGAGGTTTTTCACGGCTCTTCTTGTGACTGGCCGAAGGTGCAGTTTGCTTGCCAAGGTCGCTGTTGAGGTTGAGTTAGACGCCGAGGATGCTGACCAAGAATGTGCGGTCGCTGCATGCTAGTGATTAGGATACCGGTAGAAGCCGCGAGTACTGGCTGGCTGTATGACTCGCTGCTCGAGAGCTTGAGATCACGATGAGGAAGTGATGATGACGTCACGCTGAAGTAGTTGCACGAAGGCTGCGCTGACGTTCAATGTCGAGGGTCACCAGTTTGGAGGTATGCAGTACGGAGAGTAAAGTCCCGTATACCCCCATTGATAAGGGAGGATCCTCCAACCAGGCGGCTATTGTGCCTGGCGGGCTACTGCCCGGTAGTTGATATTCGGGCTGATGTATATGTTCAAATCGCACGGTAAACTTTCTTGTGCGATGCAGGATTTTAGTTCGCTGCTAGTTGGATAGATGGCGTTGCGGTTCTTTTTGGCGTTGGTTTTCCTTGTGGCGGCATTGATGCTGCTACAGACAATTTCGAGTTAACCATGGACACCAATTTATACTGGTCGATGATAATGCGCCCGCACATCGAGCACAACAAGTCAATGCTGCTCTCCAAGAATACGACATCACAAGGTTAGACTGGCCTGCCGGCTCGCCTGACTTAAACCCAATAGAGCACGCGTGGGATGCTCTTAAGTGAGTTATTTGTAATCATCAGCCACGTCCCCAGACAGTGTCTGAGCTCAGGGAAGCCGCTATTCAAGAATGCGACAGGTTTCCCCTAGAAATGCTGGATAACTTGATCGTCAGCATGCCCAGGAGAATCTCCGCATACTATATTGAATATTAACGTTTTATTAATAAATTGTTGCTTAAGTTTGGTTGAACAGTCTTTTTCTTTCTATCAAATTCGTTTTACAATTACATTCTGATTACTATTACTCAATATTTCTTAATAAAAATAGTTTTATTTTTTTATTTCAAACAGGGTTTTATTTTTAAATAAAACACACTAAAATGTTTTTTTCTTGATAAAGTTAAATTAAAAAAAAATCCGCTAGTGATCACAAACTTTTCAACTGTATTCTCAATCAAGCTATTTAAATTTGTATTTTTCTGGACTGGAGGTACATAAATTACTACTAATTTCATCATAATCATCACCATAACAGCCAAAAGATCGCATTGTATGGTGTTACGTAGTGCCTTAGTCGCCTCTTACAACACCCACGGGAAGTGATGGGAAGATATTAATTTGTTACTATAATTAAAAATTTAAAAAACCACCGACAAAAACTTTACTTTACTAAAAAATTTGAGGTGAAGACGCTTCGCCCAAAGAATTGTACGTATATTAAACTAAAAGAATCAAGAGAAATTATTTTTACTTTTGAAACCCTATTTGTCGAGAGTTTTTTTATATTTTAATTTTGTTTTTCATACTTTTTAACTCCCCTTCAATATAGAGTACATTATTCTACTAATCAAGCCTTTTCATTGGTACCCACAATAAGTGACTTGTGAAAAAAAATTAAATTCGACGTTTTGTGATGTTAAGCTGAAGTTAATTCGCCTTTGATAATGCAAGAAAAACTGGGCAAGTGCGAGTCAGGCTCGCGTGCAAAGGGTTCCGAAAAACAAAATTTATTAATTTACGTAAAGCGTCCGTATTTGGGTCACAGAAGTTATGTATACCAAATTTTAACAGAATCGGTCAAGTAGATCTGGAGAACTGGCTGTAACAGACGGACACACAAATGAAGGCAGAAAAATGGTCCCCAGTACAGTAAAATTATTATTATTGTTTCAGACTTGGCCGTAAGCTCAGGAGATCAACTTATTTTTTATAATAACGACGGAACCGAAACAGACAGAGTACACTTTCAGTCCCAACACCTCGGAGGATTGGCTTTCGATGTTGTTCACAACATGATGCTGTACGTCGACAAACAGAACAACAACGACACTATATGTGGATATAACTTATCTTCCAAAGATAACGAATGCTTCATCGAGAGAAGCGGTCGTAACATCCTCAGTATCGCTTACGATCCGGGCACTGAAAAACTCTTCTTCACTGATGCCAATGAAAAAAGCATCAATTGGATATCATTGAAACGCGGGTCTAGGAACAATATGAACGGAAATCTTTTAATCAAGATGGATAACAGGACCCCTGATGATATCGCCGTAGACAGCTGTGGAGGGTACGTGAGTAAAGAAATGTTATGAAAATCTTTAAAAAAAATTTAGAAAAATAATTTTAATTTCGGTAATCGGTATTTTTGAAACTCGGTATGACCGTTTCCGCATTACTTACATGATTTTAAAATTAAAAAGCTTTTTTATCTCAAAGACAGTGACGATATTTACAGGGAGTGGAGTACCTCTAAGTAGGTCTACTTTGTATGCTTACTGCACTTCATTAACCGCCTTCTTCAAAAAGGAGGAGGTTCTATTTGTATGTATTTTTTTAAATTCCGCCACTTGTGGACCGATTTTCGAAATTCTTTTATTCGAAAAGAATTTCGAAAATCTTTTCGAATAAAAGAATTATACCGCACAATTGATTAAAATTCCTGTAAAAAAAAACGACATTGTATTATTGGCATACATTTAAACGTGATCACAGCATAGAAAATATTAATAAATTTAAATTATTTATTTATTTGTTTATTTATTTATTTATTTATTTATTACACCCTGGAGGACTTACAGCTTAAACTAACTAAAAATAGAAGCCAACATAAACTACGGAAAGCCAATTACCAGTCCTCACGTATAGTGACAGACTTAAAATTAAGAAGTGAGCATATCAAAATTTTCACAGTGATTACAGCTTATTAAAATTATACAGTTTATTAAACAAGTAATTGCAAGGATCAACGAGTATTAACTAGAAACCTTTAGTTAACAAAAATAAGTACTAAATGATAAAAATATTATAAACATTTCCGAAAACTAGGGATACAATTAAAATGCTACTTAAAAAACTTGAGGCTTATGCGTCCTCTGGCCGACGCCACGCTAGTCGTGAAGGGATCAAAGTCATACTGCTTACATATATTATTGAACTGTCTACCTGCTCGTATAATAAAACTATTCTGTCTGTAATTTGTTGATGCTAGAGGCACACGTAAGGGTGGGTTATTGCGGAATAATTTTTGCGGTACATTAAAGTGAAATTTAGATAGAAGTTCGGGGCTGTCAATATTGTTATTGAAGATTTTTAATACGTACAGAAAGTCGGCAATCTCACGTCGATCTTTGAGAGGTAATAAATGATATTTCTTACAGAGTCGAAGATAATCGATGGAGTGATAAGGAATTTTTTGATGAAAACAAAGATATTTAATGAAACGTCTTTGGATGTTTTCTATGCGGTCGATGTACTTGTGGTAACGTGGGTTCCATATCTGAGACGCATACTCAAGCTGACTTCTAACAAAGGTGCAATACAAAATTTTTAGTGTTTTAGCGTTATTAAAGCACTTAGAGAGACGCATAATAAACCCAAGCAATTTAGAGGCTTTTTTGATAATAGTGTCAATGTGGGTGTCAAAAACTAATTTGCTATCTTGATGAACACCTAAGTCACGAATGGTATCACACCTTGGCAAAGTCTGGCCCGATAAGATGTAGGTGGTGACTAGAGCGGCACGTTTCCTAGTGTAAGTAATTGCTGAACACTTAGATGGATTCAGATCGAGTGTATTAGCCCTACAGTAGTCTTCAAGACGGTATAGATCAGCCTGAAGTGCTAATCCATCTTCAACCGATGATATTTTGGCAAAGATTTTCATGTCATCGGCGAAACACAGCAATTTGGATGATTGCAGGCACAGATCGATGTCGTTCACATAGATCACAAATAAAAAGGGCCCAAGTAACGAACCTTGAGGCACTCCGCTAGGCACTGAGACTGACAACTGGATATGTAATTATTGATCACTACAGCCTGCGATCTATTATTAATATATGAGGAAAACCACCTCAAGAGGTCCCCACGAATACCTATAGAGCTTAGCTTCTTGATCAAATTGTCGTGATCAACACGATCGAATGCTTTGCTATAATCAGTGTAAACCACATCGACCTGGCTACCATCATCCATAGCCTTAGTAATAAAATCATTAAACAAAATCAGATTAGAAGTTGTAGACCGTCCCCTCAAAAAACCATGCTGGAAGGAGATAAGCGAAGGCGCAAGAGCAGGGTATTACTGATTATAGATAATACGCTCAAATAATTTAGCTATGATGCACAATTTAGATATGGGCCTATAGTTAGTAGCTTCAGTTTTAGACCCCTTCTTATGGACCGGTGTAATAAACGCAGATTTCCACACTCTGGGGACAACACCTTGAGATAAGGATTTGGAAAACAGAATAGAGATAGGTAATGCAATAGAAGTAGCACATTCAATAAGAAATTTAGACGATATTTTATCAGGACCGGCTCCTTTGGATGGGTCTAGACTGCGGAGTAGGTCGGTCACAACATCAATTTTGATTTCAATGTTAGAAATATCAGAGGGAGCTACAGTAGTGTTTGAAGAGGAAACAGGGGCTATGTTGGGACTATTGGTTGAGCTGGGCTCGAGAAAGGTGGAAAGGAAATAAGAGGAAAAAGCCTCACAAATGGAATCACCAGTGAGTAATAATTCATTATTGTATTTTAGTGTACTAGGCATAGCGTTAGAGTTGCAACGATTTTTAACAAATGTGCAAAAATATTTAGGGTTATTTTTAATAGATGTTTCAGTTTGATTAAGGTAACAGTTATAGCATGAGGCTTCCATAGTCTTGACTCTTTCCCGTAAGTGTTTATAAGATAATTCGTCGGATTTATTACCATAAGTCTTAAATTTTTTAAGATATTTGTATTTTTCCTTGATGGTTCTAATGAGCGATTTACTGAACCAGATGGGGTAAGTATTATTACGAACAAGCTTCTGCGGTATATACTTATTTAGTAAATCCTTTATAGTATCCATAAAGTACGAAACTGAGCCGTCCAGAGATCGAGACGAAAACTGTTGTTCCCAATTGACTGCAAGAATTTCATTATTAATAGATACAAAATCGGCTTTGCTATAAACATATCTTAGCCGCGGTGCATGGTCCAAGGAAGGCATTTCAAACAAGTCGATATTGACTAACAAGGCGGGATGATAGGGATCAATAGTGACTAGCGGGTCAAAGCACTCAGTAACACAGGCTAATTTATTTGAGAGGACCAAATCCAACAATTTCCCATACCTATTAGTCACTCCATTGTATTGTTGAAGACCCAGAGTGCATAACTCGTCGGCGAGCATACATTCGTCGCTAGTGGCAGGGTTCACTGGGATTAGCGAATTATTAATGGATGAAGTCCACGAAATTCCACTCATATTAAAGTCACCAACAATTAAAAACACATCAGAAAAATTATTTAAGGTAGTTTGGTTTAATTTAGTAAAAAAATTGTTAAGTTGATTCGAGAACGAATAACCGTTGTTTTGTTTACATAAATAAACAGCACAAACGTATAGGTTTACGAAATCTCGTGAGTTCAACTTTTTAAATCGTATGCTAATCCAAAGGTCTTCTGCTGAAGAGTGGAGGAACGGTTCCTGGGTAACGGGTAACTCCCTGCGCGTCGCGATAAGCACACCACCACCACGCGATTGTCCAGTCATAGCATAATCCCGGTCACGGCGCCACACTATATACCGGTCATCAAACAACTCTGAGTTTAACACACCATCGATTAGCCACGTCTCCGTTAGAACAATAACATCGTAAGAATTTAATAAAACCTGACGATAGAACGAGTCCGTTTTTGTTCGCAGTCCCCGTACGTTCTGGTAGTAAACAGTCAGTCGCTGTTCATTGTTATCATCCATAGCTAAAATATTCAACAATAACGGCATAAGTTTCACTGTAACAAAAAACGACTAGCCAATGCATTTCAAATGTATTAAGAGCTTATCTTTCTCAGATATTTACCTCACGAATGACCCAAACACGACTTATCAACACTTCATAGCTGATTTTAAACTCTTTTACGACCTTTGTTTTCCACAATGTCGATTTTTAATAAAAGCCAATCATAAACCAAAGTGGGTATCACGTGGTGTAAAAATTTGCAGTCGAAAGAAAAAGGATTTGTTATGAAAATTCAGATTGAACTCAACAAAAGATAATAAATTAAAGTACCAGAATTATTGTCGGTTATTTAAAAAAATTATAAAACTAACAAAACGTGCGCAAAATAACTATAAAATAATATCGTCACGTAATAAAACTAAAACAGCGTGGCGGATTTTTAATAAAACGAGACTAAACACCCCAAAAGAATCGATTGAAAACATAAAAATGGATGATAACAACGTCCTTAATAATCCCTCAGAAATAGCGAACTCGTTTAATAATTATTTTATTGAAAAAGTCAAACCCCTTCCAGATACCGTTGAATACTAGCATGGAATAATAAATAGGTAGTATCTAAGATAGAAACTGCCTCCAGGGTTATACTCGGGTGATATTGGGCTTACATCGTCATCAAAATCAGCCGTAAGACGTCTACTGCTGGACATAGGCCTCCCCCAAGTGTCACCACAACAACTGGTCCAAATTGGGCTTTGGATTATGATAGTTGTCTTGACATAAGGTTCTCCCACAGAACAGAAAAAACAGTGGGTTTTTAATCAAATTATGACTAAATTAAATGGATTTTGTTGGTTGAATAAGCTGGCCAAAAATAACTCTTAGCTTGATAGATAGATAGATAGATAGATAGATAGATAGATAGATAGATATATAGATAGATAGATAGATAGATAGATAGATAGATAGATAGATAGATAGATAGATGGATAGATAGATAGATAGATAGATAGATAGATAGATAGATAGATAGATAGATAGATAGATAGATAGATAGATAGATAGATAGATACAATAAATAAAACAGCTAGCACACTCCATTATGCCATCAAGAACAGACAAACTCAAGCATAAAATTAAACAAACTAAATAAGCCCACAGGCATAAAGGGCTTGCCTACACACGTGCAATAGGGAAATATAGCCATAATAATTTTCAAACTAAAGTTTCATGTTTTAGACACACTTTTATATATTTACATGACAAGGTTGAAGTATTTCCTCACGCTCATTTACGAGTGGCGCGTGGAGGCGCAACGCCAGGGCGAGACTACTCTGCCGCGGCAAATCGCAGCAAGGCGGACGGAGCTCCGGCAGGATCTCATGGCGGTATGGAGACTGCGACGGTCGCAACCCAGCGCTGGGCATGCCACAATCCAGGCAATTAGTCCCCTCTTTGAGGAGTGGCTGGAGCGGCGCCACGGCGTTCTCACCTTCCGCCTGACCCAAGTACTCACCGAACACAGTTGTTTCGGAAGATACCTGTTTCGGATTCGGCGGTAGGATACGCCCGGGTGTCAACACAGCGAGGATCGCCCGGAGGACACGGTGGAGCATACGGTGGAGGTCCGCCGGGTCCTCGTTGAGGCGATCGGCGGCGGCGGCCTCTCGCGACCGGCCCTGGTTCAATCTATGGTCCAGAGCGAAGAGGCATGGGAAGCGGTCACCTCCTTCTGCGAAACAGTAATGCTAGCGAAGGAGGATGCCGAACGTGTGAGAGAGAGGGAAACCTCACGACCCAGCCGCCGCAACAGAAGAAGACGCCCCAAGCGTCGGGAGTCGCAGGGTGATTTCCGGCCACCGTAGGCGCGGGCCTGCGGACGGCGAGCATTGGGTGGCTCGCCGTCTGATCAGAACCAGGCCCGGGTCGGCGGCGCGCTGTGTTCCACGCGTGCTTCAAGGAGCTGTCAGCATTGGAGACGGGGCCCGCTAGGGCCAGTACCTGCCGGGGTGCGGAATCCGTTCGAAAGAGACGCCGCAGTCCTGGAACGCAAAGGACATTGGGAGGAGCACGGATGGGTTTTAGTGAGTAAGAGTCTGACACTCCCTTCCGCCCCGCCCAGAACGGAAGGAGTAGTCATTTGATGAAGGAAGAAAGTAACGTCTTTAATTAATCACCGATTAAATTCAATGTTCCTTGCACCAAGTTCACCCTACCAGATTAATAAAATTATAAAAAACCTTAATAATACTAACAGTGTAGGATACGACGGTGTCTCTACTAAAATAGTTAAGGCAGTAAATGAGGATATATGCCATCACCTGAGTCATATTATGAATCTGTCGATTTCAACCGGAGTATTCCCTCAAGATCTTAAATTATCAGTTGTAAAACCTTTATTCAAAAAAGGAAGTAAGCAATTAATGGTGAATTATAGACCCATTGCACTATTTATTATCAATATTTAAAAAAAAAATCGAAAAATATATTTATGGCGAACTTAATTCACATCTTGAAAAACATAAAATTTTGTGCAATGAACAAAAGGGCTTTCGACAAAATAAAACGACAAATATGGCCATTTATGAATTCATTCAAAATGTTATGCCACGTTGACAAAACAATTCCAGTTTGTGCTATTTATTGCGATATGTCGCAGGCATTTGATTATGTATGATCATAATATACTAATCAGCAAACTTGACGCCTATGGCATAAGAGGCAATATTTTAGATTTAATTCGATCCTATTTAACGAATCGACAACAGATATCAGAAATAACTAGAGTGAATCATAAAACAAAAAAAGATGAAACTTTATTATCTATAAAGAAATACGTCACATACGGTGTTCCTCAAGGTAGTGTGCTGGGGCCACCATTATTTATTATTTATATTAACGACTTGCCAAAGGTAACGACTCAACCTATGACATTATTTGCTGACGACAGTACAGTTTCGATTGCATGTAAGGACATTGAAAATTATAAATCTGACATAAATAATTCACTGACATCTATAATTTCTTGGCTTGATAATAACAATTTAAAAATAAATTTATCAAAAACAAATGTAAGGCACTTTGGACAAAGATTGCATAATCCATTAAATGTAAATTTGAGTTATGCCAATTATACTATAAATGAAGTAACTAATGCCCGTTTTCTAGGCCTAATTATAGACCCCCACCGAGGGTGTCCCCACGTTGCCGTCGTGGTGGGGCTTGCGTGTCTCAATGATCTTGAAGCTCTGCCGGTAGAGTTACTCATGCCGGAAAGGTTCAAATGAGAGACCAGACAAAGAGGGACACGCGAGGGGCACAGCGTTCGGAGACTTGAGCAGTGGTCAAGTCTTCGAACGGTGTGCGTTTCATTAGTAGGAATCTTGCTTACTGTTCTCTGGTACGCGTCCCTTATGGACATGATCGGTTCTAATTTTAACACGCCTGACAAGGTGTCGGGGGAGCGCGATGGTGTAGATGCTCCCTCCAAATATTGGAGGAAAGGCTCGCTCATGCGTCGAGGAGATGCGGGGTCAGGCTCTGACTCTGCTTCTGGCGGCGGCTCAGCGGGCTCTGAACACGAGGAAGCGGGAGCTGCTGTGAGGAACTCCGAGTTCTACCGCAAGCGGCCCAGACCGGCGGATGACGAGGGGTCGTCTTCCGTTGGAGAGAAGGCCTCAGCCCGAAAAATCTCCACCAGCAGGCGGGGTAAAGGACGAGAAGGAGGCAAAGGAAGAGGGCTCGCCTCCCAAGAGGCTGTGCAGCGAGCCGTGAAGCTTGCCGAGGAGGTGCCTCTCTCGTTGTCTTCCGGCAGTGAGCCAGACGTCGCTGGCGGCTCCAAACAGGAGCGCAAGGCCAGATTCGTGAAAGTCGTGGAGGCTGCGGTCCGCGATGTAGCTTTAAAGAGGTCACAAGCCTCTAAAAACAAGGCCATAAGCGCGGCGGCGGCTTCCATTTTGGCGGCAGCGGAGAACAACTGTTGCGGCCCTCCGTCGGACGAAGTGTCTAGGCTGCGGGCGGAGGTCGCCCGCCTGGCGGCCGCCACGGAGCTTCTCCAGAAGGAGAACCAGAAGCTCCGAGCAGATCTGGCCGGGCTCCGAGGAGCCGGCCCAAAAGAGGTACCTCAAGCGGGACGGAAGCACGGGCAAAGCCAGGCCACGCCTGTGGAGGAGCAGGTCCTGAACCTGGTGCGACAGGAGATGGCCAATTTTGCGGCACGATTCTCGGTTTTGGAGGGCATCGTCTTGCGTCCCCCGCTAGCGGCGAGCCAAAAGGTAACGGGTCACCCGAAGGCGTATGCAACCGCCGCGGCTGCCAAACCGGGGCCGTCCAGCCAGACCAAACGAGGGGCCGAGTCAACACCCGCGAAGCAAGCAACGAGAAACCCAGCATTGGCCAAACGTAAGAAAGGTGGAGTGGCTGCACAAGCGGGGAAGACTCCAGCGCTAGCGCCAGCGGTGCAAAAGGCGCTCCCGCCTTCAAACTAAAAAAAAATAAAAATAAAATAAATAAATAAACTCTCCTGCGGCTGAAACCGGATGGCAAGTGGTCGGGGATAAGAAGAAGGCGGGCAAGGCAGCCAGGGCGGCCAAGAAACAACGAAGGAAGCGGCAGCGCAAAGTGGAACGCGTTGCGGCTAGGCTCCGCGCCCCGAAAACCGCAGCTGTAGTGATGACACTACAGCCGGACGCGGAGAAGAGCGACGTGATTAATAAGGCTAAAGAGGCGGTTAACCTCCAGGAGCTCGGTATCAGGGGGGGCCTCCGGCACAGGTTGACCATGACTGGGGCCCGGATGCTGGAGATCTCCGGTGCAGCCAGTGGCCCGACCGCTGACGCTCTGGCCGAAAAGCTCAGAGCGTCCTTAAATGCGGACGAGGCCCGAGTGTCCAGGCCCACGCATCCTGGGCCTGAACGACTCCGTCACGGAGGAGGAGGTGGTGGCCGCCGTTGTCAGGACTGGGGGGTGCTCTGCCGAGCAGGTGAAGGCAGGCACCATACGTGCTGACAACACGGGCATGCGAACCGTCGTGGTGAGCTGCCCAGTGACGGCGGCCAAAGAAATATCAGAAGGCCGAAGACTCCTGGTGGGCTGGGTTTCTGCGCAGGTCAAACTGCTGGAACCCAGACCTCTGAGGTGCTTCCGCTGCCAAGTGGGTAACCATGTGGGAGTTCAGTGCACTTCGGAGGTGGATCGCAGCGGTCTTTGTTTCCGCTGTGGTCAGCCCGGTCACAGGGCCGGTTCGTGTAACGCCACGCCGCACTGCTTTGTGTGTGCGGCAGCTGGCAAGCCGGCCGATCACTGGGCTGGGGGTAAAGCCTGCGCTCCACCCACCAAAACCAGGGGCAAAAAGAAGCCCTCCACCACCACCGTCACTGCCGCCGCCGCCGCTTCGGTTGCTGCGAGAGAGCCCTCACAGGGGATTCAGGAGGAGGCTGAAAAGGAGTGTCGATAACGGCTCCATTACGCTTCCTCCAGGCGAATATCAACCACTGCGCTGCCGCTCAGGACCTGTTGGTCCAGAGCATGGCGCAGAGGTTGATTAACATCGCCGTGGTCGCTGAGCCGTACTTTGTTCCGCCCAGGGATGACTGGGTGAAGGACCTGAACGGCTCGGTGGCCCTAATTTCGTCGGCCGCTGCCGGTACCCCGTCTCTCGAAAGCGTCAGGAGAGGACAGGGGTGCGTAGCAGCACGGTTTGGGGAGATTGTCGTGGTAGGAGTTTACTTCTCCCCGAACCGAACTCTCGCCGAGTTCCAAAACTCCCTCACGGAGTTGGGCGTCGTCGTCGCCGGGTATCGTTCCCTCCCCGTGCTCGTTCTCGGGGACTTCAATGCCAAGCACTTGGTTTGGGGTTCCCGTTACACGGACACGCGGGGTAGGATGGTGGAGGACTGGGCTCTGGAGACAGGCCTGGTCGTCTTAAACATGGGTTCTGTCCCAACGTGTGTACGGATGCAGGGGGAATCTGTGGTGGACATCTCATTCGCCAGCCCTGCTCTGTCACCGCGTGTCATTGACTGGCGCGTATTAGGGGAGGTGGTGGAGACCTATTCTGATCACCGGTATATCCGGTTTGACGTCTCCACCCAGACCTCAACCGCGCCAGTCCGGCAGGCCCCGAGTGGTCCGCGGTGGGCACTGAAACAGCTTGACCGGGAGCTCCTCCTGGAAGCTTCGATAGTGCAGGCCTGGGTGTCACCTCCGGACAGGCTTGCTGACATCAATGACGAAGCGGAGTGGTTCCGGGAGGCCATGTCCGATATTTGTGACGTGGCAATGCCCCGGGATAAGCCAGGACGTGCCCGCCGTCAGGTGTACTGGTGGTCGCAAGAGCTGGCGACGCTGCGTCAGGCATGCGTTGCTGCACGGCGCCGGTATACCAGGCACCGCAGGCTCCGCATCCGCCCTCCGGATTCGCAGGTCAGAGAGGCGGAGCTGTACGAGGAGTACAAAGTAGCGAAGGCCGCCCTCCGAGCGGGGATCCTGCAAGCCAAGGATCTGGCTCGCAAGGAGATGCTGGAGTCTCTGAACGGGGACCCGTGGGGAAGACCCTACAAAATGGTGCGGAATAAGCTCCGCACCTGGGCCCCCCCGTTGACGCAGAGTCTTCGGCCCCAGCTGGTAGAGGACGTGGTGAGCGCTCTGTTCCCCTCGCGAGGGGAGCATACTCCCCCGTCTATGGCTCCGCCACCTGCGGTGCCTGATGCGGACTACACCGCTGACGACGATGACGATGCTCCTGAGGTGACTGAGGTAGACCTGAGAGTGGCGGTTAATAGGCTGAAGACCAAAAATACCACCCCAGGACCCGACGGCTTACCTGGGAAAGCCTGGGTCCTGGCCTTGGAGGCTCTTGGGCCTCGACTAAGAGGGTTCCAAAGTGCATGCTTGGAGAGGGGCCAGTTCCCACTTCGTTGGAAGACGGGGAAACTGGTCCTCATCAAAAAGCCGGGGCGCCCTGCGGACTCTCCGTCCGCATACCGGCCCATCGTGCTGCTCAATGAGGTGGGCAAGCTCTTTGAAAGAGTAATTGCAAACCGCCTTGTCGAGCACCTAGTGCGGGTGGGGCCGGATCTGGCAGAGAACCAGTTCGGTTTCCGCACGGGCCGCTCGACGGTGGATGCCATCAATACCCTGCCCTGGAGTTGCATCAGAGAGGCACTTCGGTATCACCGGGTGCCGACCTACCTCCGTCGCGTAGTCGAGGCTTACTTGACGGACAGAGCCGTCATCTACCCCGGTCACCTGGGAGAGTGGAACCGGCGAGAGATGTCGTGCGGTGTTCCACAGGGTTCGGTTCTGGGGCCGCTCCTGTGGGACATCGGCTATGACTGGGTGCTGCGAGCCGTCCTCCCGAGTGGCGTCAGTGTGGTTTGTTACGCTGACGACACGCTGGTCCTGGCGCACGGGAGATCGCACCAGGCGGCGGCCGACGCTATGACACGCGGGGTTGCGACAGTAATTGAGCGAATCCAGCAGTTGGGTCTCGAGGTGGCCTTACACAAGTCCGAAGCCATGTGCTTCCATGGTCCTCGGAACAGGCCACCATCGGGATCCCAAATAATGGTAGGAGGAGTTCACATCGAGGTCGGGTCGACGATGACATACCTGGGTCTCGTCCTCGATAGCCGGTGGAACTTCGTCGAGCATTTCCGACGTTTGGCTCCCAGACTGGGGCGGGCCGGAGCTGCCTTTAAGCGGCTTCTGCCCAATCTAGGGGGACCAAACGACTCCTGCCGGAGGCTTTACGCGGGGGTTGTGCGGTCCATGGCCCTTTATGGGGCGCCTGTTTGGGCGCCTACTTTGAGGAAGCGACCTGCCCGTTACCTCAACGCGTCCCAGAGGGTCATGGCCATCCGGCTGGCCCGGGGATACCGCACGGTCTCTGGCGAGGCGGCGAGCCTTCTTGCTGGACTGCCACCATGGGATCTGGAGGCGAGAGCCCTCGCGCTCATTTACGAGTGGCGCGTGGAGGCGCAACGCCAAGGCGAGACTCCTCTGCCGCGGCAAATTGCAGCAAGGCGGACGGAGCTCCGGCAGGATCTCATGGCGGTATGGAGACAGCGACTGTCGCAACCCAGCGCTGGGTATGCTACAATCCAGGCAATTAGTCCCCTCTTTGAGGAGTGGCTGGAGCGGCGCCACGGCGTCCTCACTTTCCGCCTGACGCAGATACTCACCGGACACGGTTGTTTCGGGAGATACCTGTTTCGGATTCGGCGGGAGGATACGCCCGGGTGTCATCACTGTGAGGATCGCCCGGAGGACACGGTGGAGCATACGGTGGAGGTCTGCCCTGCTTGGGCGGAGAACCGCCGGGTCCTTGTTGAGGCGATCGGCGGCAGCGACCTCTCGCGACCGGCCCTAGTACAATCTATGGTCCAGAGCGAAGAGGCATGGGAAGCGGTCACCTCCTTCTGCGAAACAGTAATGCTAGCGAAGGAGGATGCCGAACGTGTGAGAGAGAGGGAAATCTCAGGACCCAGCCGCCGCAACAGAAGAAGACGCCCCAGGCGTCGGGAGTCGCAAGGCGATTTCCGGCCACCGTAGGCGCGGGCCTGCGGACGGCGAGCATTGGGTGGCTCGCCGTCCGATTAGAACCAGGCCCGGGTCGGCGGCGCGCTGTGTTCCACGCGCGCCTTAAGGAGATGTCAGCATGGGAGACGGGGCCCGCTAGGGCCAGTGCCTGCCGGGGTGCGGAATCCGTTCGAAAGAGACGCCGCAGCCCTGGAACGCAAAGGGCATGGAGGAGCACGGATGGGTTTTAGTCAGTAAGAGTCTGACACTCCCTTTCGCCTCGCCCAGAGCGGAAGGAGTCATTTGATGATTTCCCATCCTTAAAAAAAAAAAAAAAAAAGGCCTAATTATAGACAGCAAACTTAATTAGAAAGAACACGTTGACGAACTATGTAAAAAAATCAGTAGTCAAGCATATGCATTGTATCAACTCGCTCCAACTATCAACGCTGATGTGTTACTCTCAGCTTATTATGGACTAGTTGAATCTGTCCTCAGATATGGCATTATCTTTTGGGGAAACTCAACAAATAAAGATATGGCATTTAAAATGCAAAAACGATGCATACGTTCCATGTTTGGCATCCTCAGTACCGAAAGCTGTAAGCCACTTTTTACAAAGCAAAAAATCCTCACACTTCCTTCAATTTATATTTTAGACATATCCCTGTTTGTCAGAAAAAACCCCCATTTGTTTCCTCGGTTATCGGAAATTATAATACGTAATCACCGGGATAATAGTAAGATACAAAATGTTCAGCCAGCTAAGACAGCGCTGCTGCGTAAAAGCGTTGCATGCATGGCGCCTATAATTTATAACAATATCCCTAACCAAGTTAAAAAATTAAATACAGACCAGTTTAAGAATACTTTAAAAAAAATACTGATAGAAAAAGCTTATTATAGTGTCACTGAATTTTTAAATGACAAATCGCTGTAATGCATATATTTCTTTATTTTGACTATTTACCTAATTATATTATTTAAATTTTAATTTAATTGTTGATGTATTTATTATTATTAATCTGTATTTATTTATTGTTAAAAATCTAATCATAGAATGTTGACATGCTAATAAAATACGTGAATTATTTGTCCTCCTTAATAATTTGTATATTGACATTGGTATTGTATTTTGACATTAGTATTGTATTTTGACTTTTGAACTGTGTATTGACATTGGAATTGTATATTGACATAATCTTATTATCTGTTTTCAGACTGTGCCTTGACATTTGTACTGTTTTGACATTTGTTTATTATTGACATTCATTTATTTTGGTATTTTTATTAATTAATGTGTAGCATTTTTTTTTATTAAGGTCTGCTTTTTATTTATTTTTTTGCACTTTTGAATTTTATGGTCGAGGTTAATTGTTATTATTATTTTTTAATTTGTTATAATGACTTAGCTTAATTATTAACAAACATTTGTACGCCTTCCGGCATAACATAGCGCACTTTTTATTTCCACGATATACCACTAATTATACCTACCTATGTTAAACAAATGAATAAATGACTTATGACTAATGAAAACCTATACTCCTGAGGTGTTTCCATTGTCACCAAATCAGACTCTGGTGACGGGATCCCATGAAAATCGAAGGAAACCCTCAAATTTTATAGGAACATACAATGTTTTTCATGAAATTTCTTACGCAATTCAAATTTTCGTGCCTGATAATCATCATCTCATATTGCTGAGCTGATGATGGAAGGTATAAGTCAGGATTTGATGATGGGATCCCATGGAAAGTGTTTGATCAGCGATAATTTCGCCTTTATTTAACCGATTTGGATGATTATTTTTTGTTTGGAAGAGTATTTTCCTGAACTGGACCCATTTTAATTTGGTGAAGATCTGATGAAAAACTTCAGAGGTAGGCTACGGAACTCTTCAATCAATTACAGCAAATGGATCAGAATCATGGCATGTCTGTTGTCATTAATCACGTGAAGCTCAAAAAAGGGGGGAGGGGTCCATGAAATATCACAAAATATCACAAGGGGGGAGGGGAGTGTAATACAGAGTTGATACGACAGAGGGGCATTAAATTACACGACGTATACTATACGTGTTTAGTATTAATTCGATACGGTACAAAAATAAAAAGCCCAAAATTCTGAAAAAAAAAATTTCAAACAGACTAAATGGCTTACAAATCAGAATAAAACGCAACCACCCTTTGTAAACAAATTAGACTGACCGTAGATACCTAGGTAACACAGTCGGAACGTCGCGCGCGCGCCGGAGCACGGTGTGCGGTATATCGTGTCGAGGCGGGGGCCGGGGCGGTGTGGCGGCCGGCGACTTAGGCCTCCGCTGGCGCTGGCTTTTATGTTTGGTAAGGTTTTGAAGTACGCGCACAAAAACAAACACTAAATTTTTAAATTCTCGATGTGTCCATACACATTAATGCACAGATTATACTGACGGAGAATATTGTTATTTATTTTCTTATTAAATCACTGTCGGTCGCCAAGCACTGGGCAATTACAATTAATTAGTATATTTATCGTTGTAAGGTGCATGACCTATGCTTAGACATAATCAGCTGTTAGAAAAGATACATCGTGTTCAAACGGTACAAAAACTTTAAAAATCATTTGCGACTAAACTACTGCTCCTATTTAATTGATTTTTGGTACAGAGCTTGAAAATGGTACCTAGTATAGGCGGTTTAAAGGAAAGCCCCTCTGTCGTATCAACTTTGTATATCACGAGTATTTATTTTTTCGTCAAACGCGTACAAAATCGAAAGCGGCTTATAGTGTGGCTTGATTCACCGTTGCCAGGCAATGAACGAAGTGAAGTTTCCGCAAGCCGCGACAACCACCCGCCAGACTCAGCTTGTCAGTGTTAGTTATTCTGTTGTTTTGACCATAAAATTACAATTCTTCGACAGCATAATTATAGACACTTTTCAATAGGATTTTTTTTTTAGTTTTATTTTGAAAGCGCTACTGTTAACAAACAACTTATTAAGGTTGTAATTGAAATTGATGATAAAGTTGCATGTATTGCAATTTATTGTCAATACAGTAAGCGGTTAGTCTATCTAGATCCTTTTCCCATGACTGACAGGTCGCGACTGAGATGCGAATTGGCCCTCTGTTCTAATATATATAATCATCTTCCTGCCCTTATCCCATGTTACTTGGGGTCGGCGCAACACGTTTTATTCTTCCATTCTGTTCTATCAATCAACACTCTATCACTAACTCCCTTTTCTTTCATATCGCTCCTCACACAATCCATCCATCTTTTCTTTGGCCTTCCTCTCCCTCTCCATCCATCCACATTTATGTTCATAACTCTTCTAGTGATATGCGTTTCATCCCTCCTCTTCACATGATAATATCAAGACAAGCGATTCCCTTTTCACTTTTCCGTCACTGGCGCCACTTTTAAAGTGCCTCTAATGAACTCATTTCTCACTTTATCCACTCTCGTTACTCCACACATCCATCTCAACATTCTCATCTCCGCTACATGCAATCTATTTTCATCCGTCTTTTTTGCAGCCCAACATTCTGATCCATACATTACGACAGGTCTTATCACGGACTTATATATTTTCCCTTTTAATTTGTGGGGCATCCGAGGGTCACAAGTTGTTCCAGTGACCTGTCGCCATTTCATCCATCCTGAGTTGATCCGGTGCGTTACGTCTCGGTCTATATCGCCATCTCCCAGGACAAGCGACCCGAGATACCGAAAATCGGAGCAAATCGGTATAGGCGTTCCGGTGAGAGCTATAGTTATCGGACTGGAGAGACCGCCGAAATCGCAGAACAGGTACTCTGTTTTGTTCTGCTCAATTTCAGGCCAACACTCTCCAGTCTTTGCCACCACGTCTCCAATTTGCTCTGGACCTCTATCTAGGCCGCTTTCTGCAACCAGCACAATGTCATCAACAAACAGCATGCACCAGGGAGCCTCATCCTGGATGTCCGACGTCAGAGCGTCCATTATCATCAGGAAGAGATAAGGGTTGAGGGCCGAGCCCTGGTGTAAACCGACTGTTACACTGAAGCTGTCAGTGGTGCCCACTGTAGACCGGACTTGAGTACTGCTTCGACTGTACATCGCTCGGATCAACTGCACATAATTCCCAGGCATACCTTTCTCCTTAAGGGCCCACCACAAAACCTCACGAGGCACCTGGTCATATGCCTCTTCGAGGTCAACAAATACCATATTATGCAGGTTTTTATGCACAGCTCTATATTTCTCGCACAGCTGGCGCATAGCGAAAATGGCATCCGTTGTACCCCGACCAGGCATAAAACCGAACTGGTTCTGTGAGATTTCACTCTCTTCTCTCAACCGCCTTTCAATAACTTTTTCCCAGGCTTTCATACTATGTGAGATAAGCTTTATTCCTCTATAGTTGTTGCACTCCAGCACATCACCTTTGTTCTTGAAGATGGGCACCAACGAACTGTTGCACCATTCATCAGGTATGGCTTCTTACAGCAACAACTTATTGAAGAATAAAGCTAACCACGTCCATCTTTCTACTCTCAATAACTGCCACACTTCAATTGAAATTCCGTCTGGACCAATTGCCTTGCCATTCTTCATTTCATTCACTGCTATTCTCACTTCATCCATACTGATCATTCTCACTAACCCCTCATTCACTTGTTTATTCTTTAAAACACCACTCCAGATATTTTCCTCGTTCATCAGTCTTTCAAAATAGCCCTTCCATCTATCCTTAATCTTTTCATCCGATAGAAGCATTCCAGCTTCATCCCTTACACATCTTATCTGACTAACATCCTTCGCCTCCCTCTCTCTGGCTCTGGCAAGCCGGTATTGGTCTTTTTGGCCAGCTGGACTGTCCAGTGTGTCGTACAATTGGTCCAGAGCTTTTGCTCTTGCCACGGCTTTCTTAGCTTTTTTCTTTAAAGCATCATACTCACTCTTTTTTTCAGCTTTTAAACTAACGCTTTCAAATCCCACATTCTGCCATTCCTTGAATTTCTTCTTTTTTTCCTTCAACACTTTCTGTATTTCTGTCGACCACCACCATGTATCCCTCTCTATTATGCCTCTTCCTTTTGTCTCTCCCAAAATATCCTTCGCTGCTTGCCTTATAGATCCAGCTATCTCATTCCAGCTTTCATTCACACTTCGATCTTTCATATCTGCCATTTGTATCATTTTGTCTACCACTCGCTCTCTAAATTCTTTCGCGCAATCAATCTTCTCTAGCATATGCCATTTTATTTTTGGGGGAGGACGCTCTTTGCTTTTCTTAAATTGTGTTTTTATCGCCAATACCATAACCAGGAGTCTGTGTTGTGAGACCAAGTCTTCTCCTGGCAGCACTTTGCAGTATTTGACTTGATTTATCTTATTGCGCCTAACAAGAAAATAATCTATTTGGGTCTTGTGGTTACCACTTTTGTATGTGACAAGGTGTTCATCTCTTTTCTGAAACCAAGTGTTGGCTATTGCCAGGTCAAATGCAGTAGTGGATTGCAGCAACGTCTCTCCCTCGTCATTGGAACTTCCAAAACCCCATCCGCCATGTACTCTTTCATAACAATTTTTCATTCTACCTATATGCCCATTAAAATCACCGCCAACTATCAATTCCTCATGCATGGGGATGGTCATTATAATAGTATCGAAATCCTCCCAAAACTTTTCTTTTACCCTTTCATCACATCCTACCTGCGGGGCATACACACTAACTACATTCAGCATCACACTATCCATCATAACTTTCACAAATATCAATCTATCATTAATCCTTTTTACTTCCATCACGCTTTCTTTCAATTTATTATCTAACACTATTCCCACGCCATTTCTTTTACCGTCACTTCCACAATAGAAAAACTTGTATCCTTCACCAATTTCCCTCGCCTTTGTTCCCTTCCACTTAGTTTCCTACAAACACGCTACATTTATACATCTTCTTTTTAATACGTCCGCTAACTCTCTGGCCCTTCCAGTCATAGTCCCAACATTCCAACTTGCATACCTCAATCTCACTTCTCGAGCTAGCTTCTTACGTTGCCCCCGCCCGGGGTGGTGCAACAACCCTTGTCCACTTCCCGCAGGGGCCGGGTGCTGCCCCTGCGCGTCACCTGTGGGGTAGGCCCTAACCCTATCGCACATTCCATTTAATCCTACCATTTTGCCTAGTGATTTGGCAAATGTTTTACAGTCGGCCGCCAGCCTGACACTAACCCTCCTTGGGAATGCTGTTGCTGATGGTTTACCCGCCACCATGCGGGTGACCTAAGGTGCTGGATGAATATGCACGTTCTCAAAATTTCCCTTAGTCGCCTCATACGACACCCATGGGATGAAATGGGGTGCTGCCACCCCGGTTCTTAATCCGGAGGCACACGGAATTTTATAATGTTCTAATATATATAATATTATGTAATAATCAAAACTGGTATTCAACTTGCAGATACATTTACTGGTCCAAAATAGAGCACATAGAGAACATTGACACGGAAAGAGCTCGTTTTGATGGTTCCGGGAGAGAAGTCTTATACGACGAATTTCAAAATCTCGAAGTTATTAGCTTGACTTTTGATCCACAAACACAGAAGGTGTACCGTAATGAGCTGGGCTATGGAAGCTATATGCAGAAGGCAAATACGAATGGAAGAATCGTATCTTATTTCTTCCATAACAATAGGTCTGAAGTAAAAGAGTTAACCGTCTCAAAAGATAACTTCTACTTTATGACCACTACCAGAGGTGAGAGATACAAAAGTGTATGGCGATTCCCAAAAAATGCATGGGGTTTCGGAAATGCAAAAGAGATAAGTAAGTTTTATACTGACGGGGCCCTCAGTTTAGCCACAAACTATAAAATAGAAGATCAAATCAATGGGATTCAGAATTGCGATTCACTGTCAAATCTGATACCAACAATCACAGAAGCGCCTGTTAACACTGGTGAGCGGTGCGATGTCTGTGTGAACTATTGTTTGCATGGTAACTGCAGCGTCAATGATGAGAGACTTCCTGAATGCAGGTAAAATATAACTCTTCTTCTGATGAATTCCCTTAAATAATGTTGTTCATAAAATAAGTTTCGCATTGTCTTAAACTATTTCAGTTGTAATGCTGGTTACTCAGGAGAGCGTTGTGAGGTCTTCGCGTGTTACGGATACTGTCAAAATGACGGCGAATGTTCCTTTACCGAGAACGGTGTTCCCGTTTGTCAGTGCAAAGAAGGTTACTCCGGAGGCAGATGCCATGTTAACGACTGTCTGAATTATTGTTTCCAAGGTAACTGCAGTTTAAGTGATGAGGGACATCCTACTTGCAGGTAAATGAGAATCTTCTTTTTCAAATAGTTTTATTTTCGAAATTTTTAATATACTCTTTTAAAACATTTTCAAAAACTGTTTCAGCTGTAATTCCGGTTACTCAGGAGATCGGTGTGAGGTCCCCGTTGACACGGGTACTGTCTAAACGACGGCGAGTACTCCTTAAACGAGGACGATGACCCTGTCTGCCAATGTGCTGGTAACCACGAGGGAGCGAGATGTGACACTACCGCTACGTACGAACTATCAAATAGAAACCTAACTCTAGGTGATTTACAAACGATTTGTCAAAAACCTTCATCAAGATTATTGTTACTTATTGAGGTACCCTAAATTATTTAGTCTTTGAGTAAGTAGAATTTTATTTCTTCTGTCTAAGTGCTTAATGTCGTCCTGGTGGTTACTGTAACCCTAAATTTCCCTACCTTAGTGTTTTTATTCCCAGAAGAAGGGTATGTATTTGGAGTGTATGTAGACGTGTAAGTTTTGTAATTTAGGTAGTGGCACTCAAGTTGTGTTTGTTAATCTTATTCCATTTGGCTCACAGATTTTACAAGGGGTAGACCTTACGGCTTGCCTTATTCCGAAAATCATTGTACTTAAGTTGTGCTATCTTCAAAGCATACGTTTTTAATCTATTAGCAAAATAAAATCAAGTACCGTATTAAGGATAAAATTTAATTAATGTTTAAGCAATTTTTTACGATTTTTTTTTTCACGCGAAAATAGTTTGATTGGTCAACATTTTGAACATATACTTAGGTATCTAAATGCAAAGTATAACCTGAAGGGACTTTTCAACTGCCATAATTGAAAACATTTTAATTTTAAGTCACAATATCGTCTCAGTGACAATCAATGTCAAAATTTTGCCAAAATGAGTTTAGAGATATTTTTGTCATTTGGGAATGCGAGCGCTCCCTTAACAATACGAGAATAGCCCTCCGGTGTGACAATATCAATGATTAATTAATTATGAACATATACTCCAAAACGCAAACGCGCCTATCAATAGTAAAAAAAAAAAAAATTCATGACCTTTTGGAAAGCTGGATAGAAATTTCAAAAAATTATGACTGAAACAGACCCAATTATTATTGCACTGTTTGAAATAACTGCCATGGCGACTCCACATATTTTTCTTTTGTGTTTTCTATTGTATTGGTTTTGTATTGTCTTAGTACTTGGTTCAATAAATTAATGATCCATTTTAAATTTTAAGTTGCTTTATTTTCATAAGGGCCTCCTATCTGTTCAGATTTTTGACAGAAATGATGAACTTCCATGCCTTAACTGTGCAGCAAAAACCATTTTACTCCCGCTAGAACGTGCTCAAAGAGCAATTCTAAAGGTTGCTACATTTTGCCCTTTTGGCTTTCCTACGCATCAGCTTGACGCAGAATGTAAAGTGATTACAGTACGGTAATCTTTTACTATAGTACTTCACCAGCACACTGCACTTCCTTTCGATCCTGTACGTTCTGACAAAAGAAGAAAGGACTTGGTTTGCATTAAGTTTCAAACAAGACATGCGTTCGCTAATCGTTTTTATCTGTTCTTGGGACCTTTTCTATATAACAGGCTCAACAAGGTACTAAGTCTCTATAGTGTAAGGTATACAAAATTTAGTAAAATGTTATGTGAATATTTAGAGACTTCAATACACAGACACAGAACAACTTCTAGAAATCTTAGCGTGATGATATTAGTTTACCTCGTGATTGTTTACTTTTGTATAATCACTAGGCTTAGTTTTAGATATTAAGGTATTAAGCTCTTTCTCATAGTTGTTAAAAGATTCTTTATTTTTATCTAGTTTAACTTTACATTGGACTGCACCAATGTAGTTGAATTGTAAAGTCATCATCTGTCTAGCCTTTTCCCATCTACATTGGGGCGGCTTCCAGTCAAGCCGGATTTACCTGAATACCAGTATTTTACGAGGAACGGCTGCCTACCAGACCTCCACAACCCATTAACTGGGTAACACGGTACTTCTTGGCAAGACTGGAGTCAGATTTACTGGCTTCTGACAATCCGTAACGACTGCTAAAGATCAACAAATGAGAGCCGGGACCAACGGCTTAACGTGCTTTCCGAGGCACGAAGGAAACTCGGTATATACTCGGACCAACCTTGGCAAGCCTTGAAAATCAACCCGTGCGGCTGTTATTATCTAGCCACGAGCTCGTCCGTTGAATTGTAAAATGGTGGCCTGAAACACAGGTTTAAATTAACCTAGATCGGGCTGGTCGCTACATAACATTGCAATTCCGAACCACCTTAACTTGCACCTATAATCTATACTAATATATAAAGCTGAAGAGTTTTTTTGTTTGTTTACTTGAACGCGCTAATCTCAGGAACTACTGGTCCGATTTGAAAAATTATTTCAGTGTTAGTTAGATCTTAGCGTAATGATAATGATCTCAGTACCCAGTCGTAACCAATGTTCCACAGGGGTGGGCCCAACTGCCCTGGAGTTGCATCAGGGAGGGCACTTCGGTATCACCGGGTGCCGACCTACCTTCGTCGCGTAGTCGAGGATTACTTGACGGACAGAGCCGTCATCTACCCCGGTCACCTGGGAGAGTGGAACCGGCGAGAGATGTCGTGCGGTGTTCCATAGGGTTCCGTTCTGGGGCCGCCTCTGTGGGACATCGGCTACGACTGGGTGCTGCGCGCCGACCTCCCTAGTGTCGTCAGCGTGGTCTGCTACGCTGACGACACGCTGGTACTGGCGCAAGGGAGATCGCACCAGGCGGCGGCCGACGCTATGACACGCGGGGTTGCGATAGTCATTGAGAGGATCCGGCAGCTGGGTCTCGAGGTGGCCCTACACAAGTCCGAAGCCATGTGCTTTCATGGTTCTCGGAACAGGTTGCCATCGGGATCCCAAATAACAGTAGGAGGTATTCACATCGGTGTCGGATCGACAATGACGTACGTGGGTCTCGTCCTTGACAGCCGGTGGAACTTTGTCGAGCATTTCCGACGTTTGGCTCCCAGACTGGGGCGAGCCGGGGCTGCCTTCAAGCGGCTTCTACCCAATCTAGGGGGTCCAAACGCCTCCTGCCGAAGGCTTTACGCGGGGTCGTGCGGTCCATGGCCCTTTACGGGGCGCCGGTAAGGGCGCCTACTTTGAGGAAGCGACCTGCCCGTTACCTCAACGCGTCCCAGAGGGTCATGGCCATCCGGCTGGCCCGGGGATACCGCACGGTCTCTGGCGAAGCAGCGAGCCTCCTTGCCGGACTGCCGCCATGGGATCTAGAGGCGAGAGCCCTCGCGCTATGACGAATGGCGCGTGGAGGCGCTACGCCGGGGCGAGACTCCTCTGCCGCGGCAAATTGCAGCACGGCGGATGGAACTCCGGCAGGATCTCATGGCAGTATGGAGACAACGACTGTCGCAACCCAGCGCTGGGCACGCCACAATTGCGGCGATAAGTCCCCTCTTTGAGGAGTGGCTAGAGCGGCGCCACGGCGTCCTTACCTTCCGCTTGACGCAGGTACTCACCGGACACGGTTGTTTCGTGAGGTACCTTTTTTGAATACGGCGGGAGGATACACCCGGGTGTCAACACTGCGAGGATCGTCCGGAGGACACGGTAGAGCATACGGTGGAGGTCTGCCCTGCTTGGGCGGAGCACCGCCGTGTCCTCGTCGAGGCGATCGGCGGCGGGGATCTCTCGCGTCCGGCCCTGGTTCAAGCCATGGTCCGGAGCGACGAGACATGGGAAGCGGTCACCTCCTTCTGCGAAGCATTCAGAATGGAAAAAAATCAGTCATTTTAATTTTTATATACCCAGTGTCACTCACAATTAATACGAATCCGACACCTTTGGAGCTAAAATCCATCAAGCCGTTTAGGCTACAGAGCAAGCCAAACATTTGATTTTGGCGTCAAGAATCCTCCATTTTGTTTTTTTTAATTTTGATATATCCAGTGACACTCTCACAGTAAATACAAATTTAACGACACCTCTCAAGCTAAAATCCATCGAGCCGTTTAGGCTATAGGGCGTATCTTACCTGTTAGTAAGCGATTATGTATAGAAGAAGATAGATGTATGGACCTACCAAGATTCGTTACATTTAGTAAAAAAAACTGTTTATTGTGTGGGGTAATGAGCTCAGCTGGCTCAGCACACATCCACCCGATTTTCGAAAAGATTTATAGAGAAAGAGAGGAACAGTTTTTTTTTATAAGTTAAAAATCTTTCTCTTTCTCTCTGAACTCTTACGGCGCTTGATGTAATGAAAACACACAGAGAATAGAATAGAATAGTATAGTATAGTATAGTATAGTATAGTATAGTATAGTATAGTATAGTATAGTATAGTATAGTATAGTATAGTATAGTATAGTATAGTATAGTATAGTATAGTATAGTATAGTATAGTATAGTATAGTATAGTATAGTATAGTATAGTATAGTATAGTATAGTATAGTATAGTATAGTATAGTATAGAATGGTATGGTAAGGTATAGAATGGTATGGTATGGTATGGTATGGTATGGTATGGTGTGGTATGGTATGGTGTGGTGTGGTGTGGTATGGTATGGTATGGTATGGTATGGTATGGTATGGTATGGTATGGAATGGAATGGAATGGAATGGAATGGAATGGAATGGAATGGAATGGAATGGAATGGAATGGAATGGAATGGAATGGAATGGAATGGAATGGAATGGAATGGAATGGAATGGAATGGAATGGAATGGAATGGAATGGAATGGAATGGAATGGAATGGAATGGAATGGAATGGAATGGAATGGAATGGAATGGAATGGAATGGAATGGAATGGAATTGAATGGAATTGAATGGAATTGAATGGAATTGAATGGAATTGAATGGAATTGAATGGAATTGAATGGAATGGAATGGAATGGAATGGAATGGAATGGAATGGAATGGAATGGAATGGAATGGAATGGAATGGAATGGAATGGAATGGAATGGAATGGAATGGAATGGAATGGAATGGAATGGAATGGAATGGAATGGAATGGAATGGAATGGAATGGAATGGAATGGAATGGAATGGAATGGAATGGAATGGAATGGAATGGAATGGAATGGAATGGAATGGAATGGAATGGAATGGAATGGAATGGAATGGAATGGAATGGAATGGAATGGAATGGAATGGAATGGAATGGAATGGAATGGAATGGAATGGAATGGAATGGAATGGAATGGAATGGAATGGAATGGAATGGAATGGAATGGAATGGAATGGAATGGAATGGAATGGAATGGAATGGAATGGAATGGAATGGAATGGAATGGAATGGAATGGAATGGAATGGAATGGAATGGAATGGAATGGAATGGAATGGAATGGAATGGAATGGAATGGAATGGAATGGAATGGAATGGAATGGAATGGAATGGAATGGAATGGAATGGAATGGAATGGAATGGAATGGAATGGAATGGAATGGAATGGAATGGAATGGAATGGAATGGAATGGAATGGAATGGAATGGAATGGAATGGAATGGAATGGAATGGAATGGAATGGAATGGAATGGAATGGAATGGAATGGAATGGAATGGAATGGAATGGAATGGAATGGAATACTCTTTACTATGTACACCATATAAATTACAGAAAAGATAGATGAAGAAAACATTACATAGGGTGACACACACGCACACACACATACTTTAACTAGCAATATTGGTGGACAAGCACTATTTAAAACCGCTTCTTACTTTCAATCGACTTAGGAGTTAAGCTACTCAGCTTGGACAAACATACGAAATCGCATATTTTTTTTACTTTTTCATTAGGGAACTCTAAAATGACACAGTGTTTATACAGACAATGATAATTCGGTGGCCTTAAGGGGTCACGGTCAGCTTCCGAATTGTCTTTGAATAACCAATATATACTGATAATAATATAACTGACAGACAACGTACTGTCGAAACTACTGCTCGTAGAAAGCTGAAATTTGGCATGTAGGTTCTTTAAAGAATATAAAGGAACAATTAGAGAGGATATTTTCCGAATTTTTACGGGAACGGAAAAAAACGGGATATGCGCGTACAAAGTCGCAGACAAAACCTAATAATATATAAGTATCATCAACAGTACATAATTATGTATGCCTAAAAGACGAATATATATGTAGCGAAAACACCAGCGCATTAATATTCCTAGAGTGGTCACCAACGGTGGTCGCACCATCTTACCTTTGCAGAAACAACTCCGTATTCTAAAAAATAAAATGTTTAGAGCACAGTGTGTACTGGTGGTGGTGGCGTTATACGTGGGAGTGGCACACTCCTGGGGTAAGTGCGATTTGCATTCTCCGATTTTTGTTAAGTAAAGGTATAATAAGGATTGATAGTTGACACGTCAGTTGTACAATTGACGCTAGTATCACCTTTTTAAAGCACATTTATTTAATAAGTGGGAAAAGACACATACAATTTAATATCGAATGGAAAGGCTTTGAAGTTTTCAAATATTTTTCCGTTCATAATTTAAAAAATATTTTTTAGTTATTATAGAAAAATCGAGCCCCTAATCTGCGCAAATACAAAGCAAAAAATTGTTAAAAAAATACGTGTTATCTATATTTTTTAACCTTTACATACTATTTTAAAGTTATATGTCATAAATAATGTCTTTTAGAATTCGGAAAAATAAAAACATTCATTTATCTTCTTCTATACTGGCTGAATTTTTAAAGTGTGCCTTGATAACCAAAAATACAGAAAGCTGAAAAAAACTAAAATTGCATCGTTTTATTTTTAAAAATACCCAGGAAGCGATCCGGTTGATTTACAAAAACAAAACACATCCTGTACTATTTATTACAGTGAAGTGTAGCTAATAAGGATCAAATTCTTTAAAGTAACGCACATGGCAAACTTAAGGAAAGCTCTCATTTTAACAAATATGCATAAAATCCAATGATGCTTTACTTTTCATCAAAATCGTGTTCGAGACTTCTTTCAATGTTTTTGATATTCTTCATAGTTTCAGATTTGACGATAAAGGCACACTTTAAAATTTCAACTTGTGTGCCATTTTAGTCGTCTCACAATGGCAGCCCGCTTCATATATCCAATGACAACTGCGCAATCATTGAAGAACTTGTATTGTGAAACTTATTTTTTTTTTAGAAATAAAAATATTTTTCACTATCATGACGTAGTCTGAAACATCTAGGAGCGAGCGCAGTGTGTTCCAAGGACGGCGTGGAAAGGTACGGTGACATTTTAAACATTATTAACAGGGTATTAAATAATCCGGATGCATTGTTTATTTTTATTGTATCTTATTAACTTAATGAATTATTTTTAAAAGTAATCACACCTAGATGTAGTTTATGTCGGGTAAATTAGGTAGGCCGCCTTTGTAAGTCGGCGTAAATAAATGGCACCATCTATAAAAGCGAAAGGTCACTCATTCATTCATTCAATCACAGATTAATCATGTTATCTTAAAAACTATTCGACCAACGGATATGAAATTTGGCACAGAAACGTCAGTTAACAGAAATTATTTTAAGAGACTCCCCCCGTGAAGGTGTGAAATAGGGGGTGGAAGTTCGTATGAAAAATCTTATTCCTGTAGCCAAATTTTTTACTTACTCATGAGTTTAATTCTTCGTTAGTAAAATCAACTTTTATTTCAGACTTCGCCGTAAGCTCAGGAGATCAACTTATATTTTATTTAAACAACGGAATTGAGACAAACAGAGTACAATTTACGAACCAAAACCTCGGAGGGTTGGCTTACGATGCAGTTCACAACAGGATGTTGTACATCGACAAACAGAACAACAACGACACTATATGTGGATATAACTTATCTTCCAAAGAAAACAAATGTTTCATCGAGAATGTTACGACCGCTTCTGGTCGTAATATCCTCAGTATCGCTTACGATCCGGCCACTGAAAAACTCTTCTTCACTGATGCCAATGAAAAAAGCATAAATTGGATTTCTTTAAAACCCAGATCTAAGAACAATATTAACGGAAATCTTTTGATCAAGATGCATGACAGGACCCCTAATGATATCGCCGTAGACAGCTGTGGAGGGTAAGAATGATATAGATATTATTTTTAAGGTACCGTAGCCAAATGGCTAAAAACGGAACCCTTATGTATTCGTCATGTCAGTCTGTCCGTCTGTATGTCATAGCCACTTTTCCCCGAAACTATTTGAACTATTCTGTTGAAAATTGGTAAGTAGATGTATTCTGTGAACCGCATTAAGATTTTCACACAAAAAGAGAAAAAAAAAACAAAAGATTTTTGAGTTTCAGTTCTAAGTATGGGGATACTTAGAGCTGAATTTTTTTTTTCTTCAAACCCATACGTGTGGTGTATCTATGGATAGGTCTTCAAAAATGATATTGAGGTTTTAAATATAATTTTTTCCTAAATTGAATAGTTTGCGCGAGAGACACTTCCAAAGTGGTAATATGTGTGTGTCGCCCCCTGTAACTTCTAAAATAAGAGAATGATAAAACTCAAAAAAATATGATGTACATTAGTATGCAAACTTCCACCAAAAATTGGTTTGAATGAGATCTAGTTAGTAGTTTTTTTTTTAGTACGACAAATTGGAAACCGCAATTTACCTTTCATTCAATCAACTCAAATATAAAAAATAAGGTTAATGGTACGGAACTGTTGAAGAATGAATAGCAAAAAAATATAACTTAAAATTTATTATTATTTTTGTTTTGCCGTATTAAATACGACGCACTTCTAAAACACCATGTGTGGAATGCATTACCCATAGAAGTGAGGCGCGCTCAAACGCTGCCAACGTTTAAAAAATTGTTGAAGAAACATTAACCTTTTACTGTAACTTTTTGTCTCCTTTCCCTATTGTGTATTTGATATTTATCAGTATATTGTATAGTAATGTATGTATTTGTTTTATATTATTATGCATACTATTAATATTATTAATGATGTTTGTACACTGACCGCCCTAAATCTAACTTCTTTAGTTCAGTCCATCCAAAGGTTGTCTGTAGGAGATTGCCCTGTGCAATAAGACCGCCCATTGTGCACTAGTTTTTTATAAACGTTTTTCCTGTGCTTGTTATGAGGTATACAATAAAATATATAATAAATAAACCCACAAATAACTTCCTGAGCTCCGCCGCAGTTGCCTAAATATCATGAAAAAGGCTGATATAAACTGTTCTAATCAATTTTTTTAAAGGATGGGAAATCATCAAATGACTACTCCCGCTCTGGGATAAGCAGGAGGGTCAGACTCTTACTGACTAAATCCATCCGTGTTCCTCCTAGTGCCCTTTGCAGCCCCAGCAGGCACTTGCCCTAGCGGGTCCCGTCTTCCATGCTGACATCTCTTTTAGGCGCGCTGGGATCGCAGCGCACTGAAGCTGTTCTAATCTTTTATGTTATAAACGAAAGTAATAAATTCGGATATTATATTTACTATCCAGCCATTTTATATAGAGCGGTCATTGTACCCATCATTATGAACTACTTTACTTGGTAACAAACCGCAAAGAAATAGTCGACTGCCCCATTTAATAACTACTCAATTTGGACAAAGTGATTCATCATCATCATCATGTTAGCTGAAAAACATCCACTGCTGTACATAAGCCAGTCCATTGCCCTTTGACTAACTTTGAGCCTTCTGATGAGGTCCATTGTGAGGGACCACGTTTCAGTTGTATATGTCATCACTGGCAACACGCACCGATCATAGACTTTCGTCTTAAGATACTGTGGTAGGTATGTGGGACAAGAAGATACCACGTAACTTCCCGAACGTTGCCCAGCCGAGTCGGATTCGAGGGTTGACCTTTTTCTCGAAGTTGGCCCTACCTAACTGGACTGTTTGTTCTAGGTAGACGTACTCGTCTACAACTTCGAGTGTAGAGATTCCGATCTTGATGGGAGTGGGTGCTACAGGGGTATTTACCATGATCTTGGTTTTGTTCATGTTCATTTTCAGACCCATGGAAGCTCTACTGAGGTCATCGAGCATTGTACTCAGGTTGTCCATAGTCTCAGCTATGACGACTTTATCGTCGACAAATCGAATTTGGCTGATATACTCGCCATTGACAACGTTGGCGAGACTGCAACACAGCCCAAGTCTCGATCGAATCAAAGGCTTTCTCGTAGACTATTTGTAGTCTAAGTAGAGGAGCAGATATTACTCTTCGTATAACCTGACAGAGCGTATGTATGTGGTCTACGGTGCTAAAGCCTTTTCGGAATCTGGTTTGTTCGGGAGGCTGAGAGTCGTCAAACCTGCACGCGAGTCGGTTCGTGATGACTCTGGAAAATAGCTCGTAGACATGGCTCAAAGTGAGATGGTCATATAGTTCCTAAGCAGGGCATTATCGTCCTTCTTAAAGAAGAGTACCACCACACCTCTGCTCCGTGCCTGTGTCGCTGTCCCTTCGAATACGACGGAATTGAACAGTTCCTGAAGGACCCTATGGACCGGTTTCCCACCCGCCCCGACGCCCTGTTGTTTTTAACCTGCTTCAGGGCCATCCTAATCTCATACAGGTTGACGTCCGGGATGTCCTTGATATATTGCCGTGTCCGCCGCCACCTTAGTGAATGTTACCGATGAAATACGGTTAGGCATGGAACAAGGAAATCTAACGGTTCTCTGCTTACTAGACTTTAGTAATGCATTCAATACTGTCGATTTTGATATCCTGCTTGGCATACTTTGCTCGCTTAACATATCTCCAACGGCGATTGACTGGTTTTGCAGTAACCTGTATGGCCGCCGTCAACCTATATGCATCGAAAAATCTAACGCTTCATGGTGATATACAACTGCTGGTGTACCTCAGGGTAGTGTTTTATCTCCTTTACTCTTCGCAATATTTATAAACGCTATCTCCAAAAAACTTCTGTCTTCCTACCACTTTTATGCAGACGATTTACAAATCTACCAATAAGCTGCCCTGGCAGATTTGGCTGATGCAATTATTGCAATAAACAGGGATTTGGCTACAGTTTGTGAGTGGAGTGAGGCAAATGGGCTTCAGGTTAATCCGTCGAAGATCCAGGTCATTGTTGTTGGCAGCTCTAGGATGATTCCAAAAGTAAATTGGTCTCAGCTTCCCCAGATTCAGTTTAACGGAACTACTATTCCAATAAGTGAGAAGGTTAAGAACCTTGAGGTTTGGATCGTTTGAAGTTTAGGTTGATATCTTGGGGTCCACAGCTCCAGGACGTAAGCCGCAAAATTTTTGCGGCTTCAATCGTATAAGGCAATCAATTTTATAAGGGACCTGGATTTTTGCATCTGCCAGGTCCCTTATACGTGTGCGGAACTTTCTTCCCACTGCCACTAAAACTATGCTCGCACAGTCTCTTCTGCTTCCCATCCTTGTCCATGCTGATGTCAGTTATCTTGATCTTACTCAGGCACAACTAGATAAACTTGAGCGTCTTCAAAACCTTTACATAAGATTTATATTTCCTGCGCAAATATGACCACATTACTGAATTTTGCACAAAGCTCAAGTGACATCCCATACGTCTTTGCCGGGATTCTCATGTTTTATTTCTTCTCTACAGTATTTTGTTCAATCCTACAACCCCCTCTTATCTTAAAGAACGTTTCAAGTTCCTTCATGACACACACAATAGATGTCTGAGGTCATCGGAAAACTTGGGATCAGAGGTGCCGATGCATTCCACCAGCTTCTACGACAAATCTTTTACAGTTCAAGCGGTGCGGTTACAGAATGCCTTGCCCGTGTCGGTAAGACGTGCTCAATCTTTGTCTATTTTTAAAACAATGGTAAAAATCACTACCTTTCTCTTTGATCGTTTTCACTAGGGTCATATGCTTTTTATTTATTTTTATGTGTTACATAATTATAATTGGATAAATTTATCTATTATGTATTTATTTATATAAATCGTACACCTTAGACTACCTACAGTACTGTATTTTCATTATCTTTGCAATCCATTCAAAGGTTGTCTTGAAAAGATCGCTTTTAGCGATAAGGCCGCCCATCGTGTCACCCTATGTAATGTTTTCTTCATCTATCTTTTCTGTAACTTATATGGTGTACATAATAAAGAATATTATATTCTTTTCTATGCTATTGAGCTGCCGTTATATATACACGCATCGTCTGAACACTGCAGAATCATCTGCTGCCTCTCCTTCATGAGCTTCAGGGAGTATCTTAATCTTATCTGTACGGCAAGTCTTCAAAAACTTATACCCGACCGTTTGGACAGTCGACAAAGTGACGAATTGATTACTAACATAGAATACATTAATTTATCTAGTCATTTAATTTACAGAATATTAATATTTAAATATAGTTTTAACAAAATTCAACAAAACTCTTGCGAATTCACTCAGATTGGATTTTCACACTATCTACACTGTTTAGTCATTATATAAAATGACCAGTCATTATGTATAACAGCTATTGAATCGCTATGGTTGTAATACATATTGTTAACTTGCTAGCTGTAAAAATCAAAAGTGGTATTCAACTTACAGGTACATCTACTGGTCTAATGAAAAGAATGATGAGAATCGTGACATTGAGAGAGCTCGTTTAGATGGTTCTGGGAGAAAAGCCTTATACAACGAGGATAACAATCTCCCCACTAATAGCTTAACCATTGATCCACAAACACAGAGAATGTATTATTGTGAAGTCTTTGGCTACAACTTTTTACGCAGTGCTGATATGAATCGAAAAAGATATGACTTACTTACACATTTCTACGATGAACATGAAGTTTCTGAGCTGACTGTCTCAAAAGATTACTTGTACTTTGTGAACACGACCGGCAGCTACAAAACTATTGTGCGATTGGCAAAAAATAATTTGAAAGAGTTGAGTAAGTTCTATACTGATAAGTCTCTTGGTATAGCTGCAAACTATAAAATACAAGACCAAATCATAGGGATTAAAGATTGCGATGCACTGTCGAATCTGATACCAACAATCACAGAAGCGTCTGGTTGCACCTGTGAACGGCACGATGTCTGTGTGAACTATTGCTTGCATGGTAACTGCAGCGTCAATGATGAGGGACATCCTACTTGCAGGTACATGAGATTCTTCTTTTCAAATAGTTTTCTTTTCGAAATTTTTAATATACTCTTTTATAACATTTTCAAAAACTGTTTCAGCTGTAATGCCGGTTACTCAGGAGATCGGTGTGAGGTCTTCGCTTGTCACGGGTACTGTCTAAACGACGGCGAATGCTCCTTAAACGAGGAGAATGACCCTTTCTGCCAATGTGCTGGTAATCACGTGGGAGCGAGATGTGAAGCTGATGTAACTAACACAACCGCTACGTACGAACTATCGAATAGAAACCTAACTCTAGGTGATTTACAAACGATTTTTCAAAAACCTTCCTCAAGAATATTGTTACTTGTTGAGGTACCCTAAATTATTTAATTTAAGTGTCTTCGTCGTATTTCGAGTGTATGTAGATATGTAACAAAAACCTTTTTTTTAAGTGGAATACTGCTATTACCACCTTTTGTTTTTTTTTTTTTAGGGTGGGAAATCATCAAATGCCTCCTCCCGCTCTGGGTTAAGCAGGAGAGAGTGTCAGACTTTTACTGACTTAAAACCCATCCGTGTTCCTCCTAGTGCCCTTTGCGTTCCAGGGTACGGTGCCTCTTTCGAACGAAATCCGCAGCCCCAGCAGGCACTGGCCCTAGCGGGCCCCGTCTTTAACGCTGACAGCTCTTTGAGGCGCGCGTGGAACACAGCGCGCCGTCGACCTGGGCCTGGTTCTGATCAGACGGCAAGCCACCCAATGCTCGCCGTCCGCAGACCCGCGCCTACGGTGGCCGAGAATCGTCCTGCAACTCCCGACGCCCGGGGCGTCTTCTTCTGTTGCGGCGGCTGGGGCGTGAGGTTTCCGTCTCCCTCACGCGTTGGGCTTCCTCCTTTGCTAGCATTACTGTTTCGCAGAAGGAAGTGACCGCTTCCCATGTCTCCTCGCTCGGGACCATCGCTTGAACCAGGGCCGGACGCGAGAGAGCGCCGCCGCCGATCGCCTCGACGAGGACACGGCGGTGCTCCGCCCAAGCAGGGCAGACCTCCACCCTATACTCCACCGTGTCCTCCGGGTGATCCTCGCAGTGTTGGCACCCGGGTGTATCCTCCCGCTGTATTCGAAACAGGTATCTCCCGAAACAACCGTGTCCGGTGAGTACCTGCGTCAAGCGGAAGGTAACGACGCCGTGGCGCCGCTCTAGCCACTCCTCAAAGAGGGGACTTATCGCCGCAATTGTGGCGTGCCCAAATTGTTATAAAAACCACAACTTAATATAACTTTGCAGATACTTATGCGTCTAACCTTAGCAATATTCATCATCACACTAAACTTTCAAGGAGCTGAGCAGCGAAACACCACGACATAAATAAGATCGGCTATTTCAATTATTTATCATCAGTACTCATAGACCATCGGTTTAGAGACAGCCTTTCTAACGACTTGGTGTAGGTTCGAATTCAAACAGTTATGGATCATTTTACTACTGTCATACATACAGATGCTGTTTCAAATTTTATATTAAGCGCTCACTATTTTATATAATCCGCCAATCAGGGGACCGGCACTGTCTCTCCTTAACACAGGCTAAATTTTAGCCTAGCTAGGAGAACAGTACTTCACCCGTCTTTATTGTATATTGTTAGTGTACCTAAAAATGTGTAAATACAACATTTGTAAACTTTGCAATCCCATTATGAAATAAACTATTATTTTTGAATTTTGTACATGGTTTTAAATTATTCATTTCCTTTCTTTTTACTAATATTTTTATACATTGATAACATGTTATTATTGTCTTTTGTATTTTTTTGGCATTTATCTATGCCAAAATATAATGGCCCACATTTTAAATGATAATTAACAGAACGCATCACGTTCAAAGGTACAAAACCATTGTAGATAACTTTTACATATAAACCGGACAGGAATTGTGGCAATTTACATGAAATCAACATTACATAATGCAGATACCCATAATGCCATCTATTGACCTCAAGACAGCATGAGAATTACATCAAAACATATTTTTTTGTTGTTTAGTGGTACTTTTAAGACGTCTGAAAAAAAGGGATTCTTTTAATACCTTAAAAATATCGTTCTGAATGAATTCATATTAATAAAAATAAAACAAACTCAGAACTAACATTTTGACAGTTCAACTTCAGATTCCATAGATGGCGTTATGTATTCATCTCATTTTTTTAAATCGTCAACAGGCGTCCGCTTACATTTGCTAAGCTTAACTTGAGTTGCTCAAAACGAATCTTTACGGGTTTAGGGCCTGGGATCACGTCATACCACCCGCGAGCAGTTGGCGAAGTCCCATGGTAGAAGAGTCGCAAAAAGAGTTGAATTAGATTGGTTCATCGGATGTCTTACTGGGTTTTAAGACATAAATCCTTTCGATTTACGGTCCCGATTCGAAATGAATTTAGAATTAACTTGATTCATCAAGTAGTTTCTTAACTTAGTAGTTTGAAGAATAGCACCATTCATATAGCGCAAAATAATATTAGTATAGGTACCTACTAAAGATCAAATATGCAAACATATGGTCTTTTTTATGGCCCGACGCCATAAAGAAGGCTGTTAAAGGCAGCATGCACAAAGCGGTCTACACTGCAGAAGACCGCATGGATACGCGGCGTGTGTGGTCGTGATCTTCAGCATTCCAGGAACGACGGAGAAGAAGAAAAATGCGAACATGATCTAAGAAGGCCATTCCAATGCGCATTATTTTACGAATACTGTTAAAAATTGCCGATGGCATACACCACAATCAAAAAATGTTTAGATTATTTTAGAAGGCTATCTTCTAAAATAATCTAAACATTTGTGTTGTCCGTTGCTTCAGCATTAATTCATTACTTCTGTGAACGGGGAATCCACCGACCAAACAGACTATTTTTATTATTAATACGGATAGTATTGACAATTGTTTGTGGATGGAAATGTTTGTGTGGTTGATTGCTCCGGCATGGCTTAAAACTGTTCAATTCCCAGTGAAGCAACAGCTCAGGGTCAATAACTACCCGTTGCGGGTTTCACCCTCCAGTGGATCATGGGAAACTGTAGATCCTCAGGCAATGACGCCAGAGACGAACTTTGCGAAGAAAGTTTCCGAGACGGTACTGCTGGACCTGTACCCACTTCTCCTCTTACCTTTCTCACTGATTCGTACATGAATTTGCCAGAGATCAACTGAACTTCAAGACAACAGATCACCAGGTCACCGTCTACAAATTACAGTGCAGCCTATACATGCGACTAACTAATGCTACTTCTCAACCCAAGTAGAAATACCCTCCGAATAATATTAGGTATAATTACGGGTCATTTCCCCGTAAAAAAATATCTTTTCAACGTAGGCACTGCGGCACGATGGATCGATGATTTAAAAAAGGTGGCTGGCAGTGGATGGACGAAGACTGCACAAGACCGGGATGGTTGGCGCTTTGTGGGAAGCTTACATTTAACAGTGGACGGCAATTGTCTGAAATGATGATGATGATGATAGTCGCCATGCAAAAATCTTCGGAAAGATGAGGACACTCAGTGAAACCTAAAATATGCGTAGCTTCGCTGGCTAACCTTGCCAGGACTCCTAAGCACAATGGCGCGAATGGGAGTCTAAGTGCAGATAACGGAATCTTTACTGTACTCTCTCCGTTGCGAGGGTAGTCTTTTCTTCTGGATAGAGTTTTCCATTTCAACTTTATGTAGCTCTACCCTAGCAACTTTTTACAAAATAAAACGTTTCTCATTACGAAAAAAGGTTGGTCGGCGTTTTGAATAGAAGAGGTAATACAGCATTTCCCTTGCATTCTAAGGGGGTCAAGCAATGCTAGAAGTTGACTGTTCGTATATCTTATCTTACAATGGTTGCTGGTCGCTCACAATGGGCCTCATCAGAAGGCACTTAAAGTCACTCAAAGGGCAATGGAGAGGGCAATGCTTGGAGTTTCCTTGCGTGATCGAATCAGGAATGATAATATGCGTAGAGAACCAAGGTAACCGACATAGCCCGAAGCATCGCCGAACTAAAGTGGCAGTGGGCAAGGCATATTGCACGCAAAACAGACGGTCGATAGGGCCGAAAAATTCTGGAGTGACGACTGAGTACCAGAAGATGCAACGTTGAAAAGCCTCCCACAAGGTGGGCCGATGAAGATCGCGGGTAGCTGATAGATGCGAGACGCGCAGAACCGGTCGTTCTGGCAACGCTTGGGGCTATGGCGTCGCTATGTCCAGCAGTAGTGGTTTTTCGGCTGATATGATGATATCTTATGTGATTCTTTGAACCACCGTTTTGACAATATTTTCATTGAAGAACATAAGAAATTAATGTCCAATTGAAATATCCTTTGTAGGTGTTATGTAAATCCCCACCGCTGTATCTCCACGTTGTCGTCGTGGTGGGGCTTGTGTGTCTCAATGATCTTGGAGCTCTGCCGGTAGAGTTACTCATGCCGGAAAGGTCCTAGTGAGAGACCAGACCAAGAGAGATACCGGGAAGTGGTTGCTCCTGATTGATCGACGGTAGTCGATCGACAGATGACGTGACCATGCCGCTGCGGTGCAGGCGCACCAAAGCGGCGCACCTTTCTCTCCTTGAGGAGAGAATTTTCGGCGGGTTCGCTGAGCTGGGTTGGCCGGACAGCGAACGGAGGCATGTTTAATGCCGCCGCCGGGGGCTTGGCTTGACCGCCTGGCCCAGAGGAAGGCTACCTCTAAGATAAAAAACCACCTAATCCTAAGCTTTGAAGCGCGGTGAGAGGATGAATGGCTGGAAGGAGTCCAGTCGCGAGCGCTTCCCCTGTAGAGCACCTGCCGCACTCTGCAGTATGTAGGCTTACCCAGGTAAATAGGCTCTGCCTGGGTGGACATTTTTTCCTTACTACTCGTGGGATCAAAATGAATGAATGTTCTCAAAAACTTAAAAATAGAAAAGATGTTGTGGAGGTACCGCTTGGCGCGACGGCAACAAGAGCCGAGGAGGTTCCCGATCCTCAATAGAGGATCGAAATATGTCCGATCAGGACTTGCGCGGTCGCTCCAAATTTTGGAGAAAACGATCGCGCAACGAAATTTCTTCGGACAGAGTGGGGTCGGTGGGTCTCTCCTCAAGTGAAGAGAACCTGCCGGCTGCTAAAGTGGCGACAACGAAGAGAGGCCGGGGTCGAGCGACGGTGAGCGGAGCTTCCGCTACTCTGCCAGGGCGTAACGTACGGGGTCGCTTCAAGCGCCCTGATATGACGGGAATTGGCGGGGAGAGTGATCCCGGAGTCTCATCAGGGGTCTCCATTGAGGAGCCGGGAGGAGTCTCCGTCTCTCTCGTAGGCACGAGGGTGGGTGGCTGCTCCGATCTAGATCTGGAGCGGAAGGCCAGGTTTGCGGAGGTTGTGAAGGCCGCGATCCACGATGTAGCTTTGAAGAGGTCGCAGTCTTCCAAAAATACGGCTATAAGTGCGGCCTCGGCCTCCATTTTGGCGGCAGCGGAAGCTAACTATTGCGGGCTTCCGTCTGACGAAATGTCCAAGCTGCAGGCGGAGGTCGCTCGCTTGACGGCCGCAACGGAGCTTCTCCAAAAGCAGAATGAGAAGCTCCGAGCAGACCTGGCCGGGCTCCGAGGAGCTGGCGCAAAGGAGGCGCCTCAAGGGGGGCGCAAGCACGGGCAGGCCGTGTCAGCGGAGGAGCAGGTCCTGCATCTGGTGCGGCAGGAGATGGCTGCATTCGCGCAAAGGTTTTCGGTCCTGGAGGGCATCGTTCTGCGCCCCCCACTAGCGGCGAACCAGAAGGCATCGGGCCAGCCGAAGGCGGCCTCGTACGCGGCCGCCACGGGTGCCAAACCGAGGTCGTCCGGTCAGGCTAACCGAGGGGCCGGACCAGCACCCACGAAACCTGCAACCGCGAAGCAAGCCAAGCAGAAGAAGAAAGGTGGGGCGGCTGCACAGGTGGCGAAGACTCAAGCGCCAGCAGTGCAACCGGCACCCCCGCCTTCCAACTCTCCTGCGGCCGAAGCCGGATGGCAAGTGGTCGGGGAAAAGAGGAAGGCGGGCAAAGCAGCCAGGGCGGCCAAGAAACGTCAGAGGAGGCGGCAGCGCAAAGTGCAAAGCGTCGCGGCTAGGCTACGCGCCCCGAACACCGCTGCTGTAGTAATGACACTACAGCCGGATGCGGAGAAAAGGGGCGTGACTTACCGCGATGTCATTACTAAGGCAAAGGAGGCGGTGGACCTCCAGGAGCTCGGGATAACGGGAGGCCTCCGGCTCAGGTTTACCATGACTGGGGCCCGGATGCTGGAGATCCCCGGTGCAGCCAGTGGCCCCACCGCTGACGCTCTGGCCGAAAGGCTCAGAGCGTCCTTAAATGCGGACGAGATCCGAGTGTCCAGGCCGATCAAGTGCGTGGACATGCGCATCCTGGGCCTGGATGATTCCGTCACGGAAGAGGAGGTCGTGGCCGCCGTCGTCAGGACTGGGGGGTGCTCTGCTGAGCAAGTGAAGGCAGGCACCATACGCCCTGACAACACGGGCATGCGAACCGTTGTGGTAAGCTGTCCGGTGACGGCGGCCAAGGAAATCTCGGAGGGCCGAAGGCTTCTGGTGGGCTGGGTTTCAGCGCAGGTGAAACTGCTGGAACCCAGACCCCTGAGGTGCTTCCGCTGCCTAGTGGGCAATCACACGGGAGCTCTCTGCACCTCGGAGGTGGACCGCAGCGACCTTTGTTTCCGCTGTGGTCAGCCCGGACACAAGGCCGGCTCGTGTAACGCCACGCCGCACTGCGTTGTTTGTGCGGCAGCTGGCAAGCCGGCCGATCACTGGGCTGGGGGCAAAGCCTGCGCTCCACCTGCCAAGGCCGGGGGCAAAAAGAAGCCCTTCACCACCGCCGTCCCTGCCGCCGCCGTCACTTCGGTTGCTGCGAGTGAGCCCTCACAAGGGACTCAGGAGGAGGCTGAAATGGAGAGCCAATAACGGCTCCATTACGCCTCCTCCAGGCGAACATCAACCACTGCGCCGCCGCTAAGGACCTGTTGGTCCAAAGTATGGCACAGTGGTTGATTAACATCGCCGTGGTCGCTGAGCCCTACTTTGTCCCGCCCAGGGATGACTGGGTGGAGGACCTGAATGGCTCAGTTGCCCTAATTTCGTCGGCCGCTGCAGGTACCCCATCCCTCGAAAGCGTCAGGAGAGGACAGGGGTGCGTAGCAGCACGGTTTGGGGAGATTGTTGTGGTAGGAGTGTACTTCTCCCCGAACCGAACTCTCGCCGAGTTCCAAAACTCCCTTACGGAGTTGGGCGCCGTCGTCGCCGGGTGTCGTTCCCTCCCTGTACTCGTTCTCGGGGACTTCAATGCCAAGCACCTGGCTTGGGGTTCCCGTTACACCGATACGCGGGGTAGGATGGTAGGGAACTGGGCTCTGGAGTCAGGCCTGGTCGTCCTAAACCGAGGTTCTGTCCCCACGTGTGTGCGGATGCAGGGGGAGTCTGTGGTGGACATTTCGTTCGCTAACCCTGCTCTGTCACCGCGTGTTATTGACTGGCGCGTATTAGAGGACGTGGAGACCTATTCCGATCACCGGTACATCCGGTTTGACGTCTCCGCTCAGACTTCAACCGCGCCAGTCCGGCAGGCCCCGAGTGGTCCGCGGTGGGCGCTGAAACAGCTGGACCGGGAGCTCCTCCTGGAAGCTTCGATCGTGCAGGCCTGGGTGTCACCTCCGGACAGGCCTGCTGACATCAACGACGAAGCGGAGTGGTTCCGGGAGGCCATGTCCGATATTTGTGACGTGGCAATGCCCCGGGTTAAGCCAGGACGCGCCCGCCGCCAGGTGTACTGGTGGTCGCAAGAGCTGGCGACGCTGCGTCAGGCATGCGTTGCCGCACGGCGCCGGTACACCAGGCACCGCAGGCTCCGCATCCGCCCTCCGGATGCGCAGATCAGAGAGGTGGAGCTGTACGAAGGGTACAGAGTGGCGAAGGCCGCCCTCCGAGCTGAGATCCTGCAGGCCAAGGATCTGGCTGTCAAGGAGATGCTGGAGTCTCTGAACGGGGACCCGTGGGGAAGACCCTACAAAATGGTGCGGAATAAGCTTCGCACCTGGGCCCCCCCGGTAACGCAGAGTCTACGGCCCCAGCTGGTGGAGGACGTGGTAAGCGCTCTGTTCCCCTCGCGAGGGGAGCATACTCCCCCGCTTATGGCTCTGCCACCTGCGGCGCCTGATACGGACTACACCGTTGACGACGACGACGATGCTCCTGAGGTGACTGAGGTAGACCTGAGAGTGGCGGTTAATAGGCTGAAGGCCAAAAATACCGCCCCAGGACCCGACGGCTTACCTGGAAAAGCCTGGGTCCTGGCCTTGGAGGCTCTCGGGCCTCGACTAAGAGGGTTCCTAAGCGCATGCTTGGAGAGGGGCCAGTTCCCACTTCGTTGGAAGACGGGGAAACTGGTCCTCATTAAGAAGCCGGGGCGCCCTGCGGACTATCCGTCCGCATACCGGCCCATTGTGCTGCTCGATGAGGTGGGCAAGCTCTTTGAAAGAGTAATTGCAAACCGCCTTGTCGAGCACCTAGGGAGGGTGGGGCCGGATCTGGCGGAGAACCAGTTCGGTTTCCGCACGGGACGCTCTACGGTGGACGCCATCATGCGCGTGAGAGCCCTCTCGACGGGGGACGCGGTTTCCCGGAGCGGGGTCGTCTTGGCGGTGTCTCTAGACATCGCCAATGCCTTCAACACCCTGCCCTGGAGTTGCATCAGGGAGGCACTTCGGTATCACCGGGTGCCGACCTACCTCCGTCGCGTAGTCGAGGATTACTTGACGGACAGAGCCGTCATCTACCCCGGTCACCTGGGAGAGTGGAACCGGCGAGACATGTCGTGCGGTGTTCCACAGGGTTCCGTTCTGGGGCCGCTTCTGTGGGACATCGGCTACGACTGGGTGCTGCGCGCCGACCTCCCTAGTGGCGTCAGCGTTGTGTGCTATGCCGACGACACGCTGGTACTGGCGCAAGGGGGATCGCACCAAGCGGCGGCTGACGCTATGACACGCGGGGTTGCGATAGTCGTTGAGAGGATCCGGCAGTTGGGTCTCGAGGTGGCCCTACACAAGTCCGAAGCCATGTGCTTTCATGGATCTCGGAACAGACCACCGTCGGGATCCCAAATAACGGTAGGAGGGGTTCAAATCAGCGTCGCATCGACGATGACTTACTTGGGTCTCGTTATTGACAGCCGGTGGAACTTTGTTGAGCATTTCCGACGTTTGGCTCCTAGACTGGAGCGAGCCGGGGCTGCCTTCAAGCGGCTTTTGCCCAATCTAGGGGGTCCAAACGCCTCCTAGCCGGAGGCTTTACGCGGGGATCGTGCGGTCCATGGCCCTTTATGGGGCGCCGGTGTGGGCGCCTACTTTGAGGAAGCGACCTGCCCGTTACCTCAACTCGTCCCAGAGGGTGATGGCCATCCGGCTTGCCCGGGGATACCGCACGGTCTCTGGCGAGGCGGCGAACCTACTTGCCGGACTGCCGCCATGGGATCTAGAGGCGAGAGCCCTCGCACTCATTTACGAATGGCGCCTGGAAGTGCTACGCCGGGGCGAGACTCCTCTGCCGCGGCAAATCGCAGTACGGCGGGCGGAGCTCCGGCAGGATCTCATGGCATTATGGAGACAAAGACTGTCCCAACCCAGCGCTGGTCACGCCACAATTGCGGCGATAAGTCCCCTCTTTGAGGAGTGACTAGAGCGGCGCTACGGCGTCCTTACCTTCCGCTTGACGCAGGTACTCACCGGACACGGATGTTTCGGGAGGTACCTGTTTCGAATACGGCGGGAGGATACGCCCGGGTGTCAACACTGCGAAGATCGCCCGGAGGACACGGTGGAGCATACGGTTGAGGTCTGCCCTGCTTGGGCGGAGCACCGCCGTGTCCTCGCCGAGGCGATCGGCGGCGGCGATCTCTCGCGTCCGGCCCTGGTTCAGGCTATAGTCCGAAGCGAGGAGACATGGGAAGCGGTCACCTCCTTCTGCGAAGCAGTAATGCTAGCAAAGGAGGAAGCTGAACGTGTGAGAGAAAGGGAAACCTCACGCCCCAGCCGCCGCAACAGAAGAAGACGCCCCGGGCGTCGGGAGTCGCAGGGCGATTTTCAGCCACCGTAAGCGCGAGCCTGCGGACGGCGAGCATTGGGTGGCTCGCCGTCTGATCAGAACCAGGCCCGGGTGGACGGCGCGCTGTGTTTCACGCGTGCCTCAAAGAGCTGTCAGCGTAAAAGACGGGGCCCGCTAGGGCCAGTGCCTGCTGGGGCTGCGGACTTCGTTCGAAAGAGGCACCGTACCCTGGAACGCAAAGGGCACTGGGAGAAACGCGGATGGGTTTTAGTCAGTAAGAGTCTGACACTCCCTTCTGCTTCACCCAAAGCGGGAGGAGTCATTTGATGATTTCCCATCCTTAAAAAAAAAAAAAAAAAGGTGTTATGTAAATAGTTAATATCTATCGTGGCCTTATATTACTAATGCGATTTATTTAAACAAATATTATATAAGTTTGCAGATAACAGTCAATTCTAATTAATCTGCTGTGTCCCAACGTCGGTTTTTGTTAAATAATTTTGTTTCCTGTTACCAATTGTCGAAATACAAAAATAATTGTAAGTTGTATCGATATTTAAATGTTTATTTCATAATATTATCATACTTACATTCAAGATACTTGAATATTCTCGTAATAACAATACTTTAAAAATTGTCCCCGACTAAAATGATAATTCGTCTGGCGCATTTTCGCCGCGCATGAATTCAACGAAAACATCAAGTATTTCATTTAATAAAATCGACTCGTGATTGGCTGCGCCATTCGTTGCCGATCACAGAGTACTTTGGGGTCGTGCGTCGCGTGTATTTGGCGAATAAGTGCGATTGAAACCCGTCGTCTGGCAATTGTAAGGTAAGCGGCATAATTAATCTGTCTTAATTTATGAATTGTGCATATGACCTTATGTTTTGTTATAAAACCAAAGTGTGTTATCAGGTTGTTTATTTACATTTATTACACTATTACTTTTGTAAGTTTATAAATAAAAGAGCAGAGTTTAATTATCTTCAATTTTCTAATTTATCTGGCTCGCATTAGTCTGGTTTTATCTGGCTCTTAAGGCCAGATGAATTTAGATGTTCAGATGAATTAGATTTCTTTTCAAGGTGCCCCCGATGGAGTGGGTGCTATTATTAAAAGAACTGCAGATCGAGCTGTTTCTCAAGGCCAAGATATAAAAGATCTGGATGATTTTTTAAATATCATGAAGCAAAACTTAAAAAAATCTATATTGCGAACTGTTTCTGACTATGACGTTAGTGAGAAGGACTTACTTTTTCCACAAAAAGTTAAAGCTTTTTCAGGGTGCATGAAAATGCACCAGATAGTTTGGAACTTAGAATCACCTAAGATAGCCGTTCGAAAATTTAGTTGCATTGATCAAGAATGTCTTTATCAAGCCATTCGTTGCAACCACATGAATCATCTTGGGTTTTATCGCTTAGAAGAAGTTCCTCATATCTTGCCAGTCACACCGCTAGTTAATTCAACAAGACAACTGCGAGAAATTGGTGAATCTTTTTGGACAATGAGTAATAAAACGAATGCACACCAAGATATTAGCGGAACGCCTAACAAAACAGTAAATAAAGAAGGGACCAGGTTGTCAGACATTGATAAAACCACCTTAATAAGGAACTGTTCATATAGTAAAATTAAATCATTAGGAATAAGTAATACACAAGGTGTCATTGGAAAAGAATCAACAGAGATGAAAAAAAATGAAGCTACAGGAGAAAGGATCGATAGAGCAGATCGATGTATTGAATCTACAGGGTCTCTTCTTCTACTTTCAGAGGTAACTTTTTCAAGGGATGGAAAACAACATTTTAGTGTTGATTTAGAAAATGTCAATCCGTATCTATTGGACTCTGATGACGAAGATTTAAGTATTTTTTGATATCTAGGTAGAAATATTCCTAGATTCGATTCTTTGATCTCAAGTTAGTAAAACCTCTTTTAAATTAGGACTGATTTTGATTCTCATGAATATCATTATTATTAAGTGTTTAGTTTTCAGCGAAGATTTTACTGTTTTTATTATTAGTGGTTACAACGGGGTTTAGTTTAAAATCAAGATTTTTACTGTTTCTGTTGTGTGTTAGTTTAAATCAAAGATTTTACTGTTTTTATTATAAGTAGTTACAAGGGGTTTAGTTTAAAATCAAGATTTTTACTGTTTCTGTTGTGTGTTATTAAATGTTTAGTTTAAATCAAAGATTTTACTGTTTTTATTATAAGTAGTTACAAGGGGTTTAGTTTAAAATCGAGATCTTTGCTGTTTCTGTTGTATGTTATTAAGCGTTTTGTTTAAAATTTCCTCATATTATTTAAATTTTAAAGTTTCCTCAATTGAAAATGAAGGCTGAATAATATTGCATTTATTACCTTTTTAAGAAAATTACTTTTACTTTTACTACTCGTTAGCGCAGCCGTAAGACTAAGATTAGTATGACCAAAATTTTATGATTATATTTTAAAGTGTTTGTAAGAATTTTCTTTGAAACGAAAGACGACTGACGAAATTGTGATTTAATACTCAATTTAATTAATGTTTAATAGGACCTAAAATTTTACTCTTTTATTTTAATTGCAACCGTGATTATGAATGTTTAATTAATAAAATCTATTGAAAATAAAGTCACATTATCATTTATCTGCATGATTAAAATTAATCTGGCGCAAAGTCTCATTATTCTGCCTTTTTCATAATTAATCTGGCTGTTCAATTAATCAGCACGCTCTAAATCATAGGCTACTGGATGCAAATGAGTGCCTTTGACATATGTTTTTACATTTAGTGACCCGGACAAATTAGTATCCTAACTGAGATTATATTATACAAAAATAGTTAAGCCATACCAATGAGTCGAATTCCCTTGGTTTTAAAGAATCACCTCTTAGCGATCTTACCTAGCGACATCAAACTATATGACATACACGCATACGAAGTCGCGTGCAACAGCTATCTTTTTCTAATCTTCTAATGTATAAAAATCTCTGATCACAGTGTTTGTTATCGAACTCCTCCGAAATGGCTTGACCGATTTATATGAAATTTTTGTGTTAATTTATATGGCAAAACAACGTTTGCCGGGTCAGCTAGTTAATTTATATAATTGCAATAGCAACCCGGAGCGGAAATCAACACATGATAAATGTAAAAAAACCTCAAATTCAAAAAGCCTGACAAAAGCCGGCTGGCCGGACATCTTCTAATTTGGCCGGACACACAGCCAAAAAGCCAGACTGTGTCCAGCTTTATCCGGACGCCTGGCAATGCTACCCTCAGGTGATATATAGGCTATGGAATTTCACTAAATTTAATCTGTGAGAATTTACACGTAAACTCCTGACCCAAAAAAAAATAAACTTGAGATAATCATGACATGTTGTTATGAAAAGAAATGTCTTAAAGAGCACGTTACAAAATAAGTTCATAAATCAAGATTTATGAACTTATTTTGTAACGTGCTCTCGCGTTTACTTAGTCAATACAAGTATTGACTAAGTAAATTTATATGTTTGAATTGTTACTAAAGACGCGAAGTTGAGTAATATAGATCATCTGCCTAGCCTTTTCCCAACTATATTGGGGTCGGCTTTCAATCAAGCCGGATTTAGCTGAATATCAGTATTTTACGAGAAGCGGCTGCCTACCAGACCTCCACAACCTATTAACTGGGTAACACGGTACTTCATGGCAAGACTGGAGTCAGATTTACTGGCTTCTGACAATCCGTAACGACTGCCAAAGATCTACTTTCGAATAAAATAAGAAATTTAAAAATTGGTCCAGAATTGGCGGAGAAATCGGTGAACATACATGAAAAAAATAAAGATACATACAGCGGAACATAGAACCTCCTCCTTTTTGAAGAAGTCGGTTAAAAAATAATACTGTACTGTAAAGCGGACCCAATTGCACTAGGTGAAATAACTTTCACGGCGACTCCATGTATTTTCTTTTGCAATTTCTAATTAAAGAAAAGAATGATGAGTTTTAAATATACAGATTTTTATTTTTTAAGGATTTTTTTCTCTGTCTCTGTCACCTCTGACCTAGCCTAGGGTCAAGACCAACCCATTATAAGTAAATAAAAAGAAAAGTAATAAAAATTTGCAGCGATTTTGACCCCTAAACTTTGGGGACCAATTCAAGTTTCTTTTTCCAGTAATCGAACTTTTAAGTTTCTGTCATCACCTGCCTAGCCTTTTCCCAACTACGTTGGGGTCGGCTTCCAGTAAAACCGGATTCAACTGAATACGAATATTTTACGTGGAGCGATTATATCAGACCCAGTTACTGGGTAACACGCTACTTCTTAGCAAGACTATGGGCTGGGCTGGTCCAAGTTTATTCTACTTCTCGATCATAATAAAATGTTACTTTTCTGAAAGCTCATAAAAGAACAAGGGTGCCTTTCCACCCGTTTCCACTGAAGCTAAGCTATGTAGCGTAGCAAGTAAGATATGAAAATGCGCCGCCGCACGGTAGCTGTGCGAGGAAGATGCGCAGCTCGAGCTACGCGACGTATCGACAATAGGGAAGGCATGCACTGCTCTGCACATAATTTCAAAACTCGCGACCATCCAAAGCACGCATCCATTGCTTGCGTCCACAGCACGCATCCTACCATATAAAAAGTAAAAGTAGTTAAATCAGTTTCCACCAGTGCTATGCCATGCAGAGCAATGAATATGATTGGTGGATTTCAAACGCATCCATAGCCCTCGCATAGTTTTGTCAAAAAAGTATCCAGTAGTTTGAAAACCGCCACTACTTCTTGCAGGCAGAAGGCAGATATAAATAATTAGAAAAGTATACCCCAGCTTTCAAGATGTTCTTTCCGCGCATTCTTTTAAGATATTTTTTCCGCGCATTCTTTTAAGATGTTTTTTCCGCGCATTCTTTTAAGATGTTCTTTCCGCGCATTATTTTAAGATGTTCTTTCCGCGCATTAAGTACTGCCTCATCAAAATTAGGTGTGTGGCGATGCAGGCATTTTTATTACGGTGGCGTTTTGATAAGCTTCTTTTGTACAAACAAGAGTTTATTGACAAAACCAACCCAATATGGCGAGCAAGTTACCAGGATCATAATCATAATAAATTAGCTCTAGAAAATCCCATTTACATTTTAATGCTGCCACAAGAAAAACCAACGTTGCAAAATCTATATCGCAACAAAAATAACCGCAACGCCATCTATCCCACTGGCAGCAAATTACTAATTAAATCGTGCGATTTGAATATAAAATCATACAAAAGTCTGAATTTCAAACATTAGGCAGTTGCCCACCGGACACAACAACCGTCTAGTCGAAGGATCCTACCTTTTCAATATAAATTTATATTTTCTGAACCGTGCCGTATTGTTCCATTTTGGAGTGCAAAAATGATAGTAGGAGAATAAATCTTATAAATGGAGGTGTTTCATACCATCGCTAAGTACGATTTTATTTGATTTCTAATAAAATCTTAGCAAATTTGATCTTGCCAAAAACGTAAGTTCAAGTCTAGTTAATATCCACCTTATCCCATTAGCATAGAGTTTATTTTACGTCGATTCAGTTACTGTTTCGTTCTCGAAAGTTCTACGCTACTCAAATAGTGATGTAGTCGGGTCGGATACTGGATGGATAGATATCGATAAAACATTTGTTTGTAGTTCGTCTAGTATTTTTATTTAAATCACTAAACATAACTTTAAAAATATTTTTAAGTTTCCCAAAGACGCTATCGTCAAAGAAAAATGGATAGATGCACGGATAGAGCTGATTGGATGCCAAGCAAAACAAGCACGATATGCTCCGAGAATTTTTTGGAAAGCGATTTTTTTATTTCAAATAAAAACCGTTCAAGTGCTAGTCGAACTCGTACACGAGGGGTTCCGTACCATGAATCTTAATATTTATTTGTTGTTATAGCGGCAATAGAAATGAGGAGCTCGTGGCTAAATAAAATCAGCCGCATGGGTCGATCTTTAAGGTTAAGCAACGCTTGCCAAGGTTGGTCTGTGGATGGGTGACCATCTTAACATACCGAGTTTCCTCCGTGCCTCGGAAAGCACGTTAAGCTGTTGGTCCCGGCTGTCATTTGTAGATCTTTGTCAGTCGTTACGGATAGTCAGAAGCCAGTAAATCTGACTCCAGTCTTGCCAAGAAGTACCGTGTTACCCAGTTAATGGGTTGTGGAGGTCTGGTAGGCAGCCGCTCCAAGTAAAACACTGGTATTCAGCTGAATCCGGTTTGACTGGAAGCCGACCCCAATATAGTTGGGAAAAGGCTAGGCAGATGATAGCGGCAATAGAAATACACAATCTGTGAAAATTTCAACTCTCTATCTATTATGGTTCTTGAGATACAGCCCGCTGATAGACATACGAACGGATGGACGGACAGCGGACGCTTAGTAATAGGGTTCCGTTGGTTATCCTTCGGGTACGGAACCCTAAAAAAGGCAATAGATACACAAAAACTTTGTCTGCGTTAAGATTCTGTACCAAACTATGTAATAAGATAGTATCGTAAGCCACTTGGCATAAAGAGTTCACGGAACTGAAGTGTAAGCAACACCCCTTTTTTTGTCGGCAGCCGAGTAAGATAGGCATGATTTTGTAAGGCTTGTGGTATGAAAAAAAATCTGGCCAAGAGCGAGTCGGACTCGCGTTCAAAGGGTTCCGAACCAATTTAATTTTTGGAAGGGTTCCGTTTCTTACGAATGTTCGGAACACTAAAAAATGTATGATGTGTGTTATTTTTATTGATTAATGTGTAATAAGGTATATTTACTTAAATAAAATAAAAACCTTTAAAATATTATACAATAAACTGGGAATATTTCGCTTACGCTATTTTTGAAAGTAGAACTTTATTACTCGTAACAATGTATTACAAAACAAACCCGAACTTATCCATTTTAAATGGGCAGCTTATTTCATAACGATTCCAACAACAAGTTTCATGTATGGCTCCCATACAAAACTCCAACACCAAGCGAGTCACATTTGGATTTAATTTCGGAAAAAGTTATCTTATTTTTCGATATCGACAATGTAAGTCAAAGTTCATGTGTCACAACCGTGATCGAGTGGCAACTGTTACTACCCAAACATAGAGTAATGAACCTTATCGCTAAGTAGTTTAAGTTTATAATTGCAACCATTGAAAATACCGCCATCTATGGTCGAATAGCGGAATTTACTCGTAAATTCAACCTAGAATGAATTCAGAAAACGAAACGCCATGAGTACCTTTCGCCTTAAAGCAAAATAAATCCTACGTGTAAAGCCAAAGGTATATTTTCAAATGTAGGTTCTTTGACTTATTCTTATTTTGACCAAAATTGAAACGACCAATCAATCGTATCCTTGATTTGTGGTGAATTATATGATTATCGGTATAGTTGTGTGAGTGTGGCGACAGAGGTTCCGATACAAATTTCGTCGCATAGCATTTCCACCTGTTTTTTCTGTTCCGTGGGTTCAAGGTTTTTTTTTTTTTTTGTTTATGATCCTGCAATCTGTTTCTAGCGAACATTCAGCACATGGTCAAGAGTTTAATTTGTCTTGTAGGGTCACCAGTCCAGCGACGTGGGCCCTTTACAATTCATCCCTCACAGGTCTCCAGGGGCTTTTCGTTTTAGCCTTTTGAATGTTGAGTTCATATTCATTAAGTTCATTGCTAGAATGTTTGGATGATTATTGAGCCTTTTTCTGTAGGATATCATAGACTGTTTTATCTCTTCTTGGACCGTTCTGATTTTCAGGTCATGGTGTAATTGTTGGTTAGTTATAAACCAAGGAGCATTAGTAATTATCCTCAGCATTTTGGACTGAAACCTCTGGAGTATTTCTATATTAGAATTTGAGGCTGTGCCCCAGAGTTGGATTCCGTAAGTCCAGATCGGTTTTAGAATACACTTGTATAAGAGTAGTTTGTTTTCGAGTGACAGCTGCGATTTTCCGCTGAGCATCCAATACATTTTCCTCAGTTGGATTCCCAGTGCTTTTCTTTTGGTAAAAATATGCTTTTTCCAGGTGAGGCTACGATCCAAATACAGTCCAAGGTATTTGGTTTCATTTGCTTGGGGTATTTGTTGCCTATTCAGTGTTACTGGGGGACATGTTCCACGTCGCATCGTAAATGTCACCTGTACTGACTTTGTCTCATTTGCTTTTATACGCCAGGTATTGAGCCATTCCGTGATGTTGTACAGGGAGAGTTGTAGCATGTTACTTGCTTGTTTTGGTTCGTCATGGGTAGTTAAGGCTGCAGTGTCGTCAGCAAAAGTGCCAATCACAACTCCATTTGTCATAGGCAGGTCTGAAGTAAAGATTAGGTACAGAATCGGACCAAGTACGCTTCCTTGTGGCACACCTGCGTGCGCCCTATAAAGTTTGGATGTGTCCTCTCCTTGTTTTACATAAAAGTATCTTTCAGCAAGGTATGACTTTAAGAAGACATAATAGTTTGTAGGCAGTAGTTTTTTATTATATATAGTAGACCTTCATGCCAGACTCTGTCAAAGGCCTGGGAGATGTCCAAGAATGCTGCACAACAGTATTTCTTATTTTCAAAGGCTCTGTGTATTTCTTCTACCAGTCTATGTACCTGTTCGATCGTGCTGTGACGTTTTCGGAAGCCAAATTGGTGGTCAGGTATGATTTTATTTTCTGCTATTTCTCTGTTCAAGCGTTTCAAGAAGAGTATTTCCATAACTTTTGAAAGGATGGGCAGTAGACTGATCGGTCTGTAGGACGACACGTCTGCAGGAGATTTACCAGGTTTAGGGATCATTTTAATTTGTGCAACCTTCCATTGGGGTGGAAAGATTCCCCTGATCAGTATGCAATTGAACAGGTGTGTCAAAAATTGGACTGCTACTTCAGGTAATTCCCGCAGGATTTTAGTAGTAATCAAGTCGTATCCAGGGGCTTTATTTTGGGGTAGATTTTTAATTGTGTCCATAACCTCTCGTGTCTTTATTCTATCTATTGGCAGATCAAGTTGATAGGGCTCATTAAGGGCTTTAAATACTTCCTGTTTAATACCCGATGAAGTCTGAGTTGAGTTTGGCATAAACACGTGAGCAAGATGAGAGGCAAATGCTTCTCCTTTCTTCTCGTCCGTTTTTGCCCAAGAACCGTCCCTTTTGCGTATTGGTGGGTTAGAGGCAATAGGCCTTTTAAGTTTTTTGGTCGCTTTCCAGAGGGAATAGTCACTAGCAGCCGTGGCATCCAGATAGCTTAGCTCATTCTGTACACTTTCATTTCGTTCAACTTGTAGTAGTTTTTTAAGTTTTGTTGATAAGTAGTTCAGACGTGATTTGTCTTTAGGGAATCTGGTAATTTGCCATAGTTTTCTAGCCCGTCTCTTTTCGGCAACTAGTTCACTAACAGCTTTTGAGCAATCTGGTTTCGAGTATTTCTTAGGGGCAGGTGTGCTATCCCATGCTGCTTGTTGGACACACTCGTTGAAGTGTTCCACTGCTGACATTATATCCACTTCATTTTTAAGTGGTATATTGGTATTTATCGTTGATTCTACCATAAAGCGGAAATTGTCCCAGTTGGTCGTACGTCCGTGTAGCTTGGGTGTAGGTTTAACGGACAAGAATTTATGGGAAATTTCGAGTAAAATCACACTATGGTCAGATGAGAGATCTTGAAGGGAAATGCATTTAAAATTATTAATAGGAAGACCCTTAATGACACTGAAGTCTACCAATTCGGGCACTTTCTTTGGGTCAGTCGGCCAATAAGTTGGTTCCCCGTTTGATATTACATCTAGGTGTAGGTCGTTTATAGCTGCTTGTAGCTGGCGTCCTTTGGGAGTAGTTAAACGTGAGCCCCAGGAAGTATTTTTGGAATTATAGTCTCCACCAGCTATAAATCGTGGTCCTAGTGACTTAAAGAAGGTGATGTAATTTTCTTTTTTGATGGCATGTTTTGGAGGAGAATACAGTGCAGTGACAGTTAAGTATCCCCGCCAGTCTTCTATTACAACACTTGTTGCTTGAATCTCAGGGGTTTGAAATGGCTTCGCCTCATGGTGTTTTATATTTTCCTTAATGAGAATCGCAGATCCTCCATGTGCTGTACCGTCTGGATGCATTGTGTGATAGAGTTGGTAATTAGAGATTCTGAGATAACTCTTTGTCGTGAAATGTGTTTCAGAGACGAGCAGAATATCTATCTTGTTTGTTTTCAAAAATGTCTCTACTTCTAAGACATGGTGTGACAGCCCATTGGCATTCCAAAGGGCAATTTTTAATGAACAGAATGTGAAAGTTTGGTCATGATTTCCATTAGGAGATTAGTTATTGAAGTCAATTGTTGCATTAGTAGTGTCATATTTTTCATAATTTCTTTTATGTCATTATTCGGTACTTCATTTGTACTTAGTTGGTTATTAGTTGGGTGCGGAAGTTTATTAGTCAATAACGCTTGCTTGTACGATGGCTGCGTTTCTTGCTTAGTAGAGTCCGCCCTCTCTGATAGGTTCCAGTTTGTCGGTGTTTTGCAGGTTGAGTGGGATATTTGATTTTCTGAAGTTCCTTATATATTGAGCATCCCTTATAGTTTGCCGGGTGGTTGCCATTACATAACACGCATTTAACTGAGTCCGACCTTTCTTTACGTTCGCAATTGGATGATGCATGGTCTCCCGCACATTTTATGCATTTGGGTTTTCTAAATCAATATTTTCTTGTATGCCCATATTGTTGACAATTGCCACATTGAGGAATTTCTCGCTTAGGTCTTGGTGGTTCAAATGTTACTCTACAGTGGAGAAGACTTCTGATGTCATATATTAGCTTATTGTTACTGTTAGGTTCTATTTCAATGAAATATATTGGCAGTGGTTTTTTAGTACTTCGTTGCTTAACGTTCCAGATATTTGTGACTATATGTCCTTGCGATTCTAATTCAGCTTTAATTTCATCTGTATCAGAGGACGGGTGAAGATTTTTTAAAACAACTTTGAAGCAGCGATCTTGCTTGGGCCGGTAGGTATAAAACTCTGTATTTCTGTCTTGCAGGTTTTTTACAATTTTCGTGAATAGTTCAGTCGATTTCGGCTGAATTCTGACTTGTTCATTACGAAGAATTTTCACTTCATAGCTATCTGCAGCTACCTCGTCGAGCATTCTGAGTAATGGTTGTATGTTACTGACCCGGTCCACGTATAGAGGTGGAGCCTTGACGGGCTTTTCTATATTTTCATTGGGTTCGGCATCTTGCGCATCTTTTTCGAGCTCAGAAAATCTATTGGAGGTTGGTGTAGGTTGGCTCAGCCAGTATGAGTCTAGCTTTTTTTGTTTTTGGGGTCTATTTGAATCTGGGCTGTCGCGTTGCCTTTTTCGCTCAGGTACTTTTGTCCATTGGTCAGTTTCTTCTCTGGGTATTCCAGGTCCCGCATCCATATTTGGTGTTGTAAGATTGTCTAGATTATTGAGTGACTGAGTTCTTGTTTTATTGAAGAAGGATTTGTGAAAAATTTGTGGTTCAAGGTTGATTGGGAAAATTTGTCAGTGACGGGTAGCGTGACGTGCTTTCGGAATTTGCAAAAGTGGCCTTTATAGACCTGTATGTTACACGCGTATGATACATATATTTTATATGAAAGCAGAGTTGATGTACTTTATGATATTAAAGGGGAGAAATTGTGATTCTTGACTATTATTATTTGGGCAAATTGCCAATTCTTAGTTTTGTTTTATTTAATATTCAGGTTTTTTAATGCTTCTCATATTCTTTGTAAAGTTAAAACAATCGCATACATATTAAAAGTACTTTATTGTTTATTTATCCTTAAAACTAAAACTTACAACTAGAAAAAAATATAAATCAAAATTACAACTCTTCGATTATCATACGAACAAGATAGACAAAGAGTAGCACACTGACTGACTGAGTGACTGACTAACAGTTTGAGATAATTTTAATCTATCGCCACCAACTCAACAACAAGCAATTATAGACTTTAGCACTTTGTATTTTAAAATCATTTTTAAGTGACCCCTTGCATTGAAAAGGATAATTAGATAAGTAACTATTATAAATTCAAATACAGACGGTGATCGAATTCTATTGCATTATAATTCTATTTTAAATGATTGTGCCTCAAATTTTATCAATTTTTATACTTAATACATAAAAAAGCGGAAGAGTTTGTTTGTTTGTTTGTTTGTTTGCTTGAACGCGCTAATCTCAGGAACTACTGGTCCGATTTGAAAAATTATTTCAGTTTTAGACTGCCCATTTGTCGAGAAAGGCGCGATAGGAGCGGAGCAGACGAAATTGCGCGGGTCAACTAGTATTTTTATAAATTCGATTTTTTTCATCAATTAAATTCATTATTTATTATGTTAACTTCTATGATGAACAGACAAAGTTTTCAAAGAATTCCTTTCCTTGCCTGAAAAGCTGATAAGTCTCTTAAGCGGACTATAGGGAATATGTATGAAAAAAATATTTGTAATTATTAAAGCAGTTTATCGAAAAAATTACTAAAATATGATACTAACAGTGAACACAAAATTCATCAAAAAACAAACAAAGAAAAAAGAAAAAAAAAATTGTTATGGTATACCTATTTTTAAACATATATATCCCACTTACGAAAACGCCTCTTTCTGTGGCAGCTGTATGGGCGTCATGGATTTTGGCATCAGAGTTCGCGTATGTAAGTATATGTATATTACACTGGCGCTTTTTTTAAGTTGGCACACAATACATAATATACTGCTTTCTTAATCTATTAGTCAGTCCGAAGCCAGTTTAATACTAATACATGACGTCATCAGCCGGGGCTCTCTTGTAGAAGGCACGGGACACGTCCACCGGAGGGCGAAGGCCCAGCCAGGCGAAGTAGCCGTGGCGCCACAACAGCATCAGACTCAACATGATGGGCACTGCTAGAAGAACACCTGTAATTCAAAATATTGAGATTGTGAGATAATGTTATCATTAAAGCTCGAGGATGTTGTAGAGTACCTACATCAAGATGAAGACCAATTTCTCTTTAAGGCGTCTCCCTGACCAAATAACCTTGAGCATTCGTTCCCTTTTTTGCCGCACCCCACCGTTTATCATAGAATTCACACAATTTTTGTAATAATTATTTTAATAAAAAAAGAAAAGCAATCTTTTGAAACTAAATAAAACCTGTATTATTTAGATTTTTTAATTATCTATTCATTAGTATAGGTAATCTTCAAATGGTAAGAGCGGGGCCTTTAGCAACAGATGCAACAAACAATAATTTTAGTATTTTTTTTTTAAATTAGGCTTTGAAGATATCGAACATTAATAATGTGCTTTCAGATGTCATTTATTTCTCTTATCTAATGAGTTAATAGTCTCTGATTATAACGAACTGTCGCAAGGTTTTGGTCGAGGTCGAGCGGTTGGAGTCGCGCCACAAAATTAACTTTAATTTTTTTGTGGTGCGGGTTCCGACGCGACGCCTGGAGACCTTCTTGAAGGAAGAATTTTGGCGGACGGGTGTCGTCTATCGGCGTTTTCGCGGCAACGATTCAACGTATAAACAAATTCTGAGACAAAAGTTGTAGGGAATTTAATCTTCTACAATATTGATCAAACATACAAAATGCGAAAAGCCCATAGGAAACGAGATATTTGCAAAAAATTAGTAAAAAATTGATTTTGGAATTTCTGTAGACATCCTACGATAAGTAGGTTTTGAGACATATTTTAGGACATCTAAACAAAGGTCTATATCTCTCATTCCGAGGTTAAACCCTAATTCGCCAGGACAGTTTGCACACTGTAACCACAAAAAATACCGTGGAGAAACTGTTTGACTTAAATACGAGTAATTTGGTACGACGCGATAGACGGCGTTACCTATACCATCGTCTGAATCGCGCTGTTAAGATTCTCCTAATGTAATAAGTTACTGACATATTATTTCAGCTGACGACATGATTTTGGTCTCTCACTCGAGGTGATATCATTTCATCGAACCGAGAAGATCGCACCACAAATAACTCAATCGTTCAATAACTTCAAAATAGTTATCGTTCAATATTTTTCGCAAGTAACTACACAATAGGGCGAGTAAGTACTTAGTAAATAGTATAAGTGTGACGAAACTAAATTATACGTCACCTGTACATACATATACATGTGAATGGCTGCGTCAGCGAATGGTTTACTGTTGCTGAGTACGAGGCCAAACATACGATTTATGTTTTGTCATCGATACGCTTAGAAGATTTTATTTAAAGGAAACTTCTACATATTGGCTTTTTTGGGACGGATCTGCCTGATCTGTCGGTTTTCTACCGGATTCATTTTGGGGAATGTGCGTCGGAATTGCATAATTTAATTCCGCCAAGCCCGTTCCATCATCGGACCACAAGACGAATGGCGATGCACCACCGGTACATAATGGACATCCCACCCACACGCACAAAACGTTTTGGGAACACATTCATAGTGCGTACAGCTAAGGAGTGGAATTCCCTGCCGGAGTCAGTGTTTCCTGATAGCTACAACCTGGGAGTCTTTAAGTCAAGAGTGAATAGGTTACTTCTGGGCAAGCGTGCTCCATCTTCGACCACATCATCGCTTACCATCAGGTGAGATGGTGGTCAAACGCGTGCGTGTCGTAAATTATTAACGAAAAAATTTAGCAGCAGAGGAAAGGTTGAAATAGTAGTGTCCCTTACCGATGAGGGTGCCGAGCAGAATAGCTCCATCCTTCTCGGGCCGGTGTCCGTACTTGTCGACACATCTCATGGTACGGTGCGCATCATGAAGGTGCTTCATGTTGTATCCTCGCATTTCCACTGGTTCTTGGCATCTGTAACAAACATTATAGAGTTTTAGTATGCACCATGTCAGAGGACCTTGAGGCGGTTTAGAAACTCTGACACTGAGGTCTGTGGGGTCGTTAGAACTTTTTTTTTAACGTTTGGAAATCATCAAACGACTCCTCCCACTTTGGGTGAAGCAGAAGGGAGTGTCAGACTCTTACTGACTCAAACCCATCCGTGTTCTTCCTAGTTCCCTTTGCGTTCCAGGGCTACGGTGCCTCTTTCGAACAAAATCCGCAGCTCCAGCAGGCACTGGCCCTAGCGGGCCCTATCTTATATGCTGACAGCTCTTTACACACAGCGCGCCGTCGACCCAAGCCTGGTTCTGATCAGGCGGCGAGCCACCCACAGAACAGTAAGAGCCACCCAATGCTCGCCGTCCGCGCCTACAGTGGCCGAGAATCACTCTGCGACTCTCAACGCCTGGGACGTCTTCTTCTGTTGCGGCGGCTGTATGTGTATCTCAATCAAGAACCATAATAGGTAGACAGTTGAAATTTCCACAGAGCGTGTATTTTTATTGCCGCTGTTACAACAAAGCATTTAAATTAAATAATACAGGGGGCTCCCATATAAGAAACGTGTTTTTTTTTTCGGTTTATGGTACTAAAAGGAGGAGCTCGTGGCAAGATAATAACAGCCGCACGGGTCACTCTTCAAGGTTAAGCAACGCTTGCCAGGATTGGTCTATAGATGGGTGACCATCTTAACATACCGAGTTTCCTCCATGCCTCGGAAAGCACGTTAAGCCGTTGTTCCCGGCTGTCATTTGTAGATCTTTGGCAGTTGTTACGGATAGTCAGAAGCCAGTAAATCTGACTCCAGTTGCCAAGAATAAATGCCCCAATATAGTTGGGAAAAGGCTAGGCAGATGATGATGGTACGAAACCCTTCGTGTGAGAGTCCGACTCTCACTTGGGCGGGTTTTTTGTTTGTCTTGAGCGAGCCCCAAACAAACATTTTTCTTACTTAATTTCTTTCTTTGTAATCGTTGGGCAGAAATATTTTTTTAGAAATACTTACAGCATCAGAGAAGCGTTTCCGCCTCTCTTCTCAACGGTCGCAGCGAGGATGTCCACCATCCACTGAGTGGAACAGTCGCAGAGGTAGGGGTTGTCTGACACATCCACCTTCTCCACGAGGTCCCAGCGTGACAGCAGGCGAGAGTCCACCTCAGACAGGTTGTTGGATTGGAGGTACAGCTGGAAAAGCAAGGCTGTGTTTAGATATAAAGTTGATGATTTAATTGCTCGCTTCATCAGACCTGGACTAGAGTCAAGAGCAAACCTATCTCAAATCCTATCTAACTTCCTACTAACAATATTATAAATGCGAAAGTTAGTGAGGATGGATGGATGGATGGATGTTTGTTACTCCTTCACGTAAAAGGATCTTCATGAAATTTGGCTACCACAGTGTGTTTCTTTTTAACCCAAAGGTTGACTGATAGAGAATGCCTTGTTGCATTAAGTCCGCCTATGTACCACTATTGTACATGAAGTTTAAATAAATAAATAAATAAATAATAGCTTTTTATCTGGAATAGCAATTTTGAAAAGCCGCCGGCAGAAGGTAGTCATCATCTGCCAAGCCTTTTCCCAAGTATATTGGGGTCGGCTTCCAGTCAAACCGGATTCAGATGAATACCAGTGTTTTACGTGGAGCGGCTGCCTCCCAGACCTCCACAACCCATTAACTGGGTAACACGCTGGCAGAAGCTAGTAAAAAATAAAATAAAAAGTTTCCCCCATCTTCTTTGCGTTCTACATCTACTACTTTCGAAAGAGATACTGCAGCCCTGGAACGCAAAGGGCAGTGACCCTTTGTGTTCCAGGGCTGCAGTATCTCTTTCGAACAATTTCACAAGCCCGGCAGATGCCTTACGCATTAAGTCTGAGGGCCTAACACGAATATTTTTGACGTATAGTAAGGTAACGTAAAATTTTATCATAGCTACAATACTCGTTACACACACAATATTTATTTGAATTATATGCTATATTCATATTTTTGAATGATATAAATTGGGTATGTCCCATAAAATTAAACCAAAATACTATGGGTTTGTAGTTTTTTACGTTCACAATTCACTTACGTTAACGTTACTATACGTCAAAATATTCGTGCAAAATAATTATTAAATTAATAAAAAAATTCGTTACCTCTTGAACCAGAGGCCAGTCATAGGCCTCCCCGATGTCATCAACTCGTGCCAGCGCCTTGGGGTCCACATAGCTCAATGCTGGATTGAAGCTAATGTGGAGTTTCTGGATATTCTCAAGTCCGGCCAGGGTACCTTCGCCGATACGTCTGAGTTTTGGCATGTTGCACATGTGTAGTTCTTCTAGTTTGCGGAGACGGGGAAAGCCGCTGAAAAGAATTAGGATGGGTCATTACCCAGTAACCATAGATTTAAAAAGGAAACATTGTGCTATCAAAATTGTTTTATCATATAATCGGCGAATCGAACTTCTGCCGCCCCTCACTACCACCACTGCTGAGATCCGACGGGACGCTGGCCCACTCCGCTGAGGAGAAAGCGAACTTGTTTGCTTCTGTGTTTGCGGAATCTTCACGTCTGGATCCTGGTGGCGCGACGCCCTCCGCCTCTCCTGGTGAATGCGAGTCGAGTATGTCGAACATTCGCATTCATCAGAAGGACGTCCGTAGGGTACTGCGTATCCTAGACGTGAACAAGGCTAGTGGTCCCGACGGGATACCGGCAATTGTTCTGAAGACTTGTGCGCCTGAGCTGTCTCCGATCTTGACACGCCTATTTCGCCTTTCGTTCGAGACTGGAAAAGTGCCGAAGGCTTGGAAGCAAGCTAACGTGCAGCCCGTGCCCAAGAAGGGTAATCGAGCTGACCCGTCGAATTATAGACCCATCTCGGTAACGTCCATACTCTGTAAGACTATGGAACGCGTACTGAATCATAAGCTTCTGGCGTACCTAGAAGCGAATGTTATCCTTAGTGACCGGCAATACGGGTTTCGCCGAAATCGGTCAACTGGGGATCTTCTAGCGTATGCCATTCACATCTGGAGTGAGGCCATAGAGAAGCACGGGGAGGCGCTGGCGGTCTCCCTTGACATCTCGAAGGCCTTCGACAGGGTCTGGCACGATAGCCTTATTAATAAGCTTCCTTCCTTCGGTCTGCCCGCCGGTTTGTGTGATTGGATCGCAGATTTCCTGAGGGATCGGTCTATCCGAGTGGTCATAGATGGCTGCTCGTCTGGACTGCTGGATATTAATGCCGGGGTTCCTCAGGGGTCGGTGCTTTCGGCAACACTATTCTTGCTGCATATTAATGATCTGCTTAAACCCGGTACCTTTGGGTATGCAGACGACAGCACTGTTGCTGAGAGATACGTGTCCGACGCACGAGCTGGTGGGTCGCAAATCCGGTCTCTCCGGGAGGCAATGGTTGAGCGCTTGAACGTGTCCTTACAGGCTGTCTCTGAATGGGGCGATGCCAATCTGGTCAAGTTCAATGCTGCTAAGACCCAAGCGTGTCTTTTTTCCGCCAAAAGGAGCCAATTCCGCCCAGCTCCATCTTTCCGCGGTGAAACCGTGCCGATAACCGACCATCTTGAGCTTCTTGGGGTTACATTAACATCTACTCTCAATTTTGGCCCTTACATAGAGGCAAAAGCTCAAGTGGCTGCAAAGAAGTTGGGGATTCTGGCTAAGGAGAGACGGTACCTCACGCCGGAACAGCTGCTCAAACTCTATCAAGCGCAAGTTCGATCGTGTATGGAATACTGCTCTCATCTTTGGGACGGATCTGCCAGATACCACCTTGATGCCCTTGAGTCAATTGAGAAACGAGCCAAGAGGATCATCGGCAATAAGAGGCTCGTCGCGTCGAAGCTCCAAAGTCTTGAACATCGACGACGAGTTGCTAGCCTGTCGGTTTTTTACCGGTTGCATTTTGGGGAATGTGCGACGGAATTGCATAATTTAATTCCGCCAAGCCCGTTCCATCATCGGACCACAAGACGAACGGCGATGCGCCACCGGTACATGGTGGACATCCCACCCATACGCACAAAACGTTTTGGGAACACATTCATAGTGCGTACAGCTAAGGAGTGGAATTCCCTGCCGGAGTCTGTGTTTCCTGATAGCTACAACCTGGGAGTCTTTAAATCAAGAGTGAATAGGTTATTTCTAGGCAAGCGTGCTCTATCTTCGACCACATTCTCGCTTACCATCAGGTGAGATAGTGGTCAAACGCGTGCCTATCAATAATAAAAAAAAAAAAAATAATAAGAAATTAATGTTCACGCATACGATTGCACCCGAAGATTGTCGACCTCGTAGCGAGTTCGCTTCGGTCTTAACCGGCCAATTAGGGGCCAGATTGTAGTGTCATTACGCCCGTGACTTTGTTCTTTTTTTTTATTGGGGACTTCAATTTTTTTTTTTTTGAAAATATATAGCCCATGTTACTCAAGGATAATGTAGCATTTAAATGGTGAAATAATTTTTGAAATCAGTCCAGTACATTTTAAGTTTATTCATTACAAACACACAAAATTAAATATATTTCCTCTTTATAGTATATACTGTCAATCAACCCTCCTAATCTATAAAATACTTCCGTTACAGACTGATTGAGCGACTAACAGACAACGCACAGTCGACAAAGCTGATCGTAGAAAACTAAAATTTGGCATGTAGCTTCCATCATCATCATCTGCCAGCCTTTTCCCAACTATATATATTGGGGTCGGCTTCCAGTCAAACCGGATTCAGCTGAATACCAGCGTTTTACGTGGAGCGGCTGCCTACCAGACCTCCACAACCCATTAACTGGGTAACACGGTACTTTGGCAAGACTGGAGTCAGATTTACTGGCTTCTGACAAACCGTAACGACTGCCAAAGATCTACAAATGACAGCCGGGACCAACGGCTTTACGTGCTTTCCGAGGCACGGAGGGAACTCGTTATGTTAAGATGGTCACCCATCCACAGACCAACCTCGGCAAACGTTGCTTAACCTTGAAGATCAACCCGTGCGGCTGTTATTATATTTAGCCACGAGCTCCATATACTCCGAAAAAGAGCACTAAGAGATGGTTTTCCGAAATTAGGTACTACGGGAACGGGAAAAACGGTATGCGCGTACGAAGTCGCGGACTAAAGCTAATAATTTATAAAGAGGAAAGATTTTTAGCTTTTATTATAATAAATACCTAAGTACCTAACCAATAACTGATTTATAAAGGGTTGAGGTGGCAGTTTCTTCGTTTAATAATATTATTATCTCCCTAAATAATAACAGCCGCACGGGTCGATCTTGAAGGTTAAACAACGCTTGCCAAGGTTGATCTGTGAATGGGTGACCGTCTTAAAATAACGAGTTTCCTCCGTGCCTCGGAAAGCACGTTAAGCCGTTGGTCCCGGCTGTCATTTGTAGATCTTTGGCAGTCGTTACGGATAGTCAGAAGCCAGTAAATCTGACTCCAGTCTTGCCAAGATGTACCGTGTTACCCAGTTAATGGGTTGTGGAGGTCTGGTAGGCAGCCGCTCCACGTAAAACACTGGTATTCAGCTGAATCCGGTTTGACTGGAAGCCGACCCCAATGTAGTTGGGAAAAGGCTAGGCAGATGATGATGATGATAGGTATTATTTTCTCCTAAACAACTGAGCCTAATATTTTTAAAATACTGCAGATAACAGGAAAGCCTATAGGAAGCGTATGATTTCAAATTAACACGAGTCTGACTCGCATTTGGCTAGTTATTTTTCCTTATTGATGTTTCCTACTTATTTTTTCTCATAAAAAAATTATTTAGTACAAATAAACTCACAGATAGTCTTCAGAATCATTATCCAGCATAAGAATAGGGTTTTGGTTCAAATTCAAGTACACCAGGTCTTTGGCCTCTTCCAACTCCTGAGGGATGGCAGTCAGGAGGTTGTCACTGATGTCCAGACGTGTCAGGTATCGAGGAGTGTGCAGGAACTTGCTTGGTATCTCTTCTAACTCGCAAGACCGCATTCTGAGGACCTGAAACGGAACGTTGAGAAATTGGTAACAGCGCCATCTGTCAGTGAGTAGAGGTATTAGACCCACCTTGAAAACTAAATTTCATTTATTAAAAATATATATATTTATAAAAATATTAACCAATAGACAATATAATTTGGTACTTATTTCAATTTGCGAATACAATTTATTAAGGAAATAAAAATGTTTAATGGTTTTCCCTGCACTGTTTAGTTTTAGTTATTGCTACTCAACACTAGATGTCACTAACCTTCAACATCGGTAAACTGGAGATAGCAATCAAGGTCACATGGTCGATGGTGGTCAGCGGGTTTCCACTCAAGTCCAATTCCTCTAACTCTGGCATATGCTCGAATAAGTCCTGGTGTAGCGAATGGAGGTCATTGTAAGCCAAGTTGAGAGTCCTCAAGGCTGCTAGTGGCTCATACTCCTCTGGCATAAAGCGACCCTGGAAAAGAAAAATTTGCTTAATAATAACTTATATCATAGATAAACCAAACTAATATTAAAAACAAGAAAGTTAGTTATTTGTTTGTTAGTTATGCTTTGACCATCAATCACTAAAAAAGAACTAACAACTTCTTTATTAGTGATCGATGGCTTTGTCACCTGTTGTACTGATTTTGATTAATTGTTACAGGGTTCGACGAGGCCGTGAAGAAGGTTATAAGCGACTTTTTTTTCCAAAAATAAAAGTCGAACGCGATTGGAGCCGCGGAAAAAGCTAGTTTGACCATGATTTTCTCTCTACTGAGTTTTATTGGTATTAAACACCATGCACGTTAGGGTTCATTTATGCCCAATTGCATCAAAATCGTATGATTGACCACTTGACTCCACCTCGAATAATAATATTGACAGTTCTTGGTTTTAAAGATAGACCTAGCTATACAGATAGATAAAATATAATATTGAAGTTATGAGGCGATAAAGATGTTCGTTCTTATGAGTGAGGTGTGTACACAAGTAAGTATCTGGGCGTTCTGCATTCTAAGCGTGAAACTTTAATTTATGGCATATAAACAAAATGCCGAAAAGTGCTGGAGTGGCGACCGCGTACCGGAAGACGCAACGTTGGAAGGCCTAACACAAGGAGGACCGATGACCTGGTCAAGGTCGCGGGTTGCCGATGAATGCGAGACGCGCAGGACCGGTCTTTGTGGTGAGTTTCGACTCTTGGGGGAGGCTATGCCCAGCTGTGGACGTCTTTCGGCTGATATGATGATGATAATGAAACAAAATACGACTGTACCACGGAACTGCGACACTCAAACAGTCACCTGTAGAGCTAGGTAGGTATATTAAACTTTACACGTTAAAACCTTCATGTCTTCGATCCATTATATTTGTGACAATTTAAATGTTGGATTTGACAGTTGAGTAGAGAGGGATAGAAGATCGCTTCACCACTTAAAGTGAAAAAGATTTATTTCATGTCTCTTTCATACTTACCTATTAGTAAAGCAATATTGTATCCTGTCGTCAAATTGGACTTCTTAGATTGTCAGTATGTGTTGACGGCAGATAATCTTTATCTATCAGTATACTGTTAAGCATCGTCACCATTTAACAAACACCTTTATGACAGAACCACGTTGCTTATCGGGTTTAAGTGTCTTTAAGTATGTCAGCAAACTACAATCTGAATGCGCGGCTCACATTCAGTCACTCTTTTCCTCGCTTACGGCGCTGGTGTGTCGATCTGTACCCAGTATTTGAATTTTCTTAATGCTCTAGTGTTTTAACTTCTCTGTCACTTTATTTATTCAAACTTACCAACAATTCAACTTCAACTTTATTTTTTCAATATTTTATTCAATCAGATGTGATGCTAGGAGTTTGTTGAGCCATTTCTTCTTCCTTGCTAAAACACTAGGACGTGATGACGAGCACGTGTTTTGTGGAACTGTATTTGTATAAAATTTACGTTTGGAAGGTGATGGCTCTCGGCCTTTTGATATTTTTTTCTGTCATTTCTTTATCTGGGGGTTTTCGTTTTGCCAGTAACACGAAGAAGAACGTCATTTGTTTTAAATATGTCTACATAAATGACTTGGTTTTAGCAAAATATGTTTCTAATATTTTGGTGACTCTATTAAAACAGACTTTAAGGTGAAAATAAAACGAAAAACATAACCTTCCTCTCTCAAATAGCATAAAAATTTAATGTAGCAAGCCAAAAACACTACAGCACTGGACCAAGTTACCTCGAAAGCGTGTGGACTAAGCTTGGCCGTCGTCAGCTGGTTGTGGCTCAAGTCTAAGACCCTCATCTCCTGCAAGTCCCGGAAACTCGCCGTTTCAATGAACTCAATACTGCATCGTGACAGGTTCAGAACTTCAATGGTCAGATCAGCGATGACTGTCACGTTGGTGAAGCGGTTCTCGCTTAAATCCACTATCTTTGGTTTGAATTCTGTCAGTCCTGAAAATTGGAGAGGTGGTTTTAGAATTTTGCTAAGTAAGATGTAGAACAGACAACAAGATGGAACTTGAAAAGGAATTTCTCAAAATGGGTTCGAGGTTCGACATTACGCTGGTAGACATGTGGCCCTTAGTCTAGACTTAGGTTATTTTGAAAAACCAAAAAAATCCGACTACAAAAAAACGACTAAAACTTTCAAACAAGTCAATTTTGATACAGTTTTATGCAGTTGGGGGTTTTTATTTTAGTTCAGTCAGATTGCATCAAATTGCAGACAGACTGGTTTTTTGAAACAAGACTTTTTTAATTTCCTACATTTTAGTGAGTTACACTTTTGAAATCGTAACCTCGAGCGCTTTATATTGATACTCTTTGACCCGTGCAACTTCGTCTGCTACGCTCCTATTGGACTTATCGTGATGATATAGCGCTTCCTCGATAAATGTGCTGACTAACACTGAAATAATTTTTCAAATCGAACCAGTACCTAGTTGTTCTCTCTCTTCACTACTCTTCAGCTCTATACATATGTATAATAGATTTAACATGACTATGTATTTCACGAGATATACGACTTCACTGTTATCTAACATTGGTCGCTTTCTTACTCATTTATTTTTTTCAAAATTCATGTTCAAAATTTATGTCAACGTTGTTTTGCCATATAACAAATATCCTACAACCTACTCTCAGACCTAACAAATATACAAAAAAAGATTCATAAAAATCAGTCAAGTCGTTTTGGAGGAGTTCGATAACTAACACTGTGACACGAGATTTTTATACATTAGAAGAAGATAGAAAGAAACTTACCTTCCCATTCCTGTTTGGTGAAGAAAGTAGTTAAACTCTGATCGAAGCAGTTCACGTTATTATTTTCACATTTGCAAAGCTTGCAGATGTTCGAATTTAGGACTGCATTCGATGGCGCTTCTGTTACTGAAAGTGTTGGTTTAGTTAGTAACGCTACTCGGTACTAGATGGCGTTAAATTAAGTTTTGTCATAGAATGTCGGTAACTATTTGTAAGAAATATTTCTTAAACAATGAATGATGATGCATTTCATTTAATTTACCTTTTTTTGTTATTTTGAAGTGCCCAAATAAAAATTTGGTAATTAGTTTAAGAAATCTATCTTCAAATAGTTGCGCAAATCATCAACAGATGGCAGTACTTACCATTTTCGCAGTGAACGCCAACAGCTAGGAATCCGAGAATGACACACGTAAGGACGCCCCCACCCATTTTCCTGTGAAAACCAATAAAAATATCAATGACATACTGTTTTAAGGCTTTAAAGATATTGTATCACACAATCAAAAAGATAAAAACGACATAATCAGCAGACAACATGGAAAAGGGCACAGTCCATAACAACTTCGTACTGAGATCGCCTTTATTCCGTACCAGCAAGGGTGGTTATTGAAGATCTAGTGTATACTACTGGCGTGTAGTTGACCTAATCTTAAATTATTAATATTTTAATCGCAAAATCACTCGCTCTTGTAATGTTAACTGTTCACCTACTGTAGTGCTACTGCAGTGAGTTTGTGGAAAGTTGGAGACCCTACCTGGTCAAGAAAAGCTAGAGACAGAAATGAGTGGAAGCAGCTGGAAGAGGCATATGTGTCACCTCAAGAGGACACGCTGATCACTAAACCGGGAAACAGATGTGTTAGTTTATAAGTCAGTTTAATTATTACTTTTTGATTAGTGGCAGAAATAAAGTCTTAATAATAATAAAACTAGCGAGTATAGATTGATAAAACTCATGGTAGACGTACTGAAAGCACAGTTGTCACTCCACAGGTAGGTAGATACCTAAATTCTAAATAATTGTACTAATTAATAGTTAATTTAATTCATTGAAATTAAATGACTTTCCTGTGAAGCAACATTTTATCTTTCTTGACTCATCGTGTTCCTGGAAAGGAAAATAAAAATGTTCTTGGAAATAAAGTGACTTTCATCGCCCTTGATTTTGATTCTAATTTGCAACGATTTTGCCCCAGTTAGGTTCAGGGTTCTGCCCCAGGTAAATTGAGTGCCAAATAGAGTTTTTTTTTTAGTAAGTAGGTACCTATTTGAACTATTGTTAGGTATTTTAAGAAAAGTTTCTATAAATTTTCATTGCTTGAACTTTACGATCGAATCAGGATGATATTCGCAAGAGAGTCAAGGTTATTGACGTTTCTGTGTTCCTGTACGTTCCCTATAGACCCGGATTAGTAAGACTCTATGTATATATTTATCTGTAGGTAGGATTTGACAAACATTGCATTATGTTACGCTGCGAGTACAGCTCATGAGTTATTTCCACTGAATCTGATAATGTAGCTGATACCATGTTATCAATAAGATAGCCGAGTACAATGTAGGTGGACTAAGTTACTTGTTACTACTATTGTAAAAACGAAAGTTTGGAGGTATGTTTGTTACTCAATCACGCCTCTGTGCCTAACTGCCTCTGTGGTCGAGTGGTTTAGTCGTTTGCCTTGTGACCCCGGTGGTCGTGGGTTCGATTCCCACGGGAAGCATACTTTGCAAAGTTGTTTCCAGTTTGGCTAGGACATTGCAGGCTTGAATCACCTGATTATCTGATAAAAGGATGATTCCGTGCTTCGGAAGGCACGTATAAGTCGGTGGTCCCGGCCTCCAAATGGCGCTCGTCAAATAAACCTTGTCAGAGGCCCTTGAGGCAGTTTAGAAACCCTGACACTAGGGTGTGTAACACACGATAATAAGAATCACGCCAGAAAGGCTGAACGGATCTGGATGTCATTTACCACAGAGATAGATTGTAGTCTGGAATAGAATACAATCAACAAAGTTAGCCTTCTTTATTATATCTATGGTTTTGACGTACGTAATATACGTACGTAATATACACGAGTACGTAATATACACGACGTAATATACACGACGTACGTAATATACACGAGTGTGGTGTACAATAATGTCTACTGAGCACATTGACAATATTCACAATATTGTTTAAAAGTAGTTGCAAGTTAGCTGCCTCATACCGAATAGCTTTGTTGACTGTACATAGGCAACTATTTATCCCTGGAGTAGGTATGTCTAATCACTGAACAATTTTTTAAGGTTTTGTTATGGTTATGGTTACTTTTGAGTGACTGACAGAATTCCTCCGAAACAGATGGTCTGTCAGGTGGTCGTAGAAAACTGGGCATGTAGGTTCCTTGGGGAGAGTAGGGGAGCACTAAGAGAGGGCAGGTGCCTGCTGGGGCTGCGGAATCTGTTCGAAAGAGGTGCCGTAGCCTTGGAACACAAAGGGCACCAGGAGGAACACGGATGGGTTTTAGTCAGTAAGAGTCTGACACTCCCTCTTGCTTCACCCAGAGCGGGAGGAGTCATTTGATGATTTCCCATCCTTAAAAAAAAAAAAAAAAAAAGGGGAGCACTAAGAGAGGATTTCCAGAAATTCCTCCCGGAACGACAAAACTGGGATATGCACGAACGAAGTCGTGGACCAAAGCTAATACAAAAATAAAACAGATTGAAATAATAATTTTGATTGGATTTTTATGTCACCTGATTTGCTATTTGGAATCAGGTGTATTTTGATATAAGTACTAAGGTAACGATTTGAATCTGGATCTGATTTTGATATGGAAACATAAATTTGCCCGCAAGTCAATATTTCGTAGGTATTCTAGAACGATTCAGATTCAGATAATTTATTTGCTCAAACATGTGTGTAAAAAAAATTGATACAATTATAAACAAATGCATGCAAGATGATAAAAGTACATGGAGTTGTGCTAACATGTTTACCATATAGTCATGGTGTGCAAAAATTAAATGTACAAGTTTAGAAAAAAGAAAAAAATATATCATTCAGTGGTAATAATGAAAAAATTCTGACAATATGGAAATAAATAGTTATATACATAAAAATGTCAAAAGTAATATCACGATAATAATAATAATAAAAAAGAAACATTTTAGTCAAAAAACCATTATCAAAATCATTATTACATTACATTAAATTAAAACAATATTAAAAAAAAGAAAAAAGAACATGTCCATTTAAAATGATTCCATTAAAAATTCATTAACATCATAATATGCTTTACTAGCCAAAAACGATTAGCGATAATATTTTCATAATCAAGCAATCCTAATATACAAAAATTCTTCCGTTACTGACTGACTGAAACTACTGGTCGAATTTTTTTATTTGAGTTCCTTGGGGATTTTGTCTATAGGTACATCTATATTTACTAATATATAAAGCTGAAGAGTTTGTTTGTTTGCTTGAACGCGCTAATCTCAGGAACTACTAGTCCAATTTGAACAATTCTTTCAGTGTTAGATAGTCCATTTATCGAGGAAGACAATAGGATATATTATCACGCTCAGACCAATAAGAGCGGAACAGTAATGAAAAATGTGACACAGACGAAGTTGCGTAGGTCAACTAGTTATAGTATAAATCCATAAGGATTTCCCGATATTCCTATGCGTGCAAAAACTAGTATTATAGACGAAACATGTACCAACAACACAGCTCTGCAATACCTAAAATTGATGTCGAGATGTCATACATTTTTAGGGTTCCGAACATCCGTAAAAAACGGAACCCTTATAGGATCACTCGAGTGTCTGTCTGTCTGTCCGACGGCCTGTAAAATTTATAAGACCTTACCTACTCTACATTTCTAAAATGATCTTAAAGAAAACTTAGTAAAAGTAGATACAGAAAAGCGGTTCTTTATGAAATAAGACAAAAGATTGCAAAGTTTGGTTCAGTAAACTTTGTAACTCAAATATTTTGTACTAATGAACACACAATCTGATATAGGCGCGTGCAAACAGACATACACAAACACAGTTTACACTCAAAAATAAATGAACATAGGTAGATGCTATATAGGTAGGTAGGTAGGTACAATGTTTAAGAAACAAAATCGTACATAATAATATTTTCAGTCTTGCCATGAAGTACCGCGTTACCCAGTTAACGGGTTGTGGAGGTCTGGTAGGCAGCCGCTCCTCGTAAAATATTGGTATTCAGCTAAATCCAGCTTGACTGGAAGCCGACCCCAAAATAGTTGGGAAAAGGCTAGGCAGATGATGATGATGATATGATGATACTATTGACCTGCCCCGGCTTCACACGGTTACAATATTTGCAGATGTGCGCCTGAAAAGCGCTTTTTAGTCACTTAGCAAAATATCGACGTTTCTATACGGTTTATAATTTTAATTATTATGTTTATACATATAAACCTTTCGGAAGAAATTCACCTAATAATATTTAAAATCGGTTGCCAAGAATAAAAGATCAAAGCGTACAAAGGGACATAAGGCGGGAAGCGACTTCGTTCTTACACTATGTAGTGATCTCAAAGCATTTAAACATTTCCTATTTTAGAACCAGATTTCAGCGCCACCTACCGGGTCTTATTTAAAATCAGAACCATCCAAGAGTTCACTTCAATATACACAAAAAAATCGGTCCATCTGTTTTGGAGGAGTTCAGTAACATACACATAAACCTACTGAAGAATTTTATAGCTACAATTAAGTATACGAAAATTCAATTCACCTGTTTTCTCTTTCAAAAATCACTAACACATGAACACTTTCTGATAAAACTCTGTGAGAAAACACACAATCTGTTAGCTCAAGTGCGTTTTGAGGACTGAAACAAAATGTCTGCGGCCACAATATCTTATCTCTTATCTACTTACTCGTTATCAAAGGTGTAAAAAATATGAGTCACGAAGTATTCACTTATCATGGAAAATACATACTTACCTAGATGTATTTATTTGTTACCCGGTAAAGTGGCCTTAAGTTAGTGTTTCTTAACCTTTTATTCATAATGGACCATGTCACAAAATTTCTGTTCTGCCATGAATGGTCCATTACCTTTTTGGAGGTAATAATGAAATGTAAATCAATAAAAAAGAAACTATTGTTAAATAAAACACTGCATAGGTGAACTTTGCAAAGTAATTTTTTTTATTAAATATTTCCCAGATAGCTATCATTTTAATGCGGTTTTGTGACTGCATACTCTTCATAAATTACAGAATTCTTGATTCAGTACTCCTCAAAGCCATGCACTAGCATCCAACCGATTTCGGTCATTGTTTTTAGGGTTTCGTACTCAAAGGGTAACCAACGGAACCCTACTACTAAGCTTCCGCTATCCGTCCGCCTGTCCGTCTGTCTGTCTATTAGCGGCCTGTAGCTCAAGAACCGTAACAGGTAGAGAGTTGAAATTTTCACAGATTGTGTATTACTATTGCCGCTATAACAAAAAATAAGAATTTTTTTGGTTTATGGTACGGAAATCTTCGTGTGCGAGAGTCCGACTCGCACTTGGCCGGGTTTTTTTTAAAAAAAATCAAAGTGGACCAACAGTTGTCCGCGGACTACTGATTAAAACCCCAATAGCAGCTAGGAATCGAGCCGCATGGAAGTCCTTGGAGGAGGCCTTTGTCGGGAGACAAGCTGCTACAGATAAACTGATTACCGATTTACTATAAAGAACATGATAGGTGTAACAAGTTTAATGTAAATGTAGGAGCTCGTGGCTAGATAATAACAGCCGCACGGGTCGATCTACAAGGTTAAACAACGCTTGCCAACGTTGGTCTGTGGATGGGTGACCATCTTTACATACCGAGTTTCCTCCGTGCCTCGGAAAGCACGTTAAGCCGTTGGTCCCGGCTATCATTTGAAGATCTTTGGTAGTCGTTACGGATAGTCAGAAGCCAGTAAATCTGACTCCAGTCTTGTCATGAAGTACCGTGTTACCCAGTTAATGGGTTGTGGAGGTCTGGTAGGCAGCCGCTCCACGTAAAATACTGGTATTCAGCTAGATCCAGTTTGACTGGAAGCCGACCCCAATATAGTTGGGAAAAGGCTAGGCAGATGATGATGATGATAAAGTTTATTGTAAATAGTGATTGCTACTTATAATATGTAAAAATAAGACTAGCAACTATCTTCAACATCGTGTACAGAAGTTTCTCATTACGAATAGGGCTAGACGGCATTTTGAACAGAAGAGACTGATGATACAGCCAGTGCCTAGCATAACAGTCTCCCGAATTCCTTACCTATTCTAAAAGGGGTCTAGCATTGATATTGACTGTTTGTGCATCTTATCTTAACGATCTTACATAGCAAAATAATTTTACTTTTCGACATACACGCGAACAAAGTCGCGGGCAGCAACTAGTGTAAGAATAAGATTTTAGAGTAACAGTAAGGGTTATTTAATTTTATAGGGTGATTTGAGACTATAAAAACATTTCAATTAGGTATATTATTACTAGAAATTTCGAAACGGCTCATTACACTTCCCGTGACCCAAGGGCTGGCTTTTACTTTGGTCAGAAGCTAAGCATTGCGCACGTGGCAACGCCGCCAGGCTTTTGGGCACATTCCCAGCTGACAGCGTGTTTTTTTGGTCAGTTTATTTTGTTTTTTGATCTATGAATCTTCACGTCTGGATCCTGGTGGCGCGACGCCCTCCGCCTCTCCTGGTGAATGCGAGTCGAGTATGTCGAACATTCGCATTCATCAGAAGGACGTCCGTAGGGTACTGCGTAACCTAGACGTGAACAAGGCTAGTGGTCCCGACGGGATACCGGCAATTGTTCTGAAGACTTGTGCGCCTGAGTTGTGTCCGATCTTGACACGCCTATTTCGCCTTTCGTTTGAGACTGGAAAAGTGCCGAAGGCTTGGAAGCAAGCTAACGTGCAGCCCGTGCCCAAGAAGGGTAGTCGAGCTGACCCGTCGAATTATAGACCCATCTCGGTAACGTCCATACTCTGTAAGACTATGGAACGCGTGCTGAATCATAAGCTCCTGGCGTACCTAGAAGCGAATGATATCCTTAGTGACCGGCAATACGGGTTTCGCCGAAATCGGTCAACTAGGGATCTTCTAGCGTATGCCATTCACATCTGGAGTGAGGCCATAGAGAAGCACGGGGAGGCACTGGCGGTCTCCCTTGACATCTCGAAGGCCTTCGACAGGGTCTGGCACGATGGCCTTATTAGTAAGCTTCCTTCCTTCGGTCTGCCCGCCGGTTTGTGTGATTGGATCGCAGATTTCCTGAGGGATCGGTCTATCCGAGTGGTCATAGATGGCTGCTCGTCTGGACTGCTGGATATTAATGCCGGGGTTCCTCAGGGGTCGGTGCTTTCGGCAACACTGTTCTTGCTGCATATTAATGATCTGCTTAAACCCGGTACCTTTGGGTATGCAGACGACAGCACTGTTGCTGAAAGATACGTGTCCGACGCACGAGCTGGTGGGTCGCAGATCCGGTCTCTCCGGGAGGCAATGGTTGAGCGCTTGAACGTGTCCCTACAGGTGGTCTCTGATTGGGGCGATGCCAATCTGGTCAAGTTCAATGCTGCTAAGACCCAAGTGTGTCTATTTTCCGCCAAAAGGAGCCAATTCCGCCCAGCTCCATCTTTCCGCGGTGAAACCGTGCCGATAACCGACCATCTTGAGCTTCTTGGGGTTACATTAACATCTACTCTCAATTTTGGCCCTTACATAGAGGCAAAAGCTCAAGTGGCTGCAAAGAAGTTGGGGATTCTTGCTAAGGTGAGTCGGTACTTCACGCCGCAACAGCTGCTCAAACTCTATCAAGCGCAAGTTCGATCGTGTATGGAATACTGCTCTCATCTTTGGGATGGATCTGCCAGATACCAGCTTGATGCCCTTGAGTCAATTGAGAGACGAGCCAAGAGGATCATCGGCAATGAGAGGCTCGTCGCGTCGAAGCTCCAAAGTCTTGAACATCGACGACGAGTTGCTAGCCTGTCGGTTTTTTACCGGTTGCATTTTGGGGAATGTGCGACGGAATTGCATAATTTAATTCCGCCAAGCCCGTTCCATCATCGGACCACAAGACGAACGGCGATGCGCCACCGGTACATGGTGGACATCCCACCCATACGCACAAAACGTTTTGGGAACACATTCATAGTGCGTACAGCTAAGGAGTGGAATTCCCTGCCGGAGTCTGTGTTTCCTGATAGCTACAACCCGGGAGTCTTTAAATCAAGAGTGAATAGGTTATTTCTAGGCAAGCGTGCTCCATCTTCGACCACATCCTCGCTTACCATCAGGTGAGATAGTGGTCAAACGCATGCCTATCAATAGTAAAAAAAATTTATGAAAAACTTTTTTACAAAAAAAAAATATAACAGACTTTCAAATAATAATAATATTTATTTACCCAAAAAGTTTGTACAAAAGAGACTTAAATCTAGTAAGCTAGAATTATAAATACAATACAGTATACGAAGTGCCTCTGTAACCGAACTAGGTAAAAACCTGTATCTCGGTATACAGCGCCAAACCTCACGGAATAATATTTGTATACAAAAATTATGCTAACGAGTACAGCATTGTTAGGATTGTCCAAGAAAAAACAAAACAAAACTTAAAAAAATAATAATAAAAATAAAGTTAGTTGTTGAGTATATGTGATGAGAGGTGAGTGAGAGTGTAAAGGGAGGTGAGTGTTGGGGTGTGTGTGATGATGTATGAAATGATACGTGCGGAGTAAGATGGTGTGACTATTTGAGTATATGTGTCGATATAGAGTAACGAAGAGTGAATCAGAAATTGCACAAAGGACCCTGCCTACCTCGGTACGGTAAATAATTTTTCTGTGTCATCATAATTTAGTGTCAGTAAATACTTTTTCACCCTGTTTTTGCAACGAACCCTATTAAGCGAGTAAATATCCAAAATATGGTTTATTTTATTATAGACATGGGGACCCAGAAATACAAAAAATCTTTTAATAAAAGAAGTTTTGGGTTTATGTCCACGAGTACATACTAATTGTTTTCCACGCCTATGTGTAAGGTTGGAGTCATATACTAATTCTTGATGTTGCTTTAATATTATTGATTGTATGTAGAGCTGTCTGACAGTGAGCACCTCACAGTATTTATATAGCTCCATAGTGGGAAATAACCGAGGCTTGAAAGCGCTAACCTTCAAAATGGCGCATTGAGCGATCTCAGTGGGCTTAATAACTGTTTTGGGAACTCCTCCCCAGGATGAGATACAGTATGTGAGTACTGACTGACACAAAGCAAAGTAGATTTGTTTCAATAAACAAGCATCAACAACGTATCGCAGCTTCCTAAAGACATATATAAGCTTTCTGACTCGAGTGCTGAGCAATTTTATATGGTCTTTGAAGCTGAGATTGGCGTCGAAGAGGATACCTAAGTATTTTATTGAATCCACACGTCCTATAGGCTTACAATTACAATGTGTGTCTAAGGAACATTGGTGAGGGACTATGTTGTAGTTGTTCCCTACATTTGTTGAATGGCGTATACTAAACGTCAGGTATTTGGTTTTGTCAGAATTTAAAGTTAAAAGATGAAGTCTAAGCCATTGGTTTACGGTATTAAACCCATTTTGAGCAGCATTAAAGGCCTCATCCCAGGTATCAGCAGAGAAAAGAAGAGCTGTATCATCAGCATATGATATGATGTCACCCTTGGGAATGTTGATACTAGTGAGATCATTAATATAAATGAGAAAGAGTGTAGGGCCTAAAATGCTACCTTGTGGAATGCCGAATGACACTGGAAGATCAGCACTCACAAAGCTCCCTATTCGAACACGCTGTGTCCGCCCTGTGAGATAACTCTCGAAAAGGCGGAGTTGAAGTCCTTAAAAACTTATTTTATACAAAGTATAAAATAACATCAATTTCGGAAGTCGGTCTCTAAAAACGGGAGGTGTTTTTGGTTATTTTTTAGTTTTTTGACACCGACTTCCGAAATTAAAGTTCTTTTCTTTCTTCCGAAGTTATTTTAAACTTTGTAGTGTTTTGTTTTTGGAAGTCGGTTGTATTTCTTGTAAAAAAGATTTTTATTTATTACTTTTAAGTGGTACCTGCGTTCCCATTAACAGCGTACCGGCGTGATGTTATGTTAAAAACTAGTGTAAACAACAAAAATACATGCGATTTCAGCAATACCGATCCATTTGCTATCATTTATTGAAGAGTTCCGTTGCCTACTTCCGAAATTCTTCGTCAGATCTTCACGAAATTAAAATGGGACCAGTCTCGGAAAATACTCTTCCAAACAAAAAAGAATCATCCAAATCGGCTGACAATTAGCGAATATCGCTGAACAAACATTTTTCATGAGATCTCATCATCAGATCCTAATTTATACATTCCATCATCAGCTCATCAACATGAGATGATGATTACCAGGCACTAATATCTAAATTGTTTTAGAAATTATATGGAAAAACATTGTGTGTGCTAGTGCCTATAAAATTTGAAGTTGCCTTCGATTGGCTTTTGAATAAAAAAATATGTGAGTGAGACAGATGTAGAAAGACGTGCACGATAAAAGCGTCCGTAGTCCGGACAAACAGTCACCAAGCTATTCCATTTAAATTCATTGAATTTTTTTGTTATTCACAATCAAAGAGTTTCTTTTCCGAGAAGTATTTGTTGAGTCAACTCAAACGAAGCACTGTCGATATTGTCACATTTCCGTAATCCGGTTTTATATCTTATCTTTTACTATAGACGCAAACATGTAAATGAAAGTGGAACGTGAAGCCCTAACAACTTATCTAGGTTTTTTTAAGGATGGGAAATCATCAAAGGACTTCTCCCGCTCTGGGTGAAGCAAAAGGGAATGTCTCTTATCGCCTGCAATTGGCGAGTCTCGTCGGTCGCCTTGCGCTTCACGAGCTCCGCAATGATGCCGCGCATGCTTGCAGCTCGGGCCTTCTAGAAGGTTCAGACCTATCCATGTTCCTCCTAATTTCCTTTGCGATCCAGGGCCGCGGTGACTCTTTCGAACAAATTCCGAAACCCAGGTGGCAGGAACTTACCTACTAGGTAATCAACGGAACCCTATTTCTAAACCTCCGCTGTCCGTCCGCCTGTCTGTCAGCGGGCTGTATCTCAAGAACCTTTTATGGTAGACAGTTGAATTTTTCACTTTTATTTCTCATTATTTGTATTTCTATTACCGCTATGGCAACAAATAATAAAAATTAATTTCAAATTCAAATTTAATGAGGCTCCAATACAAGAACGTGTTTTTTTTTTCGTTTTATGGTACGGAACCCTTCGTGTGGAAAATTCGCAACAGTAATAAGCGATGATGTCATGTTGACGATAGAGCGCACTTGCCTAGAAGTAGGTAACCTACTCACTCTTGACTTAAAGACCCGCTGCTGGTTCAAACTATCAAGATAGGAGTTCCACTCCTTAGCTGTACGCACAATGTTTGTACCTACCTATTTATCCCTAAAACGATTTGTGCGTATAGGTAGAATATCCAAATATAAGTACCGTTATTCATGATCATTATCATCTGCCTAGCCTTTTCCCAGCCAACCCCAAATATATTGGGTTTGGCTTCCAATCAAACCAGATTCAGCTGAATACCAGTGTTTTACGTGGAGCGGCTGCCTACCAGACCTCCACAACCCATTAAGTGGGTAACACGGTACTTCTTGGCAAGACTGGAGTCAGATTTACTGGCTTTTGACAATCCGTAACGACTGCCAAAGATCTACAAATAACAGCCGAGACCAACGGCTTAACGTGCTTTCCGAGGCACGGAGGAAACTCGGTATGTTAAGATGGTCACCCATCCACAGACGAACCTTGGCAAGCGTTGCTTAACCTTGAAGATCGACCCGTGCGGCTGTTATTATTTAGCCAAGAGCTCCTCAAGTATATTTAAGTACCGCTATTGACCTACACAAAGTGTTTTCAGGGCGATAAATACTGTATGGGAATTGCGGGGTTGACTTGCACTTTCAAGATGTGACGTGATCCATCTCAATTTTCTTTTAATAGATTGTCATTAAGTAGAGCCCATCCGAGTAATGGGAAATTAAGAGACAATGGGACCCCCCCTTAATACTCATTTGGTAAGGAACCCCTTTTTTTTACCATGGGGAATCATCAAATGACTCCTCCCGCTCTGAGTGAAGCAGGAGGGAGTGTCAGACTCTTACTGACTAAAACCCATCCGTGTTCCTCCTAGTGCCCTTTGCGTTCAAGGGTACGGAACCTCTTTCGAACAGATTCCGCAGCCCCAGCAGGCACTTCTTTCATGCTGACATCTCTTTGAGGCGCGCTGGAATCGCAGCGCGTCGTCGACCCGGGCCTAGTTCTGATCAGACGGCGAGCCACCCACTGCTCGCCGTCCGCAGGCCTGCGCCTACGGCGACTCCCAACGCCCGGGGCGTCTTCTTCTGTTGCGGCGGCTGGGGCGTGAGGTTTCCCTCTCTCTCACACGTTCGGCCTCCTCCTTTTCTAGCATTACTGCTTCGCAGAAGGAGGTGACCGCTTCCCATGCCTTCTTGCTCCAGTAGTAAGGAACCCTTAAAACACCATCTTTTACTTAGGTACGGAATGTCGTAAGACAAGTACCTACCAGTCCTCGAACCAATTTTCCAGATCGTAAGCTACCGACCTAATGCCTCATTATCTCTTGCTTTTATCCCAATTAAGTCATTATTAGATAATACCTATCGATCTTATTGCAAGGTAGGTAGGTAACAATGATTATAAACAGTACTTAGATACAATGAAACTTAACTTGCATCACATGAGCAGTATTCTCACTCCGCGCCCTCAATCAATAATATTTTATCACTGATAAGTAGATAACAGACATGATTGCTAAACCAAACCTAATTAACAAATTTTTGCATTGGAAAACCAACCTTAAGACTTTCACACAAGACTAAAATTTCCATCGTATACGTCTGAAAAACTGACCAATATTAAATGACCTAACATTTGTTATAATATAAGTAAGAGCGCAGGTCAATTGAACCTGGTTGTTTATACGCCCTAACAAGTCCCAATGGACGGTAATCCGATGCGCGCCATCTAGCGGCGAGTAGCGTAATCACTTGATAATTGACATTAAGCGCCCGTTGACGGCAAAATGGGGGTCTTTAGCTGATTGCTGATGTATTAAATGTTAATTGTTTTAAATGATAGCCTTTTATAACGGGTCGATCTTTGAGGTTAGTTAGGCTACACTTGCCAAGGTCTGTCCGAAGATGGGTGGCCATCAATTACCTCAAAACTCCTCCGTGCCCCGGCAAGCCCGGGAAACATCTAACGGCGCAAATATAATAACCTAAGATTGTGAGTAAATTAACAAATAAGAGAAATAATAGTAACCTAAGAAATTTCGAAACGGCTGGTTGACACTTCCCTGACCCAAGAAGTGGCTTTTACTTTGGGCAGAGATTAAGCATTGCTATTCAACGTAGCAATTTTTAGGGACCCGAACAAAAAACGGAACCCTTATAGGACCACTCGGGTGTCTATCTGTCTGTCGGTCTGTTACAGCCAGTTTTCTCCGGATCCACCGTACCGATTCTATTGAAATTTGGTACACATATGGACTTCTGTGACCCAAACACAGAAGCATTACTTATTTTTTTTTAGAATGGGGGTCACTTTTGGGCGTTAAACTAGAAAATTACCAATGCTTGCGTATCGACAGCACCCTAAACTGACGTTCTCAAGTCGCTAGCGTAAGTCAGAAGGTCACGGGAACGCTGCGGGCTCTGCATCGCTTGAAAAACTTTTTGCCATCGAACACGAAGACAATGCTTGTGCAGACCCTATTTTTTCCCATCATCAATTATGGTGACGTGTGCTACTATGACCTGAATGTAGATCTCCTCAAAAAACTTGACCGTCTTCTAAATTACTGCATTCGATTTGTTTTCAATCTACGCAAATATGACCATGTCTCTGCGCACCGTTCGTTTCTAAAGTGGTTGCCCATACGCCAGCGCAGAGAGCAAAGGGCGCTATCTTGTTCTCATTTCTTGACTCTCCCAATTCTCTTAATTATCTAACCCCTTATTTCCAATACATTTGCGCCAACCACAATAAAAATCTACGCTCATCCCATAATCGTCTTCTTCACTGTCCATCTCACCGTACTGACTTCATTCACAATTCCTTTTTCATACAATCCATTTCTCTGTGGAATGCACTTCCCCACGAAATCAGGATGGCAAACAGCCGATTAACCTTCAAATTCAAGGTTCGAGAGCACATCCCTAAGAAGTTGGCAGTAGTATCGTTACAGCGCTAGTTATAATTCATTGTTTGCTTGCATCACTTGTTCAAGTATAATTGTGTATTAGTTTGTTAATGTGAGTATATATTATAGTATTTTATTGTATTTATAGTTTATATATATTTATCTTTGTATTAATTTAAATATTAATCGCGTTTCTGTTTTTTTTTTCACAATGTGCACCTACTAGTATTATTCTCTGCATCACCCAAAGGTTGACTGGTAGAAAATGCCTCAGGCATTAAGTCCGCCTCTGTACATCTGTGTGCGTAAAGTGTTAAATAAATAAATAAAAATAAAAAAAAAATTACAATACCGTGTGACATATCAAATGGGCTTACTGTGAGGGTTTTAATTTATTTTTTTTCATAATTTTAAAATAAATGGTTTTGAAGTTATTCAAGAAATAAGACGAAAATTGACCATTCCCCAACTTATTTTAAATAAAAAAATTATCTCCGAAATTACGGAACATAAAATTTAAAAAAAAATGGAGATAGATCTTTACCTATAAATTACAGGAAAATCTATAAGAATGCTATAGGTAGTGTTAAAATAACATGTTAAAAAAGAAATTCGTTCGGAACCATTTGCACGCGAGTCCGTCTCGCACTTGGCCAGTTTTTGATGCTATATAGTTTTTTTTTAGTTTAGTGTATTTGTTAATTTTAGTTATTATATAGAAAATAATTTAAAATGTAGAACTATGTTGGAAGTTGTATATTTGAGAATTTTGGCGTTGAAACAATAGGCCCATGGGGTCCGAGTGCGCATCAAGTCTTCCGAGACATCAGCAAACAACTTGTTAACTGTTCACGTGACCAGAGGGCAAATCTGAAAATGTGTGTTAGAATTAAATAACGTAACAAAATCAACACTTTGTATCCTCTTAGTTACAATAAGATAAATTGAACACAATAACTTTCCGTATATTTGGCAAATAAGAGATCAAATTGAAAACTTATACTACTTATGTAATAATAGCATCATGTACTTTTAATCTAAACAAAATATTGAGATCTTCCTCATTTAACAACAAAAATAATAACCAAAATTAATTACCACAACAGGTGGACCGTCACTCAGTGGAACGGTATGGAAAATGTAAGGCTTAGTTTACATCAACTACTTTGAACAATAAAAAAGAAATTTAATAGATACTTAAGCGCTGTTTTTAAATTCTTAATCCTTTTCATAGCGGCATTATATCTTCGTACCAATGTAATTCTTTTCGACGTTCTGTCCCGTTTAGGTTTCAAATTCTTATCTTCATTCTTTGTATTTTTATTTTCCTTCTGTTTCCGTTTCTGTTCTCTCCATTTCTTTCGCTTTTTTTCTTTCTCATCTTCGGTTAGCTCAGATATTTTCTTACTTTTTTTTACTCTTTCTGCATGTTTTTCTTCACCTCTTCGTATTTTTGTGGATTTTGCTTCAACTTCTCTCTATATTTTTTCATGCGTTCTGCAGCGGTAAGCGCCATTTTGACCCCTAATGAAAACAATATAAAATATATGTAATACCTAATACAGGGAATACTCAAGATTACTCACTGACTCATCAACGACCACTCCAAACCCTTGGACTTAGAACGCTGGAATTTGGTGCCTTATGTGATGTAGGTATATAAAGAATAAGAAAGGATTATCCAAAATTCACTCCCTAAACGGGTGAAACAGAGTTCCAAAGATTGTATGGAGAAACTACTTTCACGTGGCAAAGCTGCTAGCAGAATGTAGTTAAACTTATATTCGTGCAATTGACAACATTTCAAGGCAACCACTTCCCAAACTAAAAACAAAATCAAACAATCCAAATTAACTAAATCTCTAAAATTTAATTAAAATACATTTTTTTCAATCAATCGAAGAAATAAGTACTTCTATGATTTGAAATTAAAATAATTTTACAAGTCAAGTAAAACCCTACAAAAAGATGCAGAGTAAAATTACGTTTTACGTAATAAAATAAATACGATCCTAATTGAGAACCTCCTGCTTTTTAAGTTGGTTAAAATAACCATGTACACGATGCTTTATGTTCCACTGAGTTACGAAAACCCATCCACTGAGAAAATGTTTCTCAGCTGACGTAACGGATTGAGGGGTTAGGTCAATTTTCTATAAAATTTTCGTGAAATAACAGGTCTAATTCAATCAAATGCTTGTTTAACTAATAAATGATAGATTATTCTTCTTATAAATACACTTTGAATTAGTAAAGCAAGCGTACTTACAACGTTATCACCGTAAATCAGTGGAATTTCCAAACAGCACTATCACGGGCTTACCAATTCCGATGATGTTATAAGTCAAACTGAACGAAAAACCAACATGGCGACGTTGCTAAACGAAATCGTAGAGTTGCTATAATATAAAAAAATGCTTTTAAGTTAGTAGATTTTATTTTGTATATATTTGCGTAACTCAGTAGGAAATTCCACCAGGCCCAATTTTTTAACAATTTATTCAAATCATATTTTGTTATATTATACAAATATGTATTAAATATTAATTCTTAAAATGAAAAGTAGACATTGCGTTCTTTATATGAATATTGCGATCCAAATTTAAATAACGCGGCGAAACATATGCCATAAACAGGGTGGGACAACGGAAAAAACTGTATTTTGAAATTTTAATTATTTATTTTTGTTTTAAATTATTGGTAAAAGTCTAAAAACAGGGTTTTAATTAATTGCCCAACATTCTAATTCTGTCAGCGGGCTGTATCTACACAGCCCGCTGACAGATAGACGGACGGACGGACGGACGGACAGCGGAGGCTTAGTAATAGGGTTCCGTTAGTCACCCTTCGGGTACGGAACCCTAATTATGATTCTACTAAAGTCGCCTTTTTTAACCCGCAGAAGTTGGGGCTTGTGACATCACTACTCGGTAAAAGTGAACTGAAATGTGACGTCACACGAGTTTTCAACTTTTCAACGCACTGAAACGTCAAAATTTTTTATTTACGTGAAAAAATACGTTTCTAATATTTTTTGGAAATCTATCTGACAGACTATTTAGATTTTTATAGTCATTTACCCTATTCGCCACTTTTGACCGTCAGTATTATCCTAGATCCCCTTGAGGAGCTCGTGGCTAAATAATAACAGTCGCACGGGTTGATCTTTAAGGTTAAGCTACGCTTGCCAAGGTTGGTCTGTGGATGGGTGACCATCTTAACATACCGAGTTTCCTCCGTGCCTCGGAAAGCACGTTAAGCCGTTGGTCCCGGCTGTCATTTGTAGATCTTTGGCAGTCGTCACGGGTTGTCAGAAGCCATAAATCTGATTCCAGTCTTGCCATGAAGTACCGTGTTACCCAGTTAATGGGTTGTGGAGGTGTGGTAGGCAGCCGCTCCACGTAAAACACGGGTATTCAGCTGAATCCGGTTTGACTGGAAGCCGACCCCAATATAGTTGGGAAAAGGCTAGGCAGATGATTATCCTAAATCCCCTAAGAGGGTAATCTAAAGGGTAAGTCCCATATTAAAACATGTTCAATGTATTAACATATCACCCTAGTGCATTAAAAAGGGGTGACATGTCTTTGTAACGGTGATTTTATCCAAATGTCGCGCCCCCAGGCGATGTTTAACCTTTGTTTGACGCGCTAATTTTTTTTTTATTATGACGAAGCGACGCCGACGGTACAAAGTTAGCGCTGCCGGAAGACTTATTTCCAAATTGTACATATTTATTGCATATTTTTTAGAGATTAAAAAATATGCAATAAATATGTACCCGTACCCAAAGGGCAACTAAAGAACCCAATTAAAGAACCTAAAGGCTTAGTAATAATTGGGAGAGACGGACGAACAAACATGTTCGGCTGTATGAAACTTTTTTTTAATTAATTTTTTTTATTATAATGGGTTTGCTCTTGACTCTAGTCTATGTCAGAGATGACAGAGACAAAGTCTACGATGGAGCGAGCCTACCCAGAAGGAGCCTGCTCACTCTAACTTTTTTATGTATGTTCACCGATTTCTCCGCCAATTCTGGACCGATGTCTTTAATTAGTTTTTTATTCGAATGCCTATACTCTTGAGGTGTTCCCATTGTCACCAAGTCAGAATCTGATGATGGGATCCCACGAAAATCGAGGGAAATCCTCAAATTTTATAAGCACATACACTGTTTTTCATAAACTTTCTAACGCAATTCAGATATTTGTGCTTGGTAATCATCATCTCAGCTCAGCAGAGCTGATGATGGAAGGTATAAGTCAGGATCTGATGATGGGATCCCATGAAAAATGTTTGTTCAGCGATAGTTAAAAAGTTTGTTTTGTATGTTTGTGTAGGGATATATTTAAAGAAAAGTGGTTACTAATGCGCGAGCCTTCCTGCCAGAGCTTTTTACACCGCAGTGGGACAATTACAGCTTGGCATTATTAGCCGCTCCCTAATACCACGTTCCTTAATATCCAAGTGTTAGTATAGACAAGTTCTTTCGTCGAAAAATGGACCCCTCTTCGAGTGAAAGTGCAGCTAACTTTTTTCATACATCTCTAACTTTGCCCACAGTATGATAGATAGATAGATTACTTTAATTGAAATATCTACCAGACTATCTTTGAATGATTTGAAATAACATAAAATAAAAATACACTACACACACACACACACTACTACTACTACACTACTTATTTATACATATTATGCATCGCATGCTGTGCTCACTCAAATTAAATTAAGATAATATAAAAGACTGATACTACTATAAACCCCTTTTTCATTTACTTTAATCAATTCAATAAACCCTTATCAATCGCTTTAAATACATTTATTAGTTCCCTACATCAAACAAAACAGCAATAATCATATTTAGCGCACAAAATCTATTTTAGTCCACCTTTGACGGTGGCACCTACCCTAAAACCAGTTCAATCCGGTTCTAACTGGATCAAAGCGCCGCATTCCGGCTTGTAATAACGCCAAATTACTGGATGCCAAGTTAATTTTCAAGTTGTTAAGGGATTTTGGACTTTGTTGTGAAATTGTTAAGGTTGGGTTCGGGATAGGTTGAAGTTGAGTAGGAAAAATTGGTTCAATGGGCGTTTTATGTTTTCGCAGATTGTTGGAGTGGCGTAGATATTGGCAAAAGTGTAGATTTATGTTTTAACATAAAAGTGATTTTATTTATTTTAACCGACTTAAAAAAAAGGAGGATCAATTCGATGGTACTTTTTTTATTTTTTTACCTCATAACTCCGACTTGAAAAATTTTGGTTTTTAATATTGGTTTTTGTGGAAATAATTTCCGATTGATCCCTTTTAAATTTCATCAAAATCGGTTTAGTGATTTGGTTTATAAATCAAAATAGCTGGAAATCGTTTACTTGGTTGACGTATTTTGTTTGTCAACCAGTCGTGTTGTTAGTTGTGCGGCACCACCAAAAAGTGAAAAATAAATAAACATTTTCACAAAAAACATCAACTGACTTCCAAATAAAAAAAACACTACAAAGTATAAAATAACTTTGATTTCGGAAGTCAGTCTTAAAATACGAAGAAACAACCAAAAATACCGACTTCCGAAAATAAAGTATTATTAGTAGTTATTTGTGTTATTTTTTTTATTTAAGATGCCTCTTGATTATGTTTTTGCGAGTTTGCTATACGAATATCAAGCAGTTTTTAGTCCTAACTAGATGAACCAAAACACACACCTAAATTTATTTGATTGTAACACATTTTTTTTTAAAGCTTTGTGATTAAACCAAGCGGAAAAATATTATTTGAATCTAATGCTATTGCCGCTGAAGCAACAAGTAATAAAAAATATGGTTATGTTACGGAACCCTTCCTGTGCGAGTCTGACTCCCACTTAGCCGGTTTTGAATGATAGTCATGATCGTCACATGTGACTTTACCTCGACGCAACGTGACAGTTTAAGACACCATATTCTTTTTTATCATATATTTTTTTAGTTTATTGAAGTGTCCTATACCCATATAATTATGCAGTTTAGATCGTGCGCTGCTATTTCGAAAAAACAAACAAAATGGAGACAAGAGGCTATGCCAAAATGGTTCTACGCCCTATAAAAATCAAATTTACATTAATAATTTAATTAATATATTGACATGTACATAATTAATTAATTAATATATTGACATGTGCATACTGCCCGTCCTAACCTACTTTGCACAAAGTTGGTCACTTACAGAACAACAAAAATCCAGACTCAAGATTTGCCAACGGGCTATGCAGCGCATCATAATAGGTGTTAAGCGAACAGATCACGTTACACCACCCTGCGCTCCATAACTAAAGTCATAGATGTCGAAGAAAAAACAGCCAGGCTGAAGTGGGAGTGGGCTGTCCACGTCGCACGAATGAACCCGGAAAGGTAGGTGTTGATCGTCACTCACTGGACGCCTGAAGAAGGACGTCGTCGTCGAAGTCGACCGCGGCGAAAGTGGTGTGACGATCTCATCATGTTTGAAGAAGGACAAACTTGGCCAGAGATCGCCCAAGACAGAGAGATTTGGAAGGAGAAAGGGGAGGCTTTTGCCCAGCAGTGGGACACAAGAGCAGGCTAACAAAAAACAAAACCCATACACTAAAACAACGAGTATCATTTGTGAGCATCACGTTAAACTTTATATTGGAAAAATGCACTCAAAAACACGAAATAATCATTTTTTTATATTCCGACAGGACGTTATTTCAATGTCATATGTTTAACTTCCCAAATTGGCATATTTTTCGAAGACGTGTGACACTTGACTCACTGCCGTTACTCCACACAGTGGCCAAGGGGTGAGATCGAGAACAACTCTTTTAATTCGCGAACAGAAGGCTCAATATCGACGTGATTTGATTACTGAAGGGACGGTGGAATTGTGTAGGGAACCATTTTTATAAGACTAAAAGAATATTTCGTCGCGTTACCGTTATCCTCAAAGTGTCAATATGTACCATTCATGTTTTTTCGCTATGTTTGAAGTAATAGTATTTAGCTGGATTCAGGCAATCATCAATATAGATATAAGATTTGGATACAGTAATTAATAAAAAGATTAGGTGTTGTTTTTTTTCGGGATTTGGCTTGCTCTTGACCTCAATCACGCCTCGAAAGCTATGGATGAGGTACATGATAGAGCGAGCGAGCCCGAAGATGCCTGTTTACTCTTGCTTTAAAGGCAGACGGGTTATATGTGGACGAAGCACAGAGTTCCACACTTTAGCTGTGCGTATAATAAATGTGAACGAGAAGGGCTGAGTACGACTAGTCGGGATATCATCCAATTGCGGATGGTACCCTGAAGTACGTGTGGTATTCCGGTAGTAAAAGGACGATGGTGGGATCAAGTCGTGGAGTTCTTGCGCAAATTCTCTGAAATACAGTCTGTACATTATAAACAGAGATTCAATCATCAATTCAATCATCAATTTAATTTCAACCAATCAATCAAATCAAATCAATTTTCATTGCATCAACGGCGGGAGGACACGCCCGGGTGTCAACCCTGCGAGGATCGCCCGGAGGACACGGTGGAGCATACGGTAGAGGTCTGCCCTGCTTGGGCGGAGCACCGCCGAGTCCTCGTCGAGGCGATCGGCGGCGGCGACCTCTCGCGATCGGCCCTGGTTCAGTCTATGGTCCGGAGCGAGGACGCATGGGAAGCGGTCACCTCCTTCTGCGAAGCAGTAATGCTAGCGAAGGAGGAGGCCGAACGTGTGAGAGAGAGGGAGGTCTCACGACCTGGCCGCCGCAATAGAAGAAGACGCCCCGGGCGTTGGGAGTCGCAGGGTGATTTCCGGCCACCGTAAGCGCGGGCCTGCGGACGGCGAGCATTGGGTGGCTCGCCGTCCGATCAGAACCAGGCCCGTGTCGGCGGCGCGCTGTGTTCCACGCGCGCCTCAAAGAGGTGTCAGCATGGCAGACAGGGCCCGCCAGGGCCAGTGCCTGCCAGAGGCACCACACCCTGGAACGCAAAGGGCAGTAGGAGGAACACGGATGGGTTTTAGTCAGTAAGAGCCTGACACTCCCTTCCGCTCCGCCCAGAGGAAGGAGTCATTTGATGATTTCCCAAAGGTTTGAGTGAACCTGTCAAGACAGTGCAAGCATTATGAAGTTATCGTGTAGCTCAAACTTAGAACTTTAAGGTGCTCAAAGGAACTTAACATGAATAGCATTATGGAGGTATGTTGCACAGAGAGTAAAATCCCGCAAACCTCCATTGAAAAGGGGGGATCCAAACTGCCCGATAGTTGGTATTCGGGCTGTTGTATACATTCAAATGGCACAGTTAACTCTGATACGACGAGGATTTTGTCGTAGTAGTTCGCTGCTTGTTGATTGGATGGCGGTGCGGTTCTTTTTGTTGAGACGAAGACGTGAGCTAAGCCTTTAAATACTACCTTGCCTTTTTTCACATACCTTTGTCCTGTGGGTGTGTATCAGTCAAACTCTTCCCACAATCTTCTCTTTGCCGCCGACTTCGTCGCCTACAACCGTGAAATCTTCGAAAAATCATCATCATCATCACCTGATTGTAACCTGATTGCCACCAAATGGCGGTCGTCAAATAAACCATGTCAGAGGCCCTTGAGGCGGTTTAGAAACTCTGACACTAGGGTGTGTGGGGTTCGAAAGAGTCGCCGCGGCCCTGAAACGCAAAGGGCATTAGGGGGAACACGGATGGGTTTTAGTCAGTAAGAGTCTGACACTCCCTTCTGCTTCACCCAGAGCGAGAGCAGTCATTTGATGATTTTACACCCATAAAAAAAAGTGTGTGTGGGGTCCTTAGACCTTACTGGCCACACGATAAGAAGAAGAGATCATCATTACAACCGAAAGACGTCCATCGTGTCGACGACACAACCGATCCTATGCGTCTCGCATCCATCGGCTGCCCGCGACCCTCACCCTCATCGTTCCACATAGTGGGAGGCCTTCTAACGTTGCATCTTCTGGTACGCGGTCGCAACCCTAGAACTTTTCGGCCCCATCGGCTATCTGTTCTGCGGAAAATAACATAGGTATCCTAATTTTCTATATGATGTTTTCTTCATCTATCTTTTCTGTAACTAATATGATGTACATAATAAAATGTATTTTATTCAATTCCAGCATTGATATGACAGTGATTAAATAGGGAACTCTGTTCTTAAATATTTAGGAGAATGTTATTTTAAAACCGTGGCTCGTTTCAACATGACACCATTCTAGGGACTACCCTACTCCCCATTTCTACCTATTTTAAAAACTAACCCACTGTGACTGTAAAACATCTATGTTATTACACCTTATGTCACTTCGATACGTATACCCCTCATCATCAGATCTGTGTAATCCTTTGATCAGATTTAATATAAAATATCTACTTTTTTATATCGTCAGGCAATGATGGCCCAGTTGCCCGACTTAAGATTCATGGTCGGGTCAGCCCTGGCAGGTTGTTGCGGAGTTGTTCGATAGGCGTCTAAGCTGCCTGAGCATTTCAGCGGAGCGAGGGAGCGGAGAAACGGAGAAATATTAACCAATGGAATTGCACGAAACGTATCTCAAGAACCGTTATAGGTAGAGAGTTGAATTTGTCACAAATGCTGCTATAACAACAAATAATAAAAATTAAGGTTTATGGTACGGAACCCTTCGTGTGCGAGTCCGACTCGCACTTGGCCGGTTTTTTTTCTTTTGTTACGTACCTAATTGACGAAAGATACGTTTGTTTGTTTGCTTGAACTCGCTAATCTCAGGAACTACAGGTCCGATTTGAAAAATTATTTCAGTGTTCGATAGCCCATTTATCGAGGAAGGCTATAATATGCTATATATCATCACGCTAAGACCAATAGGAGCGGAGCAGTAATGAAAATTGTGACGCAGACGAAGTTGCGCGGGTCAACTAGTTATCTATATCCACACACCAACGAAAACTCTCCCAACAAAACTCGACGTGATAAATAAAATCAAAACAGTAACTCAAAGGAAATCACACTACCGATTCCCCCGTCGTCGCCTGTCTTTAACAAAGTTACAGCGTCCGCCATAACTTTGTTATGACGTTCACTACAATCACACGCACAATTTGACACTAATTTCTATATTGTGCGCTCCCCCTTGCAAGGTTATTGTGTATGAACGCCGGCTATTATTTGCGGATGTTTAGAAGATTGTGTGAAATGTATTTATTCATTGTTGAGGGTATTTTTGATTGCTTGTCATGGGTTCATAAACAAATTATTTGAGTACAAAAAAGCGAGTTTTCCCAAGGGGCAAAAGTTAGGAAGTTCCATTACAACTTTCATCTCCTATTTGGTTAAGGGTTGAACTTTCAAAAATCCTTTCTTATTGCTGATCTTCGTTATATTACAATATACAATATATATTACAATATACAATATATATTACAATATACAAGTTTTAATAATTATATTTGTTACAAGAGTTTTTAAAACTCACCAAGTTGATAATAAGGTCATATTTTTAAGAAAACAATTTTTCAAGACTGTCTTCTTGACCCAAAGGGTAACCCTATTACTAAGCCTACGCTGTTCGTCCGTCCGTCCGTCAGCGCGCTGTATCTCAAGAACCGTAATAGCTAAACAGTTCTCACAGATTGTGTATTTCTATTGCCGCTATAACAACAAATCATAAAAATTAAGGTTTATGATAATGCAGTGCCGGATTAAGACTTCTTGATGAAGCAATCCACGCCTGTCCACTAGTCAACTCATGAAAACCAAACTGCCAAAACATATTGTTTTCATTTATTAAAAATAATTTACTTATTAACATTGATAAACAGCGTCGAAGTATCGTAAATTTTAGCACCCAGCTGCAAGAGCAAGCTCAACATTATAGCACTCTGCCTTTTGACAAGGATATTTTTAACTGGTGTCTTTAAAATCCACATGTGGTAGTTTTTCTTTTGCGCAGTCTCTTAATCAAAGTCATCATCATCTGCCTAGCCTTTTCCTTTGGGGTCGGCTTCCAGTCAAACCGGATTCAGCTGAATAACAGTGTTTTACGCGGAGCGGCTGCCTACCAGACCTCCACAGACCATTAACTGGGAAACACTGTATTTCTTGGCAAGACTGGAGTCAGATTTACTGACTTCTGAAAATCCGTAACGACTGCCAAAGATCTACAAATGATAGCTGGGATCAACGGCTTAACGTGCTTTCTTAGGCACGGAGTAAAACCCGGTATGGTCCGTGGATGGTCACCCATCCACGGACCAACCTTGGCAAGCGTTGCTTAACCTTTAAGATCGACCCTTGCGGCTGTCATTATTTAGCCACGAGCTCCTCACTCTTAATCAAAGTCACCTCGTAATTTTTGTAAGCGCACGTTTCTAAATAGACTTTTGGGTCTTGAAACACCTTGCTGACTTTTCGGAAATTTTGTGAAATTTTGTCTCACTTGACCAAAATAACTACGTACCTTTAGAGGTACGTAGTTACTCCCCAGACGTGATGCCCTAAGCAATTGCTTAATTTGCTTACACTGATGGTACGGAACAATTCGTGTACGAGTCCGACTCGCACTTTCCTGGTTTTTATACTGTCAGGAAAGACTTTAACTCTCTTTTCACTGGTATTCCCAAAAGACACATGTAAGAGTCATGGACTATTCTGCAGTTCTAAAATGCTTGGCCTATTTCAATACTTTTGTAGGCCTATTTTTTTCGATAGAAACTTGGCCTTTTTTCAACTTTTGCTTTTTGTGGAATGGTAACATTACCTCCAAATATCTCGGCAACTTAACACTTCAGGTCACCATGTTCCTATTTTTTTTTTTGTTTGTTGAAGTTTCTTCTACCCATATATTTATTTATTTATTTAAGGAACAAGAAAACAGTTAGGTACATGATAAGGGTTAAGTAAAACCATGAGTAAAATAATGAATTGGTAAACATGTAACCCACACCATTGTCCACGGATTAATATGTGCAGAATAGGAAACGAAAGAGTTGACGAGATTGTTCATCGCGTTACTAGTTCTTTGATTATTGTGATAAAGTTTTTATAGCTAGATATTTAAATTTTCTGCTAGAGACAGAGAAGATATCTAGATCCATGAAGTGTGTGTTATAGGTTCCCACAAGCCGTCGAAGACGCACTCGCGCCCCGGCATTGGTCCTACGTGAATCCACATGGAACAACCGGGGAACGCGGGCCGCCCGTCTTATAACATTTCGGGGTACTGTGTAGCGTAACTTGTTTGTGATTTCAATACAATCAAATCTATTGTTACACAGCCCATGTAGCATCATGGCTGCTAGAAGTAAGCGTCGAGACTCTAAACTTAAAACATTATATTGCTGTAATAATTGTTTGTAAGGAATCTTTGAACGATAACATTTATAGTTGATTGTACGTACAAACTTTTTTTGCACCAATTCTATCTTGGTGTTATATTAGGTCTTTACCTATGAAATTGCCGTTCAGCAGTACTGGCCATTTCAAATCAAAATAATTTTTGTTTGGTTAAGAATTCTAATTTCAAATTAATTTTATTTTAAAAACATGGTTTTTTTTCCAAAAGTAGTCATTTGTTTATTGATTAGTGTTACATTTTCATCGCATTTCAATCTTTTTCGATATCATGGATACGTTAAAACTTCGAGTAATTATGGAATATGAATACCGTCGTGGCAGCAACGCGGCACAAGCGGCACGCAACATCAACGACGTTTACGGAGCTAACACTACAAACCAACGCACCACATGTTATTGGTTTGCTCGCTTCCGTTCTGGAAATTTCGACCTGAAAAATGAACCTCGCGGTCGTCCGAAGACTTTGGTCGACAATGACGAATTAAAGGCGATTGTGGAAGCTGATGATACACAATCTACGGCTGAATTAGCAGCAGCTTTCGACGTTAGCGTCAAAACAATATTGGTCCATTTGCGTCAAATTGGCAAGGTAAAAAAGCTTGACAAATGGGTGCCCCACGAACTCAATGATCGCCAGCGCGAAGTACGCGAGACGTGCCTTGCACTGCTCAACAGACACACAAATGAAGGAATTTTGAACCGCATTGTTACCTGCGATGAAAAATGGATTCTGTTTGATAACCGCAAGCGCTCAGCAAGTTGGTTGGATCCTGGTTCAGCACCTAAACAATGCCCTAAACGAAAACTTACCCCTAGAAAAGTGATGGTCACTGTTTGGTGATCTAGCGCCGGTGTGATTCATCACAGCTTCTTACCAAACGGGGTGAGCATTACTGCAGATGTGTACTGTGAAGAACTGAACACAATGATGGAGAAGCTGGCACATCTCCAACCAGCATTGGTCAATCGCTCGTCTCCGCTACTCCTGCACGACAACGCGCAACCTCATACTGCACAGCAGACGGTCTCCAAGTTGCAAGAACTGGGGTTGGAAGCTCTCCGTCATCCGCCCTACTCACCAGACCTTGCACCTACAGACTACTACTTTTTCCAGAATTTGGATAACTTCTTGGCGGGAAAAAAATTCAATACCCGAGAGGCAGTACAAAATGCCTTTGAAGAATTTTGTTGCCTCCCGTCCAGCTGATTTCTTTAAGAAGGGAATAAACTGCCACTGCGTTGGCAAAGATGCATTGATTGCATGGGTGATTACTTCGATTAATACAAATAAAAAATACATGAAAAAAATTCGTTTAAATTTTTTCATAAGATAAAGACCTATTATTTGACGAAATATCGTGCGCCGAAACTTGGAAAAATTGTATATATGCTACAATATGGTTCCATGCCTTTTAAATATAGCCCCATGTCACGTCCAGGCTATCTCTATCTACTTATACCAGGTTGCCTGGAAGATATCGCGGAATGCGATAAGGCCGCCAAATGTAATTTTTTTTAGTTGAAGGTGTTCTTTCTTTTTTTTTTTGTTTACAATAAAGCATATATAAATAAATATAGTAAAAGAGTAGAACAGTGTTTAATATGCAATATCTAGACTAACCTACATCATTGTTTCACTAATGGTATTCCCATGTCATTTCCTTTACCAATATATCTGTTTTTAGTATACTTGTCTGTCAAGAAAGTACCGGGAAAAGATCAATAATACACAAAATGTCTGTTATTCATCCAAATTTATTTTATCACCTTCAAAGTATGCTCCTTTAGAAACGATACACTTGCGCCAACGAATAATCCATTCCTCAAAACTTTTTTTAACCCCGCTTCCAGAATTGAGTTCAGTTCTCGCCGCGAATTCTCCTTTATGTCTTCTATCGATTGAAAACGGGTGCCACGAAGTGGTAATTTGAGTTTAGGAAAAAGAAAAAAGTCAGCAGGAGCCACATCTGGTGAATATGGTGGTTGCTGGATGGTATTTGTTGAGTGTTTGTTTAAAAATTCGTTCACAATGATAGCCTTGTGCGAAGGCGCATTGTCGTGGTGCAAAATCCAAGAATTTTCTTTCCACAAATCTGGCCTTTTTCGTCGAATTTGCTCTCTTAAACGCCGCATAACGCTCAAATAATATTCTTTATTTACCGTTAGACCTTCCGGTAAGAATTCAGAGTGCACAACACCGTGATAGTCAAAGAAAACAGTCAACATGACTTTGACTTTTGATCGACTTTGGCGTGGTTTTTTCGGTTTCGGTTCAGTTGGAAGACGCCACTCCGAAGCTTGTTGACTAGTTTGCATGTCAAACTCGTAAACCCACGTCTCGTCACCAGTAACAATGCGTTTCATGAATGTTGGGTCCGAACTGACTCGTTCTAGCATGTCCTCAGCGACTTTCATGCGATTGAGTTTTTGGAGAAAATTCAGATCTTTTGGGACTAGCCGAGCAGCAACATGTTTCATATCCAAATGATTAGTTAAAATGGTACGGATCGACTCGTGAGATACAGAAAGTTCGGCGGCTATCTCTCTCAGAGTTGAATGGGGATTTTCAGTCACTATTTCCTTCACTTTTGCGATGTTAACTTCAGTTGCAGACGTTGACGGCCTACCAGAGCGAGGCAAATCTTCCATCACATCTCGACCGCTTTTGAACGCTTTGAACCACTCATAAGCACGAGTTTTTGATAAAGTCGATTCACCGTAAGCCTTCTGTAACATTTTCAGTGACTCCGAACACGAAATTCCATTGGCGATGCAAAATTTAAGACAAACTCTTTGTTTGATATTTTTGTCCATTATGAAATTCGCAATACACACTATATATGATATTACTAAAACCAGCACTGTATTTAATATAAATAACAGATGCAACTCAAACTCCGCGCCAAAATGGAAAACAGTTGTGCCAATCTAACAACTACAAAAAAACAAAAATTTGAATTTGGAACCATAAACAAATCATCCATTCCCGATACCTTTTTGACTGAATGTAACTGTCATGCTGTTCTCGTGGTCGAATAAACAGGCCGAGCGCGGAGTCCTGGGTCTCCGGGGTTGCGGAATCTGTTCGAAAGAGTCACCGCAGCCTTGGAACGCAAAGGGCATTAGGATGAACAGTATGAACACAGATGGGTTTTAGTCAATAAGAGTCTGATACTCCCTTCTGCTTCACCGAGAGCGGTAGGAGTCATTTGAACACGGATGGGTTTTAGTCAATAAGAGTCTGATACTCCCTTCTGCTTCACCGAGAGCGGTAGGAGTCATTTGAACACGGATGGGTTTTAGTCAATAAGAGTCTGATACTCCCTTCTGCTTCACCGAGAGCGGGAGGAGTCATTTGAACACGGATGGGTTTTAGTCAATAAGAGTCTGATACTCCCTTCTGCTTCACCGAGAGCGGGAGGAGTCATTTGATAATTCCCAATATATATTTAAAAAAAAATAGTTATCACAGTCATTTCTTTTTTTCAATGTAGGTGGTGTGTCCCGTGCCTCTTTGCGCAGGTAATCATCTCAAAAATTTCATCATATCAGCTTAGGCGAAGTGAAGATGAAGTGAGCTGTAAATCCATAGGGTAAAACAAGGATAATTGCAGTTAGTTTCGTGAATGAATGAGGGTTATCGCGTTTGAGTTCACTGCTAGAGGCGCTAGTGTAGCGTGAGGTCTTCGAAATGTTAAATTTCACTGTTGGTTGGCTTTTGACGCGACTTTTTTACTTATAATGATTTTTTTGAATATTTTACTAAAACAGCCTGACTATGGCAGATTAAGTTACGGTTCTACTGACCACTGCAACAAACTTTTTTTTGCCGGAAACATGGTATAGTATTATCCTTCTTCTTTTCCATCAAAATGAGTTCATGTAACACTGCGAAACTATCTATGTACTTATATTGTATTATTCGCAAGTTTACTGTATCATAAATTATTTTCTTTCTAACTTTGTTCACATGCACGTAATAACTACTTGCTACGATTAAAGACCTTCTCGACAGTGGTGCCAACTGGTGAGTTCAAAAACGGTAGACCTCATTACATGTTATTTTATTTATCAACTAGTTGACCCGCGCAACTTCGTCTGCGTCACCATTTTCATTACTGCTCCGCTCCCATTGATCTTAGCGTGATGGTATATAGCCTATAGCCTTCCTCGATAAATGGGCTATCTAAAACTGAAATAATTTTTCTAATCGGATCAGTAGTTCCTGAGGTTAACGCGTTCAAGTGAAAAACAAACAAACTCTTCAGCTTTATACAGAGTTGATACGACAGAGGGGCATTAAATTAAACTACGTATACTATACGTGTTCAGGATTAATTCGATACGGTACAAAAACAAAAAACGCCAAAAATGAGAAAATTTATTTTCAAACAAACTAAATAGCTTGCAAATAAGAATAAGACGCAACCACCCTTTGTAAAAAAATGACACTTAGATACCGCTAGGTAACAAAGCGGCAAAGTCGCGCGCGCGCCGGAGCGCGGTGTGCGGTATCTCGTGTGCTCGGTGGGGGCCGGGGCGGGGGGGCGGCCGGCGACTTAGGCCTCCGCGCGCACTGGCTTTTATGTTAGGTAACGTTTTGAAGTACGCGTACAAAAACAACACACTAAATTTTTAAATTTTCGATATGTCCTCCATTCACATTGATGCACAAATTATACCGACGGAGAATATTGTTATTTATTTTTCTAATTAGATCACTATCCGTCGCTAAGCACTTTAATTTGTGAAATGCTAAAATAATCCTATTTTTTAACTCATCAATTGATTTACCTGTGAGGCATACACTTCACCCTTAATGTACCCCCACAAAAAGAAATCCATGGGAGTGAGGTCCGGAGATACTAATACTAAATAATAATAATCCCAAGCTACGTGTCCTATCACCATAAAAAATCACAAAAAAAACACTAATACTAAATAATAATAATCCCAAGTTACGTGTCCTCTCACAATAAAAGAAAGAAAATCTTAAACTTATTTAGTGTCCTATCACAATAACAAAATAAAATCACAATTTTTTGCGCGCGAATTCCACAAACCGTACGTTCCGAAAAGACAGCGTCGGCGCACTGAAAAAACAAGAGGCCCCACTTACCGATCGCAAAAAACAAGGATGCAACAAACTGACCTATCTCTGTTTCTTTCGGTCGCTCTATGTAAGTCGCTTTCGTAGTGAAAGTGCAAGTGTGTGTGTAATTGCTTCCTTGTTTGCATTGCCAATTTTTAGTGAATGTCCTTCGACGTGCGTCAGAGCGGCAACAACGCATCGTAGATTTATCGTTGTAAGGTGCATGACCTATGCTTAGACGATAATCAGCTGTTAGAAAAGATATATCGTGTTCAAACGGTGCAAAAACTTTAAAAATCATTTGCGACTAAACTACTGCTCCTATTTAATTAATTTTTGGTACAGAGCTTGAAAATGGTACCTAGTACAGGTAGTTTAAAGGAAAGCCCCTCTGTCGTATCAACGTTGTATATTAGTATAGATCGGGAGACTCTACAACTACCACTAAGTTGATCGCGTTCAATCTCTGTGCGATTGCAGGAGAAGACAAGGTGCGATCACAGTTTTTGCGGGATAAAAGTCCTTTTTCTCGGCGGGGCATCAATCCTATATGTAATTTATATGGAAAACCAGCGACCCGCCCCAGCTTCTCACGGGTGCAAATTATATACGTAAACCTTCCTCGAGAGCCACTCTATTTATTAAAAAAAAAACCCGCATCAAAATCCGTTGCGTAGCTTAAAGATCTAAGCATACGTAGGGACAGACAGACAACGGAAACGACTTTGTTTTATACTATTTATTTATTTATTTAATACTTCATGCATACAAATGTACAGAGGCGAATTTAATGCCTTAGGCATTTTCTACCAGTCAACCTTTGGGTTATGCTTTTGCTATATAGTGAAGTAATTTATACAGAAAAGTTGTGACAAAATTTAGAGGTCCGCAAAAATCGTCTATACTCTGGAATTATCAAAAAAATATGTTTTTTACTTTCACTTTGAAGATTATAAACTAAATACTTACTCATTTTAAAAATAAAGTATTTTATACTGAGACATGTAAAGTAATTACAAAAAGTGTGGCAACTATCCGGTTTTTAACCTACAAACAAGATGGAATGACAATTCACTTCACGCTCACTGCACGGTGAGGGATTGACAGAATATACCACCTAATATCACCCCTGTCGTATTGGATCGATGTCCTATCTGCTTATAAGGGTAAAGGAACAGAAAGCTCACCTGTGTTTTCTTCATCTATTGTCCTATGTCAAACATGCTATCCTTGATTTCCTTATTTGTAATTTTATTCCTCACACAATCCATCTATGTTTTGTTATATCTCTCCTTCCATTCATCCACATTTATGTTCATAACTCTTTATTAACCGACTTCAAAAAGAAGGAGCTCTCAATTCATCGGAACCTTTTTTACCCGACTGCGAAAGAAGGAGGGTTATGTTTAACGAGTGTATGTATGTATATTTGGCACGCCCTAGAGCCTAAACGGCTCAATGGATTTTAGCTTGAGAGGTGTTGTTAGATTCGTATTTATTTTAATTTATTTTTTGATGTATGTTCCCCGATTAGGTACTCGAAGATGCCTGAACCGGTTTTTTTCACTTTGACTTAAAGACCCCAGGTGTTAGGTATCAGGAAACACAGCCTCTGGCAAGGAATTCTACTGCTTAGCTGTGCGCACAATAAAAATAGGGGTTACTATAATTATGGCCAAATCATAATAGTGCCCAAATTTAAAAATGTCAAAAATAAAAAGACTAAGAATAAAAATAACAAAAAATAAAATGCCCAAAAATAAAAAAAAATCCAAATATTAATGAAAATAGCTATTTAGGGAACTAACTATTGTCAATAAAGAGAAAATGTCAAACGGCAAGTTGCTGCGCAGTAAAGAATTCACGTGTCACCCGCTGCGGTACCGCGCAGCGGGTGCACTTCAGAGCCGCCATTAAGTTTTGTTGTAATAATATCTACCAATGTCATGTCCAATTTCTATGGGTGGGATGTAACATGTACTCTTTTCATCCCTCCTTACCAGAGTCACATTAAGACACCCCCCCCCCGGCCTTGAACCCTAATCTCTTCAAAGTTAGAGTGAACAGGCTCCTTCTGGGTAAGCTCGCTCCATCGTAGACTTTGTCTCTGTCGTCTCTGACATAGACTAGAGTCAAGAACAAACCCATAACAAATAAAAAAATAAATAAAAATTAAAAACAATTTTAATAAAAACAACATTATACTTTACTTTCCAATTAATTTTATTTAAATAACTTACTAGCTACATCACAAACAAATGTACAAGTACAATAATATTAATTAACATTGATTCTTCGTTTTAAATATTTTGCAAAACTGTCAACTAGTTTTCTATTGTAAAATCTTTAATTATATCATTCATGATAGAAAAAGACTTGATTTTTGCAGCAAGTAGACAAACTCTGTCATTGCAGTGGAAATGGAACAGACTTACGGAGCAGAGAGAACAGAAAAAGAGTTTAATTCATGCGAGCATTAACTGCCCTCGTGAATCAAAGGCCTTTTTTCTACACATTTACCCGAAGAAATAAAATTTCAAGAACACAAAACATTTTAGAAACAAATTAATGTCAACCAACTCATGTCTAAGGGTTTTGGCTAAAATAAAAATAAATTGAGTACTCATTCTCTTAAAATAAATCTTATTCTATCGCGAATGACACCCAACAAAAATAAAGAGTTTCTAAATTATGGTTGCTTCGTGAAACTGTCTGATATAGTGCCTATTTGTACCTTTACCCAAAAAAAAGATAATATCTATTAAAATGTGTATGCAGTGCTACAATCACTACAAATCTCGAGAAACGCGGTTTGTAGCGTTAGTCCGGGCCCAGCGCTCGATTTTGCTCGAATTAATCATAAAAAGGCTAACCAAATGATGATGATGATAGTTGCCGTATAGGTGATTTATAAGCCATGCAAAGAACTATGACGTGTCATTGCCATTGTTAAAAAGGGATTCCGTTATTCGTCCTGGATAGCTCCGTCTCTCTCTAACGCCGGAATCATGACGGTTTCAAGAAGTCATACTAAGGGTGACGATTTCATTAAAATACTGCTCCCAGTTACTTTTATTACCTATTGCTACAAAAAGAAACTTTTATTGTATCTAACAAACAACCTATTTTTTGTAATTAAATCTATATTTTGAGCTTTCCTATTCTAATTATAATGTACAACTTAACTAGAATACAATTTGTCTAATACTGAGTTAATATTAGTTTATTATCATACAATTATTTTTATACATAGGTTTAAGCACAGAATCGCTGACAGACATTACTTAGGAAACTCGTGCCCAAACAATGTGCACTGAGCACAAGTTCTGACTTAATCTTCTTCGCCATAGCCACAGTCAGAAAGGGGTATTTGAATCAATTTATACAAAACTAGCACTTCGACCGCGACTTCGTTCGCGTGGGTTTAGTTAGTACTCCACGAACTTCCTAACTAAATTAGTTATTAATAGACTAAACGTTCGACGACGGCAGTTCACGCAAATTGCATTTTTTTTAATAAGATTATTTTTATACGCATCATAACTTTTTAATGAAAGGTCTGATTGGAATAATTTAAAGTGTAATTTACTTGTATACACAACTAATCTTAATTATTATACTATTTAAATAGATAAATATTATACACCATTCCATTTTACCCGGGTTTTGGTTGAATAATTTGACCAAAAAGGGGTCATTGTGACTTAACCATAATATATACTCTTGCGGTTTTTTTTGTAGATATTGATGTCTTCTATAAAACTGTAGTACTCTAGTACTTTACTCTATTGTCAATAGTTTCCGCAGCGTACGCGATATAAGGAACTTTGGTATTTTTTTTCACACCTTGGGTTATATTATCGCAGTTTCCATACGGATCCCCAACTTTTTTTAAATATTCTATAGCTTTTGTTTATCAGGAATAATGTAGGATTCTAATGGTGCAAGAATTATTCAAATCGGTCCAGTAGTTTCGGAGCCTATTCAATTCAAACAAACAAACAAATCTTTCCTCTTTATAATATTAGTGTAGACTAGCTTTTGCCAGCGGTTTCGCCCGGGTGGTCCCTAGGGAACATACTACCGGGATAAAAATTAGCCTATTTCCCAAGCTCTACACCAAATTTCATTTAAATCGGTTCAGTAGTTTTGGTATTTGTAATATTATAATAAATAATAATTATAATATAGTAAGGTTTCTTCCGTTACTGACTGACTAAGTGATTGAATGACTGACAGACAATGTGCAACCGAAACTACTGGTCGTAAACAGATGAATTTGGCATGTAGCTTCCCTACACTCCGTAGAGGAGACTAAGACAGGATTTCCCGAAATTCTTACGGGAACGGTAAAAAAGGGGATATGCGCGTACGAAGTCGCGGGCAAACGTTAGTACCTACTATATAAATAACGTGTAGCAGAATATACTCAAGTCCTGAAAAGAGGACTTAAAAAAAAATGATTTACTGCGTCTTATCTTTGCGCTGACGCCTCGCGTTTGACCACAATATCACCAGATGGAAAGTGATGATGCGGCTAGAAGTAACCTACAGCGCTATTCTGTAAACGTATGTGGATATGAAGTGAGCTGTCAGTCCATACAACCAGATAGAATGACAGTTCACTTCATACTCACTCCATCTAAGTTTACATGGTGAGATGGTGACAAAATACAGCGGCTGTTCATTATTGTCGATATCGAAAGTAAGAGCCATAGCACATTATAACGGCACAACAGCAGCACGGCTACGGCTAGCTGCCAGCCCGCAAACTACGTGACGGCTACGACGTGTAAGCTCGCAGTCTGACATTGTTTCTCGGGCAACTCGGAGTCGGCCCGCTGTTGGCACGCAGTCGGCTCGCTTACGGCTGTCTGCCCGCCGTTGGCTTTTTCTTATTGACATAATGAAATATATTTTACGATACACAATTTAATGTTCTAATTTAAATGACAAGTAAATTGCCGTGCAGCTGCTGCGCCGTTATTATGTGCCATGACCTTAAGCCATTTGCTTCATTTACATTTTTTTTTTTAAATAAAAGTGACCACGCCTACATCTTATGCCAATTTCTTGGCTGTCCTTATAATCTGAAGGTACCCAATCTAAAGCCACTTACTCATTGATTTTGCCGTGTGAACTTTATTTTGACAATTTCAAAATTCTGGCTGAATATTTATACAAATAACTCCGAGACAAGTTATTATTATCATCAGTTTTCAAAACAAATTATAATCTTAAACTGTACAAACTATTTTTTGATAATAAAAACTAGTTATTAAATAGGTAAGTACTATTATTATTTATGACTAGACTAAAGACACTCAAATCGTCAATCGTTATTGTTTTTATAATACAAAATATTACTATTTATTGCACTTAATAATAATAACTACAAGTCGACTAGATCTCTTATTAAATAAACTATTAATTCTATTTAAATTCTTATCATTTCAACGTAATTCCAAAAAAGGATAGTTTTTTTTTTAATTGTTTTTACCATCTGAAAAAATGTTGTTCTAAAACCGGTTTTTATTAATTAGTACTATTTATTTATAAATTTTTATACTTTGAGTATCTATCACGATGATTTTTACGTGTTATTCGCAGAATAGTGTTGTGCGTAGTTCGATTCGCCGACAATATCGATATCGCTGTCACTGTGTTCCGTATCGGAGTCTGTCGACATTCTTGAGTTTTCAGCCTGGGAATAAAAAATACATCATGAAAATTATAGCACATCTTGGAACTTCTCAAGACCCTGGACTTCCAGATCTGGGGTTAAGAGGAACCAACCGACGATAATCCACCCTTGGTTGACTGGTAAAGAATGCCTGGGGTATTAAGACGGCATTTGTAACATTGTGTTGCATGAAGTTTAATAAATAAATCCCTGAATGTAAAGAAAATACTCCTAAGGACTGCCCCCGATTGTTGCAGGAATATTGCAAAATATGGATGTAAAGACATTTTACTATAACCTTTTTTTACTGACTTACCTATCAACGCAATTTGACATTTTCTTTTATGCTTAATTTTTTGTGACATTTTATGATTATTTTTAACTAAATCAACCATCAATGCAAATTGACATTCCTTTTTTTTGTATATGTTGTTTTTTTTGCTCTTCTTTTTTCTTGTAATTTTTATAAATTTGTACGCCTTATGGGTGAAACATGTACGTACGAAATATTAATATGGTGAAATCCTGCCTCCTTAATGGGCAATGCATACACATGTTTTGGCAAATAAAATTATATTCATCCTTTAAAGTGGCTGTGGACTAAGTACCGAAAGCACAACTGTTATTATGCTAAATGTCGTTTGTTCTTTCAGTCAATAGAGAGTATGATTCTACCCGTATGTTTTCGTTTGCTAAATAAAATACCAAATAGCTCTTGTAAATTATCTTCATCATCAGCGATGAAGAAGCTTCGAAGTTGACAAGAAGAAGTCCGACGTGGTTTCTGACGTCAAAGTTCATAACACCCTCGCTGCCACAAAAAAATGGCGGTTTCGCAAGAGGGACAAAAATATTTGTTTAAAATTGTTTTTGGAGGTATGCGGAACAGAGAGTAAAGTCCGCACACCTCAATTGAAAAGGCGACCGTTATGCCTGGCGCGGACGCAGGCGCGGTGACTGTTATTGACAGCATATTAACCACCACTAGCTAGGTTGCGATGGAATGTGTGGAGCGTTAGACATTACTGCCCACACGATAAAAAGAAGATTGGTAGGTGGTTGCATGAATATATGTTTACCATTTTTTTTTCAACCTGCTATTTACTATAGCTGGGCAAAGGTCTTCATTTTTATTATTAGATTGGTATTTGTTATGGCATCGAATAAGTATCCAAATATTTGATGCATCTATACTGCTTTCTCTAAAAATCTTAAAAGTCCTAATAATCCCTCCTGTTTATATCAATTTAATATATATAAAACTTACTTTCCGACATTCCGAGTGCGTCGCTGGATGTTTTGTGGTGAAGTCCACAGCTGCGGCTCCTGTAGGCAAAGAAACAAATAGTACAGAGGATATAATATTGAAAAGCTTAAATTTGAAAAGAGTAACTATGGATTTACTAATAATCTACTTTTTGCGAATGGGCTACTAGAGTCACTATAATATTTTATTTTCAAACTGTAAATTTGACGTTCAAAAGTGCCTTTTATTGTCTAGTTGAAATAAGCGAATCGACTTTCACTTTAAGTCCGAATATACAATCTCAGATATACCTAAAACAGCTTTGGCATATTTAGCACGAAAATCCTTTCTAAAACAATGGCCAAGAAAGAATAATAAGTACAAAAGCAATAGAGTACGCTAAAATACAATTTCTTGGCACTAAGTTAAAATAAAATTGAATAGATTTCTGTAATTTCAGCATTTAACTGAGATCATATAGTGATGGGTCAACAAGGCTTCATTGAAATTAGTTAACTTTAAAATCATGCAAAAACTGCTTCACGGAAGACGCAGAAATTCCTTTCATGATAAAATTAACTTGTATTTTTTTTAATTATCTGATTTATAAATACTCTATTTGTTAAAAAAAAATATATGGCAAGTTGAGTTAGTGCTTCGATATAAGTATAAGTAGACGATACTTCAAAACGGAAATACTACTATTTACTTAGCTATAATATTGTTACCTCAAAATAAAATTGATAGCGGTATAATAAATTAGACTCGTAGCAAAAAAAATCGTAGCGCGTAGAGGCCGCTACGTCGTAGCAAACTGTTTGGCGTAGAAGCCGCTACGTCGTAGTAGCCTACGAAGTGGCTTGGTGATGTTCATTCAATCTGCCGAGCTTATTCCCAACATGTTCGGGTTGGTTTCCAGTCTAACCGTATAGCTAAATAGCAGTATTTATCAATGAGCTTGTGGCTAAATAATGACAACCGCACGAGTGGAACTTAAAGTTTGCCTAGGTCGGTCCATGTCGGTCGGTGACCATCTTAACTGAACTGAAAGCCGACACCAACACAGTTGGGCAAACGCTAAGCAAATTGATTGGCCATATTGTGAACTATAGTGTCCTTGGCGTTTTTTTTTTTGTTAGGATATGACATCATCAAATGACTCCTCTCGCTTTGGACGGAGCAGAAGGGAGTGTCAGTCAGAGTCTTACTGATTAAAACCCATAAGTCAGTCATATATTAGAATGTTAGCTGTCTTATAAGGCACACGCCGTAAATAAATATTCATCTTCTTCTGCCTAGCCTTTTCCCAACTATATTGTGGTCGGCTTCGTAATAAATATTCATATAATTAAATTTGTCTTTTATTTACTACAATTTTTTCGAGCGAGGCGGGCGAGATTCCATGGGGCTACATTTAGAACAAGTTTGCATGGAAAAACACATACTTAAAATAACACTTATTTTCAAAGTTCCCTTCGACTTAAACGCCTCCATCTTGAAAATCCAACAATACGCACTATACAAAAATCATTAAACTCCCAAGACGCTGCACTGAAAAGAAACCAAATCAAATTACTAATCACACAGCATTCTCACCTCTAACACGGCACAATTAGACCCATTTTCGCATACTCACCCATATTCCCCTCCCCCTATAGACATTACCAACCGATTTTGAACCCAACATCTAAAGAGATAAGTTGCAAAATGGCTTGTGGATGGTTTTAAGACGTCGGTTGCCTAGCAACGGCGCCATATTGAATCTAATTTGATTTGACAGCGTCTTGGGTTGCGGCTCGGAAGATGTTATTAAATTGAAGTGTCCTGAGGTTTCAGATGGCAATTTAGGGGAGCGGAAGACTATAAGATGCTGGACTTAATACATAAGGGTAATGTACAAGATGGTTCATATACAGGGTTACTTCGGAGATACTATTCGGATTTTTCTTCCACAACAAAATAAAACTAAGTGATTAGAAACTAAAACAAGACCTGTGCGAGGCCAAAAAGGCTTCTATCTCTGTATGTGCTGCGATATCTATGCAAATAAATAAAATTAAACCGTATGTTTGTTAATAAATATCAAAATAATAGCTTTTTAATAAATGCACATTAAAGTATACACGACACTTATAACAAAAAAAACGGCCAAGTGCGAGTTGGACTCGCACACGAAGGGTTCCGTACCATAAACCTTATTTTTTTTATATTTGAGTTGATTGAATGAAAGGTAAATTGTGGTTTAAGATTTATGATGTATTAAAAAAACTACTTAATAGATCTCATTCAAAGTAATTTTCGGTGGAAGTTTGCTGGCAGTCAAAAAGTATCGGGAATGGATGATTTGTTTATGGTTCCAAATTCAAATTTTTGTTTTTTTTGTAGTTGTTAGATTGGCACAACTGTTTTCCATTTTGGCGCGGAGTTTGAGTTGCATCTGTTATTTATATTAAATACAGTGCTGGTTTTAGTAATATCATATATAGTGTGTATTGCGAATTTCATAATGGATAAAAATATCGAACAAAGAGTTTGTCTTAAATTTTGCATCGCCAATGGAATTTCGTGTTCGGAGTCACTGAAAATGTTACAGAAGGCTTACGGTGAATCGACTTTATCAAAAACTCGTACTTATGAGTGGTTCAAAGCGTTCAAAAGCGGTCGAGATGTGATGGATGATTTGCCTCGCTCTGGTAGGCCGTCAACGTCTGCAACTGAAGTTAACATCGCAAAAGTGAAGGAAATGGTGACTGAAAATCCCCATTCAACTCTGAGAGAGATAGCCGCCGAACTTTCTGTATCTCACGAGTCGATCCGTATCATTTTAACTAATCATTTGGGTATGAAACATGTTGCTGCTCGGCTAGTCCCAAAAGATCTGAATTTTCTCCAAAAACTCAATCGCATGAAAGTGGCTGAGGACATGCTAGAACGAGTCGTTCAACATTCATGAAACGCATTGTTACTGGTGACGAGACGTGGGTTTACGAGTTTGACATGCAAACTAGTCAACAAGCTTCGGAGTGGCGCCTTCCAACTGAACCGAAACCGAAAAAACCACGCCAAAGTCGATCAAAAGTCAAAGTCATGTTGACTGTTTTCTTTGACTATCGCGGTGTTGTGCACTCTGAATTCTTACCGGAAGGTCTAACGGTAAATAAAGAATATTATTTGAGCGTTATGCGGCGTTTAAGAGAGCAAATTCGACGAAAAAGGCCAGATTTGTGGAAAGATTGTGGAAAATTCTTGGATTTTGCACCACGACAATGCGCCTTCGCACAAGGCTATCATTGTGAACGAATTTTTAACCAAACACTCAACAAATACCATCCAGCAACCACCATATTCACCAGATATGGCTCCTGCTGACTTTTTTCTTTTTCCTAAACTCAAATTACCACTTTGTGGCACCCGTTTTCAATCGATAGAAGACATAAAGGAGAATTCGCGGCGAGAACTGAACTCAATTCCGGAAGCAGCGTTTAAAAAATGTTTTGATGAATGGATTATTCGTTGGCGCAAGTGTATCGTTTCTAAAGGAGCATACTTTGAAGGTGATAAAATAAATTTGGATGAATAACAGACATTTTGTGTATTATTGATCTTTTCCCGGTACTTTCTTGACAGAGTAGTATATCATACATTTTTTTTAGTTTTGTCTTATTTTAGAAGTTACAGGGTGGGGGCACATTCACCACTTTGGAAGTGTCTCTCGTGCAAATTATTCAATTTAGAAAAAAAGTACATTAAAAACTTCAATTTCATTTTTGAAGACCTATCCATAGATACCCCCCACACGTTTGATGAACCAGATGCTCGTTTGAGTTTCAGTTCTAAGAATGGGGAACCCCCTAATTTATTGTTTTTAGGGTTCCGTTCCCAAAAGGTATCCTACGGAAACCTATTACTAAGCCTCCGCTGTCCGTTCGTCTGTCTGTCAGGGGGCTGTATCTCAAGAACCGCAATATGTAGACAGTTGAAATTTTCACAGATTGTGTATATCTATTGCCGCTATAACAACAAATAATAAAAACCAAGGTTTATGATACGGAACCCTTCGTGTGCGAGTCCGACTCACACTTGACCGATTTTTTTTCTATTTTTGTGTGTAAATTTTGATGCGGTTTACAGAACACATCTACTTACCAAGTTTCAACAGTACAGTTCATATTGTAGTTTCGAAAAAAGTGGCTTTGTGAAAGCCAAGGGACGGTCAGACAGACAGACATGACGAATCCATAAGAGTTCCGTTTTTTTGCCATTTGGCTACGGAACCCTAAAAACACATTTTTGTCTGTCCGTCTTTTTGTTCCGGCTAATTTCCGAAACTACTGGGCCATTTTTTACTATCAGATAGGTATACTACTCTGTCAAGAAAGTACCGGGAAAAGATCAATAATACACAAAATGTCTGTTATTCATCCAAATTTATTTTATCACCTTCAAAGTATGCTCCTTTAGAAACGATACACTTGCGCCAACGAATAATCCATTCATCAAAACATTTTTTAAACGCTGCTTCCGGAATTGAGTTCAGTTCTCGCCGCGAATTCTCCTTTATGTCTTCTATCGATTGAAAACGGGTTCCACGAAGTGATAATTTGAGTTTAGGAAAAAGAAAAAAGTCAGCAGGAGCCATATCTGGTGAGTATGGTGGTTGCTGGATGGTATTTGTTGAGTGTTTGGTTAAAAATTCGTTCACAATGATAGCCTTGTGCGAAGGCGCATTGTCGTGGTGCAAAATCCAAGAATTTTCCACAATCTTTCCACAAATTTGGCCTTTTTCGTCGAATTTGCTCTCTTAAACGCCGCATAACGCTCAAATAATATTCTTTATTTACCGTTAGACCTTCCGGTAAGAATTCAGAGTGCACAACACCGCGATAGTCAAAGAAAACAGTCAACATGACTTTGATTTTTGATCGACTTTGGCGTGGTTTTTTCGGTTTCGGTTCAGTTGGAAGGCGCCACTCCGAAGCTTGTTGACTAGTTTGCATGTCAAACTCGTAAACCCACGTCTCGTCACCAGTAACAATGCGTTTCATGAATGTTGGGTCCGAACTGACTCGTTCTAGCATGTCCTCAGCGACTTTCATGCGATTGAGTTTTTGGAGAAAATTCAGATCTTTTGGGACTAGCCGAGCAGCAACATGTTTCATGCCCAAATGATTAGTTAAAATGGTACGGATCGACTCGTGAGATACAGAAAGTTCGGCGGCTATCTCTCTCAGAGTTGAATGGGGATTTTCAGTCACTATTTCCTTCACTTTTGCGATGTTAACTTCAGTTGCAGACGTTGACGGCCTACCAGAGCGAGGCAAATCTTCCATCACATCTCGACCGCTTTTGAACGCTTTGAACCACTCATAAGCACGAGTTTTTGATAATGTCGATTCACCGTAAGCCTTCTGTAACATTTTCAGTGACTCCGAACACGAAATTCCATTGGCGATGCAAAATTTAAGACAAACTCTTTGTTCGATATTTTTGTCCATTATGAAATTCGCAATACACACTATATATGATATTACTAAAACCAGCACTGTATTTAATATAAATAACAGATGCAACTCAAACTCCGCGCCAAAATGGAAAACAGTTGTGCCAATCTAACAACTACAAAAAAACAAAAATTTTAATTTGGAACCATAAACAAATCATCCATTCCCGATACTTTTTTGACTGAATGTATGACGAGTAACTTAGGCTAATTTATTTTAGAAAAAGGAATAGGGTTCCGTGCAAAAAAAATCCCATGAAAATCTTCCCAACTTACAGAAATTGTAATTTTTATTTTTTAGGTATGCGTCATATTTGGTGCAAGTAAACTCTTTGTTTTTCTTTCTTTCCTTCTAACTTTTCAGGCGGTCGAAGCCGTAGGCACAATCAACTTAAAATATCAACTCTTTGGCAAGAGTGGTTTTCAGAATTTGTGTTTCAGAACAATGGTATTTTTAAATGCCGTTGTCATATAAGTATGCGACAAACGAAAGCTTACCCTGCACAACAACGTCACAAATATGTGATAAAGATGAATTAGTAACTTGGCGTGGGGGGAAGTAAACTAAGTCAAAGCGTTAATGCTCTAGCGTTCAATAGGTTAACAATGCGGCTCTTCTGCTAGAAACCTATACGTCAATTTTCCCTTAATACCTACCCAACTATGTTGAGAAACTATGCATCCGGAAATTCTCTCACAAACATGGCAAATTGGACTAGTTCGGAACGGAAGTGAGCGGCAAGAAGGTATTCTTGGGAAGTTCGAACTATGCGCTCGCTAACTAGGTGTTATTACAAAGTTTGGCTTCAACTTGCAAGGTAGGGTGAATGCTATCGATATGTGAAAACTAACAAGGCGATACAAGATAATAATATGAACTAAGTTCTGCCCGCGACTTCTTCTGCTAGGACTTGGAGAAAAAATATTCTTTATGTTAATCCAGGTTATGAACTACTAGCTGTCGCCGGCGGCTCCGCCAGCGTGCAAGGCGAAAAATAATTATCCTATGTGTTATTTCAGACCATAATCTACCTCTGTGCCAAATTTCATGAAAATCCTTTCAGTGTTCTTATGTAAAAGAGTACCAAACGTCCATCCTCACAAACATTGGCATTTATAATATTATTATAGTTGGAAGTATAACGTAGAATACGTTTGCCCATCCAACTCCGATCAGTAGGTTTTGCGTGAAATAGGATGGGACAAAAAATCAACTATTTTAGCCTGTGTGCCTTTTGTTTCTACTTGTTTTTTAAAGTAAATTCTAGAGAGCTTCTGACAGCAGCTGCTCCCGCATGAACATTGCATCGACAATATAATGCCAAGGGAACATTCTTCCCACATTAAAAATTATCCTAATACTTGGACTATCCGTATACTAAGTTTCATCTCAATCCAGTCGTTAAAACGGTCAGAGTCTCGTCATATTATTTTTTTTTTGTAATAACAGAGAATATGCAAAACTAAAAGTCAAAAATATGAAATAACAAAATGAAATACTTGTTAACTCTAAATTATTTTTTAAATACCTTCAATCAGTGATGAAGTTATAAATTTTTAAAGATTACAATTAGAAAGAGAAGTCCGATATGAACTTTGACGTCAAAGTCCACGACGCCTATACAGCTGCCATAGAAAACAGGGTTTTCGCGAGTGAGACAGTTTGTTTTTCGAGTAAATTTTGATTCCATTTTCACTGTTAGTATTATATTTTGAGATAAACTGTATAGGTAGATAATAAATATTTTTTTCATGCATATTCCCTAATCCGTCGGTCGTCGGCCCATTCGCAAATGTTTTATAGATACTGACCGTTTTAATATAATTCTATATTTTTTTAGCTTGTATATTATATCTTTAGGAAGTCCTGTTTCCTTATTAGTTTAGGTATTTATTTCTATTTGCTAGTAACCATTTCATACAAAAACCGTCGAACGTGAATTATAGTACAAAGATATATTAGGTCTTGAAGAAGGTTACAGAATATTTTTTTAAACCAGACAATCCTTGGGAAGATATCCAACACACCTAGCAGAAGCTATTCTGCCAGTGGGTTTAGATACCATCATCATCACATCATCATATCAGCCGAAAGACGTCCACTGCTGGATATAACCCTCCCCCAAGATGGGGGGGTTTGCCATAATCGCCACGCTTGGCAGGCGGGTTGGCGATCGCAGTGCATGTTGTTGAGTTTTACAGAGAACGCTGCTGCCCATTCTCTGGCGAGTCCCTTAGTCGCCTCTTACGACACCCACGGGAAGTGATGGGATGATATTATTCTTTTACGGCACACCGGCCTCTCGTATGGTGTCCCATACGGTGGTTTCAATACCAATAAACATAAATTACATACCTCTTTGCTGCTGCTGCTTCCTCATCTGCTTCTTATGCTTCATCCTCCTGTTCTGGAACCAGGTCTTGACCTGTGTCTCCGAGAGGTTTAGGGCACCGGCCAGCTCCACACGCTCAGGAGTTGACAGGTACCGCTGCGATTCGAAGCGTTTTTCAAGGCCTGGATAAAATTTATCATCATTATAATCAAATATAACCTAGCGAAATGGAGGATCATGTTTAGGGTTCCGTACCGCACAGGGTAACCAAAAGGAAACCTATTACTAAGCCTCCGCTGTCCGTCCATCCGTCCGTCTGTCTATCAGCGACCTTTATCTCATGAAACTTTCATACAGTGTGTATTTCTGTTGCCGCTATAACAACAAATATGAAATAAAATGAGGCCCCCATAAACGTAAGGCTACGGAACCCTCCGTGTGTGTATACCCAAGTACGAATTGCACTTGTTTTTATTGAGGATTCCGAACATCCGTAACAAATGGAACCCTTATAGGATCACTCAGGTGTCCGTCTGTCTGTCTATCTGTCATAACTAGTTATCTCCGATTTCACAGGATCGATTCTGTTGAAATACATATGGGCTGCTTCTGTGACCCAAACAGGGACGTATTATGTAAATAAATATTTTTTTTAGAATGTATCGTGTGAAATTGTGAGGGTTTTAATTATATTTTTTTCATAAATTAAAAATAAACACAGTTTTTTAAGAAAATTAGACCAATAATTCATTCATTTATTTCAGATAACAATAATCCATATTTAAAAAAAAAACATTCGCTCAAATGTCAACTTAATAATGACCCTTTTCTCCGAAACTACTGAGCCTAAAAAATTCAAAAAAACAGTTTATAGTTGTATACCTAAAGATTACAGAAAACCTATAAGAAGTCTGTAGTATTAAAATAACTTGTAAAAAAAAAAACACTCACAAATAACGTAGCTTTCCATTGGTAAGAGAATTTTCTAAATTGGTTCAATAGATCCAAAGATTACCCCCTATTTTTAAGGATGAGAAATTATCAGAAGGGAGTGTCTCCTTCTCCTCTGACTAAAACCCATCTGTGTTCCTCCTAATGCCGTTTACGTTCCAGGGTCACGGTGACTCTTTTGAACAGATTCCGCAATAGGGAATATGCATGAAAAACATATTTATGATCTATACAGTTTATCTAAAAATATACAAAAAATATAATACTAACAATGAAATTAGAATCAAAATTACTCGAAAAACGAAGGGGATATAATAATTTTAAACAAATATATCTGTCCCTCTCGCAAAAACGCTGTTTTCTATGGCAACTGTATAAGCTTCATAGACGATGACGTCAAAGTTTTCATCGGACCTTTCTTTATAATTGTAATCTTTGAAGCTTTATAACTTCATCGCTGATGAAGGTATTTAAAAATTTATTTCACGATAGTTTACTAGAGCTAATAAGTATTTCATTTAGCAAATAAAAAAATCGCATGCATATTTCCTATTCTGGCAGGCACTGGCCCTAGCGGACCCCTTCTTCAATGCTGACATCTCTTTGAGACGCGGGTGGAACACAACGCGCCGTCGACGCGGGCCTGGTTCTGATCGGACAGCAGGCCACCCAACACTAGCCGTCCACAGGCCCGCGCCTACGGTGGCCGAGAATAGCCCTGCGATTCCCGACGCCCGGGGCGTCTTCTTCTGTTACGGCGAGTGTGGCGTGAGGTTTCCCTCTCTCTCTCACACGTCCGGCCTCCACCTTCGCTAGCTTTACTGATTCGCAGAAGGAGATGCCCGCTTCCCATGCCACGCTCCGGGCCACCGCCGACGAGGACCCGAGGTGAGAGATTACCCCCTACAACCTCAAACTCACAAGCTTAACCTCTTTAAAATATTAATATAGGAGTATAGATTTAACATATCTAGTGACATCTTTCTCAAAATCCATCCATGTATTGCTTTTATTTACCTCTCTTAAAATAATCAGAAACTAAACAAAAATAAAAGTCTCACCGGTTAACTGTGGGTCAGAGAACACCGTCCTCGCTTTCCTCCGTCGGCAGTGTTTGAGCGCTGATAACGATAACTCCGACGGAGTGAATAGGGCGTGATAAGGGACTCCTGAAACAAATAATATTTATGTTATTCTACATTTACATACCTTTTTTTACTATTGATAGGCACGCGATTGACCACTATCTCGTTTTTAACCGACTTCTTCAAAAAGGAGGAGGTTCTATGTTCGGCTGTATGTAGCTTTTTATGTATGTTCACCGATTTCTCCGCCAGTTGTGGACCGATTTTAAAATTTCTTTTTTTATTCGAAAGCCTATACTCCTGAAGTGGTCCCATTGTCACCATGTTAGAATCTGATGATTATAAGCACGTACAATGTTTTTCATAAACTTTCTAACGTAATTCAGATATTTGTGCCTGGTAATCACCATCTCATGTTGCTGAGCTGATGATGGAAGGTATAAGTCAGGATCTTATGATAGGATCCCATGAAAAATGTTTGTTCAGCGATATTTTCGCCAATTATTAACCGATTTGGATGATTTCTTTTTTGTTTGGAAGAGTATTTTCTCGGACTGATCCCATTTAAATTTGGTGAAGATCTGATGAAGAACTTCGGAGGTAGGCAACGGAACCCTTCAATAAATGATAGCAATGGATGCTTGTACTGTCTGGACAGGTCCACTTGAATCTGTGCGGTCCTCAAAATTCACCTTAGATTAAGCCTTTGCTGCAATAAACGTGTCTTCGTAGTAGTTAACTATCAACTCGAAATTAATAAGAGGAGACAATAGCTGGCCCGCGCAACTTCGTCTATCCTTCGGCTATCCAGCACTAAAATAATGTTTCAATTAAAACCAGTAGCTTCTGAGATTATCACGTTCAATCAAACAAAGAAACGAACTCTTCAGCTTTATAATGTTAATAACTTACATATTCCAAAGTGGCTTTCTAACCTACAATACAACCGAGATTAACCAATGATAGCCGGGACCGACGGCTAAGGGTCGGTCGGCGCACATAAAGTGGAGCTCAGCGCAAAGCATTTTTCACCGTCAAACTTTTATTGACATTGTCCTCATGCTCAAGAGTTTGTTTGTTTGTTTGTTTGCTTGCTTGAACTCGCTAATCTCAGAAACTGCTGGTCCGATTTGAAAAAAACTTTCAGTGTTAGATAGCCCATTTATCGAGGAAGGCTATAGGTTACATATCATCGCGCTAAGACCAATAGGAGCGGAGCAGACGAATTTGCGCGGGTCAATTAGTAATATCTAAAATCAATTAACACAACAATTAATTCCTGAAGAGCTGCTTCCGGTCGCATACATTCGGACTCTGTAAAATTTGCAAAACACATGACTACGGTGTGTCGAGTTTGCGCAGTCTAGCGTATACTCGCCAAACAGCGCGCATACTCGCGCATTCTCGGGTAGAAATTCACCTAATGTGGTGCGAACGCGTTTAGAAAAACTTTGCGGAAATGCTCGGCACTGCGCTGCGCTCTGCCACATGTCCGCCGGCCCTTAATGTTCTTGCAAACGAAGCTCAGAAGCGTCTCAGGTAGCTGCCACCCAATAATTGTTGTTAGGCATTGTGTGGAAAAACAATAAATAAACGTGTTTCCTCTTCCAGGGATTGAATATAAGCAAATATATATATATATATATTGAATGTTTGTTACTGAATCGCGCCGGAAAGTCATTGGAATAGCACACAGGCTACTTTTTTTCCCGGGAGTATGTTCCCTTGGGATAATATCCGACTTGTAGAAACTAGAAATATTATAAACGGCAAAGTATGTTATTAAATTTTACCGCTAAACCGCACTTGAACGATGTAACCTAGAAGAAGGACTTAGGAACAAAGCGGGCGAAGGTACGTGCGGAAGCTAGTAATGAATAATTGACCGTATTACCGTTTAAGTGACAAACATGCGCTTATGAAACTGTAACAAGTCCATTGTCTCCAAGACAATATTATATTATAACTAGTTGGCCCTCGCAACTTCGTCTGCGTCACAATTTTCATTACTGCTTCCTATTTGTCATAGCGTGATGATATATAGTCTTTCTCGATAAATGGGCTATGGGTAATTTACATGGACGTAAATTACACCTTAATTACCATTTAAATATTTTAACTATATTATATGTACTTAAAATCTACGAGTATATCTATATTTATACTAATATATAAAGCTGAAGAGTTTGTTTGTTTGTTTGCTTGAACGCGCTAATCTCAGGAACTACTGGTTCGATTTCAGTGTTAGATAGCCAATATCTAGGAAGGCTATAGGCTATATATCATCACTCTAAGACCAATAGGAGCGGAGCAGGGAGCAGACGAAGTTGCGCAGGTCAACTAGTAGAAAATAAAACTCATAACTCAAATTTGGCGTCAAAAAATTCGTACGCATCGCCGTCGACTGGAAGTGAGCCCAAAGATTATGTTGTATGTAAAATGAGAACGAAAAATAAAATTAACCATTCTTTGACATGGTCTCCATTATCATGATCCTAGAGTTATTTATTATTTTATTTATATTTATAAATGGTTTATAATTATTGTAAATTTAAAAGGTACCAGTAGATTCCTCAATATTTTTGACAGTCGTCACTTTGTTTAGTACATACCACTTCTTCGTACCTGGCTAGAAAGTTAGTGACAACATGACATGCCAACGTTTTGACTCAATGTGTCACTCAGTCCTTTGAATTTACTGTCCCTGGATGATTGAAGCTTCTGTTGGCATCCTGAAGATTTGCAGAATCAAACGTCAAAATCATCTGCTGGGATCAGTTTCTCGTATTAAAACGTTCAAGATTTCGATGCTAAAATTACAGGCAAAATCAAACTTTAGAAGGCCAATCCTCATTCTTAAAATTTTTCCAATTCAAGTGGCCAAATTATCTCAGCTCCAATCAATGTCAAGAATTAATTTTTTGATGTTATATTGAATAGAATAGAATACTCTTTATTATGTAAACCATATAAGTTACAGAAAAGATAGATGAAGAAAACATTACATAGGGTGACACAATGGGCGGCCTTATCGCTAAAAGCGATCTTTTCAAGACAACCTTTGGATGGATTTCAAAGATAACGGAAATACAGTACTGCAGGTAGTCTTAGGTGTACGATTTATATAAATAAATACATAATAGATAAATATATACAATTATAATTATGTTACAAATAAATAAAAAGCATAGGAATCGAGTGAAAACGATCAAACAGAAAGGTAGTGATTTTTTACCATTGTTTTGAAAATGGACAAAGATTGAGCACGTCTTACTGATACGGGCAAAGTATTTCATAACCGCACCGCCTGAACCGTAAAAGATTTGGCGTAGAAGCTGGTGGAGTGCATCGGCATCTCTAATCTCAAGTTTTATATTTAGTTTGTTGTAAGTATATGACAATTTTAGTTATTTTTATTCTAAATTTATTACTTGATTGAATTATAATTATAAATAATGATTCAAAAGTAACAAATTAACATGATGGGAAAAAAATTACTTGTCAAAATGCTGGGAAATTAAGTGTTTTGACATTATGTGACAGCGATACGAATGTGTACGCTCTTTCAAAATCCGAATGTGCCTCCTTAGCCATCAGTCGAAGAGTTACAAGAATTAGCTCCCCATAATTAGCAGACTGGTTAAGCAACGCTTGCCAAGGTTGGTCTGTGGATGGGTGACCATCTTAACGAGTTTCCTCCGTGCCTCGGAAAGCACGTTAAGCCGTTGGTACCGGCTGTCATTTGTAGATCTTTGGCAGTCGTTACGGGTTGTCAGAGGCCAGTAAATCTGACTCCTGTCTTGCCAAGAATTACCGTGTTACCCAGTTAATGGGTTGTGGAGGTCTGGTAGGCAGCCGCTCCACGTAAAACACTGGTATTCAGCTGAATCTGGTTTGACTGGAAGCCGACCCCAATATAGTTGGTAAAAGGCTAGGCAGATGATGAATTAGCAGACTGGTAAATTTTATAGATTGCAACTCTGAACATAAAGTGGCATTTAAATTCATCATGTTTGTTGATCATGACTGATCCTATTACAAAAATTCTTATACTGATCATAATCAAAAGTCATTATTCAAATTAGGCTGAGAGACAGCACAGTCCCCCAAAACGCCCGCCTTTCACCACTTCCGAGTGACTTAGCTGGAAGGAAGTGGCGCAACAAATTCCCCAGTAACACATCTGTCTGTTAACACGTTAACAGACAGATGTGTGCCACATACGGCACATGCACTTGGCAGAACCGTGCCACTTGTACCAAATAGGCTACACTGGACTGTTAAGACGTTAAGTTTAGAGATAGCAAGCAACAGTACCTATCACTTGTATATTATATACACAGTTATCAATTTCGAATCAACGAGAAGGAAAAATGTTTTTTTTTTACTGTTGATAAGCATGCGTTTGACCTGTTGGTAAGCGATGATGTGGTCGAAGATGTAGCTCGCCTGCCTAGAAGTAACCTGTTCACTCTTAACTTAAGGACTCTTATGTTGTAGCTATCAGGAACACACAGACTCCGGTAGGGAATTCCACTCTTTAGCTGTACGCACTATGAATGTGTTCCCATAACGTTTTGTGCGTGTGGGTGGGATGTCCACCATGTACCGGTGGCGCATCGCCGTTCGTCTTGTGGTCCGATGATGGAACGGGCTTGGCGGAATTAAATTATGCAATTCCGTCGCACATTCCCCAAAATGCAACCGGTAAAACCGACAGGCTAGGAACTCGTCATCGATGCTCAAGGCTCTGGAGCCTCGTCGCGACAAGCCTATCATTGCCGATGATCCTCTTGGCTCGTTTCTTAATTGACTCAAGGGCATCAAGCTGGTATCTGGCAGATCAGTCCCAAAGATGAGAACAGTACTAATACGTTACCATACACGATCGAACTTGCGCTTGATAGAGTTTGAGCAGCTGTTCCGGCGTGAAGAAGTATAACCGTTTCACCTTTGCTAGGATCTCCAACTTCTTTGCAGCCATTTGAGCTTTTGCCTCTATGAAAGGGCCAAAATTGAGAGTAGATGTTAATGTAACCCCATGAAGCTCAAGTTGGTCGGTTATCGGCACGGTTGCACCTCGGAAAGATGGAGCTGGGTGGAATTGGCTCCTTTTGGCGGAAAATAGACACGCTTGGGTCTTAGCAGCATTGAACTTGACCAGATTGGCATTGCCCCATTCAGAGACAGCCTGTAAGGACACGTTCAAGCGCTCAACCATAGCCTTCCGGAACCCACCAGCTCGTGCGTTGTACACGTTTCTCTCAGCAACAGTGCTGTCATCTGCATACCCAAAGGTACTAGATTTAAGCAGATCATTAATAAGCAGCAAGAACAATGTTGCCGAAAGCACGGACCCCTGAGGAACCCATATATATATCTCATCAATATCCAACAGTCCAGACGAGCAGCCATCTATGACCATTCGGATAGACCGATCCCTCAGGAAATCCGCGATCCAATCACACAATCCGGCGGGCAGACCACAGGTTATGCGGTACAGAGAGTAAAGTCCCGCACACTTCCATTGAAAGGGGAGATTCCTCCGACCAGGTGGTTGTTATGCCTGGCGGGCAACTGCCCGATAGTTAATATTCGGGCTGATGTATATGTAAAATCGCATGTTAAACTCTGCTTGCGCGATGCAGGATTTGAAAGTAGTAGTTCGCTGCTGGTTGGATAGACAGCGTTGCGGTTCTTTTTGTTGCGATGTAGATTTGCTCCGTTGGTTTTTCTTGTGACGGCATTGATGCCGCTTCAATTGTACTTGACTGTAGAGGATTCCTTGTTAGGGTTCCGTAGCCGAACAAACGGAACCCTATTACTAAGCCTCCGCTGTCCGTCCGTCCGTCTGTCTGTCAGCGGGCTGTATCTCAAGAACCGTAATAAGTACAGTAAAATTTTCAGTGTGTATTTCTATTACCGCTATTACAAACTAACAATAAAAATAAAAAATGAAACTGGTTCCCATACAAAAAATGAGTTTTTTTCGGTTTATGGGACGGAACGCTTTATGTGAGAGCGCGACTCGCACTTGGCCGTTTTTTAGAGACTTCACATCATTCCTTTGTAAGATTTTATCCAAACCCGTGTCTAACAATTTTTGAATCGACGTCTTGATTTGATTGTTCTCGATTTATGTATTTAAGCATTTTGAAGTAAGTTGAAGTAGAAGTGGAGCAATATTAGATTTTAGAGGAGGCTTATGCAAGAGGAACACTGAACTGAGATACATTCTTACACAAGAACTTAGGCGACAAATCGAAAAATGTAATTAAGTATGCAAATAGAGAAATACTCAAATTCAAATGTTTCTTTTATAAATCGTGGGTCTGAGGTCAAAGTCTTTCAATAAAGGTCTAAGGTCTTTTTAGGGTACCGTACCAAAGGGTAACCACTGGAACCCTATTACTAAGCCTCCGTCCGTCCGTCCGTCTGTCTGTCAGAGTGCTGTATCTCAAGAACCATAATAGATAGACAGTTCAAATTTTCACAGATTGTGTATTTCTATTGCCGCTATAACAACAAATAATAAAAACTGATGAGGAGCTCGTGGCTAGATAATAACAGCCGCACGGGTCGATCTTGAAGGTTAAGCAACGCTTGCCAAGATTGGTCTGTGGATGGGTGACCATCTTAACATATCTAGTTTCCTCCGTGGCTCGAAAAGCACGTTAAGCCGTTGGTCCCGGCTGTCATTTGTACATCTTTGGCAGTCGTTACGGATAGTCAGAAGCCAGTAAAAATCTGACTTCAGGATTGCCATGAAGTACCGTGTTACCCAGTTAATGGGTTGTGGAGGTCTGGTAGGCAGCCGCTCCTCGTAAAATACTGGTATTCAGCTAAATCCGGCTTGACTGGGAGCCTACACCAACATTGTTGGGAAAAGGCTAGGCAGATGATGAATAAAAATTAAGGTTTGTGGTGCGGAACCCTTCGTGTGCGAGTACGACTCGCACTTGGCCGGTTTTATTAAAGTATTAATTACATACACTTACAATGTTATGATCAGCCGGTCGATTCTATGAACATGTCGGAGAGAAGGCTTGGGTGAAGTGATCTCGAAGTGAACAGTCATTCCATCTTGATTCCTTGGGTTGACAGCTCACTTCGTGATCACTTCTTCCAACGTTTCACTTCGACATGTTTACAGAATCACACTGCCGATCATATTGTGAGAAACGTGTAGGTTAATGTCCGATGTGGTCTTTTGATAGACCACCAAAAAGATTGAATGGACGTGCACGTATTGTCTAAACTAATTACACCGTCAACAGTTATCGAATCATATGCTATGCTAATTATTATAAAAGCGTTCCGAGACTAAATTGTGGAACCCATTTTTATGAGTTTTGGTACAGAAAAGATCCAACCTTGGAGACCTAGAGGGTAACAGGCTATTTTGCAAGAAAAGCTGCAGATAAAAACCATATATATATTTTTTCTTCTTATCGTGTGGGCAGTAAGGTCTAACGACCCCATACACCCTAGTGTCAGAGTATCTAGACAGCCTCAAGGGCCTCTGACATGGTTTATTTGGTTTATACGTGCCTTCCGAAACACGGAATCATCTTTTTTATCAGACAATCAGATGATTGAAGCCAGCAATGTACCTAGCCTTTATAAAAAATAAAAAACTCCTTACCTTGTGACAGAAAATAAGGCGCTTCAACAGCTTTGTAAGTATTAGGCGTATGCAGATAGGCCCCTAAGGCCCCCATAGCGACCTGGAGGTAAGAACCCTCTCTCCCCGGCACGTGGGGTCTCATCTCATTGGGTACCGGGAAAAAAGGTTTGGGGTCTCTGTCGTAATCAAACCTCCTTTGTTCTGGGGTCTTAAATGTACGGGTCTCATGGCTCCTGTATAGAATGTCTTCTATCAAAAATGATGTTTTCGATGTATGCTCTTGGCGGTTTGTGTCAGACGGTGATTCGCTTCTGGTTTCTGGATCCATTTTCTGGTTATTTTCGTTTCATGGATATGGTTTGGTTTTTTTCTTGAGGTTAGTTTTCTGTCACTGGTTCTGTCACTTTTTTTGGTGGTAGTCACTGCTGCACTGTTTATTATTGTAGTGTCTTTAGATTATTTTCTTGTTATTTTTTTTTTTAAACAAAGGATTATTTAGTTACCTACCTATGAATCATGTTGGTTAGCTTTTAAAACAATTATGTGTATGTTAAGGAAACGTTTTAGAATAATTTCCTGCTGTTGTTACTTTTATCGATTTCTTTGAAATAGATATGTAATTATTGTCCTGTTATTATTATAAGCAGTATTTGCTGATCTACGTTCGCAGTCTTATTAAAAAAAAAAACATACATCATAAATCGTCACCATAAACCACGACACAAAATACAATTTAAAAAAAAAACACTCCGAAAAAAACGAAAGACTCTAGACTCAAACACCTTGACCGCCAAAATTCCGAATTTGATACCAATTCTTTTTTCCCGATTACAGTAATCGCTGACAATTATTCCAATAATCGGTCGCTTTAAACTGTATGAGTGAAACGGCCCGAATGGGGCGAAACGCCACGATAAACTGTCGTTATAGGGGTGAAATGGGGTGGGGCGAAGGGGATGAGCCGCTCGCGTGGGGGTGGGATGCCATTCTTGCTACTGTATTTTTTAATAGAGCCACTCTTTATTGGTCGTTTTAGAACCGTTTTTGTGAATCGGAGTTTTTATTTTTTAATGGATCGAATGGTGCAGTCAGTGGTCATTAGCATTCATTGTGTTTATTGATGACGTTGACAGATTTTTTAGTTTTTATTTGTAAATGAAATGGAAAATATACTTTTTGCTTTTTTTTTAATGTACCTATTGAATTTAATTTAAATTATGAAACTGTGATTTTGATTTTAAATTAAACTTAAATTTCGACATTCTAATTTCAATTCGATTTAAATTTTGACTCTGCAATTTTTAAGGTAACTTTATTTTTGATATTATGATTTGAATTTAATATAAGTTTTGACATTGAATACATTTGCGCCACCGGTACATGGTGGATTCCCTGCCGGAGTCTGTGTTTCCTGATAGCTACAACCTGAGAGTCTTTAAATCAATCTTTAAATCAAGAGTGAATAGGTTATTTCTTGGCAAGCGTGCTCCATCTTCGCTTACCATCAGGTGAGATAGTGGTCAAACGCGTGCCTATAAATAGTAAAAAAAAAAACTAGTTGACCCACGCAACTTCGTCTGCGTCACTGTTTTCATTACTGCTCCGCTCCTATTAGTCTTAGCCTGATGATATATAGCCTTCCTCGATAAATGGGCTCGATAATTTTTCATATCGGACCATTAGTTCCAAAGATTAGCGCGTTCAAGCAAACAAACAAACAAACTCTTCAGCTTTATATATTAGTAGGTATATAGAGATGTTTTAGGGACAAAAGCGATTATAAGACATATACGAGTATGTTGTACACATGTTTTACAAAATAAATATATCTATCTTTTACCCCGTCAAAATGTTTGTACCATAGAAAATAAGGAGCTAAGTATGTAGATATTTTTAACCGACTTCCCAAAAAGGAGGAGGTTTTTTTTTCTATGTATGTACATCGATTACGCCGCGGTTAATGGACCGATTCACGTGATTATATTTTTTGTTCGACGCGAAATAGCTGCCAGGTGGTCCCATAAAAATTTATTTCAGTTTGCTCTAGTAGTTTTTATTTTATAAGCATTATTGTTATTTTTTTATTGTTTACACCAGTTTTTAACATATCATTGCGCCGGTACCACTAAAAAGTGAAAAATAAAAAACTTTTTTACAAAAAATACAACCGACTTCCAAAAACAAAACACTACAAGGTACAAAATAACTTCGGAAGAAAGAAAAAAACTTTAATTTCGGAAGTCGGTGTCAAAAAACGAAAAAATAACCAAAAACACCGACTTCAAAAATTAAAGTTTTTTTCTTTCTTCCGAAGTTATTTTGTACCTTGTAGTGTTTTGTTTTTGGAAGTCAGTTGTATTTTATCACCCCGCAATAGGTAATATATCGACACTTGATATCTTTATAATGTGTACTTGGGACTTTAACACCACTCGAAATGGGGAAAAAGTCAAAGTCAATTTTTTTCAACGCGATTTCGACAGTTCAGAGGTTTAAGTTTATTACCAATCTACCTGCTAGCAACTCACACACTGCTTACAGTTATAATAATACCCGTAAACCCGCGCAACTTCGTCTGCGTCACAATTTTCATAACTGCTCCGCTTCTATTCTATTACTGGGAATTTAATGATAGTACACCCAATAATACAACACATACGAAAAGGAGTGCCTCGCTCGTCAAGTGGTTATGAGCGCTACTTCTGAGCATAAAGTATCAGGTTCTATTCCCGAGTCATGCAAAATGTTTTTGAGTTTTTCAATCTATAATTTCTCAGTTACTAATGGCTGCTAACGGTACTACTAAGTACGCCATACTTAGTAGTACCTTGAGTGAAAAGTGGAAATTATATTTATTTCCTACTCGTCCGCTGTACTTTTCTGATTAATTTCGTTGCGGGACCTAAGACAGTTGATTCGTTTCTCCGGGACTCGTCAAGCTTCATTGGCTCGGCGTTTTTCTGATGATCACCAATGTTGATTCTAGAGTTTAGGAGTTGCAGTGGTTTTTTTTTTATTTTTAACCGACTTCAAAAAAAGGATGAGGTGCTCAATTCGATTGAATTTTTTTATGTTTTTACCTCATAACTCCGTCATTTATGAACCGATTTGAAAAATTCTTGTTTCATCTGAAAGGTTTTACTTCCCGAATGGTCCCATTGTCACCAAGTCAGAATCTGATGATGGGATCCCATGAAAATCGTCGGCAACCATCAAATTTTAAAGGCACATACAATGTTTTTCATAAATTTTCTAACGCAATTCAGATATTTGTGCCTAGTTATCATTATCTCATGTTGCTGAGCTGATGAAAGAAGGTAAAAATTTAGATCTGATGATGAGATCCCATGAAAAATGTTTGTTCAGCGATATTTTCGCCAATTGTCAGCCGATTTGGATGATTCTTTCTTTGTTTGGAAGAGTATTTTCTTGGACTGGTTCCATTTCAATTTGGTGAAGATCTGACGAAGTACTTCGGAGGTAGGCAACGGTACTCTTTAATAAATGATAGCAAATGGATCGGGATTACTGAAATCGCATGATTTTTTTAATGTTTACACCAGTTCTTAACATAACATCGCTGTTAATGGGTACGCAGGTAGATACCACGAAAAAGTGAAAAATAAAAAACTTTTTAACAAAAAAATACAACCGACTTCCAAAAACAAAACACTACAAAGTACAAAATAACTTCGGAAGAAAGAAAAGAACTTTAATTTCGGAAGTCGGTGTCAAAAAACGAAAAAAATAACCAAAAACACCACAACAACAAGAACAGTTCTTTTCTTTCTTCCGAAGCTATTTTGTACTTTGTAGTGTTTTGTTTTTGGAAGTCGGTTGTATTTTTTGTTAAAAAGTTTTTATTTATTAGGGACAAAAAAATGGGTTGGGAATGTGTGGCGGACTTGTCTCATAAAATAAAAATAAAAATGATTTTTTAGTGTCCAATGGCAGCAATATTGCTACTTCTGAGGTCCCGGGTTTGATTCCCGAGTCGTTCAGAGTGTTTTGGGTTTTGCTTCTGGATTTTTTTTCAGTTGCAGCAATAGGCTCGCTTATTTCATGGCTTTTATATGGCTGTTATGTATACAATATTTAACAGAATATACTCAATACCTTAAAAATATCTGCACCATACATTTATACGTGATTCCAGTGTTGGTCCTATACTAAAAGTTATTTACGATAATGAGTACAATAAACTTTTTAGGGTACCGTACCCAAAGGGTAACCAACGGGACCCTCTTACTAAGCCTCCGCTGTCCGTCCATCCATCCGTCCGTCCATCCGTCTGTCTGTCAGCGGGCTGTATCTCAAGAACCGTAAAAGGTTGCAGATTGTGTATTTCTATTGCCGCTATAGCAACAAATAATTAAAAAAAAAATGTTAATGGCACGGAACCCTTCGTGTGCGAGTCCAACTCGCACTTGGCTGGTTTTTTCAGGTATTGTGTTTGTTACACGTTGTATGGCAAAATGAGGGTCCTATAGGTGCATCTCTGCCTTACCCTTCTTGAAAAACAGGCGTGATGGTATGTTATACAAACATATATGTAGGAAATATAAATATGGTAAACAAGATTAAGCTCATGAGTGCAAATAGGGCTGGAGTTCGGAATCAAATCGAGAGATTCCGCTGCAAATTGATGGAGGAATTCAAAGTTAGGGGTGTTGCACACGGACTGGGTTATATTTCATTGTGAGAGTAGCTTTTGTTTGATTTAACTCACATTGATATAGATTTTCGCAAAAAAAAAGAAGGCTGTAACCGTATCGATGGTTCCATCTGTCTCTGTACCAAAATTCATTAAAATCTGTTCAGCAATAGGCTAGTTTCCACCATCAATTTCTCGTTTTCCTCGCTGCCTGTTTCTGTGTTTCCAAACGCTTACAACCCTAATCTCTTCAAAGTTAGAGTGAACAGGCTCCTTCTGGGTGTGGGTAGGCTCGCTCCATCGTAGACTTTGTCTCTGTCATCTCTGACATAGACTAGAGTCAAGAGCAAAGCCATAACACATAAAAAAAACAATAAATTGCAAATCTATGCGTCAGTTAGAGTATTAAAAAATAATGGACACGTATTTTTAAATATTTAGGCGTTCCACCTAACACAGGTCAGTTTTCAAATAGTTAATTAGCACAGCGCCCAGTATATTGGTTACAATAAATTGATCAGCTTTTTCGTTGTAATGTAAAGTTTTACAAGTGACGTACCTATAACTCACTAAGTTCAAACGGTAAGGGGCGAGCGAGCAAAGCGAGCGTTACCTAGGTCGTGAAATCGAATTATGCATAATACATACATTAATTATTGAGGAGCTCGTGGCTAAATAACAACAGCCGCACGGGTCGATCTTTAAGGTTAAGCACCGCTTGCCTAGGTTGGTCCGTGGATGGGTGACCATCTTAACATATTGAGTTTCCTCCGTGCCTCGGAAAGCACGTTAAGCCGTTGGTCCCAGCTCTCATTTATAGATTTTGGCAGTCGTTACGGATTGTCAGAAGCCAGTAAATCTGACTGCAATCTTGCCATGAAGTACCTGTTACCCTAATGGGTTGTGGAGGTCTGGTAGGCAGCCGCTTCACGTAAAACACTGGTATTCATCTGTATCCGGTTTGACTGCAAGCTGACGCCAATATAGTTAGGAAAAGGCTAGGCAGATGATAATACATTAAATACAAATTAGTTTAACTATTTTTACCAAAAACATTTATGAAAGAAATAGATAAATCCCATGAAATACGGGACAAGCCAATCAATCAATTTTATTTGCATAAAACATGCTGTCAATACTCGTAACTATACATTTGCCCTGACAGCAACCTACTGAAAACTTCCTTACGGAAATGTTGTAGCCAGTCTCTTGACTTAGAAATCGAACCTCCAGGGTTACTCCTCGATATCCAGGATTGAATAATTGTTCGAAAGAGCTACGCGGCCCTGGAACGCAAGGAGCAATTGAAGAAACACAGGTGGGTTTTAGTCAGCAAGAGTCTGACACTCCCTCTCACCCTGAGAGCGGGAGAAGTCATTTGATGATATCCTATCCAAAAAAAAGGTCCCCATGATCTTCAGCCAAAAGATCAAACAGACCGTTTAAAAAAAAAATCATTTGCCTACAAAATCCTTCACTCATTCCGCTCGTGTAAACTTAGGTTATAACTGGTATATTCGTATACGTCCCTATACATGTCACATACATATACATACGCCTGTATCCGCCTGTGTACGGGGATAGGCAGCTAAATTGCTGTAAGACGGTGTAACCCACTCGTCGGATCATCCCCAGAATGCAAAATGGGGTAGTTGGGTGGAAGAGTCTTGATACTTTACGATTTTTTTGAAAGTTTACCGAAAGTGATTGAATGTAAAATATTTTATGGAGTGATGGTAGAAAATAGAATAGAATACTCTTTATTAAAAAAACTAACTAACTTACCTAACCCTTAACTAACTTTAAAATAAACTTTAGTTAGGAGGTCAATTCAGTTCAATGTACATCAAAATATTTTAATTTACAAAGGCATACATGGTGTGCCATTGCCCATGTTGGCCTATGAGAATTAAAATAATATACTCGTACAAAACGTTAGAAGCTAGTGCACAATTGGAAGAATTCAACACCCTTTTAAAAATTGATTGCTTTTTACCCGACTGCGCGACGCAAAGGAGTGGTAATGTGTTTATCAGCCTATGTATGTTTGTATGTTCCTTTGAAGCACTATACACACGCCAACACGCTATTACAAACGCCTGAGCCGATTTTTATGATTCACACGTGAATCGATTCCTCTTAGTCGAGTGTCAGTAAAGACAAAGTGAACATTCAATATGGTGACTACTGGATGCCATATTGTAAAAATGAATAAAACAATTTTTTTCAAAACCTATCGAATGGGGTATCAAAATAAAGGGTTCGAGGAGACGATTCTAAAAATTTAACTCACTAAAATGTAGGAAATAAAAAATCGACTTTGTCAATAAACCCGACCACTAAAACAGACTAAAAAGTTCGATTTTCAAGCAAACTGATGCAATTGGTGGCATCAAATCAGTGATTGAACTGCATCAGACTGCTTGAAAAGCGACTTGCTTCGAACTTTTTAAAGTCAATTTTTTTTCAGTATTAATAGGTATGAAAGGACCAACATAGTACCAAATAGGTGCGCCAAAAACACGTGTGTCGAAATAGAAAAGTCTACGATTCTACGGAGTCTAACAGTGTAATCAAATTCACATTATAAAAAAAACATACAACCGACTTCCAAATGAAAACACTACAAATTGATGATGAAATAACTTTAATTTCGGAATTCGGCGTCAAAAAACAAAGAAACAACCAAAAACAACGACTCGGTAAAGATGCCAAATTGCCAACTCTGAAATTTTGGACAATAAACTTTAGGTCAAGAGTGAATAGGTTACTTCTAGGCAAGCGTGCTCCATCTTCGACTGCATCATCACTTACCATCAGGTGAGATAGTGGTCAAACACGAGCCTCTCAATCATTGAAAAAAAATTGTTAGTTTTTGCCAAACCCCGCTTAAGCCTGAAAATCTGTCAAAAACCAGGCACGAAAGTATGGATATCAATTCAGAAACCAGATATTAAATCTTTTTATACCAAATAGGGAAGAATCTATTCCACTGTCACATTCCCTATATTTCGAATTTAATTCTTTCGTTTTTAGGGTTACGTACCGGAAGTATAACCAACGGAACCCTATTACTAAGCCTCCGCTGTCCGTCCGTCCGTCTGTCTGTCTGTCAGCGGGCTGTATCTCAAGAACGGTAATAGGTAGAGAGCTGAAATTTTTACAGGTATTTCTATTGCTGCTATAACAACAAATAATACAAATTAAGGTTTATGGTACGGAACCCTTCGTGTGCGAGTCCGAGTCGCACTTGGCCGGTTTTTTAATTATAGCCAATGTTCTAAGTTCCAATCATACTTTACTTACATTATTCTATTTAAAATCAAACCAACAGCAAATTAATAACAAACTCAATAAACCTACACTTCAATTACAAAATAAAAATAACTCATAATTACGAAAAAAGTCTTAATCTCTGTGATCAAGACTGTTTACCAGTTAAGCCATCGTTTCACCCCCAACCTGACCCCCCTAATCCACAAATCGGGGCGTGGTTTCTTTCTGACAACCAATAGGAGAGCTCCGCGCGCGCAAGTACCTCGTCTCGACCAATGTGAGGCCGCCAATTACGGATCAAAAGCTTGCCGATTTGGGGTTGCATTTCAACGTTTGTCGTTTTGTTAACGTCACTTATTGAAGACTAGTTGTGGGGTTCCCGGATTTGTCTGCGGATATTTTTTTTTATTTAATTTTTTGTCATTAAATCTATTATTGGGTTAAAATAGGATTTATAATGCTAGTATTAATTTAAAGAATAGGTAGGTTGTTGCATGACTGATACAAGGCATTTTTACCCGACTGCGAAAGAAGGAGGGTGTTTTTTGAGTATATGTATATTTCTTTGGCACGCCCTAGAGCCTAAACGGCTCGATGGATTTTAGCTTGAGAGGTGTCGTTAGATTCGTATTTACTGTGAGAATAACACTGGGTATATCAAAATAAAAAAAACGAAATGGCCGATTATTGGCGCCAAATAAGGCCTAAAAACAATTTTTTTTCAAGACCTATCGAGTGCAGTATCAAGAGAAAGGGGTCAGGGAGACGATTCCAAAAAAAGTAACTCACTAAATGTAGGAAATAAAAAAACTGACTTTGTTAAAAAACCCGACCGCTAAAAACGACTAAAAACTTAGAAACAAGTCGCTTTTCAAGCAGTCTGATGCAGTTCGATCACTGATACAATGCCACCAACTGCAGCGGCAGCGCAGGAGTGACGGGATCTAATGTGCAAAATCAAATGGACCTACCCTCGAAAAGAGCGGCGAGGCAGCGGCGCGAGGGCGGGCAACGAGCGGTGCGCGCCAGTCAAGCGGTGACCGCCCACGCATCTGCATTGCATTGTAGTGCAATTTATTTTCTTCTTTTGCCCACAATAAATCGAGCGTTAAGAATAAATTTGAATCAAAAAAATGTTGTCGCCGTTGTTCAGACATTTAGTTCGCGAATAAAAATAAATATCTCGACAACACAACCACGAACACAACACTACGTCGCTATAGTTCCACGCGATCTGCCCGCTGGTTTCGAAAACGGGTCTACGTTGCCCGCCCCGCTCGCGCTCCGCCGCCGCCCCGTTGCCCGCAAAACTCGAGGCACAGGCCTAAGGCCGCAGACACGAACTCAGCGGCATTGAACGCACAGCGCTGGTCGCGTCAGATGCAGAAATGTATAATGTAACTGCCCGGGTCCGCGGGCTTTTTTTTTTTTAAGGATGGGAAATCATCAAATGACTCCTTCCGCTCTGGGCGAGGCGGAAGGGAGTGTCAGACTCAACATCGCCATGGTCGCTGAGCCGTACTTTGTCCGGTTCCGCGGCGAATTTTTAAAAATCCCTTTATCTATACTTTCTATTATCAGTGGCTCACGTCTAAAAATCACTATTTGACATAATTTTTGTACAAAAGCTGTAAGTTCCAACTATTGTACGAAAAATTGGCCCTATGTCGAATTTTATAAAATGAGACAGAATGAAGCGTAAAGGCTGTCAAGCCAGAATACTTGTAGAAATAAATCTACCTATAGGTACCTATACTTACTATAGGTATTATGTTTACTAATACTGTAGACACATAAAGCTGAAGAGTTTGTTTGTTCGGTTGAACGCGCTAATCTCATGAACTTCTGGTTCGTATTGAAAAAATATTTTAGTAGAGTAAGGCTATAGACTATATGAGGAGCTCGTGGCTAGATAATAGCAGCCGCACGGGTCGATCTTCAAGGTTAAGCAACGCTTGCTGAGGTTGGTCTGTGGATGGGTGACCATCTTAACATACCGAGTTTCCTCCGTGCCTCGGAAAGCACTTTAAGCCGTTGGTCCCGGCTGTCATTTGTAGATCTTTGGCAGTCGTTACGGATAGTCAGAAGCCAGTAAATCTGACTCTAGTCTTGCCATGAAGTACCGTGTTACCCAGTTACTGGGTTGTGGAGGTCTGGTAAGCAGCCGCTCCTCGTAAAATACTGGTATTCAGCTAAATCTGGCTTGACTGGAAGCCGACTCCATAGTAGAAGTTGTTCATAATGAGGAGTACAATGACGAGTTCTCTTTCGTTTATTGTTACACGTAGAAATTTGCAAAAAAACCGGTCAAGTGCGAGTCAGACTCGCACACGAAGGGTTCCGTACAAGTCTCTATTAGGTGTATGAAAGTCAAGCTCCTGAATCAACACGATAAAAAGATATGGGCAAATTTAGATTTTCGCGAAAATATACATTGATTTTAATTATTTTTTTATTTTTTGGAATTTTCCCTTTACCTTGCTTTTTGCCAAATTTAGTGATTCTAAGTCAACGGGAACTACCAGTATCATATAGGTCTGGGGCTGCGGAATCTGTTCGAAAGAGGTGTCGTAGCCTTGGAACGCAAAGGGCACCAGGAGGAACACGGATGGGTTTTAGTCAGTAAGAGTCTGACACTCCCTCTTGCTTCACCCAGAGCGGGAGGAGTCATAATTTGATGATTTCCCATCCCTAAAAAAAAAAACATATAGGTGTTCCTATGTGGTACTTTCGGTTGACCTATAACTGTCAACTATGGTTAAAAGCTAGGTCTTACAGCACAAGTAAAGAGAAAATTCCAAAAAATAAAAAGTTGATAATTTTTTTACTTACAAGTTTTAACGAACTTCTAAATTTGCCCATAGGTATCTTTTATTGCGTTGACTCAGGATCTTGATTAAAAAAAAACAGTCAAGACGTTTTTTTTTGCAAATCTACCTAACTAAATACACACTTATCTACGTACCCTACCACCTAAGTGACTTTTAATACTGATTTTGAACCAAAATCTAAAATCACCATTAATTAACCTCAACTTTGAGTCCAAACACGTCTAAACTTAAGTCCGAGATACGCCATCTCTCTCGCTGGCACGTACAGTGAACTCTGCTGACACTAGAGTGGCACCAAGAGGCACTATATGGTGACAACAAAGGCGCGAGATAGCTCAGGGAGTTGATAAGCCAGCCTCATTAGCGGGTGGAGCGAGGTCGCACCCTTTGCAATTAGGAAGCTAGGGACGCGAGAAACAGGGAGAGGTGCTGTATGTAAGTTGACGTTTACTAAATCTTTATTATTTGTTGTTATAGCGGCAATAGAAATACACAATCTGTGAAAATTTCAACTGTCTACTTATTACGGTTCATGAGATATAGCCCGTTGATAGACAGACGGACGGACGGACGGATGAACGGACGGACGGACATCGGAGGCTTAGTAATAGGGTTCCGTTGGTTACCCTTTGGGTACGGAACCCTAAAAACTGTAACCAAACTGCGGTAATATTAAATTAATCTAAAAAGTACGAAACAGGAAAATATTTCAAACAGGAAATCGAAATATACCTAGGTGCAATAGTCAAGATAAAGTCGTGGTCACATATTGCCTGTTTACCAAGTAGTTGCTAGGAACGCCTAGACCAAACCAGCATAATTTAAAGACACGATAAAAATATCGATCAAACTACATAAACCTCAGTGATACATTGCCAAAAAAATATTACAGTTTAAGTTTTCCTTTATGGAAACTTTAAAAGGTCCAAATTAGATTTATCCCTCCATCTAAAACTTCAATCAAAGATAAGAGATCTGCTATTTTGACACAACTAAACAGGCTATGAGTGGCACTTCGGCACCCTCGATTAGTACCGACTGCCAATTAAGTGCCAAAGTGGTACTACACTGATAGACGATAAGTCACGCGCGTTTTGTTCGTATACCGAACGACGAAGATGGGTGCATGATAGAATTGCTTTGAGTGAAATTATACTAGAAAAGGTTTTGGTAGTTGAATAAAAGTGAACAATCTAGATGTGTCTTTTTACTCAAACCGTACTAAACAAATAAGCATAAGCATAAGCAGCGTATAAAGTTCCCACTGCTGGGACACAGGCCTCCTCTCGGTGAGAGGGAGTGGGCCGTAATCCACCACGCGGGCCCAGTGCGGGTTGGTAGATGTCACATGTCTTCGAATTTTTGGTTCTATGACATTCCGGTTTCCTCACGATGTTTTCCTTCACCGTTTTGAGAGCAGTGGTGATGAAATAATTTACACAAAGTAAAGCGCCTGCCTGGGTTCGAACCTACGACCTACAACTCGTAAGTCGCAGCCATTACCACCAGGCCACCACTGCTCTCCACTAAACAAATAAACTACTGTTAATCGTAATTGTTGTAGATAACTATTTACAATGGTTTTCAGTTGTGTTTCCTCACGATGTTTTCCTTCACCGTTTTGAGAGCAGTGGTGATGAAATAATTTACACAAAGTAAAGCGCCTGCCTGGGTTCGAACCTACGACCTACAACTCGTAAGTCGCAGCCATTACCACCAGGCCACCACTGCTCTCCACTAAACAAATAAACTACTGTTAATCGTAATTGTTGTAGATAACTATTTACAATGGTTTTCAGTTGTGTTTTATTTTTAAACAGTTTTTAAACTAAAATGAAACATCAAGATTATTTGGGTACCTTTATTTAACTACCTAAACCTTTCTAGTATAGAGTTTAATAAATGGTAGTTAGTAGGTACCTTACTCTCCATCATCTGCCGAGCCTTTTCCCAACTATATTGGGGTAAGCTTCCAGTCAAACCGGATTTAGTTGAATACAAGTATTTTACGCAGAGCGGCTACCTACCAGACCTACACAACCCATTAACTGAAAGACTGACTGGAGTCAGATTTACTGGCTTCTGACTATCCGTAACGACTGCCAAAGATCTATAAATGACAGCCGGGACCAACGGCTTAACGTGCTTTCCGAGGCACGGAGGAAACTCGTTATGTTAAGACGGTCACCCATCCACAGACCAACCTTGGCAAGCGTTGCTTATCCTTCAAGATCGACCCGTGCGGCTGTTATTATTTAGCCACGAGCTCCTCAATCACCACAAATACTTTACTCTATGTATGATAGTAACATCTGTTTCCTGATTGAAAATTTTAACTTAAAGGTGGAAGCGCCAGGGTAGCCCGCGAAATTCAAATATTTTATGTTTTTTGCAATTTGCTTTTAATCATCAATATAGCCCTCGTAAGTTCATTAAGCCCTATTGAATGACTTTTTCATGAAATAACCATTCAATAGAGCTTAATGAACTTTCCTGCAGGCCAAGGATCTGGCTGTCAAGGAGATGCTGGAGTCTCTGAACGGGGACCCATGGGGAAGACCCTACAAAATGGTGCGGAATAAGCTCCGCACCTGGGCCCCCCCGTTAACGCAGAGTCTACGGCCCCAGCTGGTGGAGGACGTGGTAAGCGCTCTGTTCCCCTCGCGAGGGGAGCATACTCCCCCGCTTATGGCTCTGCCACCTGCGGCGCCTGATACGGACTACACCGGTGACGACGATGACGATGCTCCTGAGGTGACTGAGGTAGACCTGAGAGAGGCGGTTAATAGGCTGAAGGCCAAAAATACCGCCCCAGGACCCGACGGCTTACCTGGAAAAGCCTGGGTCCTGGCCTTGGAGGCTCTCGGGCCTCGACTAAGAGGGTTCCTAAGCGCATGCTTGGAGAGGGGCCAGTTCCCACTTCGTTGGAAGACGGGGAAACTGGTCCCCATTAAGAAGCCGGGGCGCCCTGCGGACTCTCCGTCCGCATACCGGCCCATTGTGCTGCTCGATGAGGTGGGCAAGCTCTTTGAAAGAGTAATTGCAAACCGCCTTGTCGAGCACCTAGTGAGGGTGGGGCCGGATCTGGCGGAGAACCAGTTCGGTTTCCGCACGGGACGCTCTACGGTGGACGCCATTATGCGCGTGAGAGCCCTCTCGACGGGAGACGCGGTTTCCCGGAGCAGGGTCGTCTTGGCGGTATCTCTAGACATTGCCAATGCCTTCAACACCCTGCCCTGGAGTTGCATCAGGGAGGCACTTCGGTATCACCGGGTGCCGACCTACCTCCGTCGCGTAGTCGAGGATTACTTGACGGACAGATGACTCGCCGAGGCGATCGGCGGCGGCGATCTCTCGCGTCCGGCCCTGGTTCAAGCTATGGTCCGAAGCGAGGAGACATGGGAAGCGGTCATTTCCTTCTGCGACGCAAAGCTAGCAAAGGAGGAAGCCGAACGTGTGAGAGAAAGGGAAACCTCACGCCCCAGCCGCCGCAACAGAAGAAGACGCCCCGGGCGTCGGGAGTCGCAGGGCGATTTTCGGCCACCGTAAGTGCGAGCCTGCGGACGGCGAGCATTGGGTGGCTCGCCGTCTGATCAGAACCAGGCCCGGGTGGACGGCGCGCTGTGTTTCACGCGTGCCTCAAAGAGAGCTGTCAGCAAAAAAGACGGGGCCCGCTAGGGCCAGTGCCTGCTGGGGCTGCGGACTTCGTTCGAAAAAGGCACCGTACCCTGGAACGCAAAGGGCACTGAGAGAAACGCGGATGGGTTTTAGTCAGTAAGAGTCTGACACTCCCTTCTGCTTCTTCTGCTTCACCCAAAGCGGGAGGAGTCATTTGATGATTTCCCATACTTAAAAAAAAAAAAAAAAAACAAAAGGCTTAATGAACTTAGAGGGCTATATTGATGATTAAAATGGTTATAATTCTTTAGATAAATGGCCGCGAATCGTATTTTGTTCAACATATAGCTTCACACTGACCGGCAAATTGCAAAAAACATAGAAATATTTGAATTTCGCGGGCTACCCTGGCGCTTCCACCTTAAGAAATTGTCAGACTTTGCCTAACTCTTGACGGGTTTTCACTCGCTCACTAGAGATATTATTTATTTAATTTTTTTTATTTAAAAACGTTGCTCCACACTAGGAATTTCTCCTGTATCGTGGGTGTGATTGCAAACATATAAATACACATACACAAACAACCAGACTCGGAACAAATATCTGCAGGTCATACAAATATTTGTTCCGTGCGGGAATCGAAACCGCGACACGCAGCTCAGCAGCCAATCGCTGAACCACTGTGCCAACCGTGTCGTAAAAGTTTGAAATGTTCTCAACTTCAAATTCTTATTTTAGAGATTGATTGATAACCCCAGTTTCTAAATCGACCGGGCGGCCATTAGGCCGGTCCGGGATCTATTCAATAATAGGAAAAATCTATACTAATATATAAAGCTGAAGAGTTGGTTTGTTTGTTTGTTTACTTGAACGCGCTAATCTCAGGAACTACTGGTCTGATTTGAAAAATTCTTTCAGTGTTAGATCGCCCATTTATCGAGGAAGGCTATAGGCTATATATCATCACGCTAAGACTAATAGGAGCGGAGCAGTAATGAAAATTGTAACGCAGACGAAGTTTCGCGCGTCATCTAGTATGATGTAAATGAGTTAGAAAAGTCTTGGAAGACTAAATCCGCTGCGTTCCCCTTATAAATGCCACCTTCATTGTACCTAACTACCATAATTTACTATTCTGCCCACGACTTTTACAAAGCGTTTTGATCAAGATAATTTGAGTCGCGTGCGTTCAATAAACGCGTCAGTTTCGCTCGCAAAATATGTTTTGACAGTTCTAATTTAATTTCCCGCGCAATTTGACAAGGGGATACACTATCCCATATTGAACACGTCCATTTTGACTTGACCCATCATGGCGGCGCTACGTCCAAAAATAACTGTCAAAATTAGTACATTTTGAATTTTTGTCGTAGACTAAATTATAGTGGTTGGTTTTAATGTACAAAATTAAGCTTTTATTTTCATTGTAGTTATTTGAAAGGTAATTTGGTTAAGTTTTACTATGGAGTTGATTATTTCTTTGATGGTCTTGATTGGGGTGAGAAATTGAGAATGTCAAAAGATATTTTAGGGAGCTTTGACGTCGTTAAAAATGAACATCATTTTTATTTTTGTTAGTAGCAGTATTATCTGTAGATAGTCACTCGAAACATTGTGCTAGGTTACCGGCATTGGTAACCCCATAGATATGCCCTGGATTTCTTATCTAGTATCGATATGTCCTAGCCTTAGCCTTTTCCCAACTACATTGGGGTCGGCTTCCTGTCAAAACGGATTCAGCGGAATACCAGTGTTTTACCTGGAGCGGCTGCCTATCAGACCTCCACAACCTATTAACTGGGTAACACGGTACATCTTGGCTAGACTGGAGTCTGATTTACTGGCTTCTGACTATCCGTAACGACTGCCAAAAATCTACAAATGACAGCCGAGACGTTAACGTGCTTTTCGCGGCAAGGAGGAAACTCGTTATGTTAAGATGGTTACCCATCCACAGAACAACCTTGGCAAGCGTTGTTTAACCTTCAAGATCGACCCGTGCGGCTGTTATTATGTAGCCACGGGCTCCTCTAGTATCGATAGGTGCATAGGACCCAAATATGTATACCTTCCTAACTTTTTTAGTGAGAGGTTCGCGTTTTATCAATATCTCAGCTGATGGAAAGTGATGATATGGTCTACGATGCAGCACACTTGCCTAGACGTAACGTATTCACTCTTGACTTAGAGAAAAGTTATCCGGCCAGACAGACTCCGGCAGGGAATTCCTCTCTTTAACTCTCTCTACTATGTACGCACATTCAAAGTAGGTACTGTCAAAACGTTTTGTAGCTGTGGAGGTCCACTGTGCCGCCATACGTCAAAATGTGAGTGTCCTATTCCGACTTCTGTGCCTAAACCTTCGGGTTATAAGCAGGACTTTATTTTGATAACAATTGACAAAACGAAAAGTTGAGTAAGAATTGAGAAATATTGCCAATACCTACAACCTTTTCTACCGAACCAAATTTAGGTATCCCACCCTATGGACTCCGATCTGAAATATAAACGTTCTATTCTATATTTCTGCCTATAATATTCGAGACGAATACCTTCAGAATACAGAACCTCTTCCAATTTTGAAGTCGGTTTAAAAGTATTACAATTAACTGTAAACAATTCCCACAGCGTAATAAACACAATTACACAAAAAGCAACACAACACAATACACCAAAACAATCATTATTTATAAAATCAAATTCCAATCCTTTAAAACTGCTAATAAACTCCGCCATTGTTAAGAGCTTAGTTCCGCTACTAGCCGCGTGGCGCGCGCGTGTCGCGTCTCAGATTTCTTGAGGGGCTCCTCAAAAATGACGTATTGTTTTTCTTTCCTGTATTTAAAAGGGAGATTTTTGACGTTGAGATGTGCTTAGGATAAAGATGTCATCCGTTTAGGACTCAAGGGTTCTGGAGACAGTCAACGGAAGTCGGTTGAAGTCTTTTGTTTCTTAATTTAGTTTTAAGTGGTGATTTTTATAAGAGTGTCGTCTTTGGGTTGTTTAAAAGACTTTTAGAGGCTGTTGGTCTAGTGGTCCCTAGCTAGGCTGCTCAAAGTCTTGTGGTTTGCTATCCAGGTCGGGCAAAGTGATATTGGGTTTTCTAGTTGAAATAAGACAGCTCGAGAAAGTTCTAAGTTGAGCTACACTAATAATTGACAAATGGTAGAAGTCCACTCGAATCAATGTGATGCTTTCCACGCTGCAAAAAAACCACCAAAAGGTCCTGCCAAAGATTTCCAATGACAGCCAAGGCAGGGAGGAATTTCTGTATGTAATTAATGGTCAGCCGCAGACACAAGCCGACCTCGACAAGCGTCGTTTAAGCTCGTGCCCGTGGGCCCGTGAGGCCAATATTGTAATTTGCCGGCACTCTCAATTTCACGTTGCCCTAGAACTATGAAATTTGACAAGTAATATCTTCTTATACTACAAGTATAGGGAAAAGTCTGAAAAACACATTTGTAATTAACTCATAAAAAATATAGTCTTTAATTTAAAGTAATTTGTACCTACAAATTCGTACGGAACCCTCGGTGGGCGAGTCCGACTCGCACTTGTCCGGTTTCTTTTTCTCTCTCGCTTGGCGGGAGGGAGTGTCATACTCTTACTGACTAAAACCCACCCGTGTTCTTCCAAAAATGCCCTTTGCGTTCCAGGGCCGCGGTAAATCTGTCGAACAATTCCACATCCCTGTATTCACTTCTGCACACCCGTTTGAGAAAGGAAGGCGTGACACATAATGTATCGTGGACAGTTTTTATTTTACTAACAAGTAGAAACAAGCCGCAGTAAGGGGCCATGATAAGCTGTTTGTGTAACAAGGGGTGCGCGCGGCTCGGGTAACAAACAAGCGGGTTTTTTACCGCGCTTATTATTCCACTATTACTTCAGAATAGGGTTGGCAAGTAAGGTTAATTTTATAAAACACTAGTTGACCCGCGCAACTTCGTCTGCGTCACAATTTTCATTACTGCTCTGCTCCTGTTGGCCTTAGCGTGATGATATATAGCCTATAGCCTTCCTTGATAAGTGGGCTATTAAACAGTGAAATAATTTTTCAAATCGGACCAGTAGTTCCTGAGATTCGCGCGTTCAAGTAAACAAACAAACTTCAGCTTTTATATTAGTATAGATTTTTTATTAAAAATGTAGGTCGAACTTGGCTAAAGATCTCACAAGATAGCCCGTATGGAAGGAGAAAGGGCAGCCCATTGCCCAGCTGTGGGACACCGAAAAATATTCACAAGTAAAACATTAGTACAGTACAGAGATGGCCTTAATACCATAGGCATTTTCTACCAGTCGACTTTAAGGCGGCTGAGGTAGAACCTGGTGACATTTGAACGAATTTGGTGGTATGGCACCCTCATCCCACGGAAAACACGTTAAGCCGTTGGTCCTGCGACAACAGTTTTTTTTTATACATATTTCTTTGCATCAGACAATGAGTGTTGGATGAGGGAGCACATCAAGGGCACTATACAATCTCCCGCATCAATGGATAGGTTACTACGTGTAGCCTCCCTGAAATCGGTCAGAAGGACTATTCATATTTAAAAAAAAAAAACACAATTTATATGTAGTCTTTTCGCCTTTATTTTTTGTTTTTGCTCAGTCGCACCCCTAGCCCACACGTGCTATTATGGCGTGTTCACGCTAGATTTGACCGAGAGCGCTTCTGTAAACTGCGCGTAAGATGACACCCTGTTGTTTGCGTTTTACTTCTAATTGTCGTTTTAGAAATAATTGGTCTTCCGGGAAAATTCAGTAACGTTGCAAAGGGAGTACGGATTTTTATTTTTGTTACGATAACGACTTATTGGATTTGAAGGGGGCTCCTTCAAAATGAATTCGGTTTTTGAACGCTTGCTGAGGTCACATCGTGGATGGGTGACCATTACATACCAAGACTCCCCCGTGCCTCGGAAAGCACGTTAGCCCGTTAGTACCGGCTGTCGTTTGTAGATCATTGACAGTCGTTATACGTATTCAGAATTCAGATGCCACAAAATCTGACACCAGTCTTGGGAGTTAGGAGGTTTAGGTTGCGGAATTTGGGCGGAACACGGATGGGTTTTAGTCCGCCCGCCCAGAGCGAGAGGAGTCATTTGATGATGTTCCTATCCTTTAAAAAAATGTAATAATAAGACGCTCTTTGTCATGTCAAATACTGGTACTTACGCAGCTGCATCCATTTAACCTGGAAGCCTTCCCCAACTTAGTTGGGAAAAAACTAGGCAGGTTGTTATGAAGACTTTTATCGGAATATTCGCGTCCAGATTCTGGTAACGCGCGGCCTCTGCTTCTAGGATGCATATAAACGTATAGTAAATAGTATGTCGACCTGTTTCCTCTTACGTTTCAGACTGGAAAAGTGTCAATGGCTTTGAAACAAGCTAACATGCAACCCGTTGACAGTACCTAAGGGCAGTCGGACTGACCCGCCAAACTATAGAACTATTTTAGAACACACATGCTCTGTAAGGGAATGAGTTCACTCTTAGGTATTTCTCTTTGGTTTGGCCCACTTGACTGCAGTCACAAACGTGACCCATCCGAGGTGTTTCCCAGCGTTTTACTCGTGATATAGTTTTAAACGTCTCCTTTGTAGGAATGTAATGGTACCTATCGATCGTGAGCGAGTCTGTAGTTCAAAGCAAACTTTGGCACACCGGCTGATTTTTGGGACCACAACCTTTTTGAGAGCGGTGACGAGCTTTGTGCTCGACTCCCATTTGTTTTATGATTTTATAGTTTCAACTAGCTCCTGCCACCGGCTTCGCCTGCGTGAATTTCTAAAATTTTCCTAAGTAAAAAAATAAAAGTATCCTTTGTCCAGGATCTAGAATTATAGTCCAGGATATGGTCTACAATTCTCCATCATCCTTTGCCACCCATTTTCACTCTAATTAATGAAATCAAAGATCATTTAGATCGAGGAGCTCGTGGCTAAATAATAACAGCCGCACGGGTCGATCTTCAAGGTTAAGCAACGCTTGCCAAGGTTGGTCTGTGGATGGGTGACCATCTTAACATAGCGAGTTTCCTCCGTGCCACGGAAAGCACGTTAAGCCGTTGGTCCCGGCTGTCATTTGTAGATCTTTGGCAGTCGTTACGGATAGTCAGAAGCCAGTAAATCTGACTCCAGTCTTGCCATGAAGTACCGTGTTACCCAGTTACTGGGTTGTGGAGGTCTGGTAGGCAGCCGCTCCGCGTAAAATACTGGTATTCAGCTAAGTCCGGTTTGACTGGAAGCCGACCCCAATATAGTTGGGAAAAGGCTAGGCAGATGATAAAAGATCATTTAGATCAAATTTCAAGTAAATAACAATAAAACATATACCTACTCAGAAAAAAATGCCAATTATATATTTTTTAGTTTAACGTTTTATTTGTTTTTTTTTTTTTTTGGTGTGCAATAAAGCATATACATATTTATAAATAAATACATTTCCACCCCCATTTCACCCCTTTAGGAGCTAAAGTTCTAAAAATACTTTGTTATAGGAAAAATATGTCAAATTTATTGACGCACAGAAATTCGTGGTGGCAAAACCCATTCACAAAATATAGGAATCGAACCCAGGTAGCCCAGGCGGGATTATGACTACTAGACTAATGATAGTCAGGTTTTAGAATAATAATAATAAAAATGTTTATTTTCTTCCACAACTAATATTTAAGGAAAAAATTACAATTAATCAATCAATCAATCAATCAATCCATTCAACAACAATGAATAGCAATAACAATGAATACTTAGTTGATATTCTCAGAAGATTATAATCAGAAGAGCCACCCACCGCCTCAGCTGTTATTTTCTGATTAAGTTTCGTTAGATCCCAGACAGTAGAATCGTTTCCCTGGGACTCGTCGTGTTTCAGTCCTGCGCGTCTCGCATCCATCGGCTACACGCGACCCTCACCAGGTCATCGGTCCACCTTGTGGGAGGCTGCGCCAACACTACATCTTCCGGTACGCGGTCGCCACTCCAGAACTTTTCGGCCTCATCGACCATCTGTTCTGCGTGCAATGTGCCCTGCCCACTGTCACTTCAGTTTAGCGATCCTTCGGGCTATGTCGGTAATCTTGGTTCTCTTGCAGATATCATCATTCCTGATTCGATCACACAAGGAACCTCTAAGCATTGCCCTCTTGATTGCCCTTTGAGTGACTTTAAGCCTTCCAATGAGGCCCATTGTTGGCTATCAATATTTAATTAGTTTTGTTTAATTTTATTACTTTCGACAGTGTATCACTGTGGGGTGCCAACTGAAACCCAGCGCTGGATGTCCTGACACCCAGCAAATACTGAGATGGTAACACTCTCGGTATGGGCACGCCCAGCGTAATTCGTACTATTATTTTCTTTTACTTTGTTTATGTTGCCGTTGTTTTGTGTATGTATATTTAATCTATTCTCTCAGGAGTTGCAATGGGGTATTTTACTAAAAAAAACTAATTAGTCTGATAGATTTTCAAAAAATATTGGACACGTGTTTTTTCTTTTTTCACGTAAACAAATAATAAAGAGGATACAGCGAGTTGAAGACACGCGTGACATCATCTGGCTTGGTAAAAAGGTACCAAATTTACCAAGCAGATGACGTCACGCGTGTCTTCAACTCGCTGTATCTCCATTATTTTTTGTTTACGTGGAAAAAGAAAAAATACGAATCGAATATTTTTTGAAAATCTATCAGACGGACTAATTAGATTTTTTTAATAAAATTTCCCATTGTAGGGATAAGAAGTGTAAAATAAAACACATTTCTTAAGAGAAATTATATATATTTCATATTATTTCCACGAATGCACGTCGTCTACGTCACACGCACTTAGTATAGATCACATTTGAAACGCACACAGTCCGTCTAATAAATAAGTATTGCTAAGTTTTTACAAAGCGCTAACCCTAACTTGCGAATGCTTCTTCATAGAGAAAGTTTTAAGAAACAACACAGCACTAATGAAATCAAGCACATAAACACGGTACCATTTTTAGTCGTCTTATAACGGCAGCCCACTTAATCTATCCAATGACTACATCTTCATTTACAAAAAAAAATGATATTTATGAACATTTGAATTATTAAAATATTATCCACTAGCTTCTGCCAGCGGCTTCGCCCGCGTGGACCCTAGGAAACATACTCCCCGGATAAAAAGTCGCCTATGTCTTAAGTAGCCCGCACGAATCGTGAGCACAGATGAATGCAGCGGGGTGACCACGCCAATGTACGGTGGACGAACGAAAAGTGCAAGCGCAACAGTCGATGAGCATTGACTGACGAACCAATAACGTGAAGCGTCAGAGCTGTCGACGTCAAACCGAACAATGGAGTGTGCTCACGACTCGTGCCAGTTATTATTATACACGTTTTATATTATAAGATAAAAAAAAAAAACATTTAACTCTGAAGTCTGTTCGACTCGATATGTTATAAAATGTGTAATACTGCACCCTATGGTAGGTATAAGCAGTTCTCCAAGCAAGAGATTTTGCACCAAACGATTAAAACTTTCTCTATAAAACCACAATTACCGCTACAAAAACTAAATTACTGACTTGAATATTAGCAAGAATTGATTTTTATTCGTCATCGACCACTGATTGCATGTCTTTGGTTTTTAAGATCCATCTAAAGAATATAAAATCACAATGATGGCATGTAACTTCATTTTAAAAGTACCCTTCTCAGCCTATTTTTATCTGTTTATAAACCAGAGTTTCTAAAACGAAAATTATCGTAAAACGTATTTAGCTGTCGTTGGCTCCTGACAATTCATTCAACCAATCACAGAAATTAACGTGGGCTAGACTACATAAATTTTGCGATTATTTTCGTTCATGAAACTGAGGTTAGTCTCATGTCAAGCAAGCATTCTTATTGCCCAATCACAACAACGGTCATGCGATTTTGACAGTAATTTAACTTGAAAAGGCTTCTTTTATAGAAAAATGTGATCATCATTAGCAGCGCAAATTATAGTTTTGCAAGCGTACTCCATATCGACCACACCATCGCTTACCATCAGGTGAGATAATGGTCAAACGGGATCTCATTTAAAAACCAGACACATGCAATCAGTTACACAAAAAAATATATAAAGCAAATATATCACTGTTATTTAAATTAAACACATACGCATCATAGTTGCGACGTCGCCTATAAGATAAAGTTACCGTTACATTTTAAATTTTAGCCTCGAATATGACACAGCGAAAATTATAGTTTTACTTTTATAATTTAAAATGCGTGCTTCCACATATTTTTAATACTTTTACTTTTGAGAACAATAATATGATTTTTTTTATTATTTGAATTAACATATTTATTTAAAGGTTTCCGGCTATTTGCGAACTTAAATCGGGAAACCTATCTCCAATTTCTGGAACAAAAATAACTATTAAAATGTCAAATTGTCAAAAGCATAGCATAGCGGCTATGAACGGTTGAATGATTTTTTAGCATCCAATTGGATCATTTGAATTAATTTATTTCCAGAAATTGGCGATAAATACTGCACCAGTAATTTAGTACATAGCTTTCATTAATTACTAAAATATGTGGAAACACATAATTTTGACAGCCTCACAGAATCATTCCTAAAAGAGATTAATAAACAAAAAAACATGCAATATAAAAAAATAATGCATGTTTCTTTGTTAAGTCAATTTATTAATTTTAATACAATACCTAATAATTCCAAAAACCTAACACAACTACCATTGAGATTTTTATATCTATTTTTTTAAGTTAGTAATTTTGTATTTTTTTTCTAATCGCTGCCGAGACAAAACTTAATTTTGAAATGGTCACTTACTTAGTTAATTACATTTATTTAAAAATCTTTCAAGTCTTTTAACAGTTTCTTAATGTCAAATGAATGAATCGGGGATCCAAAGTTGACAAATTTGTTCGAAAGAGTCACCGTGGCCCTGGAACGCGGCGGGCACTAGGAGGAACACGGATGGATTTTAGTCAGTAAGAGTCTGACACTCCCTCTCGCTCTGCCCAGAGCGGGAGGAGTCATTTGATGATTATCCATCCACCACCATCTATTTTGATTATTTTTTTATCTATTTTTTTTTAATTCTATTTTGTATTTTTTTCTAGTGTGTAAAAGAGAATCAATGCTCCACGACTGATTTTATCAATAGCATAGAATCTAAAGTATAGATTTATTAACTAGTCAATGCCCGTAATGACCTACTTATTAAAAAAGAGTAGACAATACATATGGTTGAGTGACACTACACATTTGGCCCTCGACTATATGTTGGACCCACGCAGCTAAAATGCGTCGCGTGGCCGTGGATAGCGTACACCGCGCTTAACTCGACAAAATTTTACTAAGCGTTTCCAAACGTCTTTTATAATGCGGACAGCAAAGGAGTGAACTCTCTGCCTGCGTCTGTTTCCAAACGCTAATCTCTTCAAAGTTAGAGTGAACAGGCTTCTTCTGGATAGGCTCGCTCCATCGTAGACTTTGTCTCTGTCATATCTGACCTAGACTAGAGTCAAGAGAAAACCCTTAACACACAAAAAATATGTACTGAACAGCTGATTTTTTGGCGATCTTGGTTGGTTCCATAGTAACAAATCTTCATGTTGATGAGTACAATCATCCCGAGAATTGCGTTTTTCTACTACTCATTGTAAATGAACTTGGGAGTCAAAAAAAGAAAATAACTAAAGAAAAGTTAGGGCAAAATAGAAAATAATATAATAATATGTACTTTTAAGTAAGTAAGTAACCATTTCATCAAGTGTTTTCAAATTATTCTTTAGTTACAATATTTATTTTCCAACCTTACAAAAAATAAATACAACTAAAATTCTAGTATTACAGTCGTTATCGTTTTCGAGTGCAGTGTTGCCAGTGTAACACAAAGTACACTATTTTAAGGAGTTTCGAGACGAATTAAATAGTAATTTGTCTAGTGATGGCAACACTAATAAGTTTACAAATGATTTTTTTGTAAATTAAGGTTGTGTTACAATTTGGGTTTAATTTTCGACTATATAGCAGATTACGTTTCATGATTTTCATATTATGTTATTGACGTTACAAATTTTGAAGAGCTTTTTCAACAAAAAATGTTTTTTTATAGGACAAGTCCGAAATGTTTTTAGATTGATCCCAAAATCGGTATCCCAAACCCAAAATGTACCACAACGTCTATACCACTAAAATCTTCGACATTTCTCTTACAATAATTAATATTTTTACACAATTACATTTAATATTATATCTACAGTTATATCGTGACAAATTATTGCATAGAATAGTTATGTCCGATTGCCTGAGCTATCTTTTACTAACAACAGTATGTATTTCGGTACAGCAGTTTTATAATAATGTCAGTACGTTATTTGAAACTTCGCAAATCATGCAAAATTATCTTTTCGAAGCTAAACGTTGTCATTGAAAATTAAGGCCCAATTAAATGTTACATTTTGCATGATTTTTAAAACTTCTTTTTAAAAAGAAAATGACGTTCTCGATATAATTGAAAAAAAAAAATAATATTTACGCTGTAAGCATAGCTAACGATGCCAGTAGTAAAAATAATTATAATTTGTCTGTTTGTATACCTGACGTAGTTTTTAATCATTAAATCACCAAATTATGTAAATAAAAACTAATCATGTTGAGTCATTGACTATTGTCAAGTTTTTATAGTATTTTAGAAGCAGGAAGCTTCTAAATTACCACAAAAAATTCAAAAATTTCCAAATATTTACACGAAAAAATGTTTTTAACCTGCCTATCGAGAAAATCACTATTACTTCTTGGTTTTACGGTTAAACAGAGCCATATTATTAATTATTATTTATATACAAATAATATCTATGTATACTCGTTCACAAAACATTGGTGTTAACTTACGCACAAAATATTGTACACAACGTGTGACAGAATAAACGCTATACCTCTTAAGGGGCTATTGTACTCATCATTATGAACAACTTTTATTATGGGACCAAACTCGCGTTCACGAAAAAAAATCGACTCACCTGTACATTTATGTGCGCGTAATTCGACAAAACGTACTATTTTTTAGAGACTATCTGTCGCCCGCAACTCCGCCCGGGTGAATGACAAAATAAACTATAATCAATCTACCTCTGTGCCAAATTTCATAAAGATCCTTTCAGGCGTTCTGACGTGAAAGAGTAACAAACATCCATCCATCCATCCTCACAAACTTTATATTAGTAGGATGGCTTTGCTCTTGACTCTAGTCTACGTCAGAGATGCCAGAGACAAAGTCTACGATGAAGCGAGCCTACCCAGAAGGAGCCTGTTCACTCTAATTTTGGAGAGATAACACAGGTTGTACTGGACAGATGAAATTTTTTCGTGATTCCAGGCTTAGTCCCATATTAATAATTACTCATTACGATGATTACATGTCCCTTTTCAGATATTGAGTCCATTCTATTAAACGTTGTATAAAAAAATAAATGTAAATATGAATAAATGCGTTGTTGATACCTAATTCATTATAGTTTTTATTACAAAAGTTTGTTCGTTTTGAGATCAGACACCTTTTTAATTCGGTCGTATTTCTATTGCTGTATAAGAAATACCATTAACTAAAGTAACTTTTTATTGTTGAAAATACCTACTGGAATATTTCGCCAGTCATAGAAAAACTGACGAAAAAAACAGATTTTTGCTACCTGTAATTTCTTTAAGTACTATAAACTAATAAATCAAAGCAATAGAAATACACCGAATTTCATTAACACTTCATATTTCGAGCAACTGCCTCATAAAAATTGTACTGTTTTTTTTGTTTTCGATAAAAAAATGCACAAATCGTAAACTGTTCCCAACACATTTAAAATATTAATAATACTGACGATTTTTTGTAAAAAAAAAATGTTTAGTAAAAAATAAAGCATTTGTTGTATAGAAAGCGATGCGGCGCTAGATTTCGACATATATTTTTTTAGATTTTAGCAGCACCTTACGACTAGATGATTTAGAATTTTTTTCCCTTTCATACGGATTCAATCAATAAATATTTAAAAGTCAAGGAAATTAATAGTTTTACTAGGTAGTCGAAAACAGTGAATTGACACTATATTAATGACACACAGACAAACATACTACTCGTACGCGTTAACTTGATACCTGGCTCGAATCACGTTTTGACGTTTAAGGTGGATGCTCCAGGGTAGCCCGCGAAATTCAAATATTTTTATGTTTTTTGCAATTTGCCGGTCAGTGTGAAGCTGTATGTGGACCAAATGCGATCCGCGACCGTAACGCGTATTTATCTAAATAATTATAACCATTTTAATCATCAATATAGCCCTTTAAGTTCATGTAGTTCGAAAGAATTTATTTTAAGAATTATTTTTGAAATATTCATTCTTTCGAACTACATGATTCAGCATTCACCTTAAAGGAGATGTTCCAAAATATATGGACCCTGGGCCAGGTCCTTGTACACTATACTTAAAAATAGAGAAATTAATTTAAAACAGTTCTCAACTGTCCAATTTCTTTAAAATAGCTTAGTTTGATGGTAAAACAAAAGAAATTACACTTGAAATTGCAACACGCAACAAAAATCCGTCGTGGCGGTAAGCTTCCATTTTGATTGATTAATGACGTTTGACATTTATTTCTGACATATTTATTTATCGGCAACGAGACGAAAGTAACTGAAGTGACATTGTTATGACAGCTGACAGTTATTTTTCTACGATCTGTAACAAATCGGTGCGACGCCATGTTGAAAATCGATAAAAGTAATTTATAAACATCAATTAACTACCACAACAGTAAACATTTAAATGAATTAAATGTATTTTTTCCGAATTCTACGGATTTTTCTCTTTTTTATGAGGTAATGTACATAGACCTGGCCCATTTTGAAAAATCTCCTTTAAATTGAGCAATTCGATTTGACGAAAATAACATAAAAGCAACGGTAACAGTGATGCTAAAGCGTTTGTATTGGTCTCATCGAAATCGAAATGTTCAATTTTAATTAAAACCTCAAAACGTCATTCAAAATGTTTTCAGCCAGGTGCCAAGTTAACGCGTGGGGAATGATTTTAAGCGATATTCAACCTTAAGGTGATAATACAACGATTCATTTCCCTGACTACTAATCTGAATGTTAAATTTTTTGTAAAAAGAAGTTTTTTTTTTAATGAAAACTATTTATAGTTTCGCATCGCTTCGTTATAACATAGAACCTATTGTTAAATGAGTAAATAAGCAGTCTAATTAACATTTAAAATCAAATACACAAGATATATTTAACTGTATGGAAAATATTCTGTGACATTATTTTTTTTGTAAATTTTTAATATGTATACAAACATATTTGTTTTCGTTAATTTAGGCCTATATTTGAAAATACTTGCTTTTTAATAGTTTTTATACAACCAATTCATTATATTTCTTTTTATATACGTTTTTATTAAACAATTAGATTTTTAACACACTTTTGTCTTTAATATTGCCATTATACGCCTACTAATAATCACGATTTATATTATGTATATTTATATACACGCTCTTAGGTATATAGTTATATGGTCATAGACCTCAAGTCTAAAAGGGGAATGAGCGATACATGTCATATGTTAGCCTACAGGGAACATGCGCGGCGTTGATTATGCCATCTAGTGTTGTTTTTCGAAACTTTAACGTTATGTAGTTTGCCGTTGACGCTTCTGTGCTGCCACCTATATGTATAGTTCCTGCACGCTCCGTTTAGGGGAACGTGCGCAAAGTCGACTGTGCCATCTAGCGTCCCAATTTCGAAACTCATAAGCAAAATATACTTGACAATGACGTCTGTGCTGTCACCTATGGTTCCTGCACGTTCCCTTTTGCCATTAACGGAGCTCAAATCCACTCTAGCGGGTCTAAAAACGCAGCTTTAGCAGAATCACAAAGCACATCACGCTACTCGTCACTGTCAAATTTTCCCAATCAAACTTGAACCTAATGCGTTGGCGATAAAGATGAAAATTAAATTTGACAGATTGTTGTGTGATTGATTTTATGATTCTAATATGATACCCCTAAAATGGCCTTTTTAGCCCTCCAATAAGGCTGCCTGTCCATTGATGCGGAGCGGAGCGACGGAGTAATGTGGAGCAGAGTTGCGGACCGTGTCTGTCCATGGATGCGGAGCGAGGTATTGCGGAGCGGAGTTGCGGACTGTGTGGAGCTAGTCCGAGTTAACGCACAAGTAATTTGAGCGGGTGGCCAGTTATTCCGCTTCCCCGATCCGCTGCCTCGCTCGGCTTCGCGGTTTTTAATGATTTTTGGATGGGGCAATGATTTTATAAAATTAAATTGGTTAATATTGGCTGAGCTCCACTCCGCTACAGTGGACAGTCAGCTTTACACTTGACCTAGGCTCAGAATCAAACCCAGCACGACGCAAAACAGTCAACTTGCAACCACTTATCCGAGGCAGTCCTTATTCATTTGCTTTTATTTATAGTTCAATGCATATAGGTGCTTTCTATTTCACTCTTTCCTCTTTTAACATACCCTTCGCTTAAGCTTGAAGACAAACGAGGGTATTCAGAAAAAATAACAACACCAGTTACAACGCTACCGTGACAAGAGTCCTTCACGTTGAAAATGTATCTTATAACGTCAAAATGACGTTGACACCAATTCAAATAATGTCAGAAAATTTAAACGTTTTGACAGTCGCCTAGACTTGACGTCTCAGTGCTGCCATCTGGTGCACGTAATTTCAGAAAACCCCTTTTTATTACACTCAATATTACATCTTAAGACCGAGCCTTAGTGACGAAAATTTTAAACTCAAATAACTAAAAGTCATTAAAAATAAAATTCACAATATGTCCTCTACTCATCCCACTTTGACATCTATTAGTCAAAAACCGTTCTTAATCGAACCTCCATCAGAAAATAGTCCTTATGGTCTTACATTCAAATACCATTATCCTATGCAAAAACGTTCAGTTACCTGAAATAGTAGAAACACTTCTGGAATTAAACGAGGCCAATGATAGAGCTGCACAGGTGAGATTTTAATCGACACGAAAAGAAGAAATAATTCTTCAAACATGTTATCTTAACTTTCATCAGAAAATAGTCCTTATGACGTTCCACTCAAATACCATTTTCCCAGGAATAGTTTTAACTCTTCAAACATGTTATCTTGTACCGTCTTTTGTCTCTGTTCGTCTTATAGCGGCGTCTCCTTCCTCCATTGGAAGGCGTTAGTCTTGACGGCGGGGTTGTTCGAACTTGCGCTCGCGGCTAGAGCTACGCCTGTTCGACGTATGTTTGCGGCTGCGCTGTCTGGAATGAAATGGTGCATTTAGAGACTGTTAATTAGTTAACATGCCGTATGGTGTCGGCCGGTGCCGTATGGTGCCGTAAAAGAATAATACCATCCCATCACTTCCCGTGGGTGTCGTAAGAGGCGACTAAGGGACTCGCTCCAGAGAATGGGCAGCAGCGTTCTCTGTAAAACTCAACACCATGCACTGCGATCGCCAACCCGCCTGCCAAGCGTGGCGATTATGGCAAACCCGCCCCTTTGGGGCAGGACTATGTCCAGCAGTGGATGTGTTTCGGCTGATACAATGATATAATGACGAATTAGTTACCGGTTAGGTAGTGAAGAAATATCTAGTTTACAAGTTATTTTCACGCGACAGAAATTCGTAATGTTCTCTCGCGTGGATGGCCAAATCCGAAACTAGGAAGAATAGCGAAATATACTCAAAGGGGTCTAGGTCTATTCTATTCTATTTACACACATCCGGGTCAGTGCTATCCGGTTCACAGTAACTGTCAAATCGTGTTGTCATTCATTCTTAGTGGATAGGTGATACGAAGTAGAAAACGCCTATAACTAAGCCCGAAATTACAGACTTCGGGCTTAGAGTGTAGCCTCCTGAGCATTAATATTAAATGTAACATATAAACTTACCGAGACCATTTCTGACATTAGCGACCAACCGCATCGCAGGATTCGTCACTATTCCGTTCCGCTTGTTCTTGCTATAAACAATAACAATAAATTATATTAGAACAGTCAAAATATAGCCGAAACATTGTATTTTCTAGGATTCAAATAATTTAATCGCATTTTTTTTTTTGTTGACAAGAACCAAACTAAACACAATTATTTGTTAAATAGATCTACAGAGATCGCCCAAGACAGATAGATTTGAAAGGAGAAAGGGAAGGCCTATGCCCAGCAGTGGGACACATATATAATCTATTGATGCACGTTAACCCCGCAAGGTCGCACAAAGTATTTTGACAGATTACGTACAAAAACCTGCATGCTACCCACGTTTACCCTAATCTATACTAAATGCCAAAACTTATGGCAACTACGGTCATAAAAACCGAGAGCAAAATTACACTATAGTTCGTTATTTAACCCCAGAGACTAATTTGACATATCAAGTGATTGTTCTTTCTTTTTTAGAGTTCCGTACCCAAAGGGTGACCAACGGAACCCTATTACTAAGCCTCCGCTGTCCGTCCGTCCGTCCATCTGTCTATCAGCGGGTTGTATCTCAAGAACCGTAATAGGTAGACAGTTGAAATTTTCACAGATTGTGTATTTCTATTACCGCTATAACAACAAATATATTAGGCAAGCGTGCTGCATCTTCGACTACATCATCGCTTACCATCAAGTGAGATAGTGGTCAAACACGTGCCTATCAATTGTAAAAAAAATAAAGGTTTATGGTACAGAACCCTTCGTGTGAGAGTCCGACTCCGACATGGTCGGATTTTTCAATTTGGAATTTGACATTAGCACCTGTCAAATTAGTCTCTGGGATTAATAAACGAACTTTAAGACTCAATTTTTTTCTTTATTATTTCTTACCACATTATATTCAACGACTTGCTCACGTCTTATGACCACAATACCACGAATTTAAAGCATTAAACATAAAAGATTATAGTCACCAAAATGTAAGAAGTCCGATGTGACAGCAGGATACAACATTGCTTTACTAGTAAGTATGAAAGAGACATCAAAATAAATCTCTTTCGCACTTAGTGGTAAAGCAATCTTCTATCCCTTTCTACTCAGCTGTTTAATCAGACTTTTTAGATTTTGTTGAATTTAGTAAGTAAATACGATAATAACTCTATGATTCCTTGAGTTAGTCTTCGTGCAACCAAACACCCACAGTTAGTGCAAGTTAGAAAGGCGCTAAGCTTCTGGTTAAACGTTTGATTAACAAGTTAACTGCATATTACTGTTATGTGAGAATAATGAAAAGATTTTATTGGCTACGGAGTCGCCAAACGTGAGATAAGACGACACATATGACACAAACGCGAGATAACACGACACACTGCCTCCGTGGCGAGTGGTTTAGGCGTTTGCCTTGTGACCCGGTAGTTCCGGAGTTCGATTCCCATGGGAAGCATACTTTATATAGTTCTGACATGGTTTATTTGACGACCGCCATTTGGCGGCCGGGATCACCGGCTTATACGTGCCTTCCGAAGTACGGAATCATCTGTTTATCAGACAACCAGGTGATTCACTGATAAAAAGATGGTTCCTTTGAAAACTCGCGCGACGTCATCAGCTAAAAGCGCATCAAAGTTTAAGAGTGGGGGCTCTTGAACTTTGATGCGCTTTTTAGGGTTCAGTACCCAAAGGGTAACCAACTGAACCCTATTACAAAGGCTCCGCTCTCCGTCCGTGCGTCCGTCTATCTGACAGCGGGCTGTATCTCAAGAACCGTAGTAGATAAACAGTTGAACTCGCACTTGGCAGGTTTTTTCTTTACTTACCAATTTTAATCAATTTTTTCAAATTAGACGGACTGATTAGAAAGATTATTTACCTGTCTAGGAAAATAACCAATTCGTGGCTATTTTCCTAGCTCATTGATTCAGAATACCGATGATGAATGATGATGGTAAAGCCTAGGTACAGAACCTATTCACCAGCCAGTTAGCCAATCCCAGCCGAAGTACCTGAGGTGTGACTGTGAGTGTGCTTCTTCATTAAGTAAATACCTTCTGAGAGAAGTGCTTTTTGAACTTTTCAAAGTTTGATTAAAGATAAGTCATCACTACATATTATAAAATGAAGTCCATTGCCGCGTCTGTCTGTTTGGTCGCGATAAACTCAAAATATTTGCACCAATTTTTTTGCTATTTTCACCAATGGATAGAGTGGTTCTCGAGGAAGGTTTTAGTATATAATTTGTCTAGAAAAAAATTAGAAATCGTTAAGAAAATTACAGGCCGGACGAAGTCGCGGGCAAAGTGCTAGTATCTTCTAAGATAAGTGCTTTCTCAACTTTTCAAAGTATGATTAAAGAAAAGTAAGAAATAAAGCGTGTTAATTTGGCACACACTGATACTCGACACAGATCAAAAAGACACGCACAACGGACCGAATGAGAGTCTAAATGCGGAGAATGGAGTCCCTACTCTAGTTCAAAAACAATAACATTATGTGCCGCACGGCTGCGCCAAATGGGTTCAGTTCAGCAAAACAACTAGGAGTTACCTGATGCTGATTCTCAAGTGAACTTTTAAGTTTTTGATGGATTACTTCAAAATTGAAATACCAAATGGACAGAGTGGATTTCGATTTGAGAAAAGAGTGTGAGAAAAAAAACAATATCTAGTCTTGGTGCAAATTTTGTAAAAAAAAAGTTTTTCTATAGAAAATTGACATAAATGATCGTTTACGTCAAAGCGATCGAGTAGGCGCGGTTAAAACCTTTCACTAAGGCCTCTGACTTGAAGAAATTTTTGTCTTTGAACAAAAGTTTAATACGCATAAGAGTAAGGTGCAGTACACAAAAGCAGCTAACTACAGTAAAATCAAACAATAGTGAAAAATACCTTAAAGGTAGAGAAAATAAACTCGTAACATCACGCCTTTTTTTAAGGACGGGAAATCATCAAATGACTTCTTCCGCTCTAGGCGGAGCAGAAGGGAGTGTCAGACTCTTACTGACTAAAACCTATCCGTGTTCCTCCTAGTGCCCTTTGCATTCCAGTGGTGCTATTCTGTAACAACATTTTCGAGTCTCGACAGCGGAATCCGAGGTGAATATAAACATAAGACCTTTATGTTGTGTGCAATAAAGGTGACTTTGTGAGCTTTGTCACTCAGGTGATGCTCGATATCGAAATGTTTACTTACAGAATAGACTAGCAGGTCTGCGGTGACTCTTTCGAACAAATTCTGCAACGCTGGCAGTCGGACTGATGCTAATGCTTTAATTTTGTCTACTTGGCGTATTTTGCCGAACATGGGAGCTCAAACTTTTTCAATACAATATCCCTGTATATTGTTTCGGAAGTGTGTGGTAATAAGGGTGATGTTCTGAATACTGGGGTCTACTTAACTAAATAATTGTATTAAAATAAACTGCATTACATTTATTTACTCTAAACCCGAAGGGTTTATATCAGATACAGAACTTCACAATCAAATACGACCACGCCCTTCTAAAGAGCCTTTAAACCGTACAATAAACTTTATTTTGTATTAACACAACAGACGTTTATTTGGACAAATACGCCAAGGTTTACTCCAGCATAAGAAACAAACTCCACACAACCCAAAGGACAGCACAGTCACACCTCACAAGACAGTCTCGGTACAAAACTCACGTTTTCTTCAATATGCGGCCCCTGGCGCGTCCGATACTGCCCACTAGCTTGCTGTACGCAACGAGACCCATCGCTTTCCACACCTCGCTACGTTACACATGGTTTATTGTAGTGTTATGCTTTTACTTTTAATGTTTGGAGAATATTCGGCTTTCGAGAAATTTTTTAATACATTATTTACGAAATACTGGTATTCAGCTAAATCCAATTTGAATAAAAAATCATCATCTGCCTAGCCTTTTCCCAACTATATTGGGGTCGGCTTCCAGTTAAGCCGGATTTAGCTGAAATACCAGTATTTTACGTGGAGCGGCTGCCTACCAGACCTCCACAACCCATTAACTGGGTAACACGGTACTTCATGGCAAGACTGGAGTCAGATTTACTGGCTTCTGACTATCCGTAACGACTGCCAAAGATCTACAAATGACAGCCGGGACCAACGGCTTAACGTGCTTTCCGAGGCACGGAGGAAACTCGGTATGTTAAGATGGTCACCCATCCACAGACCAATCCTGGTAAGCGTTGCTTAACCTTGAAGATCGACCCGTGCGGCTGTTATTATCTAGCCACGAGCTCTATAATAAATAAAGAATAAAGTACCTAAAATATAGCATCAAAAAATTCGTCCTCAACGCTGTCAGCTGGTGATGTGCCCAAGACTGGCGGAAGTAAAAGCCAGCTCTAAGTTTTATACATTGGTAAAATGATATTTTACAAATCCTAGCTACCGGAGCTTAATAGTCTGTTTCCCGACTTAATAAACGCATTTCCCCCCTTCCTAAACGCCTTTCCCCCTTCCTAAACGCCTTCCTTCCCCCCTTCCTAAACGCCTTACCCCTTCCTAAACGCCTTTCCCCTTTCCTAAACACATTTCCCCCCTTCCTAAACGCCTTTCCCCCTTCCTAAACGCCTTCCCCCCTTCCTAAACGCCTTACCCCTTCCTAAACGCCTTTCCCCTTTCCTAAACACATTTCCCCCCTTCCTAAACGCCTTTCCCCCTTCCTAAACGCCTTCCCCCTTCCTAAACGCCTTACCCCTTCCTAAACGCCTTTCCCCTTTCCTAAACACATTTCCCCCCTTCCTAAACGCCTTTCCCCCTTCCTAAACGCCTTCCCCCCTTCCTAAACGCCTTACCCCTTCCTAAACGCCTTTCCCCTTTCCTAAACACATTTCCCCCCTTCCTAAACGCCTTTCCCCCTTCCTAAACGCCTTCCCCCTTCCTAAACGCCTTACCCCTTCCTAAACGCCTTTCCCCTTTCCTAAACACATTTCCCCCCTTCCTAAACGCCTTTCCCCCTTCCTAAACGCCTTCCCCCCTTCCTAAACGCCTTACCCCTTCCTAAACGCCTTACCCCTTCCTAAACGCCTTTCCCCTTTCCTAAACACATTTCCCCCCTTCCTAAACGCCTTTCCCCCTTCCTAAACGCCTTCCCCCTTCCTAAACGCCTTACCCCTTCCTAAACGCCTTTCCCCTTTCCTAAACGCCTTACCCCTTCCTAAACGCCTTCCCCCCTTCCTAAACGCCTTACCCCTTCCTAAACGCCTTTCCCCTTTCCTAAACACATTTCCCCCCTTCCTAAACGCCTTTCCCCCTTCCTAAACGCCTTCCCCCCTTCCTAAACGCCTTACCCCTTCCTAAACGCCTTTCCCCTTTCCTAAACACATTTCCCCCCTTCCTAAACGCCTTTCCCCCTTCCTAAACGCCTTCCCCCTTCCTAAACGCCTTACCCCTTCCTAAACGCCTTTCCCCTTTCCTAAACACATTTCCCCCCTTCCTAAACGCCTTTCCCCTCTTCCTAAACGCCATCCCCTTTTCTAAACGCATTTCCCCCCTTCCTGAACGTTCGTAGAGGCCAAATATTTGTAATTAAACTCGCTTGGCAATAACACTTGTCCTCTTCTGTAGAACTCACACCGCGAACACCGAGGTGATGTGACAATATAGTGAGCTCTGAATCCATCCAATCAAGGTGGATTGGCAGTTCACTTCACACTCACTCCATCTCATTTGGTGATGTGTTCACAATTAAGCAATAAAAATATCTAAAACGACCCTGTTTCCCGATATTTGCCAAGCAAGTTTTGCATTAACGACTGATAACAAGATTTTTCGTTTTCTACAAAAGCCGAATTATTCTTCAAACATTTAACACAACACATATTTGTTAGGAATTATCTGACATATAACAAAAGCATTATTTTCAACATTTATCCATTCTAATAGTATTTCTACATTTATTACCTACTGCAGCATATATTCAGTCTATAATACGCATGCCAAACGTAAATAATCCCAAATATATAATTTCTGCTAAATAACAAAGCAACTAAAATTAAATTTCACAAATTAATTTAATTAAATGGGCAATTCCCAGATTTTAAAGAACATTTTCTTACAAATTTGTCTCAATCAGTCAAAAAGGAATAAATTTTAAAGCCTATAACAATATCGGGCAGTTGCCCACCAGACACAACCGTCTGGTCGGAGGATCCTCCCTTTTCAATGGAGGTTTGCGGGACTTTCCACCCTGTACCGCATTTATCTAATCTCTATATGGCAACATACAACGTGTAACAGAATGTGTACCTTTTGCTGCGACTGAACACTGTCTCCCAAGATACAGGCTCCTGTCCTAGTTTGGGAATCAGTATCAGTACAAATATATTGTAATAAACATCTAAGACTGTACATACTTAAAAAAGAATAAACGCAAAATCTAAAAAGGGGTAATTTTACTCATCATTATGAACAACAGCACATTTTGTTGAGTTATCCGCACATAAATGTATGGAGCAGTCGATTTCAGCCGGCCGTCCGTCTGTCTGTTAGAGGGCTGTATCTCAAGCCGTCCGTCTGTCTGTTAGAGGGCTGTATCTCAAGCCGTCCGTCTGTCTGTTAGAGGGCTGTATCTCAAGCCGTCCGTCTGTCTGTTAGAGGGCTGTATCTCATGCCGTCCGTCTGTCTGTTAGAGGGCTGTATCTCAAGCAATCCGTCTGTCTGTATCTCAAGCCGTCCGTCTGTCTGTTAGAGGGCTGTATCTCAAGCCGTCCGTCTGTCTGTTAGAGGGCTGTATCTCAAGCCGTCCGTCTGTCTGTTAGAGGGCTGTATCTCAAGAACCGTAATAGGTATACAGTTCGAATTTTCACAGATTATGTATTTCCATTGCCGCTATAACAACAAATAATAAAAATTAAGGTTTATGGTACAAAACCCTTCGTGTGCGAGTCCGACTCGCACTTGGCCAGTTTTTTTTTTCGCGCGCAATTTCAGCTTTGGTCCCATAGTGAAAGTTGTTCATACTGATGCGTACAATGAACGCTTTTCAGGTATTTTTCATTTATTCTGTTACACATTGTATAGAACTTCATAAAGAGACTGTAAATCAGTTATAGTATACTTTACGCCTCATTAAGACCGGGTACTATACTCTATCTCGCTCACACAATACTGACCTCTCGCTCCTGTCCTGCTGAGGCTTGCTATCTCGTCCCAATATGATTCTCATGTGTGTATCTCTGTTGAAGTGGGTGTCTGTTTGCACTGGCTGGATAGTCGTCAGGCTTGGCGGTTGAGATCCTGTTGACGAAGGAAACCAAAATAAGTACAAGTACGTGAAATTCGCCGTATGGTGTCGGTCGGTGCCGTATAATGCCGTAAAAGAATAATACCTTCCCATCACTTCCCGTGGGTGTCGTAAGAGGCGACTAAGGGACTAGGGAATGGGCAGCAGCGTTCTCTGTAAAACGCAACACCATACACTGCGATCGCCAACCAGCCTGCCAAGCGTGGAGATTATAGCAACCCTTTGGGGGAGGCCTATGTCCAGCAATGGACGTTTTTCGGCTGTTATGATGGTGATGATGACGAGAAATCTCTCTCTCTGCAAGAGTCTGTGTTTCCTGATAGCTACAACCTGGGTGTATTTACGTGAAGTGTGAATAGTACTTCAAGGCGGGCTTGCCCCATCGTTGCTTTCCATCAGGTAAGATGAAAAAGTTTGTCTGATATAAAAGAGGATTCGTGCTTTGGAAAGCACGTGTAAGCCAGTGGTCCCGGTCGCCAAATGGCGGTCGTCAAAAAAACCATGTCAGAGGCCCTTGAGGCGGTTTAGAAACTCTGACACTAGGGTGTGTGGGGTCGCTAGACCTTACTGCCCACACGATAAGAAGATGTAGATCAGTACGTCAACCATGAGTTTTATCAATCTATACTCGCTAGCGACTGTAGCTAAAAAAATGTATGAAAACTTTTAAAAACAAGTTCCTAATTTATTTGTTGCTTGTTACTACTAAACAAATAAATTAGAAAATTGTTTTTGAAAAGTTTTCATACATTTTTTTTTTTAAGTACAGTCGCTCCTCATGGTAGACGTACATGTGATATTGGGGTCAAACATGAGCCCATCAATAATAAAGAAAAGTAAACTTGGTCAAGTAGTGATCGGAATGATCTCGTTAGGTAAAGGACTTCTGCCCTACCATTGGCCTGTGTATCGCTAAATATATCACTCCCATCTTTTTTTTTTAAGGATGGGAAATCATCAAATGACTCCTCCCGCTCTGGGTGAAGCAGGAAGGAGTGTCAGACTCTTACTGACTAAAACCCATCAGTGTTCCTCTGGCCCTGTTTTTGGTATGGGTCAAGGGTATCCCACGCCATTGGGCCTGAATGTTTCTGCAGCGTTTTTTAAGACTTCTCCAGATACCTAAGCCACTGCAGTTCGTGTCCAAATGGTATGTTTTGTCCGTCAAGAAGGTCATCCATTGTGTCACCCTATGTAATGTTTCTCATCTATCTTTTCTGTAACTTATATGGTGTACATAACAAAGAGTATGCTATTTTATTCATCTCAAGAAGCATTTACGACCCTTTAAGCGTGCCAGTAGGAGTCGGATGCCCGAACCGTATGTGTCAGTTGCCCCGTTCCTGTTTCCCTCAGTCTCAATAAAGAATACTCGCTCACCGAAAGCCACAGCGGGCTGCGTGGGACTGCAGATGTCGCTGACGGGCGTGCGGGGCGGCGACGCATACAACGGCGACGTGTCACCGCGCCAGTGTCCGCGCCGCGCCGCACCGGACCATGCGCCTAGTTCTGCGTCGCGCTCGTTTGCGGCGTAACTCCTGTAAGAAGATTAGAGGGTTCATATTGGTTTCGACCGTTCATCCAAACGGATTAGTTTGGCATTATTGCTGAGGAGATATTAACCTCTCGCGCGTTTCTCGTACAGTTCCCGTCACGCAAGCTTGTCTCCACAAAGTACGCCGCAATCGGCTGCGCAGGACGTCAATTTGACAACAAACATACCACCGCGCATGCGCGGGTAGCTCGCGCATGCGCGGATTAGCACAAACGCGCGGGTGTAATGGCATCTCACTCGCTCGTATAAGTTCGATGCATAAGCGTGTCCCGCTTGCTCGATGCAATACGACTGTGGATGCGAAAAGTGTTACAGGTTGTCATTGTTTTTAATGATTTATTTTGGTTATTTCTTACAGTTAGATTTGTGTTCTTGTGGTGTATGTGTTTGTTGTGTTACTTTTTGATATTTTATTGTTACTGGTAGTCTTTGTTACTTGTTTATAGTATAATACGTATAAACAAAAAAATATTTTAGGAACGTAACACTTTTTTACGCGATTGCACCTGCGCGGACTTCACTCAAACCTAACTTCCGAGGGGCAAGCCACGCTAACGCGAACTGTACACCCATGTGTACGAGAAACGCGCGAGAGGTTAACTAGTAACCAAGATTATGGTAACATGTATGCGGTACAGGGTGTAAAGTCCTGCAAACCTCCAAAGAAAAGGGAGGATGCTCTAATCCTCTGCGACAACTGCCCTTTGGTTGATATTTGTGCTGTTTTTTATATTTAAATCGCACAGAAAACTTTGATGCCGCGATGTAGGATTTGAGTGTCTTCAGGTCTTTAGTTCGTATGTGGCGGCATAGATGCGGCTAAGATGGCAAATTCCGAGGCACGAAGGCCTCGTAAAGCAACGTATAATAGCCGGTACGAGTCGTGAGCATAGATGAATGCAGCAGGGTGATCTCGCCAATGTACGGTGGGCGAACGAAACTTGCAAACGCAACAGTCGATGAGCATTGACTGACGAACCAATAAGGTAAAGCATCAGAACTGTCCTCACCAAACCGGCCAGCGGCGAGTGTGCTCACGACTCGTGCCGCTCATTGTACAGCAGTTGGTCCTGCGCCAGACTTCACCGGTCGACTCGGTTTGCCGGTCCCGAGGACTGTGAGAGTGTCGGAAGTGGATGTACATCTGTTGTTCCGCACACACGCACTCACTATAATATGTCCCGCGACGATGGCTAGTCTTCGTTGAGATTGGTCGCCAAGGCAAAAATCGAACGAGACGAACGAAAGAGAACTTTTATCTGGGTCTGGTAGACATTCCATTCAAATACTATTATAGAGGTATGCGGTACAGGGTGTAAAGTCCCGTGAACCTCCCAGAAGATGTTTCGACCAGACGGTTGTTGTGTCCATTGGGCAACTGCCCAAATATTTGAGCGGTTATATATGTTCTAATGGGGAATGATGATATCCGCAAGGACCGCGATCCTAAAGTGACAGTGGGCAGGGCACATTGCTCGCAAACATCAAAAAGTTCTGAAGTGGCGACCGCATACCGGAAGACGCAGTATGCTTCCCACAAGGTGGACCGATGACCTGGTAAAGGTAGCTGATAGAAGCAAAACGCGCAGGACCGGTCGTTGTGGAGACGCGCGCGGAGAGGCCGCCGTCTAGCAGTGGACGTCTGCAGGCTGATATGATGATGATGAGAATGATGATATGTTCAAATCGGTCGAAAGACTCTGATACCGCGATGAGGTAGTTCATATCAGGCGGTATAGACAAGGGTATTCAGCTGCATTCAGCTAAACTGGAAGCCAACCCCAATCCCCATTTTAGGGAATGTGCAACGGAATTGCATAATTTAATTTCGCCAAGCCCGTTCCATCATCGGACAACAAGACGAACGGCGATGCGCCACCGGTACATGGCGGATATCCCACCCACGCGCACAAAACGTTTTGGGAACACATTCATAGTGCGTACAGCTAAGGAGTGGAATTCCCTGCCGGAGTCTGTCTTTCCTGATAGCTACAACCTGGGAGTCTTTAAGTCAAGAGTAAATAGGTTAATTCTAGGCAAGCGTGCTCCATTTACGACCACATCATATCTTACCATCAGGTGAGATAGTGTTCAAACGCGTGAGTATAAACAGTAAAAAATACAGCTGGGGGAAATCTACACATGATAGGTATGCCACAAACCTCAGCTTAGAATCCTTCTCCACGACCTGATGTTCAGGTATCTCGGTATGTTCGGGAATATCTCTGCGTCCGCGGCCACAACGCGCTACTTGTTGCGCGAATGATAGGGATAGGTTGGCGCGGTTTGCCTGTAACAAACGATAATTTATTAAATTTACTTCATTTTCATAAGAGAAAAGGATTTGCTGGTAGAAAACTCAATTTAGAGTTAAGCTCGCCTATGTTCATGAACATTTTTAATCACTCATCTGCCGAGCCTTCTCCCAACTATATTGGGGTCGGCTTCCAGTCAAACCGGATTTAGCTGAATACCAGTATTTTACGCGGAGCGGCTGCCTACCAGACCTCCACAACCCATTAACTAGGTAACACGGCACTTCATGGCAAGACTGGAGTCAGATTTACTGGCTTCTGAGTATCCGTAACGACTGCCAAAGATCTACAAATGACAGCCAGGACCAACGGCTTAACGTGATTTCCGAGGCACGGAGGAAACTCGCTATGTTAAGATGGTCACCCATCCACAAACCAACCTTGGCAAGCGTTGCTATCTGTGTGGCTATTATTATCTAGCCACGAGCTCCTCACAAATGAACATTTTTAATCACTGTTAAGGAATATAGTTGTTATTGTGTACAATAAAGAATAAAGAAGAAAAATATAAACACGGAGCATTTCAAGTATTACGTAACGCTATTTTTAGAGTATTTTGAACCCATCCCCTCGCCCCATGTAACGCGCCATAACGTTTTTCATTACCCTAGTAAAACGTTACGTAACCACCAAGTGACCAATTTTAAATAAATGCCACAATTATGTGGCTAAAATACCTTTGTTAATGTTACGTAACGCGTAGTTCAAACACCCCCTCCCGCCCCTGTAACGCATTGTAACTTTTTACAAGACCCCCTCTCCCCCAAATTCCTTACATAATACTTGAACGCTCCCACAGATTTCAACCAATTCGATATTTATACGAGTGAGATAAACCACTTGTGTGCTGTTGATAACAAGAGCTTCGAGTGTCGGAAAATTTGCTAAAAGAAGTCAATGTTGCCAGTGATTGATTCAATCCATTGGCACGGTCATTTTGGACGATGACTTGTGAACTGTTTTGTCTCGCTCTAGCTTCAAGCGACAGAGAGAGATAGACATACCTTTTGAGCAGTAGCGTCATTGGGCTCTTGGTGTGAATGCGACCTCACCGATCCAACGGTCATGTTGGACGATGACTTGTGAACTGTTTTGTCTCGCTCTAGCTTCAAGCGAAAGAAAGAGTTAGACATACCTTTTCAGCAGTAGCATCGTTGGGCTCTTGGTGTGAATGCGATCTCGCCAATCCACCGGTCATGTTGGACGATGACTTGTGAACTGTGTTGTCTCGTTCTAGCTTCAAGCGACAGTGAGAGTTAGACATACCTTTTCAGCAGTAGCGTCATTGGGCTCTTGGTGTGAATGCGACCTCGCCGATCCACCGGTCATGTTGGACGATGACTTGTAAACTGTGTTGTCTCTTTCTAGCTTCAAGCGACAGAGAGAGTTAGACATACCTTTTCAGCAGTAGCGTCATTGGGCTCTTAGTGTGAATGCGACCTCGCCGATCCACCGGTCATGTTGGACGATGACTTGTAAACTGTGTTGTCTCGTTCTAGCTTCAAGCGACAGAGAGAGTTAGACATACCTTTTCAGCAGTAGCATCATTAGGCTCTTGGTGTGAATGCGACCTCGCCGATCCACCGGTCATGTTGGACGATGACTTGTAAACTGTGTTGTCTCGTTCTAGCTTCAAGCGACAGAGAGAGTTAGACATACCTTTTCAGCAGTAGCATCGTTGGGCTCTTGGTGTGAATGCGACCTCGCCGATCCGCCAGTCATGTTGGACGATGACTTGGTCGAGTTAGAACTATGCACGCTGCGACGCTTGTATTCTGGTGAGCCTGCCGAAATACAACGAAAATTAATAACTTAAAGGTTGATCCACAGATATCCGGACCGTACCCGGGACGTGGGCGGACCATGGTCCGTCCGTAGGTCAAAACAATATCGGTATGTACATTTCATATAAACTCGTTCATACACGTCCATGTCCGGGTTATGCCCGGACCAAGTCAGACCACACTGTGACATAATACTACGGCCCGGATGCTTCCCTGTCACGTGGATCTACCGTAAATGAAGCTTAACCGGGAAGTAAACCAGAAGAAAAGAGAGGTCTATTAAAGACGCTCTCTAGACGGATTTAAAAGAGAGAAGGAAAAATAGTACCGTAGGTAGTTTTAGGTGTAACATAATTTCCATTTCAAACGTAAGCTTATTTATAGGGAGCGTGCAGGAAGTATATACAGCAGCACAGAAGTGTCAATGTCAAGTATTGGTATGATATACCGCTCTGCTGTGGTATAATTAAAATGCCGTTATGCGACATCTGGTCGATTTTGAACTTTTGATGATATATTAATGAGAAAAAAGTATATATCGATTAGTGTTTGCGAATTTGCAACACCTTGAATAGCTTTGAAAATACAGATCGATAGACACTGAACTGTGAGCAGTGGACAGTTCCTCCTCGTCCTAATGTGTTGTGTCCTTAGCTGCTTTTTATTTTTGTGTGTGGTTAGTTTTTATATTGTTATGAGCTAGTTGTTTTTTAGAGTGTGTGTGTATTATGTATGTAATATGAACATTAGTCTGAATTAAATGCTTATATAATATTATTACTAGTACTTCGTTTGCGTCACAATTTTCATTACTGCTGTGGAGCAGTAATGAAAATTGTGATGCGTGATGATATTAGTATAGATAACGGCATATCTAAAATGCCGTTATCTATACTTCTATACTAATATATAAAGCTGAAGAGTTTGTTTGTTTACTTGAACTCGCTAATCTCAGGAATTACTGGTACGTATTGAAAAATTCTTTCAGTGTTAGATAGCCTATTTTTCGAGGATGGCTATAGGCTATATATCATCACGCTAAGACGGATAGGAGAGGAGCAGTCGAAGTTGTGCGGGACAACTAGTATTAGTATCTATACTAATATATAAAGCTGAAAAGTTTGTTTGTTTGCTTGAACGCAGTAACCTCAGGAACTGGTCCGATTTGAAAAATTATTTCAGTGTTAGATAGCCCATTTATCGAGGATGGCTCTAGGCTATATATCATTACGCTAAAACCAATAGGAGCGTAGCAGACGAAGTTGCGCGGGTAAACTAGTATTAGTATATATTTAGTCCCCCTTACCTGCGCTAGTAGGCCTGGGAGTAGGTAGATCATGGTGCGCGGGCGCCGAGGGGGCGGCGGGCGCGGGCGCGAGGGGCGCGAGGGGCGCGGCGGGCGCGGCGCCGGCCCAGCGCTCCAGCAGGCGGCAGATGTTGGCGTGCCCCGCGCGCCACGCCACCTTGGCGGGCGTGCGCCCTGCGGACGGACGGATACGTTAACCACATCATCAATATACAATACACGATACCATTGTAGTCGTCTTTATGGGAAAATTTAGATTTTCGCGATAACTTGTAAGTACAGTGGTACCCAACTAATAAGAAGAAAAGAAAGTATGGCCCAAAGATTAACGAAAGAATGATTAAAACTTACAATCAACCTTAGACCGCTACTTATAAGGTTCATATTACACTGCAGCTGTTAGTTCTGTCTCACTCGCAAGTCAAGTGCATGCTACGCGGCGCGCGCTAACATGGCGGCGGCTGCCGACCAATAGCAGTATAGGAAAAAGAAGAACGGTGCATGGAGCGTGCCGATTGGTCAATAGCATTTCCCGCACTTTGAAAATTCGTCTTCTGCGTAGGTACATCGTTAAGCCATATCAGTTGGGTACTACTGTACCAAAACGTACCTCAATTTTCAACTTCTTTCTATTTTTCGGATTTTTCCCTTTACTTGTGCTGTAAGACCTTGCTTTTAACCAAAATTGTCATTTGTACCCTATAGATTTTGGGACGAAAACCTATATGGTAGTTCCCGTTGACCTAGAATCACGAAATTTGGCAAATAGCAAGGCCTTACAGCACAAATAAAGGAAAAATTCCAAAAAACCTATTTATAGTGTTGAGTGGACCTTGATTAATTAATATAATTCCCTATTAGGTGTATAAAACCTAATAGGGAATTATATGGTGGTACGGAAACCTCGGTGCGCGAGTCCAACTCTCTCTTGACACGTTTTTTTTTTATTTATTTATTTATTTGACTCAGACTTAAATTGTGCATAGTGTTAGTGACAACAAACTTAAAAAACTATGTTAGTACAAAACACGGCGATTACAATTTAAAACTATTTCACATGGATGCGTATCCAATACTCCCATAGAGGACTTATTGCTGATAAGATATATCCCTCCCGAGCATTTTGTTTCCTACTCACCGCAATGGTCAGCCTGCTGGGGATCAGCTCCGTGTTGTAACAACCACAGCACGCATTCTTCGTGACCTTCCTGAGCTGCGATGCCTGCGAACAAACATGACATCAATATCATCACTACATAATATAAAACAAAGTCCTCCGCCGCGTTTGTCTGTCTGTCTGTTCGCGATAAACTCAAAAACCGCTGCACCCATTTTCATGCAGTTTTCACCAATGGATAGTGTGGTTCTCGTGGATGATTTTAGTATATAATTTGTCTAGAAAAAATTAGGGATCCTTAAGAAAATTGCAGCCGCCTTACGTTCCCCTTATACAGGGGTTATTTGTAAAACAATAATAGACTCTTAGGCAGTGAATGTACACAAGATTATAAATATGTGAGTACCATGTACTTATTTAGAAAATTAATAAGACTACCTCTGCATACTCTAGGTTCATGGTCCTCACATATATTAATAAAAGTTTTGTATAACATGTAAAACATTGATGAAAAGAGGAACTATGGAATCTACTCTTCCGAATGGGCAGTTTAATGGCGTAATTGAAATAAACGTTTTTGACTTTGACTTTAAACTACTTCTACGTTGACTAAATATTGCATTTTGTATGAAACAGCTGATATTTTTTTCGAGTTTTAGGGTTTGTTCTCAAAGTAAAAGTAGTTTACAATCATGTGTACTTTCACGTGTATAATGTGTATACAGCTATGCTAGGTGGTAGGTAGTGGTAGAGATGAGTTACCAAGCGGCGTAGCCCCCTGCGTGCAGACGGCGGAGGGCGAAGCGCCGTGCTTGAGCAGCGTGCGCAGCACGTGCGTGCGGCCGCGCCACGCCGCCGCGTGCAGCGCCGTGCGCAGGCAGCGGTCGCGCCCGTCCACGCGCGCGCCGCCTGCGGGGACCACACTTATCGTAACTAATACTAACTAAAAGCATTTATATGCGCCAAGCATGACGCATACCAAAAAAAAAAAAAAAGTTGGGAAGATATTCGTCACATTCACGCAAAACGGCCATCGCTCAGCATAATGCTAGGACTCGTGTGCGAAAAGTATGAATTATTTTACACTTTTTTTATCATTTTATTAACAACATTCTCATAATTTCTATATTTCCATCTTCCCTATTCAGACCTATATCATGGGATGCATATAAAAAAAGTGTCAGACCAACCGCCATTTCGGGAACACACCGTATGAGCTAACCGTGATTGTCATCCGAATCATACGTGTGATGCAAAATCTCGAAATAAGCTCAGTTGCTTGGAGGTCTATTTTAAAATTCAAGCCAAAGATACACTAGGAGACAGATGGAGCAACACGTTGCGGAACATGTCCGTCTGTCCCTCAGCAACAACGTGGAATGCCCCGAGACATAATTATGTCGCGCGTGCGCTTGCAACACGTCCTGCGTCACGTCTCATGTTGCGGGGCATGTTGTGGGTCACTGGCCAACACGTAGATTTGAGCGTCATATTTTGGAACATTTGGGGACAAAATGGCAGTTGTAATAACTAACTGACTAACTAACAAGGCTAGTTCAATAGAATAGAATAGAATATTTATTTACTTAGAATGTAGATACATAAAAATAAGCTGGAACAAAAGCTTTTAGTAATAAAATAAACCGTAACTCACCAACTTTGATGAGTAGATTCACCATATCCGTATGTCCTTGCCACGCTGACACGTGTAATGGTGTTCGACCCTGCAACAAACATCATTCACTTTAGTTTTATACAGAACTAGCGACGCGCCCCGGCTTCGCACGGCTACAAATAATTATACACTTAAACCTTCCTCGAGAACCAATCTATTTATTAATACAACCCGCATCAAAAACCGTTGCGTAGTTTTAAAGATTTAAGCATACATAGGGACAGACAGACAGCGGAAGCGACTTCTTTTTATACTATGTAGTGACCAGTTTACCCGCGCAACATCGTCTGCTCCGCTCCTAATGGTCTTAGCGTGATGATATATAGCCTATGATGACGGCATTGGCACGTCATAAAAGGGCCCCAGGTAGAGGGACTACCTGAACACAGGGCCTCTATGTGAGAGGCAGTTGGCCGTAAACCACCACGATGGATGTCACGTCTTTGAATTTTTTTGTACTCATACACTTTTCACCTCATTTGTCGTACAACAGATACCAATACCATACTCAAAATATATTTATCTACCTTACACGCATGTGCTCGACTTACCAAAGTTCATTATCTGGGGATCTAAAAAGGCCTCTTTAGCAGAATCATAATATTAACCACTATGCTATGTTTAATCTGTCAAATTTCATTTCATCTTTATCGCTAACGCATTAGGTTCAAGATTGATTGGGAGAAAATTGTCAGTGACGAGTAGCGTGATGTACTTTCTGATCCTGCTAAAGTGGTATTTTTATACTCACTGTATCAAATTTCAACCCAGGCTTTGAGAACCCGAGCGAATTGGCTGTAACAGTCGGACAGATAAACGTTCGATTGGTCCTAATAGTGGTGCCGTATTTTTTCTTACAGACGTTCGGGACCCAAGAAGTAGAGTTCAGCAGCCTTAAAAAAAAGAGCTCCTTCTTCCATGGTAACCTCACTCGTCTCACTAGTAATCGCATCTCCCAGATCATGCAAAAAGTGTTATAGCAGAAGCAGCCCGGACTTTAGAAGTGTGCCCTCCTCCCCTTCCAGTAAATCAGAAAGTACGGGTCTGTGTTGGTATTTTCCCAGTCGTGTCGGATTGCCGTCCTGAGGATTATGAGAGTAAAGGAACAGAGAGAGCGTGCTTGCGAACACACTTGTGCATTATAATATCTGGCGTACGTAGCTACGTCGTGGAGCTATCAAATCCATTTATTCATTTTCTTTATCTCATATTTTAACAAAAGTTTTGTATACCACAGCACATGTAAAACATTCAAAAGAGTAACTATGGAGTTTCTTGTCCGTTCTTCTCCATAAGAATCTTCCCTTCCGAATGTACAGTAGAGTCACTATGTTATTTTAAATGTAATGATGACGTTCAAAAGTGCCGTTGAATGGCCTAATTGAAATAAACGTTTTTGACTTTGACTTTTACATATTATTAACACTTTTTTGTCAGGGTACCAGACAGAGGAACCTCCTAAAAATGCGAGCCGTGTCCGGAAGTACCGCTTTCTGTATCAAACCCTTGATGCAGCTGCCGAACTATTAAATTATTATTATCGCATTTCGCTCGCGAAACCAACCATGTCAGAGGCCCTCGAGGCGGTTTAGAAACTCTGACACTAGGGTCTCCTTACTGCCCACACGATAAGAAGAAAAAGAAGCTCTGGAATATGTTATTCCTCGAGGACATACCTCATTGTCAGTAGTATCGACCTGCGCGCCGCACTGCGTGATGAGGTACCTCGCCATCGCCATCCTGTTGTCGAGCGCGAGCACGTACAGCGTGCTCCGTCGGTCGGCGTCCAGCGCGTCGGCGTCCGCGCCCCGAGCGTGCAGGGCTGCCACTGTCTCTACGTGGCCTTCCAGCGCTGCCAGTCTGGGGACAACAGATTACATTGAAAAAAAATACGGTCAAGAGCACGTCGGACTCGCTCCCGAAGGGTTCCGTACCATAAACCGAAAAAAAAACACGGTTCTTGTATGGGAGTCCATTTTTAGGGCTCCGTACCCAATGGGTAACAACGGAACGCTATTATTAAGCCTCCGCCGTCCGTCCGTCTGACTGTCGGCGGACTGTATCTCGAGAACCGTAGTAGGTAGACAGATTAAATTTTCACAGATTGTGTATTTCTATTGCCGCTATAAAAACATATAAAAATTAAGATTTATGGTATGGAAACCTTCGTGTGCAAGTCCGACTCGCACTTGGCCGGTTTATTTTTTATATTTTTTTTTTTTTTCTTTAGAACTTTTCAGATTTAACTTACGATAGTGTTTTAAACAATCCCACCAATTTTGAGCTGGGTGCGTATTATTGTACCCTCGGATGTCTAAATTGACCGGACTATAGTGTTACCTGAAGGCAGTCTTGCCATCATGAGCTCGCTGCTCCACCCTGGCGTCCCACTGCTCGATGAGTAGTTCCACCAAACGACTGTGCCCCTCCTGGGCCGCTAACATCAGAGGGCCCTTGCCGTCGTTGTCGGCTTCGTCGACTTTCGCCCCGGCTTCTAAGAGGGCCTCGCAGACTTCGACATGGCCTGAAAATGTAGGGATAATTAAGACATGAAATTATAGCGGCATCTATACAGATACGAACTAAGCACATGACGTTACTCAATTCGCATATCGCGGTATCAAAGTATTCCATGCGATTTGAACATATCATTACATATCAGCCGAAAGATGACCACTGCTGGACATAGACCTCCCCCAAGCGTCGCCAGCGCCCCGACGGGTGTTGTATCCGGTGGGCAACTGCTCAAATATCAACCATCGGGCATTGCCCACCGGACACAACACCTGTCTGGGCGGGCGCAGGATCTCCCTCTTTCCGATGGAGGTTTGTGGGACTTTAAAACCCTGTTCTGCATACTTATATATATAACATCTACATTGCAACGCCACTTAAGACCTGAACTTATTTAATATTCTTTTTATGTATTCCATGTTGTTTTTACATAATCATTAGTTACAACAAAGGCCTAAATAATTCTTGGATGCAGTTGACTTTAGCACTACTTAGTTAGAAATAGAGTTTCAAGTTCCAAAACTTGAAAAAATAAATCTGTCTATCCGAATTGAAGTTTAGTGAATAATATTTCTATATGATAACTAGCTGATTCGGCAAACGTTGTTTTGCCATGAATATAAAATAATAGCCTCCGACCTCTTCCCAAACCTAACAAAAATACACAAAAAAAAAACAGAAGAATCGGTCAAACTGTTTCGGAGTAGTTCGATAACAAACACCGTGACATGAGGTATTTAAAGGGAGCGTGCAAAAACTATAGGTGGCAGCACAGAAATGTCACTGTCAAATATTTTTCAAGTTTAAAATTCATTATAGCTACGCTAGACGACAGTCTTCTTCGCGCACGTTGCCCTAAACTGAGCGTGCAGGAACCACAGGTGGCAGCACAGAATATCTTTATTTCCCAATAATACAGATAGTGGTACAGAAGCGTCAATGTTAGGTATTCTGACCCTTAAAACTTCAAATATGCGACACTAGATGACGTAGTCAACACTTTGCACGATCCCTATATATTAGAAGAAGACTAACTAGAACTACCTTCGTGGTCGAGTAGTTTAGGCGTTTGCTTTGTGACCCGGTGGTCGTGGGTTTGATTCCCACGGGAAGCATACTTTGTAATGCTGTTTCTAGTTTGGTTAGGACATTGCAGGCTTGAATCACCTGATTGTCTGATAAAAAGATGATTCCGTGCTTCGGAAGGCACGTATAAGCTGGTGGTCCCGGTCGCCAAATGGCGGTCGTCAAATAAATCATGTCAGAGGTCCTTGAGGCGGTTTAGAAATTCTGACACTAGGGTGTGTGGGGTCGTTAGACCTTACTGCCCACACGATAAGAAGAAAACAATATAACGACTGAAGTATGTTGTGTGTGGCAACTAACCTTCAAAAGCGGCATAATGCAATGGTGTCCATCCGGAGTTGTCCCTGTGATGTTCATCTAACCCTCGATCTAGAAGCTGGCGGACCACCTCCACGTTGCCTGAAATACAAACAATATTAACTTTAAGCTAATATAATAAGCATAAGACGATCTCCACCGGTACATGGTGGACATCCCACCCACGCGCACAAAACGTTATGGGAACACATTCATAGTGCGTACAGCTAAGGAGTGGAATTCCCTGCCGGAGTCTGTGTTTCCTGATACCTACAACCTGGGAGTCTTTAACTCAAGAGTGAATAGGTTACTTCTAGGCAGGCGTGCTCCATCTTCGACCACATCATCGGTTATATTTTATCGATATAAAGCACTATCGTCTAAGTTTAGTGGTACGGGTTTGTTCCATGGGTCAGACACGTTCCAGTACCACAAAACATTACACGACAGCGCCTCACATCGATAAAATAGTTTGTTTCGTATTACATGTTTATTATTTTGAGTTGATTGAACTTGGGATTATTTTTGTCGCAGTAGAAGTTATTTGTTTACAAAACGTCTTTTTTATGTGACGATTCGCGACTGTCCAACAGAATGTGAGATGTTACGGCCGAACACCATGACTGATGTTAGCTTGATCACTGTGTTCCAGTATGGACTACTATAGCTCAGCATGGCCCACAATGCCGGAATGGTCCACTATGGGCCATCATAAACCACTATGGGCCAAAATGGACCATTATGGGCCGTCATTGACCACTACGGGCAATCATAGATCCCTATGGGCCATCATGGACCAATATAGTTCAGCATGGCCTACTATGGGCCATCATGGAACACTATTGTTCAACATGGCCCAGCATGGACCCCTATAGCCCAGCATAGCCCAGCATAAGCAACTCTTTTTTTCCGTTTCTCACCTTGAGCAGCGGCCACGCTAAGCACGGTCCGTCCGTCAGCGTCCATGTTATCGACACAAGCGCCCCAGAACAGTAACAGCCGCAAGGCCCGCGCGTGTCCGGCCGCCGCGGCCGCCCATAGCGCGGTGCGTCCGGCCGCGTCTACTGCTTCCACGTCCGCTTCCGCTTCGAGTAGGAGCTCGCAGATCTCACTGTTGAAGAATAAAAGTCAATGAAAAATACAGTTAAGTGGCTTCACATAACACCAGGCCTATATTCAATGAAAGCTAGAATAGAATATCAAACACTAGTTGACCTGCACAACTTCGCCTGTTCTTTTCCTATTGGTCTGAGCGTGATGATATACTACTCTGTCAAGAAAGTACCGGGAAAAGATCAATAATACACAAAATGTCTGTTATTCATCCAAATTTATTTTATCACCTTCAAAGTATGCTCCTTTAGAAACGATACACTTGCGCCAACGAATAATCCATTCATCAAAACATTTTTTAAACGCTGCTTCCGGAATTGAGTTCAGTTCTCGCCGCGAATTCTCCTTTATGTCTTCTATCGATTGAAAACGGGTGCCACGAAGTGGTAATTTGAGTTTAGGAAAAAGAAAAAAGTCAGCAGGAGCCATATCTGGTGAATATGGTGGTTGCTGGATGGTATTTGTTGAGTGTTTGGTTAAAAATTCGTTCACAATGATAGCCTTGTGCGAAGGCGCATTGTCGTGGTGCAAAATCCAAGAATTTTTTTTCCACAAATCTGGCCTTTTTCGTCGAATTTGCTCTCTTAAACGCCGCATAACGCTCAAATAATATTCTTTATTTACCGTTAGACCTTCCGGTAAGAATTCAGAGTGCACAACACCGCGATAGTTAAAGAAAACAGTCAACATGACTTTGACTTTTGATCGACTTTGGCGTGGTTTTTTCGGTTCAGTTGGAAGGCGCCACTCCGAAGCTTGTTGACTAGTTTGCATGTCAAACTCGTAAACCCACGTCTCGTCACCAGTAACAATGCGTTTCATGAATGTTGGGTCCGAACTGACTCGTTCTAGCATGTCCTCAGCGACTTTCATGCGATTGAGTTTTTGGAGAAAATTCAGATCTTTTGGGACTAGCCGAGCAGCAACATGTTTCATACCCAAATGATTAGTTAAAATGGTACGGATCGACTCGTGAGATACAGAAAGTTCGGCAGCTATCTCTCTCAGAGTTGAATGGGGATTTTCAGTCACTATTTCCTTCACTTTTGCGATGTTAACTTCAGTTGCAGACGTTGACGGCCTACCAGAGCGAGGCAAGTCTTCCATCAAATCTCGACCGCTTTTGAACGCTTTGAACCACTCATAAGCACGAGTTTTTGATAAAGTCGATTCATCGTAAGCCTTCTGTAACATTTTCAGTGACTCCGAACACGAAATTCCATTGGCGATGCAAAATTTAAGACAAACTCTTTGTTCGATATTTTTGTCCATTATGAAATTCGCAATACACACTATATATGATATTACTAAAACCAGCACTGTAATTAATATAAATAACAGATGCAAATCAAACTCCGCGACAAAATGGAAAACAGTTGTGCCAATCTAACAACTAAAAAAAAACAAAAATTTGAATTTGGAACCATAAACAAATCATCCATTCCCGATATACATATATGTTACATTTTTAAAATGGAATTTGTATTATTATTTGTATGACATTATGATTAAACTTACTAATACTTTCCCGATACTTTTTTGACTGAATGTATACCGCCTTCCTCGATAAATGGGCTATCTAACACCGAAATAATTTTTGAAATCGGACCAGGAAGTTCCTGAGATCAGCGCGTTCAAGCAAACAAACAAACTCTTCAGTTTTATACATTAGTATCTTTAGATTTATTCAACACAAACACAAAATCAACAAACACAGAATAAGGGACTACTCACACTTATTCAGCCTCATTCGCGTTTTACTGACCGATTTGGTCACACTTATAAAGTTCTGCTTCTATCAGCCGCGTACAGCGTGGTAAATAAACTAGTAGTAACAGCGCTGAACTCTATCTATAGCACTCGCGTGATAATTACATATTTGTCCTCATTTTATACTTGTTTGCCGCGAAAGCTGAATAGACGCGGAAAGCTGAACGGATGCATACGCGTCTCCATACAAAATCGTTGTTTTCCATGGGCATACGCTGAATAGAGCTGAATAAGTGTGACTAGTCCCTAAAGGGGAATATAATGCAGTAAAATTGCTCTGTTTATCTATCTCAGCGTCTGCTGGGCAATAGACAAACATCGATTCAAATAGCGTAACATCATATGAGCATTCCCTAAAGAATTTGGCAAAAGTTTAAAGTTAATAGGTACACAAAGTTAAATGCTCAAGGTTCTGGTAAAGACCTGCCTATTCGCAAAACGACATGATGAAAATACATCCTCGTTATAGCCGAAAGACGTCCACTGCTGGATATAGGCCTCCCCCAATTGGGGGGGCGGGTTGTCATAATCGCCACGCTTGGCAGGCAAGTTGGCGTTCGCAGTGATTTTACGCAACACCAAATGTTGCGTAAAATCAAAAAAATAATAACCAATAAATAAATAAATTGTATTGAGAGTTCATTTAACGAGGAAAGCTATATAACACGCTACGACAAAAAGGAGCGGATCATTAATGAGAAATATGACGCAGACGAAGTTTCGCGGTTGAACAGAAGATAGTCTGAACATAATTTGGAATGGCTTGCACAGCACCAGAGGGCGCCACTACTCGACACAACACACTACCATAAATCCAGCTAGACTTACGTATGTCCCTCGAACGCTGCCACCAACAGTGGCGTAGCGTTATCCCGGTCGGCCAGAGACACATCCGCTCCTCTCTCCAGCAGTAAGGCTGCGCAGGCGCATCCGCTGGCGCAGAGGGAGGCTACGGAGAGGGCTGTGCGACCTGTGAATGTTAGAATGGATATGATGAAATTCAATTTTAAATTTTATTTATTTGCTGCATACAAAAAGTAAAAAATAAATAAAAAGTCAAAACGTTTATTTCAATTAGGCCATTAAATGGCACTTTTGCAAGTCATCATTACATTTAAAATTATATTTAAAAATATACTGTCCATTCGGAAAGGTGGATTTTTATGGAGAAAAGTGGACAAGAACCTCCATAACCACCTACCAAAGTGTGTTTCTTTTTAACCCAAAAGGTTGACTGCTAGAGAATGCCTTGTTGCATTAAGTCCGCTATACAACTGTAGTACATCATCATTGTTTTACGTGGAGCGGCTGCCTGCCAGACCTCCACAACCCATTAACTGGGTAACACGGTCAGATTAACTGGCTTCTGACAATCCGTAACGACTGCCAAAGATCTTCAAATGACAGCCGGGACCAACGGCTTAACGTGCTTTCCGAGGTACGGAGGAAACTCGGTATGTCAAGATGGTCACCCATCCACAGACCAACCTTGGCAAGCGTTGCTTAACCTTTAAGATCGACCCGTGCGGCTGTTATTATTTAGCCACGAGCTTCTCAAGTGTAGTACATGAAGTTTAAATAAATAAATGAGTACACATCATTAATTTATGGTTCCAATATTTGTAAATATGGTAGTACCTTGTGCTTATTTAGAAAATTTATAAGTCTACCTCTGCATACTCTAGGTTCATGGTCCTCACATTTATTAACAAAAGTTTTGTATACGACGGCACATGTAAAACATTGATTTGAAAAGAGTACCTATGGAGTTTCTTGTCCGTTCTTCTCCATAAGAATCTACCCTTCCGAATGGACAGTAGAATCACTATGTTATTTTAAATGTAATGATGACGTTTAATGACCTAATTGAAATAAACGTTTTTGACTTTTTTTTGGACTAGCGTCTCTTACCAACCACAGCTACTACAGAAAACTAAAATAAAGCAGAACGCCGATAAGCAGAAATGTGCCAGAAATGTGTTTAACAAATCCCATAGAAATTAGTCATCATCATATCATGATATCACACATACAGCTAAGGAGTGGAATTCTCTGCCGGACTCTGTGTTTCCTGATAGCTACAACCTGGGAGTCTTTATGTCAAGAGTTACTTCTAGGCAAGCGTGCTCCATCTTCGACCACATCATCGCTTACCATCAGGTGAGATAGTGGTCAAACGCGTGCCTATCAATAGTAAAAAAGCTACTACCTGGGAGTCTTTAAGTCAATAGTGAATAGGTTACTTCTAGGCAGGCGTGCTCCATCTTCGACCACATCATCGCTTACCATCAGGTGAGATAGTGGTCAAACGCGTGCCTATCAATAGTAAAAAAGCTACTACCTGGGAGTCTTTAAGTCAATAGTGAATAGGTTACTTCTAGGCAGGCGTGCTCCATCTTCGACCACATCATCGCTTACCATCAGGTGAGATAGTGGTCAAACGCGTGCCTATCAATAGTAAAAAAGCTACTACCTGGGAGTCTTTAAGTCAATAGTGAATAGGTTACTTCTAGGCAGGCGTGCTCCATCTTCGACCACATCATCGCTTACCATCAGATGAGATAGTGGTCAAACGCGTGCCTATCAATAGTAAAAAAGCTACTACCTGGGAGTCTTTAAGTCAATAGTGAATAGGTTACTTCTAGGCAGGCGTGCTCCATCTTCGACCACATCATCGCTTACCATCAGGTGAGATAGTGGTCAAACGCGTGCCTATCAATAGTAAAAAAGCTACTACCTGGGAGTCTTTAAGTCAATAGTGAATAGGTTACTTCTAGGCAGGCGTGCTCCATCTTCGACCACATCATCGCTTACCATCAGATGAGATAGTGGTCAAACGCGTGCCTATCAATAGTAAAAAAGCTACTACCTGGGAGTCTTTAAGTCAATAGTGAATAGGTTACTTCTAGGCAGGCGTGCTCCATCTTCGACCACATCATCGCTTACCATCAGATGAGATAGTGGTCAAACGCGTGCCTATCAATAGTAAAAAAGCTACTACCTGGGAGTCTTTAAGTCAATAGTGAATAGGTTACTTCTAGGCAGGCGTGCTCCATCTTCGACCACATCATCGCTTACCATCAGGTGAGATAGTGGTCAAACGCGTGCCTATCAATAGTAAAAAAGCTACTACCTGGGAGTCTTTAAGTCAATAGTGAATAGGTTACTTCTAGGCAGGCGTGCTCCATCTTCGACCACATCATCGCTTACCATCAGATGAGATAGTGGTCAAACGCGTGCCTATCAATAGTAAAAAAGCTACTACCTGGGAGTCTTTAAGTCAATAGTGAATAGGTTACTTCTAGGCAGGCGTGCTCCATCTTCGACCACATCATCGCTTACCATCAGGTGAGATAGTGGTCAAACGCGTGCCTATCAATAGTAAAAAAGCTACTACCTGGGAGTCTTTAAGTCAATAGTGAATAGGTTACTTCTAGGCAGGCGTGCTCCATCTTCGACCACATCATCGCTTACCATCAGATGAGATAGTGGTCAAACGCGTGCCTATCAATAGTAAAAAAGCTACTACCTGGGAGTCTTTAAGTCAATAGTGAATAGGTTACTTCTAGGCAGGCGTGCTCCATCTTCGACCACATCATCGCTTACCATCAGGTGAGATAGTGGTCAAACGCGTGCCTATCAATAGTAAAAAAGCTACTACCTGGGAGTCTTTAAGTCAATAGTGAATAGGTTACTTCTAGGCAGGCGTGCTCCATCTTCGACCACATCATCGCTTACCATCAGATGAGATAGTGGTCAAACGCGTGCCTATCAATAGTAAAAAAGCTACTACCTGGGAGTCTTTAAGTCAATAGTGAATAGGTTACTTCTAGGCAGGCGTGCTCCATCTTCGACCACATCATCGCTTACCATCAGGTGAGATAGTGGTCAAACGCGTGCCTATCAATAGTAAAAAAGCTACTACCTGGGAGTCTTTAAGTCAATAGTGAATAGGTTACTTCTAGGCAGGCGTGCTCCATCTTCGACCACATCATCGCTTACCATCAGGTGAGATAGTGGTCAAACGAGTGCCTATCAATAGTAAAAAAAACCGCCTGCAGACGTCCACTGCTGGACAGTGGCCTCCAGGCGCGCGTCGCCACAACGACCGGTCCTGTGCGTCTCTTATCCATAAGAAAAGAAAGAAAGAAAGAAATTTATTTGCGCCAAGCATGACGCAAACCAAAAAAATAAATAAACTAACCCGCTTATAGACATTAGTATAATCATTATTTTCGATACGAAAAACCGGCGAAGTGTAAGACAACAAAGTTTCTGAATTGATTATAGCTATTTTTTTTTTAAGCCGTAGGCTCCTGATACATTTTCGTATAATTAATAAGTAAAGAACTATTTACCGCACTTCCAGTAGTTTTGGAGATAACGGGGAATGGTAAATTTTCGTATATTTTTTAAACCCTTTAAAAATTTATTTAAAAAAATTGAGTACCTCACAATAAAATTTCATTTTAATGTCACAGGGCACAGTACACATTACTAATTTCTCATCTAAAAGTGACTTTATACAATGTATAGCAGTTTAAACGCATACCTCTTAAGGAGCCACTGTGTTCATAATTATGAACAACTTCCACTATGGGACCAAACCCGAAATCGCGAAAAAACAGCTGTTTAGTGGATTTTGTCGAGTTATCTACACTAATATTATAAAGAAGAAAGATGTTTGATTGTTTGAATTGAATAGGCTCCGAAACTACAGGACCGATTTGAAGAATTCTTTCACATTACAATCCAACATTACTCTTGATTGTTTATCATGGGCTGGATGGATTTTTTTAAAAAGTTAGAGATCCGTATGGAAACTTCGATAATGTAAACCCAAGGTGTGAAAAAAATACCAAAAAAAGATCCTTATATCGCGTATGCTGTGGAAACTATTGACAATAGAGCAAAGTGATGTACTACAGTTTTATAGAGGTCATTAATATCTACAAAAAAGTCCGCGAGGGTATGTTTCTGACTATTATGGTTAAGTCACAATGACCGCTTTTTGTTCAAATAATTCAAAACCCGGGTGAAATGGAATAGTGGTGATTTTAGTATTATGATGTTAATCCTTATCTATTTAAATTAGTTAACAATTAAGGTTGTATATGTGCAAGTAAATTACACTTCAAATTAACACACTTTTAATTACACTTCAAAACGGACCTTTCGTTTAAAAGTTACGAGGGTTTCAAAAATACTCTAACTAAGAAAAATCTTACGCGTGAACGAACTGCCCTTTTTTTAGGATGGGAAATCATCCAATGACTCCTCCCGCTGTGGGTAAAGCAGGAAGGAGTGTCAGACTTTTACTGACTAAAACCCAACCGTGTTCCTCCTAGTGCCCTTTGCATTCCAGGGTACGGTGCCTCTTTCGAACGAAGTCTGCAGCCCCAGCAGGCACTGCCCCTAGCGGGCCCCGTACGAACGAACTGCCCTACGTTTAGTTTATTAATAAGTAATTTTCATATACCCTATATGAGATTAGATGGGAGATAAAGTTCGTGCAGTTCTAACTAAACCCGCGCGAACGAAGTCGCAGGCAAAGTGCTATGCGTTCATAAATGAATAGAGCAGTCGAAATTTTGTTCTCGATTTCAGTGTTGTTCCCACCCACAGTGAAAGTACAATGACCCCTTAATTGCGTTAATGCTGTTACACTTTGTATTAAATTAAATTTTATTTATTTAAATAACGTGTTTGGATTAGTTCTCCGACTGTAATTGTACAACTTGAAAGTAAGCGTATAATTTGTTTGCACAGATGGTTTAAATTACCACTTGCGGCGTCAAATACTTAAAACTCCAATCTCTATTTGGTTATCAGACACATAAATCATTTATATTGTATTAAAGTCACAGTCAAACGAAAAAGAAGCTGTTTGTTGAAAACAAGTATGTATATTCGACATACATGTATAAGCCCGGATAGCTCAGTCGGTAGAGCATTGGACTTTTAATCCAAGGGTCCAGGGTTCAAGTCCCTGTTCGGGCGGCTTACTTTTTGTACTTTTTTATGGCAATAACTGATAAGTGCATTGGTAAAATGTAATAAAAAATGGGTTTTTGCGTTGAATAAATTTAATTCTAATAAAGTTTATTCAATTAATTGGTTATAAATAGCAATTTTAAACGTTTTTCTCGCTAGATATGTTGGGTGTTACCCAGCCGAATACTTTGAGAAGAAACACCGAAATAATCTCAGAAACTTAAGTTTTGTTATCAACACTTGATTTTTTTAACTAAACTAGCTTTTGTCCGCCACTTCTTACGCGCGTATCTCGTTTTTTTCCCGTTCCCGTGGGAATTTCGGGAAATTCTCTCTTAGTGCTTCCCTACACTCCTCAAGGAACGTACATGCCTAATTCCAGCTTTCTCCTACCAGTAGTTTCGGCTGTGCGTTGTCTGTACGCCACTCAATTAGTTACTAACGGAAGAAGATTATAAATTAGGATAAAACGTCTATTATTTAAAATAATTTTTATTGCTAAGCGAATTCGAAAACGGCTTAATTGAAATTGAAATTGAAAATATTTATTTCAGATCAACTACACGGTAAATAATATGTTACAGTAAATATTATGTTAGTAGGTAGATACTATGGCTATGTTGGTAAAATTTTAAATAATTATTATTTTGGGCGTGCATGCGTGACCGCTGTCTGAGGATTTGGCTGTCCACTCTGTCCGACACGACGCTCAGAAGCGTGTTGGTGCTACCCTTCTCCCGGGACCACAGTGAGGCCGTTCTTTTGCGAAGCACCGCATGGAAGCCGTCCGTGTAGCGTCGCCATGGAAGCCCCAACAAACCCCTAAACGCGTTGTTATCTTGGACACGCAGCAACTCACCGTCGTCATCGGCGTGGTCGATGAGCGCGCCCGCGTCGAGCAGCGCGCGCACGATCCCGGCGTGCCCCATGTAGGCGGCGGCGATGAGCGGCGTGCGGCCCTCCGCGTCCGCGCGGTCCGGCGCCGCGCCCGCCGCCAGCAGGCGCGCCACTCGTGCAACAACTCACCGTCGTCATCGGCGTGGTCGATGAGCGCGCCCGCGTCGAGCAGCGCGCGCACGATCCCGGCGTGCCCCATGTAGGCGGCGGCGATGAGCGGCGTGCGGCCCTCCGCGTCCGCGCGGTCCGGCGCCGCGCCCGCCGCCAGCAGGCGCGCCACTCGTGCAACAACTCACCGTCGTCATCGGCGTGGTCGATGAGCGCGCCCGCGTCGAGCAGCGCGCGCACGATCCCGGCGTGCCCCATGTAGGCGGCGGCGATGAGCGGCGTGCGGCCCTCCGCGTCCGCGCGGTCCGGCGCCGCGCCCGCCGCCAGCAGGCGCGCCACTCGTGCAACAACTCACCGTCGTCATCGGCGTGGTCGATGAGCGCGCCCGCGTCGAGCAGCGCGCGCACGATCCCGGCGTGCCCCATGTAGGCGGCGGCGATGAGCGGCGTGCGGCCCTCCGCGTCCGCGCGGTCCGGCGCCGCGCCCGCCGCCAGCAGGCGCGCCACTCGTGCAACAACTCACCGTCGTCATCGGCGTGGTCGATGAGCGCGCCCGCGTCGAGCAGCGCGCGCACGATCCCGGCGTGCCCCATGTAGGCGGCGGCGATGAGCGGCGTGCGGCCCTCCGCGTCCGCGCGGTCCGGCGCCGCGCCCGCCGCCAGCAGGCGCGCCACTCGTGCAACAACTCACCGTCGTCATCGGCGTGGTCGATGAGCGCGCCCGCGTCGAGCAGCGCGCGCACGATCCCGGCGTGCCCCATGTAGGCGGCGGCGATGAGCGGCGTGCGGCCCTCCGCGTCCGCGCGGTCCGGCGCCGCGCCCGCCGCCAGCAGGCGCGCCACCACGCCCGAGTGGCCCGACCACGCGGCCGCCCTGGGGGTTGCACACAATGTTCCTAATACTATTGTTGATCAGCGTTTATCAGGCGAGGTAAAAAGTCAAACGAGGACGTTGGTTTGACTTGTATTAAATTCCACATCCCACATACGGGTACTTGAACCTTAAAGCTGGCCAAAAATCATTTTCGCGAAATCGTTGATATTAAAAAATAAAATGAGCGCTTAAATAGTTAAAGGTACTGCGCATCCCGTAGCATACTGTATTTGACTCCACTCCCGCACCGCCGCCCGCTGGTATCAGTCGGAAGTTACCGTTCGCTTGAACTGTGCGCGTGATTGTTCGATATTTTCCCTGTGTCATCTCACAATAGATGTTATTTTTTTAGTCTTTTGAAACTGCATATAAAATATTTGTGATGGATTATTTATTTATTTTTTTCTTTTTTTTTCTTTCAGGGCCGTCTGGTGTTAAATTCTTATCCCGGAAAGACATTTATAATATGGTGGAAAGTTCTCAGGAACCAAATTTTGATAAAAAGTTGAGTTACATGAATTCTGGTTTATTTTTTGTATTATTTATGATGTGTGACGACATAAATGAAAATAACAATACATTCGTAATGATTGACATCTAATAGGCCCATTTAGAGACAAAAATATTTTTGGCCAGCTTTAAGGTTCAAATACCCGTATGTGCATCGTCTCAATCATCTTCTATTAAATAATTAAATACTGTTGACTGTATTCATACAAGACCTAACATAGAGCGCAAGGTGGTGGACTCAATACAGAAAATATAGTGGTAATGATTTTTATGTACCAACAAACTTAATCGAGCTCAAAGAGATGATGCCGTTTTAATATATTTTGTACTAGCCTATTTCTGCCAGCGGCTTCTTCGGGTGGATGTCGGAAATCAGCTGAAGGGAAATCCTCCCTTAATGCTCTTCTAGGGGTTGTAGGGAAGCTACATGCCAATATTTTTGACTGTGCGTTGTCCGTCAGCCACTCAGTAACGATTACTGATTGATTGAGTGATTAACAGAAAACACACATTATTAATTCTATCACATGAATATTGGACATACCTTAAAGCTGTCCTATTATCTGCGTCCACGCAATCCACATCACAGCCGAATTCCAGTAACACTTCCACCACCTGAAATATAACAAAATAATTTTTAGTTTCACTTTTCATCACATTATGTTATTGAAGCCTGCCCGCCCTCACGGATGAGGGCTCAACGTCGAAAGAATAACAATGGTCTGTTGATTACGGTCCCAGTCTAACAAGTAGTAGTTATTGTCACCAGAAGATGCTTTTTTTTTTGGGACAAGCCCGCCACACATTCCCAACCACTGCAACTCCTGAAAGCTAGAATAAACAGTGGCGACCACCAGAAAAACGCCGAGCCAATGAAGCCCGACGAGTCCCGGAGAAACGATTCAACTGTCTTGGATCCCATATCGAAAGTAATCACAAAACTACAGCGAAGGATCACGAAAAAATATACAACGTGTAACAGAATAAACGCAATTCCTCTTAAGGGGTAATTGTACTCATCATTATGAACAACTTTCACTACGGAACCAACACTGAAATTGCGAAAAATAATCGACTGCCCCAAACATTTATGTCCGCACAACTCGACAAAATGAACCGAACAGTTGTTTTTTTTTTTTGCGATATCGAGATTTGCCCCATAGTAAAAGTTGCGTTGAAAGAGGTCCCACAGTACACGATGTATATAATTTCCCTCCTTATCAAGCAAGAGACAGAATAAAGCAAGGCCAATAGGCACCAAGGGACATATACAACTGGGTTAAGCCCAGTTGCCAAACAGATGCTTATTCAGTTTCAATACAGAATTATATTTGAGTAAAAGCACCACTGCAATCAAAACATTGAAGGGTATAAAATAAGATCGTGAGAAACCTGTTTCCGAATTGCGCTGGTCGAATGACACGTATCACGTTTGAATTCGCCGCTAGAGTCAAAGTCACTCAAAGAGCAATGCAGAGGGCAATGCTTGGAGTTTCCTTGCGTGATCGAAACAGGAATGATAATACCCGCAACCAAGGTTACCGACATAGCCCGAAGAATTGCCAAACTTAAATGGCAGTGGGCAGGGCACATTGCTCGCAGAGCAGATAGTCGATGGGGCCGACAAGTTCAGGAGTGGCGACCGCGTACCGGAAGACGCAACGTTCGAAAGCCTCCCACTATGTGGACCGATGACCTGGTGAAGGTCGCGGGTAGCCGATGGATGTTGTGGCGGCGCTTGGGGGAGGCCTATGTCCAGCAGTGGACGCCTTTCGGCTGATATGATGATGTATAAGTCCTACCTCCGTGTGTCCGGCCCAAGCGGCAGCCCTGAGCGGGCTCCAGCCATCAGCATCAGCAGCGTCGGACCGGGCTCCGGCTCGCAGTAACACAGCCGCGGCCTGCGCCCTCCCTCCCCGGGCCGCCGTGTGCAGGGCCGTGCCGCCTGTGGCATCCGTGGTGTCTACGAGAGCTGGGTAACGCTGGAATAATGGAAAACATAAGCATTAGACAGATGTCCCATACTGGTCTGGACGTCCGTTGTAAAGAACGAAATTAAGATAGAAACCTGAAGATAATAGGCTACTTTCCACTTTCAATAAATTGCAAATCTATTTAGTCCGTCAGAGTATTGAAAAATAATGGACACGTATTTTTTGTTATTGTAAATCAATGAATATTGACAAAGATAAAACGCATCAGAACTCGGGAGTGGGGGCTCGTGACGTTGGATCGCACTAAAAATTATACCACGGCGCGCGGCGTGACGTAATGAGAATTTTAAAGGCGTCGTATCTTTGTCAATTTTGGTTAAAAGGGTTAAATATTTTTTAATAATCTAAATGACGGACTAATTATATTTTTTCAGTGGACAAGTCTATTCGATGGCTAGCACACCTGTGGAGAAGGAAGACGAGGAGATCCGACCAAAAATAATAGGCAAGCTGTAAGAGGGCGGTCTTGTGGAACATTCGACGATTATAATCTAGTAAATTATTAAAAGAAACGGTAGCAGCCGTTTCTTTTATATTATTTGTACCTTGTACGAAACCGCAATGGCGACTATCTTCAAATATCTCGGCAATGTGACACTTTAGGGCACCATGTTCCTAACAATTTTTTTTGTTTAAGTGTCCTCTACCTATAATAATAATGCAATCAGAAACTGAAAAAAAAAAACAGACGGACGGACGGCGTGGGGGTTTTTTACCTTTACGAGGTACGGAACCCTAAAAATAAAATGGCGAGGGGTGGTTTGCCAGCTCCCATAGAAAAAAAAGTTCGAAAGCCTGTATTATCAGTAGCAAATAACCTCAGAAAGTATCCGATCCAGGTAATACAATTCATAAGCTACTTTCAATCTACAAAAAAAAACATTGTACCTGCGGTGTAGCCTACGGGAGCGAGAATTTTCTAGCACAAACAACGAGGCATCGCCCGAGTATGAGCGGAAACTGGGCCTAAACTCCTAACTCCTAACTCATCGTCCTCTCTCCTAACTTTGCTGTGCCCGACAGGGTCCATACTGATCTTGACAATATTTATACCACCTATATGTACATAATATGGAATGCAATGAAGTATTGAGTATTCTTCTTATCGTGTGGGCAGTAAGGTCTAACGACCCCACACACCCTAGTGTCAGAGTTTAAACCGCCTCAAGGACCTCTGACATGGTTTATTTGACGACCGCCATTTAGCGGCCGTGACCACCGGCTTATACGTGGCTTCCGAAGCACGGAATCATATTTTTATTCAGACAATCAGGTGATTCAAGCCTGCAATGTCCTAACCAAACTGTAAAACAACTTTACAAAGTATGCTTTCCCGGAAACGAACCCACGACCCCGGTGGTCGTCACAATGCAAACGCCTCGTTCACAAGGCAAACACCTAAACCACTCGACCGCGGAGGCAGTTCTAGTAACGTTCTAGCAATTCCTACCTTCAACAAAGCAGCTAGCGCATCGTCGTCGCCCTTGCTAGCCAGCTCGTGAACCGCGTTGGGATCCAGAGGCGCCGAGTCTTCTAGCTCTTCCGCAGTTTCGTTGTTCTCCTCGCCTTCTAGGGGCTGGTCCGATGATAGCTGCGAAAGGAAATACATAATTCAATTCAATTCAATTCAATTTATTTCAGATAGATTACAATCATAATAATTACAAATTATAAACATCCATAGCAATTTAAATAAAATATCACTAGACACAAACACAACAAGGGAAACAAACAAAACAAACAAACACACAACATTGGAGATATTGGATCAGGTCCGCACTACCCGTACATGTAACTTTGTCCAATGCTCCATGAAGTGGCAATCCACATCCATTCTCCCTACAATGAGCTTCAGTAAGCTGTTGGGGCTGCCCCGTATGCAGCGCATCAGGGAGGCTATTCTTTTACGATGTATCGCCTGAAAGCCATCTACTTGAGCATCTGCAAACATACCTGATGCGCTACAAAAGCGTGGCAACCCCATCAACATCCTGAATGCATTATTGTATTGGACCCGCAGGGCATTGTAAGTCCCCTGCGTATGCCTCACCCATAGGCTGCATGTATAAAATGACTGACAGTACGCCTTGAATAAAGTCATTTTTACCTGTGTAGTACAGCGTGCAAACCTACGGGCCAGCATATTAGCTCTGACTGACAATGCCCTGCGTTCCCTTTCAATATCCACGTTATCTGTGAGGGCCTCGGTGACCCAGTGGCCCAGGTACTTAAATTGCGCCACTCTTTTGAGAGCACTGCCATTCAATGTGACCTGAGGTACGGTGTCATAGCTCTTCGTACCGGACTTGAACATCATCATCTCACTCTTGGCCGTGTTATACCTGAGCCCATGGGCCTCTGCAAAGCACTCACATAACTTAATTAAGCGCCTGAGGGCACTGATCGATGGGCTCAGCAACACCATATCGTCAGCGTAACTTATATTGTTAACGAAAACTCCATCAATCGAACAACCTACCTGGGTACCGCTGAGCTCACGGACCAGCCGATCTACGTACAAGTTAAAGAGCTTGGGCGACGTCAGACCACCCTGTCTTACGCCACACTCCAACCTATACGCATCCGATAGTGATCCCGCCCATCTGACATTGTTACGCTGATTGCCATACCAATATTTAAGGAGCGACGTAAATCCGTCAGGAAGTTCAGTCTCACTCGACAGCTTCTGCCACAGCTTATCATACACAACCAGGTCGAACGCCCTGGAGAGGTCTAAAAAACAGGCGTAAACTGGCGTATTCCTGCTGGTGTAATACTGGATAGTATGCTTGAGACTCAGTATAGCTGTTTCAGTAGACAGCCCAGTCCGAAATCCGAACTGAGCGTCATGTAATTTAAGATGTTTATCTAAATATTTGTCAATCACACTATCCAGTACCTTAGCAATCACAGTTGCGAGCGAGATAGGCCTGTAATTATTCAGACTCGAAGCGTCCCCTGTCTTGTTCTTAATAATAGGGACAACTATGGTTCTCATCAACGCATCAGGTAAGTATGATATAATAAAATATACCATAACATAATAATCCCATCCATTGTGTCACCCTATGTAATGTTTTCTTCATCTATCTTTTCTGTAACTTATATGGTGTACATAATAAAGAGTATTCTATTCTATTCTAATATTATAAGATTTTCCCGCTGCAGCACGTGTGTTAAAAAAACGTTGTTCCGAGTCTATTGTCTTTGTTTTTACACATGTCAGTTGTGGACGAAATTTAAAAGGTCAACGCTAAGTACCATGCGTGTGCAGTACAACGATGCTTATCGTATCTTTATGAGAATTCCGCGGTACTGTAGTGCGTCGAGCATGTTCGCTGAGGCAGGAATACCGGACTTTCACGCTGTTATTCGCTCGCGAATTGCAACGTTTTCGAGCAGATTATTAACATCGGCCAATAAGCTACTAAGGGTCGTCAGTGAGGATTGGTGCGGTCCGGTTCATAGGTACTGGCTCGAAGTCCACCGGAGTGCCAACCGACGATAATTAAATGATGTTATGTTTTTAATGGATGTATTTTAATTTTTATTTAATTTTAATTTTGATTGTGATTAAAGATTTTGTAATTTTTTAAGTTTTAATTTTGTAATTTTATATTTATTAATGTTTTGTTTTAATTTAATTTAATTGTAATATTGGGACTTAGTGTCCTAATAAAGAAATGTATCATTATTATTATAAGTATGTTTCCCAAAGGGTAAAGCGAAACAAGCTGAGCGCTGGCAAAAACCATAATGTGCGTCTTAAAAATTTAGGGCGAATACAGCAAGAATTTACTAGATAACTTCCAGAAAAAAACAACATAATTGAATTGGTTTTATAGCCAGTTCAGATTTAAGTCGTACTCGTATTATAGGTTCTGTCTTTAATAAAAAGCGATCACCGCGTGAATTTGCGATCAACGCGTTCATTTGTATGGCTATACTATCGCGTCTTTGCGCCGACAGAGGGTGCCTTCCAGTTTAGCCGAACCAATGAACGCGACTATGGCGTATTCGCACGATGAACGGTTTCTATTAAGACCACGTCTTGGACAGTATAAGTGTAAAAGCTAACTCACCAGTATATCCTCCCGGTCAGCTTCAGTAGGCACGGAGTCAGCTCTACTCAGTTCCAACAGAGCCCGTAGAACGCGGCGGTCTCTTGGCCAGTGCGTGGTGGTCTCTCCGGCTATGAGCTCAGGCATTATCGCCTCCAGTGGTGTGGGATCTACTGCGAAAAAGTTAAGAATGAAATAACGTAACGGCTGAGTGACAGAAGAGTAAACTATATGTGTTTGGGCTGTCTAAACCTACTCAGTATTCGCTACCCTAAAAAATATTTTTTTTTATAATCTAACTGATGGACGGATCAGTTTTTTTTTGTCCTTCTTCGTGTTGCTGGCACTACATATTTTTTTTTTTTTTTGTTGGTCCAAAACATTCAACTTTATCCTGTAAACATTAATATTACAGACTCGTATCTCAAATACACATACATCCAGAAACAAAACCAATTGTTTTACTATAGTCCAAGTTTAGAAACTTTAGGTATAAACCTGTCAAAAAGACTAACTAGTTCATACAAAGCTTATATTATATGCTCGTCTTCTCTGCACTAAAGTCACCAAAATGTAAGAAGTCTGAATAGACAGCAGGATACAACATTACTTTACTAGTAAGTATGAAAGAGACATAAAAAATTATCTCTCTCACACTTATAGTGGTTAAACATTCCTACTCAGCTGTCACATCGAACTACTTAGATTTGGTGACTTTCAAGTGAAAACTGAAAAGAATGCATACTTACGTCACCAGAAAATTGCAGACTACGTAAGATTGTATTAATTTTTTATTTTATTATGATTTCTCGATATATTATGAAAAAATCGTTATGTTTACAATAAATCCAACCCATATTCAATAGTTTCCAATATGTCCGTGGCTTATTTAAGAAAAAATGTTTTGCAATTTCACGCGATATTTTATAATCTCACGAAGTTTGCAATTTTCCGGTGACACATATATGCAACTTGCAGTGCTTACCCAAGCGTTGAGAATTCAACAGAAAACGGTTACAAGTGTAGCGGCATCACTGTCGCCACAAGAAAAACCAACGGAGCAAATCTACATCGCAGCAAAAAGAACCAAAACGCCATCTATCCAACTAGCAGCGAACTAAAATCCTGCATCGCGCAAGCAAAGTTTACCGTGCAATTTGAACATATACATCAGCCCGAATATTAACTATCGGGCAGTAGCCCGCCAGGCACAACAGCCGCCTGGTCGGAGTATCGTCCCTTTACAATGGGGGTATGCGGAACTTTACTTTCTGTTACGCATACCCTCTAAATAAATATCAATTTCAATTTCAATTTTCAAATATCTTTATTTGCCATAAAAAATAAACAAAAATGCACTTACCCTAAGATACATTAAAAACAGAATAACAACTAACACTTTATGAGGCTAACAGATCGCCTTTCAAAGTTTGCAATAGATTGCTTAGAACTGATCACAACATAAACTGAACACTCAACTTTAAGGAAACAATGTTATTAATACAAATTATTTAGTGGTTATAATTTTGTTGTTTTCTTGTGGGTATGCCAAAAAATAAAATAAAGTAACAAATACAAAGTTGTTAGCTGATCGCACGGTGTATCATAATAGTAGTAAGCTTGCGACCAGCCATTGATCAGCGGACGGAGCCTCCCTGCCGCCCGCAGGCCGGTACCACAGCGATCAAGGCAGGGGCGGCAGCGAGACTTGCAGGGATCAAGCCACTGGTCGCGCGCACCTCAGTTGGTGGGAACAATAAATAGTGATGCGGTAGGCGGTAAGTGCCGTATCTATCGACATATGGTAATTTATCTAAAGTTGATGAACATAGATTTGTGATTAAGGGGTTATTAGTATTAATTTTATTCTTATTAAAAAAAATTGGATGATATTTTAATTATGTGATTAAGTAGCAGGGGAAGTTTAATTTGTTTATGCAATTTCTTAAGATTTGTTTTGAATTTTGTTTTGTAGGATAATTTAACTGCTTTATTTTGAATGACTTGCAGTAACTGATGGTTAGAAAGACATGTGCTACTCCAAACAGGACAGGCGTAGGTTATACATGGACGTACAAGTGTCGTGTAAATTCTCAGTTTAGTGCTGCTACTTAATTTAGATTTATGATTAAGTAAAGGGTTTAAGGCACCAAGTGCTTGGGCACCCTTCACACGTAAGTGAGAAATATGTTTAGACCAATTTAGTCGACTATCCATATCGATGCCAAGATAACGCACACTGGTTTTCCATGGTACTGTAAGGCCTGCAATTTTTAAAGTTCTTAAAGGGTATTGCCTAGCACGTGAGAAAAATATTGCCTCCGTCTTATCCTCATTTATTTTAAGTTTCCATTGCCTGAAATAGTCAAGAAGTAAGTCAATAGAATGTTGTAGGCGACCTATGATCAAGTCAGGATCATCCGAAGAGGTAAACGAGGCAGTATCATCAGCAAAGCAAGCCAATTTGGTCCGCGGTTGGATAGGTATATCGTTTAAAAACAATATAAATAAAAAGGGTCCAACTATCGATCCCTGCGGAATGCCAGCTGGGATTTTTTGGGGTGATGAAGTGGTTTCTCCAATGTAAACCAAGAATTTACGATCCGCAAGGTACGACTGGATGAGCTTTATGAGCGGCATGGGTACCTTCAGAGTGAGTAACTTGTGCAGTAGGCCATCGTGCCAAACCGTATCAAATGCCTTCTCGATATCCAGCAGAAACATACCTGTGGATTGTTTTAAATTTAGGTGATGGGATATGTGTTCAGCTACCCTAGCTAGCTGTTGAGTGGTTGAGTGAGTGGAACGAAAACCAAACTGCTCCGGGATAAGAAACTGCTTCGTGGCATCTAATAGTCGAGTATAAACAACAGACTCAAAAAGTTTGCCAACAGAGGGTAGCAGGCTAATCGGACGATAATTTACAGGTAAGGTACTGTCTTTCCCGGGTTTTTTCAGGGGTATTATTTTAGCTTTTTTCCAGATGTTAGGGAAATAGCCTATGCCAAAACAACCATTGAAAATTTTGGTAATGTAAACTATCGCTTTCTGTGGCAAGTTCTTCAGGAGCAAGTTGTGGATACCGTCGTGACTAGGAGATTTATTGGATTTAAGCTTTATCATTATTTTGCGAATCTCAAAAGGCCTCACTGGCTTTATATATTCAGAAGTAAGGTTATATTCATTGATTATTGATACGGAGTTAGATACCTTGTCACTGAGCTCAGGGTCACAAACCCAGTTTGTGGTAAGGCTCATATTCTCGCAAAACGCATTTGCTAAAGCGTTACATTGCTCAGTCGGACTAGCCGTTAGGGACCCGTCCGGCAATTTAAGTGGGGGTATATGAAAAGATCTAGGCTTGAGAGATTTAGTTAGACGCCAGATGTCCTGACTGGGGTTATCATATTTTGCCAGTTTATCATTCCAAACGTTATCTAGATAATTTTGAATGTTTTTATTTATGTATGTTTGTAAAGCGTTTATATTACTACGGTTGAGCCTTCTAAGATAACCAATAGGCAGATTCTGCTCAATACGTCTTAGATAGTTTTTATACCGGATCAAGCCTTTAACGTACCGGGGAAGTTTAGTAGGGGAATTGCTAAATACAGCAGTTGTAGACGGTATGGAGGCGTCTCTAGCATCAATTATACTTTTCTGTAAATGAGCAATGGCTGTATCAATTTCTTTTTCAGTCTGAAATGTCTTAGAACTAAGTATAATGTTTTTATTAAGTTGAGAACGATACTTATTCCAATTAGCGCAGTTAAATTTGAAGTATCGAGTTTTTGCCTTGCGACATAATGTACCTCCGATGGTAAAGAACAGAGGGTAATGGTTTGACGACAAAGCAATAATTGTTTCGACTTTACTTATGCAGCTTACATTTAGAGACAGCACCAAATCGGGACTCGTTGGTCTGCGATTGGGGCAATAGTTCACTTGAGTGGGTAAACTAGGGTTGTGTATAATATAGTCAGAATCGAGCATGTGGTTAAAAAGAATTCTGCCACGCGTGTTTGTGTAGCTACTATGCCAGTGTGAGTGGTTGGCATTAAAGTCTCCCATGATGACAACATAGGAACCCAAGCCAAAAAGTAACTCAAGGTCACTACGAAGCATTGGTAGGTTAGGCGACTGATAAATGGATAGCACAATATGTTCAATTCCTGAAATCTTAATAACTATGCCAACAACTTCAATATTTGTCGTTTTAGGAATAGTTAGTACCGAATGATCTAAATCTTTTCTCACAAGCATGGCAACACCCTGCCCACGGCCAGAATGATGCTTATCTTGGCGGTAACATATAAAACCAGGTGTATTTAAAGATAAATTTGAGGTTAGTCTAGTTTCACAAATACCAATAATGTCGACAGACAAAACGCTTACCGCCAAATCGAGCAGTTCGCTCATCTTTAATCGTACTCCATCGGAGTTCCAGGATAGTAGGCGGAGTTCAGTGGATTCAAACATATTTACCAAGATGAGTGAGTACGAGCATGACCTTGTCCAGCCAGGACGTGCAAGCAGCAAATTGAGACTTAATATTTCTTAATACTAATAAAATTTCGAACATATCCTTTGTTGTCTCATCATTGAGGTCAGTCGTAGGGTGATCAGTCGAAGTTTGATTAATCGAAGGTGCTACGTTGCTGGTTCTTACAGAAGGCCACGTAGGTGTTGGACGAAACATTGAATTTGGAGGAATCATCGACGGTATTAAATTAGGTGGTTGCATTGCAGGCACGGGCTTTCGCTCTAGAGCCTTCTTCTTCTCGATGCTTTCAAGATAGGCCATTCGTACACTACACTTCCTGTAGTTAGCGGGGTGAGCTTCATTACAGTTACAGCAATGAGCAGGTTCGGCGCGGTCAGTCTTTGTACAAGTAGCAGTTTCATGAGGAGCAACACACTTCACACAGCGAGGGGGCTTATTGCAGTTTTTGGAAGCATGGCCGAATTCTTGGCAGCGAAAGCATTGAGTGCCAAGCGAACGGTTTGGCTTGAATTTACTAATAGTCACCACACAGCTACATAAGTACTTTATTTGCCGAAACTTCATGATATCAGCTCCTGCTTGTAGCTGTACTAGAAAGAGAGGGCAAGGATTAACCAAGCCAGTGCGTGACTTGAGGAGTTTTACTGAAGCTCCGGCGAAGCCAAGTTTTTCCAGCTCCTCTGGTAGGCTTTCTTCAACATAAGCCGGGAGGCCGCGAATTACTGATTTGGGCACCTTTTCGTCCTTACGGGTGAAGGTAACAAAGGAAGCATTCTCTAGGCGTAGGCCATCTTTAACTGCTTGGTGACCGTCAGGTGTGTGACATAAAATGGCTACCTTGCCTCCATTTCTGTACTGAAGGTGATAATGTTTGGTCAACTGCGCAATTTTATCCCTTAACGCCGCATGAGTCCAGTCAGTCTTCATATCCAGAATAATGGGTGGAATATGACCGGTCTTCTTCACTTTGGCAGTGGCTTTCAGAAAAAATTCATTGCCAACAGTTTTGGCGACTCCGTCTACTGGTAGGGCTTGATATTTGTTCTGCGTTGGAATGTCACGAGAACTATCGAACTTTGTGTGTTTGGCAACAATTGGCCGCTTTGGCATACGCCAGTCATCCACATTTTCCGTTGCTGGTCTCTTTGAGTTAAGACTACCACATGAGTCCGATCGTTGCAGGTATTTTTCCATTATTACCAAGAGGTATCATTAACGTACATTTTATCGACAATTTTATAACGACTCTTGAAATCACTACTCAGAGTTGGGTAGGAACGAGAGATAACTAGTGCGAGCGTGCACACGAGACAAGCGCGAGCCGCTGACTGAATAAATATCAAATCAACTTATACCTAACAAAAAAATCGAAGACATGTGACTTTTAGCAATCCGCACTGTGCCTGCGTGATAGAGTACAATCCGGAGTGGATAGTTCCCTAACGGAGAGCATTCTTTGCGGGAAAAATTAATTGAAATAAGAATATCATCGGCAATGATAGGCTCTTCGACTCGAAGCTCCAAAGTCTTGAGCATCGACGCCGAGTAACTAGCCTGTCGGTTTTCTACCGGTTGCATTTTGGGGAAATTGCGACGGAATTGCATAATTTAATTTCGCCAAGCCCGTTCCATCATCGGACCACAAGACGAACGGCGATGCGCCACCGGTACGTGGTGGACATCCCATCCACACCCACAAAATGTTTTGGGAACACATTCATAGTGCGTACAGCTAAAGAGTGGGATTCCCTGCCGGAGTCTGTTTCCAGGTAGCTACAACCTGGGAGTCTTTAAGTCAAGAGTGAATAGGTTAGTTCTAGGCAAGCGTGCTCCAACTTCGACACATCGCTTACGTGAGATAGTAGTGCTTATAAAAAGTAAAAAAAAAATTGAAAATATTTCTTTTAGACCAAAAGACATTAGTAATTAATACAGTTAGGTACGTATTTTATTACAGTGTATTTTATTAATACCTTACCTTACCCCTATATGTCAGTGCGAACCAAAAATGGAAAACATCAATCAATCCTGGGTAATTTATTATTACGTCAATAAGGTTTATTTTTAGAAGAATAAATTGTTTTGTAAGTACCACTAATAAGGAAGAAGGTATCCTATTATATTGGGAGTTAGGTTATTCATTGACTAGTTACTGTTGTCAACTTGAGGTTTTCCCAAAGTACTGACTTATTTTGACCGTAGCCTATGAGTCTACAGAGAGAGTAGAGGAGCTCTTTGCTAGATAATCACTGCCGCATGGGTCGATCTTCAAGGTTAAGCAACGCTTGCCAAGAATGGTCTATGGACGGGTGACCATCTTAACATACCGAGTTTCCTCCGTGCCTCGGAAAGCACGTTAAGCCGTTGGTCCCGGCTGTCATTTGTAGATCTTTGGCAGTCGTTACGGATAGTCAGAAGCCAGTAAATCTGACTCCAGTCTTGCCATGAAGTACCGTGTTACCCAGTTAATGGGTTGTGGAGGTCTGGTAGGCAGCCGCTCCGCGTAAAATACTGGTATTCAGCTAAATCCGGTTTGACTGGAAGCCGACCCCAATATAGTTGGGAAAAGGCTAGGCTAGGATGATGAGCCTAGGAGTCTAAAAAGAAGATTATCTCAAAATCAATGTGACGAACAGTTTAAAATGAGGTGGTGCCATTTTACTGGATAAAGCGCATCTGGATCGGGAGCCCATTTATTTTAATCCTTGCGTAATTAAATCCTTACTCTTCCTTACTAATAACTACATAGTATAAAACAAAGTCGCTTCCGCTGTCTGTCTGTCCCTATGCATGCTTAGATCTCTAAAACTACGCAACGGATTTTGATGCGGGTTTTTTAATGCATAGAGTGATTCTCGAGGAAGGTTTTGGTATATAATTTGCACCCGTGCGAAGCCGGGGCGGGTCGCTAGTATTATATATGCGAATAGTATTATATATGCGAAAGTTACTCGCGCTTTCACGCCAAAACTACTGAACCAATTTAAATTAAATTTGGTGCAGGGATAGGTTAGAGCCTGAGAAAGGACATAAGCTACTTTTTATCCCGGGAGAATGTTCCCTAGGGACCACGCGGGCGAAGCCGCTGGCAGAAGATAGTAATACATAAGGGAAACCATGCTTTAAGAGAAAATGGATTTAAAAATTCTTATATGATTTTGTTGCTTTTGGACGGAACGATTTGCAGCTAAAAGTTTACATATTATATTACAATAATTATGTTTTTTTTTATATTTTTTATTATATGCTTCACACTGACCGGCAAATTGCAAAAAACATAAAAATATTTGAATTTCGCGGGCTACCCTGGAGCATCCCCCTTAAGGTATTTATTACATGGACCTAATTGCCTGAAGCAAATAAAAAGGAGCATCTATATTTTAAATACGTATAAAAAAAAATGGCCACATGCTCATTTCTGGTTATGGGGCAACTAAGAAATCCTATACCTACTGCGCGTAACCCGACACGCACTTGTTCGGCATTTTATCTGGAGTTTTTCTTTTTAGTTAGCCTGTACCGTCCCACGGCGGTATCGCATCCATCGGCCACCCGCACCACTTTGCCAGAAATTAAAAAAAATGTAAACAAATCTAAAATGAGCTTCTATTAACTGTAACAAGCAATACTTTCTTTTCAATTATTTGAACTTACCCACTAACTGATGATAGTGTGAATAGTACAGGTACTCCATTTTCTCAACGTTCGACATAATATGACTGTACATAATATCAATATCACTCAACATGAACTATGCACTTTATAAATACTTTTATAAGTTTTTTATAAACACAGTAATGCACTTGGTTGACTTTTCAAACGTTTTTATTCACACTCACACAGATTTAGAACGAAAATACATACTTTTTAAGACATTAAATTGTTATGTCTGATCTACAGACTAAATTGAAGTTATGTCCAGCAGGATTTTAACTCAGTAAAATTTTTTCATGAACCATAATGTTCAATCAAGATGTGCTCATTTTAAATATACCTTATTAAATGTTTTTATACATATATTTGACACTGTCATAGAAGTAAATAAAAAAATCACCCTTTCTGTCTATTCTACACAGCAAATTCACCAAACGACACTTCCAACTCAAAACGAATTAATATTATTATCAATGAAACACATACAGGTGTCACCTACACAACATTCAATGAACTACTGAATACATTTTTGCCTCATTTTCCTAATAAGCTATTAGTCATAATTTAGACTTTATGCGTATAGTGATAAGGGTTATAAGCTACTAGTTAGTGGTTACTAATGTTATGTTTGTTTGTAGTGTCTGTTTGTCCATGTTAGTAAAAGTATGCGCACTTATCAAGCTTGTTTTTCTCGGAGGGGTAGGCAGGCACAGACCTCTCTCAGATCCACACACACTTCGTCATATAAATGTTTTAATTCCATACTTTTTAATAGATGAAGACATTTATTTACAGATACATACAAACGTAAATAGCATTAACAAGCTGATAAAAATATGTAAATATGTACAAACGGGATAAAAAGTGTAGGGGAAGAACTCGAAAAATTCGTTCGCCTCGCTGTCGACGGGAAAATGACCTAGAACACTGGCAGCTTTGCCACGTCGAATGACTGAGTTCTATTAAATAAGATATTGTCACTAACAGAGTAACAGGGCAGAAACCTAGGCACCTAGTTTCTGAGAAATCCTTGATGAAATAACCCAATAACAGTTTGACCGACCTTTTTTGGATGGGAAATCATCAAATGACTCTTTCCGATCTGGGTGGAGTGGGATGGAGAGTCAGAATCTGACTCAAACTCACCTGTGTTTCTACTTTGACCGACCTGAGAACCAAACCTAGGGATAACACGATCAGCACTCGAACTTGAGTCCACTAGACTAAAGTTACCCACAAACCTAAACTAAAATTTAAATTAAATGAACAGACAAACTCACAAACAAAATACAGTGTATCAGACCGGACGGGCAGGAAACGATAATAAAATTAAAGTTAATTATTGCAATCATTATTCACGGGAAAATAGTCAGTCGTTTAGGTCAGTTACATTATACAGATAAAATGTTATGACAATACACAGGGTGAGTTTATTATTGATGAGGTCGCATTTGACCACTATCTCACCTGATGTTAAGCGATGATGTGGTCAATGATGGAACACGCTTGCCTAGAAGTAACCTATACACTCTTGACTTAAAGACTTCTATACTAATAGAACATTATAAAGCTGAAGAGTTTGTTTATACGCGCTAACCTCTAGAACTACCATTTGGATTTGGAAAAATCTTTTTTATAAATGATAGCCACATTCATGAGTAAGGCCTATACATCATCTGCCTAGCCTTATCCCAACTATATTTCTAGGCAATCGTGCTCCATCTTCGACCACATCATCGCTTACCATCAGGTGAGATAGTGGTCAAGCGCGTGCCTATTAATAGTAAAAAAAAAAAAAAAATATTGGGGTCGGCTTCCAGTCAAGCCGGATTTAGCTGAATACCAGTATTTTACGAGGAGCGGCTGCCTGCCAGACCTCCACAACCCATTAACTGGGTAACACGGTACTTCATAGCAAGACTGGAGTCAGATTTACTACTTCTGACTATTCGTAACGACTGCCAAAGATCTTCAAATGACAGCCGGGACCAACGGCTTAACGTGCTTTCCGAGGCACGAAGGAAACTCGGTATGTTAAGATGGTCACCCATCCACAGACTAACCTTGGCAAGCGTTGCTTAACCTTGAAGATCGACCCGTGCGGCTGTTATTATCTAGCCACGAGCTCCTCATGAGTAAGGCCTATACGGGAACGGGAAAATCAGGATATGCGTGTACGAAGTTGCGGGCAAAGGCTAGTAATTGTATAATAATGGATGCGTAAGACTGTATTAGTAAATAAAATATTTCTAAACCCTTACTAATCCTTACTTCCCTACTAATATTATAAATGCGAAAATAACTCTGTCTATCTGTCTGTCGCGCTTTCACACCAAAACTACTGAAACGATTTAAATGAAATTTGGTACACGGATAGTCTGGAGAATGAGAAAGGACGTAGGCTACTTTTCATCTGGGGCTGCGGAATCTGTTCGAAAGGGGTGCCGTAGCCTTGGAACACAAAGGGCACCAGGAGGAACACGGATGGGTTTTAGTCAGTAAGAGTCTGACACTCCCTCTTGCTTTACCCAGAGCGGGAGGAGTCATTTGATGATTTCCCATTCTTAAAAAAAAAAAAAAAAAGGCTACTTTTCATCCCGGTAATATGTTCCCTGGGGATCACGCGGGCGAAGCCGCTGGCAGAAGCTAGTCTGGTATAAATCCGGAAAATAATCCCTTGGGGACCTACCTATGGAATATTTTCGACTACCACGCGGATGAAACCGTTGAAAAAAACTAGTCAAGTTAAGAATTAATGGAGAAATCAAAAACTATGTTTTTTGAGATGGGGTCAAAGGAGATACGGACATGTAATCGGCTGATATGGTTATTGTCATGCTTGTTATGACCGAATGATAAGGATAAGAGATAAGATAGTCATTTATTTTGCACTGCTTTGTTTTTATGTCTGCAGAGGTGTATGGCCACACCCATATTTTGGTTATAATTAAGTAACCAATATAGATGGGGAAAGGCTAGGCAGATGATGCATATGATGATGAGTGGTGGCATTCTGTAAATTCTGTCTACCCCTCATTGGAAATAAGCGAGTTTATACATATATACATATAAAGATAATGTTGTGATTGTAACGACTGCCAAAGATCTACAAATGACATTCGGGACCAACGGCTTAACGTGCTTTCCGAGGCACGGAGGAGGACCATCTTAATATACCGAGTGTATATTAAGATGGTCTCCCATCCACAGACCAACCTTGTCAAGCGTTGCTTAACCTTATAGATCGACCCGTGCGGCTGTTATTATTTAGCCACGAGCTCCTCAACAAAACACACCCTGTATTCAAATTAGTATACGCATTAGATTCCTTGTATATCTTATCGGCATAGTATCTATTGGTAAATTATACGAAACCCAATGAATAGTAAAAAGATTACTACTACCGTTATCAGACTTTCACAGTATTCCGTTATCAGTGCAAATAATTAAACTTGTCCCTGCCAGGCTTAAATGTGCTACTCAATTTTGTCATCGTAACATTAGCTATTTGCCGGTGAAGTCCTATAAAAATCGGTCCAGTCGTTTCGGAGGTGTAAAAAAAACGTGTACTTCAAAAGAGCAAGGCGGGTTTTAGTCAGTAATACGTAGTTTGACACTCTGATGACCCACGCAACTTCGTCTGCGTCACAATTTTCATTACTGTTCCGCTCCTATTGGTCATAGCGTGATATGTAACCTATTATATACCTACCGATTTTTAACTTGAAAGTTAGTATAAAACAATTGCCCAACCCCCCCCCCCCCCCAACCCCATTTTTTGGGATAGAAAATCTATAGTAATTCTTTCAGAGTTAGATAGCCCATTTATCTAGGAAGGCTATAGGCTATATATCATCACGCTAAGACCAATAGGAGCGGAGCAGTAACGAAAATTGTGACGCAAACGAAGTTGCGCGTGGGTCAACTAGTTTTATTACTAGAAAAAAAATTGCAGCGCGGACGAAGTCGCAGGCGAAGTGCAATAAGCCAATAAACGAATATAACGACAGAGTGACATGTTTTCTGAAAACGAAAAACACAAAAATATTCAAAAGTGTGCAATTAATACCTACATTAATTATAATATATAATTGAGGTACAAAACCGCAAATTGAAGTATTTTGTACCGTTTAGTTTGACGTTAATTTCCTCATATTGAATGACCGATAGAATTAGCTGTAAAAGTGACTTATCTGAGGTATAGGGAAACACAAAGTATAACAGGAAACTTGGGAGTGTCTATGTTATATTTACACTAGCTTTTGCCAGCGACTTCGTACGCGAATTTTTTGTTTTTCCCGTTCCCGTGGGAATGTCGAGAAATCGTCTTTTAGTGCTCCCCTACACTCCCAAAGGAACCTACATGCTAAATTTCAGAATTCTACGTCCAGTGAGTAGTTTTGGCTGTGCTTTGACTGTCAGTAACGGAAGAATCTATACTAATATAAAAAGCTGAAGATTTTGTTTGTTTGCTTGAACGCGTTAATCTCAGAAACTGCTAGTCCGATTTGAAAAATTCTTTCAGTGTTAGATAGCCCATTTATCGAGGAAGGCCATAGGCTATATATCAACACGCTAAGACCAATAGGAGCGGAGCAGTAATTAAAATTGTGACGCAGACGAAGTTGCGCGCGTCAACTAGTTTTATATATATTGATGACTAGCTTTCGCCCGCTACTTCGTACGCGAATATCCCGTTCCCGTAGGAAATTCGGGAAATCCTCTTTTAGTGCTCCCCTACATTCCCCAAGGAACCGACATTGCAAATTACAGCTTTCTACGAGCAATAATTTCGGTTGTGCGTTTTCTGTGAGTAAAGCAAGAATTTTATATATTAGAATATATTAATAAGAGGTAAATTTTGTGAGTTTGTGAGGTTGTATGGGGTAATCTCTGGATTTCCTGAACCGATTTTGAAAATTCTTTTAACAATGTATAGAAAGCTATGTTATTTGTGAGTGTCATAGGCTATACAGGGTTATTTGTAAAACATTAACAACCTCTTGGGTTCAAAGTACACATGATGAACAACTTTTACTTAGAGACCAACCCTGAAATCTTGAAAAAAATATCAGCTGTTTCATACAAAATGCAATATTTAGCCAATGAAACAGCTATTATTTATTTCGAGTTTTACAAATAACCCTGTATATTATTAACCCGAAAATTACCGCCCAACGAAGTGGGCACGGGTCAGCTAGTATTAGGATAAAACAAATAATTAAATGTAGAACATTGACGTTGACTTGCGTCTGGCTAGCCAGAGTGACGACACTTTATCAATCCGCCTAGCTTTGTAGTGGTCGGGTTCCAACCTAACCGGACGCAGCTAAGTACCTGTATTTTACAAGGAACGACTGCCAAAATTAAAGGGGTATAAGTTAGACGGTCACCAAAAATAATATTTTTAAGACTCTAAGCCTAGGCACCAAAATGGATCAATGGTCACCAAATTCTATCCAACTCAACTGTGATTGCCATAAAATGTAGGCTTGGGGTTACAAACTGGATAAAATAGGTTAGGTTAGGTTAGAATTGTGACCAACCGCGCGCGAGCCGAGCGAGCGAAGCGAGCGGTGCCACGGCAGCGGCCGGCGAGCGCTACTTCTCGAATATTATTTGGTGACCATTTATCCGTTTTGGTAACCGTTTAGAACTTTTTTGGTAGTAAAATAGGTACTTTTTTGGGCGGTGTTTAAACACAAGCCAAATTAAAGGAGATTGACCAAAAGCAGTCTTGCAAAGTTGCACGTAGGAAAACCAAATTAGTATACAAATTTTTTGATTATTTTTTACATGCTTTTCTCTTCAGGTATTTTGTTTTCGTATCCGGCATTATTATTTTAAGATAAACAGTAAATTAACGATTACTAGGAACATTTATAGGATGATGGACGTTTCTTTATCAAAGCATTGTCTGCCAGATAAATAGACACAATAGAAAATGTATTGTTTGACCGACGCGGCAGTGAATGTGTTAAGTAGTTAAATAATTTTTTGTTAATATGTTTGTAAGGGTTTGGAAGTCCGGGGTTGCGGAATTTGTTTGAAAGAGCCACTGCAGCCCTGGAACGCAAAGGGCACTAGGAGGAACACGGATTGGTTTTAGCCAGTAAGAGTCTGACACTCCCTTCTGCTTCACCCAGAGCGGGAGGAGTCATTTGATGATTTGCCATCCTTAAAAAAAAGGAGGTTTGGAAGTATTGGTCCGATAACGATTTTTTACTCATAGAAATCTACACAATCTGGGAGGAGATCGTGGCTAGATAATAACAGCCGCACGGGTCGATCTTCAAGGTTAAGCAACGCTTGCCAAGGTTGGTCTGTGGATGGGTGACCATCTTAACATACCGAGTTTCCTCCGTGCCTCGGAAAGCACGTTAAGCCGTTGGTCCCAGCTGTCATTTGTAGATCTTTGGCAGTCGTTACGGATAGTCAAAAGCCAGTAAATCTGACTCCAGTCTTGCCATGAAATACCGTGTTACCCCCAGTTAATGGGTAGTGGAGGTCTGGTAGGCAGCCGCTCCACGTAAAATATTGGTATTCAGCTAAATCCGGCTTGACTGGAAGCCGACCCCAATATAGTTGGGAAAAGGCTAGGCAGATGATGAATCGAAAACGAAAAAACTTCGATGGGTAAACTTTTTTATTTAAGCTTTCGACAATACAATCGAAAGAGATTCATAAAAATCCATTCAGTAGAACTGGGTTCCGAGGATTTTACATTTTTAGGGTACCGTACCCAAAGGGTAACCAACGGAACCCTATTACTAAGCCTCTGCTGTCCGTCCGTCTGTCTGTCAGAGGGCTGTATCTCAAGAAGCGTAATACGTAGACAGTTCAAATTTTTACAGATTGTGTATTTCCATTGCCGCTATAACAACAAATAAAGGCTTATGGTACGGAACCCTTCGTGTGCGAGTCAGACAAGCACTTGCCCGGTTTTTATGTCTTACAGTAGGTACGTAAGACATAAGGTGTCCGACGCGGACCGGCCGGTGAATCTCATACACAAGTAAACATAAATAACCTTTGCTACCTACTACAAACTACGTGTACAACTTATCAAGGGAATAGGAAAACACGCAGTAATGAAAACCAGGAAACTTCTGCCAGTATTATTGTTTTATCGGCTATAATTAAATATAAACAAAGGGACTATATTTCTTTAACAATAATTACATTTTATTAATATTTTTTAGTTATTTTTCCTGTAAAACTATGTCAGAGTTCAATTGATATGGTGTTACAGGAAACTCTAGTGTCATGGTTAATATTTAGATTAGAATATTGCAATGTCCTTGGACTGAATAGTTGGCCACTAAAACAGAATTTCTGCTGTGATAGGCAATCCCCTGTATGCAGGAAATAATAACAAGAGCTTTATCCAATGAAGTTAACATTAAATTTTCTGAGTTGTGCTAAAAATGATTTCCTTTAGTTTGCCATATGCTCTATTACATCCCAGAATTTAATCCTTAGTACTTTCAGGTAGTACACAGGCTGTGTTATTTTTTCACAGTCAACCGGTTCGCTTTTTCTTAAACAAAACGGAGTTTTAGATTTGCAAATACACTTTCAAAAAACAACCTGTAATTCTGATATAAACTGCAAGTACTGTTTTGTTTCTGGATGTATGTGTATGCGAGATTTACTTAGAGCTTCAAATATAAATTATAGTGAGCAAGCAATAAAAACTAACTTTTAGAATATTCCACTCACCCGATACGGAATCCTTGCTTTCAGATTCAGGGTCGCCATCTTTTTCTTCGGACTTAACATCTTGCTTCTGTAACAAAACAAAATATATCTCTAATTATGTTGTGTTATTCAACATAATGTGACAGTAAGCCATAAGCAAACTTAGTATGGTAAGATAGTCATCTTGATGTGCATCAAGATGACATACTAAGTTTCCTCCGTGCCTCGGAAAGCACGTTAAGCCGTTGCTCCCGGCTGTCATTTGTAGATCTTTGACAGTCGTTACGGATAGTCAGAAGCCAGTAAATCTGACTCCAGTCTTGCCATGAAGTACCGTGTTACCCAGTTAATGGGTTATGGAGATTTGGTAGGCAGCCGCTCAACACTGGTATTCAGCTAAATCCGGTTTGGCTGGAAGCCGACCCCAATATAGTTGGGAAAAGGCTAGGCAGATGATGACACGCTGCCATTTTTAGTCGTCTTACAACGGCAGCCCACTTCATCTATTCAATGACTACCTACTACACATTCATTTTAAAAAACAATCATATTTTTAAAAAAATTGAGTTATTTTTTTTTATTATTTAGCCTGTACTTTCCCACTGCTGGGCAAAGGCCTCCCCTAAATCCTTCCAAATAATCTTTTCCCGCGCCACCTCGTACCAGTCCTAACTGAGTTATTTAAAAAATGAAAATAATATCCACTACCTTCTGCCAGCGGCTTCGCTCGCGTGGTCCCTAGGGAACATACTCCCCGGGATAAAAAGTAGCCTTTGTCTTTAGACTATCTCGGTACCAAATTTCATTTAAATCGGTTTATTAGTTTTGGCGTGAAAGCGCGACAGACAGACAGACAGACAGAGATACTTTCGCATTTATAATATTAGTCTTCAAGGAGCGAGCGCAGTCCGAGCCTTGTATTCCAAGGACGGCGCGGAATGGAACGGTGACATTGTTTTGATACGTAAACATTACTATCAAGGTTTTTCATGATATTAATGCATTATTTATTTTTATTGTACCTACTATCTTAATGAATTAATTTTAAAAATAATCGCGCCTAGACGTAGTTTACATCGGGTACATTAAGTGGGCTGCCTTTGTAAGACAAATGAAATGGTACCGCGTATATCAATAAAAAATAAGGTTAATATGCTTTGTGAAAACGATGATTGCCTGCCTCGTAAAAATGATTCGTATAAGAGACTAATTGACCCGCGCAACTTCGGTGGCTCCACTCATATTGGTGTTAGCATAATGATAAGCCTATAGCCTTCCTCGATAAATGGGCTATCTAACACTGAAATATTTTTTCAAATCGGACCAGTAGTTCCTGAGATTAGCGCGTTCAAGCAAACAAACAAACTCGTCAGCTTTAAACATTAGTACTAGTTGACCCGCGCTACTTCGTCTGCGTCACAATTTTCATTACTGCTCCGCTCCTATTGGTCTTAGCGTGATGATGTATAGCCTATAGCCTTCCTCGATAAATGGGCTATGTAACACTGAAAGAATTTTTCAAATCGGACCTGATAGTTCCGGATAGTTCCTGAGATAAGCGCGTTCAAGTAAACAAACAAACAAAAAAACTCTTCAGCTTTATATAAGATATTATTTATCTACATAGACAACTTTATAGAAGATTAGTACGTATAAGATAGAGTATAGATTCTTACCAGAGACTCGTCATTTTCCAGTTGTTTGTGAGTATCGCTCTCTCTTCTCAGTGCCGATTCGACGTCACAACCGGAATCTAACACCCACAGGAGGATCAGGGTGTGCAGATCTAGTTCATCTTCTTTTTGTTCACTGGAAGAAGAAAATATTCGCACTAAACGTTACCAAACGTCTTTTATAATGCGCACAGCAAAGGAGTGGAACTCTCTGCCTGTGTTTCTGAAAGCTTACAAGCCTAATTTCTTCAAAGTTAAGAGTGAACAGGCTCCTAGATAGGCTCGCTCCATCGTAGACTTTGTCTCTGGCATCTCTGACATAGACTAGAGTCAAGTCAAGAGCAAATTCATCTCAAATAAAAAAATATTATAAATTGTAAGACCGATATTAAAATTAAATTATGAATAAAATTGATGTTAATAAAATTATTTGTTGAAATTGATTTTCAATGTTGGGATTGAATGTTATGTTTAAGCTTGGGTTTTCAATAAAGATTCTAAAGAAGAATTTAAAAGTGGCTGAAAATTAATTGATTTTAAATAAATACTTAGTTTTTGATACTGAAACGGTCGCAAAATTAAGGCAGTGTTAAAAAATAAGCCAAAACCTGGTTTAAAGGTTGACTTTTAACTTTACACGGTAAAAAAGCGTTCTACAGAGACAACTTTAAAGTTACAATTGTTTTAAAATTTGGAATTATTGTAATATAAATTACTGTTCAATAAAAAGCGAAGTCTAAGCAAGATAGACGACAGACGGTCTAGAGGTTGAAGCCAAGCCCGTTCCATCATCGGACCACAAGACGAACGGCGATGCGCCACCGGTACATGGTGGACATCCCACCCACACGCACAAAACGTTTTGGGAACACATTCATAGTGCGTACAGCTAAGGAGTGGAATTCCCTGCCGGAGTCTGTGTTTCCTGATAGCTACAACCTGGGAGTCTTTAAGTCAAGAGTGAATAGGTTAGTTCTAGGCAAGCGTGCTCCATCTTCGACCACATCATCGCTTACCATCAGGTGAGATAGTGGTCAAACGCGTGCCTATCAATAGTAAAAAAAAACAAAAGGTCGCAGCCTTATTAGATGATCCGATCAGATTCGTTCAACGCTCAACACCAAGCTGCATGACGCCAAGGACAAGCACTGGTGGAGAGACATTGTACAGCGGAAATTGACCACTCATCGAGGGATTCACGACCCTCAGCAATGAGGAATACGACGCGAGGAGTAGAAGAAGGAAGCGATGTTTGAAAACTTACGTGTTCTTATTTTTCTTCTGCGACGCCATATGTTGTTCTAAGCTCGTCATATGAAAAACATAGTTGTGGATCTCCAATGCGCTTAACCTGTAACAAATTATGATTTATCATCACGACAGTTTTCACTGAAAGATTGCGCATGCTTTGCTTGTGCAGATTTTAATATAACAGCCGAAAGACGTCCACTGCTGGACATAGGCCTCCAAATTTGGAGGGGTGTTTGCCATAATCGGTTGGCGATCGCAGTGTATGGTGTTGCGTTTTTCAGAGAACGCTGCTGCCTATTCTCTGGCGAGTCCCTTAGTCGCCTCTTACGACACTCACGGGAAGTGATGGGATGGTATTATTCTTTTACGGCACCTTATGGCAAAAAAAGATTAGCGCAGGCATATAATAAACATATTTCGCAAGTTATATAGTTTTCGAAGTCTGATCAAGTTTCCAATCAACCCAAGTTATTTGATGACTTCTCGCGACCTAAGGATCGAACTATTGAGTCTTCAGCAGTCGCGTCAATTAAAATTGTCAGCAGTGTCCTTGGGATTACTTGCATGTTTTTTTTTCATAGAGATTTACGCTTTGGAACTTGTATTTAGCTTCATGTTTTTACTGACCGCCCTTGACAATAAAAGTGCCTTTAAATGGCTTATTACAAATAAAAACTTTGATTTGATGTAATACTGAAATGATAGGAGAGAGAAAGTGGTTTTCATTATTCTTTTTCATTCAAACCTCTTAGCATCCAGCGTGTAGTACATAGCTATGGCGGCGTGTCCCTCGGTGGGGCAGCACAGATAGCGGCGCGTGCAGTGTTTGACGTCCCCCAGCCACTAGTACTCACCTCTTAGCATCCAGCGTGTAGTACATAGCTATGGCGGCGTGTCCCTCGGTGGGGCAGCACAGATAGCGGCGCGTGCAGTGTTTGACGTCCCCCAGCCACTAGTACTCACCTCTTAGCATCCAGCGTGTAGTACATAGCTATGGCGGCGTGTCCCTCGGTGGGGCAGCACAGATAGCGGCGCGTGCAGTGTTTGACGTCCCCCAGCCACTAGTACTCACCTCTTAGCATCCAGCGTGTAGTACATAGCTATGGCGGCGTGTCCCTCGGTGGGGCAGCACAGATAGCGGCGCGTGCAGTGTTTGACGTCCCCCAGCCACTAGTACTCACCTCTTAGCATCCAGCGTGTAGTACATAGCTATGGCGGCGTGTCCCTCGGTGGGGCAGCACAGATAGCGGCGCGTGCAGTGTTTGACGTCCCCCAGCCACTAGTACTCACCTCTTAGCATCCAGCGTGTAGTACATAGCTATGGCGGCGTGTCCCTCGGTGGGGCAGCACAGATAGCGGCGCGTGCAGTGTTTGACGTCCCCCAGCCACTAGTACTCACCTCTTAGCATCCAGCGTGTAGTACATAGCTATGGCGGCGTGTCCCTCGGTGGGGCAGCACAGATAGCGGCGCGTGCAGTGTTTGACGTCCCCCAGCCACTAGTACTCACCTCTTAGCATCCAGCGTGTAGTACATAGCTATGGCGGCGTGTCCCTCGGTGGGGCAGCACAGATAGCGGCGCGTGCAGTGTTTGACGTCCCCCAGCCACTAGTACTCACCTCTTAGCATCCAGCGTGTAGTACATAGCTATGGCGGCGTGTCCCTCGGTGGGGCAGCACAGATAGCGGCGCGTGCAGTGTTTGACGTCCCCCAGCCACTAGTACTCACCTCTTAGCATCCAGCGTGTAGTACATAGCTATGGCGGCGTGTCCCTCGGTGGGGCAGCACAGATAGCGGCGCGTGCAGTGTTTGACGTCCCCCAGCCACTAGTACTCACCTCTTAGCATCCAGCGTGTAGTACATAGCTATGGCGGCGTGTCCCTCGGTGGGGCAGCACAGATAGCGGCGCGTGCAGTGTTTGACGTCCACCAGCCACTTGGCGAAGGAGTGGTGGAACATGGACAGGAAACCCGTCGAACGCTCCATCACTAAGATTCTGCGGACAAAGGGGGAAGAAATTAGTAAGATCATCATTCTATCAAGATGTTCGCAAGCAACCAGTGAATTCTAGTGTCATCTATCAGCCAATCGCCGTCCACTGCTGAATGTAAGCCTCCCCCAGAGAGCGCCAACCATCCCGGTCCTGAGCAGTCCGCATCTATACACTGCCAGCCACTTTCTTTAAGTCATAGTTGCATCGCACCGAAGGGCGTCCTACTAGAGTAGGGCCGTCTCCATTTTAACACATGTCTGGAGGGCTACTCTCTAGGTCCGTAGTTTCTGCCCTATTTGCGGCGTTTTCTACTCCGTATCACCTAACCACTAAGAATAAAACGACAAAAAGATTTGAAAATAACTGTGAAATTCTGTTGTCATTCATTCTTAGTTCATTCATTCTCTTCGGGTTCGGGACTAATCGTAAGTCTGTAGGTGATACGGAGTAGAAAAGTCCCGTAACTAAGACCGAAACTACGAACTTCGGGCTTGGAGAGTAGCCCCCCTGCTCCATCGACCGTCTGTCCGTCTGCAGACATGGCCGGCCCATTTCCACTCCAGCATGCTGATTCTACGCGCAATATCGGTGACTTTAGTTCTCTGGCGAATGAATTCTAGTGGAAAATATGAGGTTTTTATTCTGGTTTGAATGTGTTTACGACCATTTACGGCCTCTGGGTGTGTAAGAAATAAAGAAAAAGCATATTGGGAATAGGAAAAAATTGAAAATTGAAGTAGAACTGGGCAGGCCATATCTGCCTAGCCTTTTCCCAACTATATTGGGGTCGGCTTCCAGTCAAACCGGATTCAGCTGAATACCAGTATTTTACGTGAAACGGCTGCCTACCAGACTTCTACAGCCCATAACACGGTATTTCTTGGCAAGACTGGAGTCAGATTTACTGGCTTCTGACAATCCGTAACGACTGCCAAAGTTCTACAAATGACAGCCGAGACCAACAGCTTAACGTGCTTTCCGAGGCACGGAGGAAACTCAGTATTTTAAGATGGTCACCCATCCACAGACTAACCTTTTTTGTTACCTTAAAAAACTTAAGTGTTACCTTCTCAACAGATGTAGCCGTCGATTGAAGTCTTCTCTGGTGACGCTGTACTCCTTGGTGAGAAGACACTTGTACAGCATCTCTTCTGTCACGCCGCAGCGGGCTGCCAGCAACACGTCTAGGAGAAGGCGGACCTGGGGAGAAGATGGAATACCGTTAAGTAGGTACATAACAACATCACGCTTGACATCATCTGCCTAGCCTTTGGCCTTTTTTTGCCCTTTTTTTAATTTTGAAAGAAAAAAATATCGGCGCAATTTTTTTTTTTTTTTTTCAAAAATCTGTTGAGCCGTTTTAATTTTCATCAATATCAGGCCCGAGAATCTACAACTGCATCATTGGACTAAAAAAAATCAGTTACGGTTTAGATAGGTAGCTTTAGTTAGGAGATTTAAACCTAATTTGAAAAAAATGAAAGATTTCCTTTAGTTTGCCATGTGTTATTACTTCCCAGAATTTAATTTTATAGTGTTTTTTTTTATTTAAAAATCAGATTCTGGGTGTGAATAACGTTTTTTCAAAAACCCAATGATCCAGTTTTACTTTTCATCAAAATCGGTCTCGATATCGTCTTGATTTTCGATATTCCTTATAGTTTCGGATTTGGCCCTGAAGGCACACATTAAAAATTCACCCTGTACTCATAAATAATGAAGCATTCTGCCAGTGAAATTTCCTTTTGAACTAGTTCCGGAGATTATACAGACTTTTAAACAAATATTACCACTTTATACTATCAGTATAGGGAGCGTGCAGAAATGTCATTGTAACACTGTCAAGTATGTTTCACCTATAAAATTCGAAATAGCTACGCTAGATGGCAGTCTTCTTCGCGCACGTTCCCCTAAACTGAGCGTGAAGGAACCACAAGTGGCAGCACAGAAGCGTCTATGTCAAGTATTCTGACCACTAAAGTTTCGAATATGCGACACTAGATGGCAGCCAACGTTCATGCACGTTCCCTTACAGTACTCAGGAATAACGAAGCATTCTGCCAGTGAGACATGGGCGTACCCAGATTTTGGCCTAGGGGCTATTTTGTCATACACACGAAGTACACAAAGACATGAAACATTAGATATATGCATTTTTATTTTATTTAAATTGTTTGAATCGACTTCAACTTCATAAGCAACTTTCGAAGAGCTTCAGCAAAACGGTGTAAGACGTCATCCGTGAAAGAATCGCCTATATTGTTTACAAGTTTTTTATGTATACTGAGCATACAAAGTCCATTTAAACTGATTTCGATCATGCATTTTGCCAGCGTCTACTGCGCGGTTTATTCAAAAGTTAACACATAAGGCCCGTTGACACTTTAATTAGTGATTAGTGCGGGTTCATACATTTTCTGCGGGTACTCCTGGGGGAACAGCTGCCCTCCCCTGAGCCAACCCCCCCCCCCCCCCGGTACGCCCAAGCAGTGATATTTTTGCGTTATTAGTTAAGAAGAATACCTCATACAAACTTATAAACAAATGTTATCTCTTTATAGTATCAGTATACATTTAGCTATACCTTAGTAAACCTCCTGCCATGGAACAGCCGCTGCGCCAGCCACAGATACAGTCCGTTGAGCGTGCCAGGTATCTCACGGATCTCCCGCAGTGCTATGAACCCGTCGGCAACGCCATCTAACACCTGCAACATAAAGAAATGGTAAAGATTGCCTTCTGCGACCAGCGCGCAGCGCTTAAACAAAACGGAAGATCTTTATTGCGAACGCATTAACCTCTCGCGCGTTTCTCGTACACATGGGTGTACAGTTCGCGTTAGCGTGGCTTGCCCCTCGGAAGTTAGGTTTGAGTGAAGTCCGCGCAGGTGCAATCGCGTAAAAAAGTGTTACGTTCCTAAAATATTTTTTTGTTTATACGTATTATACTATAAACAAGTAACAAAGACTACCAGTAACAATAAAATATCAAAAAGTAACACAACAAACACATACACCACAAGAAAACAAATCAAACTGTAAGAAATAACCAAAATAAATCATTAAAAACAATGACAACCTGTAACACTTTTCGCATCCACAGTCGTATTGCATCGAGCAAGCGGGACACGCTTATGCATCGAACTTATACGAGCGAGTGAGATGCCATTACACCCGCGCGTTTGTGCTAATCCACGCATGCGCGAGCTACCCGCGCATGCGTGGTTGTATGTTTGTTGTCAAATTGACGTCCTGCGCAGCCGATTGCGGCGTACTTTGCGGAGACAAGCTTGCGTGACAGGAACTGTACGAGAAACGCGCGAGAGGTTAAGTTCAAGGTTGATTGGAAAAAATTGACAGTGACGGGTAGCGTGATTTGCTTTCTGATTCTGCTAAAGTGGCCTTTTTAGATCCGCAGATCAAAATAAAAGGGACGAACAGAATGTGTTAAATGATTAACCAAGATTTTCTCATTTGATTTACCAAATCTTAGACTAATTCTGAAGTGTTTTCGTGCTATCATTATCTATACTCTATACTAATATATAAAGCTGAAGAGTTTGTTTGTTTGTTTGTTTAATTGAACGCGCAAATCTCAGGAACTACTGGTCTGATTTGAAAAATTCTTTCAGTGTTAGATAACCCAATTATTGAGAAAGGATATAGGCTATATATCACGCTAAGACCAATAGGAGCGGAACAGTAATAAAAATTGTGACGCAGACGAAGTTGCGCGGGTCAAATAGTTGTAAAATACATAATTATTTAGTAATTTGCTATCTTGCACATCACACAACACCTGTTGATCATTTTAGGCACACGTCATGAACAACTATAACAACTTTTTACAAGGGACTGAGCGTGGCAATTATGGCAACCCCCCCTCCCCAACTTGGGGGAGGCGTATGTCCAACAGTGGACGTCTTTCGTCTGATACGATTATGATGATGACAAGGAACAAACTATGACACTCGACACTGGTGCGGTATAAAGTTCTCATGATGATCAAACAAGTATCTTTAACCATTACCGTTTGCCATATTCTGCCTATTTCTTTTTATGTTTTCATTTAATCATTTGTATTTTCTAGTGTTATGTGCTTTTGTGTGTTTTGTTTCTTTTCTTGTTCCTAATAAATGTTTTACCTATCTCATCATAATCATCTGCCTAGCCTTTTCCCAACTACATTGGGGTCGGCTTCCAGTCAAACCGGATTCAGCTGAATAGCAGTGTTTTACGTGGAGCGGCTGCCTACCAGACCTTCACAACCCAATAACTATGTAACACGGTACATCTTGGCAAGACTGGAGTCAGATTTACTGGCTTCTGACAATTCGTAACGACTGCCAAAGTTCTACAAATGACAGCCAGGACCAACGGCTTAACGTGCTTTCCGAGGCACGGAGGAAACACAGTTTATTAAGATGGTCACCCATCCACAGATCAACCTTGGCAAGCGTAGCTTAACCTTAAAGATCGACCCGTGCGGCTGTTATTATTTAGCCACGAGCCCCTCAAATGTTTTATCTATCTATTACATGACGAAGACGAGCTTAGAAGCAAGCCAGAAGCGTACCTTCTCCAAATACAACAAGCATCCATCGCTCTTGATTCGCAGATGGTCCAGCGCCGCGGCCGCTGCAGCCGCAGCCGTAGAATCACTTGACACGCGGGCTCTGAAAATATCAAAGTAATTCTAAATCATCACTTACATAATGCTGGGAGAAAAATATCTGAAATCGTTCATTGCATATCTTTCGTACTGTAGCAGCATCAATGTCACCACAGGCAAAACTAAAAAAGCAACAAAAAGAAACGCAACGCCATCTATCCCACGAGCATTGTACTACTAATCTAATGCTCTATTTATAACGGTATCAGTTTTCCAATTTAAACGTAGTACAGGAAAATCTCGATAGCTCGAATGTCAAGGGAAGTGCTAAAGAAATCGAGATAGTGAGATTTCGATTAATTTCGACATAAAAAGGTGCAATTTCTAAGCAAATGTATTAAAACAAATTGCTTGCCAAATAAGTACTGACCCAAGTAACCAATAATGAACAAACCCAAGTGACCAACAATGAAAACCTAGCATCTGTGTTTCTAAGAAAGTTTAATGAATGTAGTCATTCATTGCACGTGTGCAAGTCATAAACAAGATTAGAGGAACCGAAAATTTCTTTTGAATTTTATTGCTATGAGTTTGGGGAATCCCAAATAAAAACTCCTTATGTATGTGTATTTTATGAACTACGACTTGGAGAGTTAGCTTTTTGCAATTCGAGTTATAAAGTATTAAAATGTACTATTAATATCTCGCAGGGAATTAACTATTTCTTTGAGTTACTCATCATCTGCCTAGCCTTTTCCCAACTGTATTGGGGTCGGTTTCCAGTCAAGCCGGATTTAGCTAAATACTAGTATTTTACGAGGTGCGGCTGCCTACCAGACCTCCACAACCCATTAACTGGGTAACACGGTTCTTCATGGCAAGACTGGAGTCAGATTTACTGGCTTCGGACTATCCGTAACGACTGCCAAAGATCTATACATGACAGCCGGGACCAACGGCTTAACGTGCTTTCCGAAGCACGGAGGAAGCTCGGTAAGTTAAGACGGTCACCCATCCACAGACCTACCTTGGCAAGCGTTGCTTAACCTTGAAGATCGACCCGTGCGGTTGTTATTATCTAGCCACGAGCTCCTGTTTGTTTGAGTTACTAAGTCTAAATAATTCGAGATACTGTGTAATTAGTTTTTCAGCGGAAGGGAATTGCATTTATTTTCGATTTACTAAGGATTGCGACTTAACGAGATTCGAGTTATAGAGTTTTCACTGTATACACATAGTTGATACAATCCGAACATCAACTATCAGGCAGTTGCCCACCGAACATAACAACCGTCCGGTCGGAGGATGCTCCCTTTTTTCTACGAGGTTTTGCGGGAGTTTACACCCTCTTCCGCATACCCCATATAGTACCTTAATGAAGAAATAACACTTTTCCCGTCCTGGGAAGCAAAACCAAAATCCCATAGGGTCATCATTCGCACTGCAGTTACTTCAGGCTACAATGATGACCTTGTTTCTATTCCACCAATTCTCACTAAACGTTTCCTAACATCTTTTATAATGCGCACGGCAAAACAGTGGAACTCTCTGCCTGCGTCTGTGTTTCCAAACGCTTACAACCCTAATCCCTTCAAAGTTAGAGTGAACAGGCTCCTTCTGGGTAAGCTTGCTCCATCGTAGACTTTGTCTCTGTCATCTCTGACCTAGACTAGAGTCAAGAGCAAAGCCATCACAAATAAAAATAATAAAAAATGATCAGTGTACTCACCTAAGCCTCGGCTCAGTATCCAGCCGCGCGAGCACGTATCGTTGTACGTCGGCCGACACGTGGGCGCGCTGTAGCTCGTCCAAAGTTATCTTGCGGAAACCTGAAGGAAATATAACCAAACAATTAATCCTTACTAATGCTATAATAATAATAATTCATTCATTTTTTTTATTATTTTCGGACATTAATGATTCAGCGAGTTAGCAAACAATATTATAACCTATTACTAGTGTTAGTAGCCAAAATAAAACAGAGAAGAATAGAATAAAAAAAAAAGTAACAAAAGTAAGAGTCAGTCAGTCAGTAAGTCATGAAAAAGTAACTCTGTCTGTCTGTCGCGCTTTCCAGCCAAAACTACTGAACCGATTTAAATGAAATTTGGTACACAGATAGTCTAGAGCCTAAGAGGAGCTTGTGGCTAAATAATAACAGCCGCACGGGTCGATCTTGAAGGTTAAGCAACGCTTGCCAAGGTTGGTCTGTGGATGGGTGACCGTCTTAACATAACGAGTTTCCTCCGTGCCTCGGAAAGCACGCTAAGCCTTTGGTCCCAGCTGTCATTTGTAGATCTTTGGCAGTCGTTACGGATTGTCAGAAGCCAGTAAATCTGACTCCAGTCTTGCCAAGATGTACCATGTTACCCAGTTAATGGGCTGTGGAGGTCTGGTAGGCAGCCGCTCCACGTAAAACACTGGTATTCAGCTGAATCCGGTTTGACTGGAAGCCGACCCCAATGTAGTTGGGAAAAGGCTAGACAGATGGATAGTCTAGAGCCTGAGAAAGGACATTGGCTACTTTTATCCCGGGAGTATGCTCCTTAGGGACCACGCGGGCGAAGCCGCTGGCAGATGCTAGTAATTAAATAAATATGTGATTCATTATAAAACTTGTAACAGAATAAACGAAAAATCTGAAAGCGGTCATTGTACTCATCATAATGAACAAATTCTACTATAGGGACCGTGCACGGCGTTGACTATGCCATCTAGTGTCGCATATTCGAAGTTTTAAGGGTCAGAATACTTGACATTGACGCTTCTGTGCTGCCACCTGTGGTTCCTGCACGCTCCGTTTAGGGGAACGTGCGCGAAGAACACTGTGCCATCTAGCGTAGCTATTTCGAATTTTTTACTTGAAACATGCTTGACAGTGACATTTCTGTGCTGCCACTTATAGTTTCTGCACGCTCCCTATAGGATCGACACTGAAATCGCGAAAAAAAATCGGCTGCCCCATACATTTCTGTGCACATAACTCGACAAAATGTACAGCTGGTTTTGTGCGCGTGGTTTGGTTCTGTAGGACTGTTCCTAAATTACCCAACTGGCTGGTAACATTTTCCTTTTTCTTAAAATTAACCTACATCTAATTTCAGAGTCGGCTCCCCTGCAGAGAAGGAGTGGCTGGTCTGCAGAGCTCGTCAGCTAACTGGCCACTCTCCCACCGATTGTACGAAATTAATTCCCAAAACTATAGTTATGTTGCTCGTCATACACCAAAGTGAATTCGCAGAAGCCCGAAGACTGCCGAACGCGAAGATCGGCTATCATCGTTCGCGGTTGTGAGTGCGAGATATTAAAGAGGCCGTATATCTTGTAAGGTGAACGCGTATTAGCTAACGTTCCAACGACCCTATCTCTACTATTAAAAGTGCATTGGAATTCGCACTTTATTGTTTATAACATACAGTTCATTTTTCCAAATTCATTAAATTATAAGATAAGAGAACCATACCTGTGAACATCCTGGTGAGGTTCCTGCAGTGCTTCCTAGCGGTGCAGACCAGTAGCAGCCACTGCGGGAACAGATGCTGGTGGCGCGAGAGGAGACTGGCCACACTGGTGGAACCCTCTGTGCCTTCGCGGTCTTCGCAGATGCCTGGAAATAGAATAAAATATCACTATCACTAATTATAAAACAAAGTGCCACTCGCCGCGTCTGTCTGTCTGTACCCGATAAACTCGAAAAGTTAAAATATTTGAGACTACTAGTCTTACCTCCCAGTATCCCCTCATCGATAGCGTCGACCAGTAGGAAGAGACACTGCTTGGGAGGGTCGATCTCTAGCAGCGGAAACAGGAGAGCCTTCTTGAAGCATTCGTCCGGGTTCTTCTCAAGATTCTGGGGTAGCAGCGCCTGGAAAAAGATGGTGATTATGCCAGTTAGGAGTAAAGTTATTATATGCTGACAACGGGGAAATTTCATAGAAAAATCGGCCAAGTGCAAGTCAGACTCGCACACGAAGGGTTCCGTACCATGAAACCTTACTTTGTATTATTTGTTGTTAAAGCGGCAATAAAAGTACACAATCTGAAAATTTCAACCTTCTACCTATTACGGTTCTTAAGATACAGCCCGCTGACAAGCAGACACGAGAGACGAACGGACGGACCGCAGAGGCTTGGTAATAGGGTTTGCGTTGTTTACCCTTTGGGTATGGAGTATTATATGGCAAAAGAAAAAACATGTCAACAAGAAACATGGATCAAAATTGGAATAAATGAACTGGGAAAGCTTTTAAGTTTTGACACTTTAATGTAACTTCGTTTGAATAATATCCATCAAAGTAAATGCATTCTTATACCTAGCATATGAAATCTAAACTTCTATATACTAATATATAAAGCTGAAGAGTTTGTTTGTTTGTTTGTTTACTTGAACGCGCTAATCTCAGGAACTACAGGTCCGATTTGAAAAATTCTTTCAGTGTTAGATAACCCATCTATCGAGGAAGGCTATATATCACGCTAAGACCAATAGGAGCGGAGCATTATTGAAATTTGTGACGCAAACGAAAATGCGCGCGTCAACTTGTATTATATAAAAAAACCGGCCAAGTGGGAGTCGGACTCTCACACGAAGGGGTCCGTACTATAAATCGAAAAAAACACGTTTCCTGTAGGGAGCCTTCTTTAATTTTCAATCTAATATAATTTTTATTTTTTGTTATAACGGCAATAAATATACAAGATGTTGATTTGCATCCTAGTCAAATTCAAGGACGTAATTATACTAATGATTCTCGACCCAAATCAACAATAAAATGGGTAGGTATTTTTTTTCTTATTTACGTAAATCCGTAAGTGTGAACCAGCCGTATATAAAAGCGGCCCGTCTGTTACTAGCCCTATCACCGCGCTTTCACACACAAACAAACGCAAACAACACATACGCAAACGATCATTCAATAAATTCGTAGGTAATCAATTCCACCCCAACCAATCACAGTGCAGGTACTCTCCCGCGCAAGCTCCTAGCCACCCCGCCCCCGCGGCCCCGGAACTACCAGTGTGTTTCATGTCGCCGAAGCGAGCGTGCGGTGTGCTATTTCCGCTCTCGGACGTAGGTACAAAGTGCAAGATAACGGACAATTATTCAAATGTCGAGTTGGTAGAGATGGTCCGCCTGTGTGCCATCAGTGGAGACAGCCTACGTGGAGCCATCCGGATGTTCACGGAAATGTTTCCCGATCGGGAGCCCCCATCACAGAGCGTCATGGTGGCTTTCGACACTTTAAAAACGAATGTGTTAGTGTTACGTAAGCTAAAGGAAAACCAGCTACGTTGTGCTCGATTGTTGAAAAAGTGTGATGTGATGGTGGCAACTTTGAACAATACCTCCGGGTAACTAAGACCCACTGACCAAGTAGGTAATTTATTTATTTGTACATTTTTTAAATAGCTGTTAGCTTAATCAATTTTATTAGTGTAAATAAGTTGATTTCAAATTTTTAACTACGTCAAAAATATCTAAGAGTCGAAAGTCGTACTTACACTTAACTAACACGTCTTCCCATTCCCGTCAAACGTAGAAAACATTTTTAGACTTAGTAGATCGGTACACCAATTACTAAGGTAGGTATTATTGCCGGTCCGAAGCCCGTTAAGTAGGAAGGAAAATTTCAAATCAACCAATTTAATCCACAAATAAAACAAAATCCCTACGAAAACTTTAGGTTGAAGGATAAAGTAAAACTAACATTTTATTAATCATCTGAGACCAGGTCAGTGAACTTTTCTTTGGCGCACTAGTATTACTGTCTTTAGTAAGATTTCCGTAATCCAATGATGCTCAAAAAAGAGTTAATTATCAAGCGAAATTTATGACAATAATGTAGGTGATTTTCGAAATAAAATTAGGTAAAATTATGTAGCGGTCAATGCCCGCGCACGCGCTAGCACTTCGTAGGTAAGACGTCGACACTCACGCACTCAGCTGCATTGTCGCTGTGTGCGTAGTCGGGTGATTCTGTTTTCTTTGTATTGAATGGGGTATTTTACAAAAAAAATTTAATTAGTCCGTCTGATAAATTTTCAAAAAATATATGACACGTATCTGGCTTGGTAAAAATGTACCAAATTTACCAAGCGAAATGACGTCACGCGTGTCTTCAACTCGCTGTATCTCCTTTATTTTTAGTTTACGTGAAAAAAAGAAAAAATATGTGTCAAATATTTTTTGAAAATCTATCAGACGGACTAATTAGATTTTTTTAGTAAAATACCCTATTAAGGGTTTAATTCTGAAATACTGTTAACAACAACAAATAAAAGCAGCGCTTATTAGTTATTGCCCACTATCGTACTTTCAATTGATTATTTGTCTTTTATGACAACCTCCTGAAATTTGACGAGGATGCAAAACAACACCTTGTAGATATACACTGTATGAAAATTTCAACTGTCTAACTGTTACCCTTTGGGTACGGAACCCTAAAAACTAACTCACCTGTTGAATCTCAGGCTCAGACAAAAGCTTATCATAATAAGCATTCGCAATCAACGTCCTCGGACTTATCGGCAGGCTGGGAATGGGAGGCGGCACATCTTCTTCTTTCTTCTTCTCCACCTCCACCACATCCTCTGCCTCAGGCTTCAAGATGTTCTGGTACTCCGGCAGTTCTTCTTTGGGAGTGGGAGGCCGCTCGGGCTTGGTTTTCGCGGGTGAACTTTCCGCTGAGCGCAAGTCACTTTTGTTAGGGTACCTGGAATGGTTGTGGCGTGTGTATTCTATATTTACTGTTGTAGGGTATCAATGGAGGGTATTAGAGTAGACATGGGCAAAATTTATCACTAAAAAGAAAATAATGAAATCTATCTTTCGATCACTGGGATATGTATCACTGTTTTGTATTTTTACATCCTTATGTGTCAAGGATAATAGGGACAATTACGGGCCATTGCCCAATAAAAAAACATTTTTTTAAACCCCGTCCCCGCGCGCTTAAAACGGCCACATCTTAAAAGACCTTGCATTATTGTAATAATAGAGACTAAAACCGCGCGAGCGAACCGTCCCAAATGTGGGACGCCGGTACCGGGCGGGTTAATATCGGCGCCACGGACAGCCCACTCTGCAGGGGCTGCTTTGACGCCGAAGAATCAGCCGCCCACGTCATCCTGGAATGCGAGGCCGGGGCTACCCAACGTCAACTAATCCTCGGAACGGTGAGGTCGCTCCGCGAAGCCTGTGAAGCTCCCAGGATACTTCTGTGCTTCTGGGCGGAGCTAGGCTGGCTAACTTAGCCAGGACACCTACCAGACCTCCACAACCCATTAACTGGGTAACACGGTACTTCATGGCAAGACTGGAGTCAGATTTACTACTTCTGACTATTCGTAACGACTGCCAAAGATCTTCAAATGACAGCCGGGACCAACGGCTTAACGTGCTTTCCGAGGCACGGAGGGAACTCATTATGTTAAGATGGTCACCCATCCGCAGACCAACCTTGGCCAGCGTTGATTAACCTTCAAGATCGACCCGTGTGGCTATTATAATTTATCCACGAGCTCCTCCATAGAATATCTCTGTAGATAGGTACTGCGTGTAATAAATAAATTACTAACCACTCACTGATCATAACTAATCGTAGCTACTTCTCACCAGATGTGGAAAGTTGATTATCATAAAACGTTCCCCAAGATATTAGTAATACATTACTTAATACCGCATCAGTTGAGTAGAACTTGATTCATTGTTTTTGCAACTGTATCAACAAAACAAATTACAAATATAATATACAAAGAATGATTGATGGAAACGGATTGATTCATATCTTTTTTATCTGTCTGTTGAGTTGTTGCAGTCACAACGAAAGGAGCTCGTGGCAAAATAGTAAGAGGGATTATTTTAAAAAGGAAAACATAGTGAAACAATATATATATATCCTTCTTATTCAGTTTGTGAAATATCTCTTAAATCGGTACAATATTGGTGGAGGAAACAGTCGAGAGCCAAACCTCGAATTATGACTTTTTACATACAAAATCTCGCCGCTAGCATTTCCTCTAAACGAACGGCTCAATTCGCATAGACTATACAGGTGTTTCATAAGTACGTGGTCATTAATTAAGTTTGAGTTTTATATCTGCTTGACATACAGATTTTTTTTTTTTTTTCATAAAAACAACCATAATGAATGAACGACTTAAAAGTACTGACAAATCTCTTTTCAAGAAATCTGATATACAGACTACACACTTCTAAAACACAATGTAGATCTAAGACCACATACCTGAAATTAGCCACCGGTATCCTAGACTTAGGCGGACTATTCTCGACCTTCCGATCTTCCCCGGAGCTATCATTCTTCTGTTCGGTCGACAGACTCTTCTGCAACACGTTCGCTTTCTTCTCGCACAGCGGCTCAGAAGACTGCCTCAGAAGGCGAGAGTTCCTCAGCTCTTTGGATTGCCGCTGAGAAATGTTCCTTAGGAATAGATTTTCGTGATTCTCGTAGAGTCGAAGGTCGTCCTTTTCATCGTTGACGAAGGGGTTCGTAGGTTTCACTGATGATCTTGGCAAGATTTCTGGCAACTGTAAAGAGAAAAATGGTAATATAAATTAATATAGAATGGAATTTTCATTTAATTTTGGAAAGGTAAAGATTATACAGGGTGTCCGGGACATCGTAACGCAAACTTCGCGAAAAGGCTACACCTGATGCCACTAATCAAATTGTGGAAGTCATTAATCTCGCTAATGATCGGTTACAGAAATTGTCATTTTCGAGCGCGCAATGTATTGTGAACAACGCGATCAAAACGCGCGAGAGCGTTGTACGGAGTACGTACCTACACTTCTTGAACACACTCAAAGCTGCGACGCCGCGCGAGCTTCTGTCGTTAAATGTACTTACCTAAGAATATCGCCTACCTATCGCCGACCACAATATCACATAAAATCATTTTTAATCACTCAGAAATACCTACGGTATTTAATGATGGTAGGAACATGTTTATGCAGAATTCAAGAGAAGAAAAGCATCGACAAGCTATGTCTTTAGTCTCATAAAATCACGATTCCGATAAGGATTGATAAGATAATAAAAAAGCAAAACTTGTAAGTAGGTACCTACATTGAGATCCGTTCACGTAGGTATAAACTAATGAACTATCTAAGTCACTTTGATTGTACCTACCAATATCGCCTTTCGCCGACAACAATAATACCTATCTCATAAAATGAATCATTTTTATCACTCAGAAATACTAACCTGCTGATGGTAAGAACTTGTTTTTGAAGAAATAAGAGAAGGGAGCCATAAGATTAATCTCTTAAAATAATGATTCAGATAAGGATTGATTATAAAAAATAAGCTTGAAGTACCTACATTGAGATCCGGTATCGTAGGTAACTACCGAACCGCCTCACTCACTTAGAAAGTACCTAAGTACCGACGAATAACACCCGTAGCCGACAACAACTGACATGTTTACGCAGAAGTTAAGGAGTCATAAGCTTAAGCATGTTCCACAATGATGTACTTACCGAATCCAATGTCCAATCCAAGGTGACCTTGGTTGGAGCTTGGTTTCCATCCGCAAATTTTGTACCTATGAATTCACCCAAACAAGGTCACCTTGGATGGGTCGCTGGAATACATCCTTGTGGAACATGCTCTCTTAAAATCACGAACGCGATTCTGATAAGAATTGATAACAAAGCCGGCCATGTTCGAGTCGGACTCTCAAACAAAGGGTTCTTTAAGTACCTTAACTCAAAAAACACGCTTCTTGTATGCGAGCCCCCGTAAATTACCTAGTCCTATGGACGGACGGACAGCGGAGGCTTAGTGATAGTAGGGAGATGGTAGGGGTTTCGTTGGTTACGCTTCGGCCTACCTACATTGAGATCCGATAATGTAAGTACTTACCTACTACTAACTCACCTTAAGGTCGCTCACCCCTGGGTTCGAAGTGGCCGCCGCCAGCACGCTCGCATATCTGAGCACGGCCCAGAGTTTCAACGTGGACACGGAGCAGAAACTTTGGGTCCTGAGCACACTGCTCACGCAACGTCGCAAACACATGCACGACGCGATTCCTCATCTCGGCTGCGGAAGCGCACTCGGACACAAACACTTTGTCCTTGACGTAACCCCAAAGAAAAAATCGAATGGGGTCGAGTCTGGTGAGTGAGCTGGCAATGGCTCCGGGCCGAATCTACCGATCCACCGATTCCACAAGTCCAGATGACATTTTTAAATCAGACACACAAACACAGAGAGAAAATTGGTTTTGGGATCAAACTAAAACTTATCTTCTCTAACGTTCCGAAAACAGACTTTCACAAAAAGCACACTCGTTCGCGATCAACGTCAACAAGAAACTGGCAAAAATCCATCACGAAATGTTCTTTTCGAACTCTCTTTTGATTTCGCCGACATACCTACGTGCAGTACAGTGGCGGAACTATCATGGGTGGCTATTTATTTATTAAATGATTTTTTTTTTGTTGAAATACTTAACCATGTAGTTACTTGATCGCCTTAAAAAAAGATTAAGATCTAAGAGAAGCTGCAAGAAACCGAACCAATTGAGATAAGCGTAACATTACTTATTTTAATTTAAGCCTTATTATGATTTGTGAAACGTGTGCCTATTAATAGTAAAAACTCCGGGAGTGCCGGCAGAAGTGAAAACTTGAATACGTGCTTCTCTCCCTCCGTCTTACGAATTTTCGATCAGGTCACCATCTCACGCATTTTCACCAGGGTCACGTGTCTTGACGCGAGCTTAACATTTTTTTACCCATCACAAAAAAAGTGCACAACGTCGCTAAAGAAGCTTTCACTTAAAAAAAAAAAATATCGGTCAGGTGTCACCATCACCACTAAGCGAGGCACTGAACCGCCCCTTACACTCTGTTCAACAGAATACCTAGATCGGCTCGATTGTCGGCATGTCAAAGAGCGCGCTACCTATTGCCGCTATAAGAAAATACGATTTGGCGACACACAACAAAATAACCGATTTGCGTCTTTAAGCAATTATTTTAATGTTGGAAATCGCTTACTTTATTTTGTTGTGATACGTATTATTTTCTAATGACGGCAGTCTTTAGACGGTATTTTTGAGCGGTGCCTTTGACATGCTCACTCGCAGGTACCTACTTGGCATGCGTTGACCTTTCGTTTGAACTTTGCACAGCTGATAGCTACCTAATTTGAAGTTTTATTTACATTGCTTTTTTTTGTGAAAATAGTGAATTAATGACTTTTTAATTAAAAATCTTATTGGGTTAGGTCAGAATTACGATTATGAGCAGTCTAAAGTAAAAAAAAACTCCTGAAAAAAATGAGGAAAAAGCCGACGAAAAATTCCAAAGCAGGGGTGTCCAGAATCATGTCCTGGACCCCTGTAAATCGTTTGTGCGTCGATGTCAGATACACGCTGTATACACCCCTCACCCATATCCCATACGCACCTGTAACTCCACTACACTTCATACAAGCGATTTTATTGTTTCTTTTATTAATTTTTTTGTGAAAATGTCAACTGTCTATCTATTACCATTTATGAGACAGCTGACAGACAGACGGACGGACGAACGGACGGACGGACGGACGGTCAGACAGCAGAGGCTTAGTAATAGGGTTTCGTTGGTTAGCCTTTGGGTACGGAACCGTAAAAAACTGGCCTAGTGCGAGTCGGACTCGCGTGCAAAGAGTTCCGAAAGAATTTCTTTTTTTTTTAACATGTTATTTTAACACTATAGAATTCTTATAGATTTTCCTGTAATCTATAGGTGAGTCCTGTAAGCTATAGCTCCATTTTTTTTTTCAAAATTGTTGGCTCAGTAGTTTCGAAGATAAGTTTCGAAAATAAGGGGGGAGTGGTCATTTTTCGTCTAATTTCTTGAATAACTTCAAAACCATTTATTTTTAAATTATGAAATAATATAAATAAAACCTTCACAGTAAGCCCTTTCATTTGATATGGCACACGATATTGTTCCAAAAACTTTTTTTTTAATTGTTTGACCCCAAAAAGTGATCCGCATTCTAAAAAAATAATAATTTACGTAACGCTTCCGTGTTTGGGTCACAGAAGTCCATACGTGTACCAAAGGCAATCGGCAGGATTCGTACAACATACTTTTTTTGTTGTTTTGTGATAGAATTTTTACCACTTATTAAGGCAACTAAACCATTCATTTTCATGAAACATTAGTATTTTTAGAAGTCTGGATTTATTAATTATACCAATTAAAAGATTCAAGTAATTAACGACGATAGTTACAACCTGGGAGTCTTTAAATCAAGAGTGAATAGGTTATTTCTAGGCAAGCGTGCTCCATCTTCGACCACATCCTCGCTTACCATCAGGTGAGATAGTGGTCAAACGCGTGCCTATCATTAGTAAAAAAAAAAAAAAAAACTAAACGTAGTTCTGTTTTTAGAAATTGCCATTTGTAAAATATCACGAGGCTCGAAATGATAAATAATTATTTAAAAATAGAAATAATAGTAAATATAATTAACCAATTACACATTATACCTTAAAATGAATAATATTGCATAGAATCTACTTTCGCGAAAGGACGCTTTATTAATTGTGCTGTGTGTGTACGTGCTTTAAAATGACGAGTTTACAATGCATCAATTGCAACGTTCGCTTGTCGCGAATGAGAAGGCACGCTTTATCTGATGAGAGTGAAGACATCGTCAATACTATTCGGCTGTGGACATATCCTAGAGATGTAAGTAGTATCCAAATAACATTATGCGTACGAGTGTGCTAGTTACGAAGTGATAACTTTTACGTGTTAAAAAGTAGACTTACCATTTAAACTACGCGATAACATATAATAATAATATGTATGTAACTAAAACTAATCTAAACTAAACTAAAGTCACGCCATTCTTCTGCTAGAACTTATTTTGTTTTTATAGTAGCAGAAACAAATATGAATAGTCGGGACGCAATAAAAAGTTATTGCTGTAATTGCATGGTAGGTTTAAGAACGGTGGGATGCTGCTCACATGTTATGAGCATTATTTGGTACCTTAGTTACGCTCGCCATGAAGGTATGACCCGACCTGCCCCTTTCCTAGATGAAGTAATATTAAGAATAGATTAAGTAACTATAAGAACAATAAAATAAATGTATGTTCCTACAAAAACAAACTTGTTTTATTTACCTACACTCAAAACTCCATCAGCACTTCATCATTCATCAAACTATTGCAGACGTCCAGCAGCGGACGTAGGTCTCGCCTAAAGCACCCTACTGAATAGATACAATTCTCATGTCAATTTGCCAACGTAAGGATAAGTATAACACTACAAAAATAGCACCAGCTATCTACAACATATCTTTTTTTACCAAAACAATGTGTGTCCTTACACGTAATAATATTTATTGGTACTTAACCTCAAAAATAAAACTGGTTATAACTTTAAGGTACCAACTTCTAAAAATCTAAGAATTTTATAAGGGCTTGCCTATCGTATTGACTACCAATTAAAACAAAAAATGTCTCAAAACACGATAATTTATTAGGTGTACGAAACTTCCATACAAGCCTGCCGATCGCCTTTCAACAGAATCGGTCCAGTGGATCCGGAGAAAACTGGCTGTGACAGATGGACAGACAAGAAGTGATACTATAAGAGTTCCGTTTTTAATTCGGAACCCTAAAAAGAAAGATAAATAGGTTTAAGGGCAGTAGCGAGTGCACTTACATCGTCAATATTGCTGAGCGGCGCGTCGGCGTGCAAATCTTTGTATTCCTCTCGCTCGTGGATGCGGTGGATGGTGCGCGTGCGACGTCCGCTCTCGCACACATCTTCATCGTCTGTGCGCTGGTCTATGGAACAATTTAAATGACATTTATATAACAGAAGACTTTAAATAAATGTATAAAATAAATAAATTAATCGGTCGCTTATTCATATATTTCCTTTTTTCGGGTCCGTGAAAACAAAATTGTAGTTCGAACTCTGTGATCTGTGCAAATTTTGTCTAGCCACGGGTTTTGATATGGTTTTCACTTATAGAAAGAGAGATAAACGAGGAAGGTCCAGTCAAATACAAGTTATAAATTGCGCCCCTGTGTAGCTGTGGATCGCTAGTCACTGATCATCATCTGCCTAGCCTTTTTCCCAACTATATTGGGGACGGCTTCCAGTCAAACCGGATTTAGCTGATTACCAATATTTTACGCGGAGCGGCTGCCTACCAGACCTCCACAACCCAGTAACTGGATAACACGGTACTTCGTGGATCGCTAGTCACTACATAGTATAAAACAAAGTCGCTTACGGCGTCTGTCTGTCCTTAAATATGCTTAGATCTTTAAAAAATGCGCAACGGATTTTGATGACAGTTTATTTAATAGATAGAGTGGTTCTCAAGGACGGTTTTAGTATATAATTTGTTAAGGTGTTGTGTAAATTGGCTTTTATAATATAAAGATTACAACTGAAGAGGTCGAAAAAAAATAATCTAAAAATTCTTTACATCGCGTGGGCTGCGAAAACTATTGATGATAGAACAAAACAGTGTACTACAGTTTTAGACAACACATAAATACCTATGAAAAATCCGCAATAGCATATGTCTATCTTTTATGGTTGACTCACAATAACCATTTATGATATTCAAAGGACAATGGGCAAAAATGTATGGAACGTGGTACCCGCTCCAATAGTCCTCATTAATATATCATTGAATAGACATTTTGATGCAGAAAAACGTCTACCATGGCGCCTGTCCCTATTCACGTTTGGAAAGCAGTAATCTCACTATCTATACTTATTATTATAAAGCTTTAATCTCAGGAACTGCTAGTCCGATTTAAAAAATTCTTTCAGTGTTATATAGCCCATTTATTGAGGAAGGCTATAAGCTATATATCATCGCTACGCTACGACTAAAAGGAGCCGAGCAGCAGGGGTGAAACCACGGGGAACAGCTTGTGTTTTATAAATGATGAAGAATTTATTACAAACTACTTATATAAGTAAAATAAAGCTAGAATAACATGATATAACACATTTAGGATTCTATTATTAAAAGAAGTAAGAAAACAAGCATTCTTTAAATACAAAACATATATTTTATCAATAAGTGAGTAGATTCAAAACATTACATATCGGTATCAACTATAACAGCATTGAGGAAAGATGCCGGGAGCAGTAAATCCCGTATGCCTCGCATAGCCTAAGTACCATACGATGGACACTATATGTGCACAAGTGCCGATCGTACGTCGCCCGGTTAAACATGTGCAATACTGTTGGACAATATTATTTGCACTGCTGATTAATATATAACAAAAATATGTTTTTACACGGACATGTCGCGACTGGATTCGTCCACGCAAAAGCCAGGCATCTTCGTGTATGCCATAGTCTGGCAGATCATCAAGTGCTCCCTCTCTGTACGTTTCAATTATATATAGACCATTTGATAAATGCTCGGCACAGTAAGATCTTGCCAGCTTGAGTTGGTATGTACCTAGCGCTAATAGAATTATATCCTCCTCCGTCATTGAAGGGAAGTTTTCAATCTGGCTCGCTTCCATCCTCTGAAAATCTACTCTTCTGTGGTTAAGCCGTTTTCTCTCTACATACATATGCAGAAGATTCGGGGTATCTATTTTCTGCCTTATTATTTGGACGAATTCGTCTGCGTGTACGCTATCCACGATGGGTTGGTGGAAGTGATTCGTGATAGCTGCGGCAATCTTAAAATCAGTGAACATATTGGGCAGTGACTTATTAAAATATTTTTGCCGCAAGAGCTTAAAATCACGTTTAAACCGGCCATTTGCCACTTCCACAACCCACCGGCATAGCGTTACCGATCGAGCTTCGTTGGATTGTTCAGTGGTCAGCTGTGTCTCTTGGCGGTTCTTTGTTGGTGGGACATAGGATTCATACCCACATTCATCAATGAGGTCCAAGCTGTCCCTAAAACCTCGATCTAATATAAAAGCATCGTTCGCATCGCAATATATATCCATCAGTACATACAAGTAGGAAAGGTTTCAGTAGATTCTGAAACTTGTGTAAACTGTAGGATAATCTTTGGAATAAAAAGTTCGAGCTTTTATTTATGTAAATGTAAGTACCATCACCAATCAATAATAACTTATCATTATTTTCATTTCCAAATAATGCTTTTGGTATAGTTAGATTTTTTTCCAATAATTGTTGTCTGTCAATGTGATCCACTCCCAAATGCAGCCCGACATAATTGTTACTGAGACACTCCCTCACAATAACCAATAAACGTTCGAGCTTTCGTCGTGACATGTTAAATAATGTCGCAAGTCTTTCATTTGGCTCCCCAGAACGCAGTTTTGTTAGATAAATACCTAATGCAGTTCTCGGCTCTCTACATCTTTCATTTAGTGCAGGTGTTTGTACCAATATATTATCAAACTCTTCGCACTTACGTCCTGTCCAAAAGTGCATCTCTTCGTTGGTTAAAGCGCCTCTCGTGTTGAAGTCTAGCCGAGGTCCACGTTGTAAGGCCATTCTTAACATGTCACAAATGTCAGTAAACTGTTCTGTATTAAAATCATGAGTGACATTACATGTTTGAGGTAGCTCATCCCAAACGTTGTTCTCTAAGTGCTGTGTACACACTCTTGCACCATTTGGAATATAAAGCTTATATTCACAAAAGATGTGAGTTTTAATTGTTATTGGGATTCGATGGCGAGTTGCGTTTGGACAGTTGTTAAATATACAATGCCGTGGTGTGTTTGGAGCACGTGTATACTCTGAAACTTGAAATTCCTGAACATTTTGCACAGCTTCCAGCACAGCTTCCGGCACTGCTTCCGGCACAGCTTCCGGCACTGCTTCCGGCACTGCTTCCTGCATTGCATCCGGCACTGCTTCCGGCATTGCATCCGGCATTGCTTCTGGCACTGCATCTGGCATTGCTTCAGGCATTGCTACGGGCACGGCAGGGTTCGCATGTCTTCTCACTGCATTATCAGCGGACTGCCAACATCGGTGACACACACGTCGTGTGCCATCGAATACCACCTGAAAGTAGTAAAAATATGATTTAATATATATTTTTTTGGAACTAAGCTAAAAAACTGAGAAAACAACGTCACGTAAATACAAAATATTAAAGTGTCGATCGTAACCTAACAACACTTTTGTTATAGTAAGCGCAGATTCAACAAAGTCGTCGGGCCATAAATCATTTCTCTATGTCCATCTTGCTTGCATTTATAAAGCTTATGGAACGCTAATGCAAAATAATAGGGCATTGGAATAATAAAAGTGACTTTCGAAGGTCCGATGACTCCACACGTGCGCACAGTGTCCAGGTAGCTAATATCGAGTTAGAAAGGATAAGCCCTTTTCTTTGTACTGCTAACCATTATCTATTGTTATTGGTAATGACCGTCTTAAGTGGCAGCACCTGTGCTATACTTAGATTAAGAGTATAAACGGCACGGACGAAGGGATGATGAAATAAAACCACACCTTGATTATAATAATGGAAGTGCTTACCTCCAGAACAGCATGTTCATGAATAAACGCAGCGAACTCAGGGCGCGTTCTTGACAGATTAGTTGTCAAAACATGTTGTTGGTATCTTCTGGTATATAAAGCTCGCCGACACATTACACAGTTGAGACGTTCCATTGCGATATTCCAGTTCGAAAAGCAAATCAGTATAGTCCACAACACTAGCACAGGTCAGCGTTAATTAGAGCGGGTAACAAGTCCAGTAGGAGCGCAGGGGTCAGTAGTTAATAAAACCGAGTTATGAAAGCACAAAAGAAACTCAAACAGCAGCTAAACGTCGTCACGAGCGCAAAACGAACGAGCGACTGACGCAGGACGCGAACACGTCTGGTGTCAGTCGATCCCCTCCTCTCCCTCCCCCGCTGCTCTTGCGCACACCCCGCGCTCAGGAGCAACGGGACTCGAGTTAAAATGAGGAGTGCATGGCAAAGTCTTACGTAAAAACGTTATTAATAGAAAACATGAACGGAAATGCCGAAAATATTACCTTGGTACTCATTTTCTTACATAAATAAGTGGTAACTTATATACTCGTATATGTATGTTTATCGCCGGGGCCACGAGACTGTCTAAACAGGTTACTGTGGCCCTGGAAAGCAAAGGTAAACTGAAGGAACAGGGTTTTTATTAGTTAGTAAGACTGTCGTTTATCTTCAAACGCAATCAGATTTGAGAGTGGCGGCTTTAGTAAAAATTGTTCCTCTTGGTAAGACCTTTTAAACGACACTACAATCATATCTATTGGAGCCGGGTACCATTTTGCTCATTCTTCTTTGCTTCGTTTGCAGAGGTGTTTTCACCAGTATAGTACAAATCCTTATCTTAATAAATATGTTAGTCATCTTGAGTGTTTAATATAGAGCAAAATTGCTGTTCACACCATTTAATTTGGATGAATATCTTAGGAGATATCTCAAAATTAAAGTAAGTCGCGCAACCAAATAATCATTACGGAGGTAGAGATGACCCGAACTGGTAGACACCTGAGAGCAGACGTCGTTGACGGTTGTCTATTGCACTTTTTATTTCAGCTGAACCACAATATTATTAACTCTGGTAATTAAATGTTCACTTTGTTACTTTGGGCTAAATAAACATTTGCACCCGTGCGAAGCCAATAACCTAACGGCACATGCGACTTGGCAGTTAGTCAAATATCTCGAGTTAATATTCACACAACATTCATACATAATGTATCGTCATTGTCGAGTTCCTGACCTAAGCTATGCCTTTGTTCATTGTATGTCGCCAAGACGTCTGGCGGGTAAGACATAAATTAATAAATTTTACACACAAATTAATCTATCTGTCTATACTAGGTAATATATAAAGCTGAAGAGTTTGTTTGCTTGCATGAACGCGCTAATCTCAGGAACTACTGGTCCGATTTGAAAAATTATTTCAGTGTTAGATAGCCCATTTATCGAAGAAGGCTATAGGCTATATATCATCACGCTAAGACCAATAGGAGTGGAGCAGTAATGAAAATTGTGACGTAGACGAAGTTGCGCGGGTCAACTAGTCAATTATAAAACAGTGCTTTATTCCGGTCGTTGTAGCGACGTTTGGGGGAGGCCTATGTCCAGCAGTGGACGTCTTTCGGCTGATATGATGACGACGATACAGTGCTTGATTGTTATAAAGAACTGCTAGACCGTATGAAACAAAGATACGATTTACGTATATTACAACTTGAAAAATGAAAAAAAAATACACCTTTTCTTGAGTTATGTGAACAGATCTTTTTTTTTTTTTTTGTTTTTAATTTTAAGAGAATTTTGACACAAATCATGCTTTTGATTAATACCAATGTTTTATAAGTATTATATTCACAATAGATAACGATACACAAAGCAAAGATACGATCATGAAATGATTTTTAAATCAGCGATGAAGTTATAAAGCTTCAAAGATTACAATTAGAAAGAGAAGTCCGATATGAACTTTGACGTCAATGTCCATGACGCCTATAGAGCAACCATAGAAAACAGTGTTTTCGCGAGAGGGACAGATATATTTTATTTAAAATAATTATATCTCGTTTGTTTTTTGAGTAATTTTGATTCTATTTTCACTAGCTTTTGCTCGCGCATACCCCGTTTTTCCCGTTCCCGTAGGAATTTCGGGAAATCCTTCCTTAGAGCTACCCTACGGAGTGTGGGGAAGCTACATGTCAAATTTCATAAGTAGTTTCGTCTGTCCGTTGTCTGTCAGTCACTCAATGAGTCAGTAACGGAAGAATTTAAACTATAAACTGTATAGATAATAAATATTTTTTTCATGCATACTCCCTATTTTCCCGTCATCGTCCACTGCTGGGCAAGTTCTTCCCTCTCCCTTTCCCACAAACGGCTGTACCTTGCCCATTAATAAATACTTAAATAATTTATTTATTTGTACGGAATACAAGATAGTACAGAAATGTGCCATTAAAAGTATGTTGTACAACAGTGACAAAAATTCAAGGTCGAACGTCTGACATCTAAACTAGGCAATAAGCCTGTATTTTAGAAGCCATTGCGAGCCAGACAAGTAATGGTCTAGTCCTTCCACCATAGAATAACTACTAGTTGACCTGCGCAACTTATAGCCTCGATACATATCTAATTTTCAAAGATTTTTTCAAATCGGACCTGTAGTTTCTGAGATTAGCGCTTTCAAGCAAGCAAACAAAGTCTTCGGCTTTACGTATTAGTATAGATAAATACTAGCGTTTCGCCCACGACTTCGCACGCTTGGGTATAGTATAGCAATTTTCGTAAGGATCACTATTTTTTTTTTTCGAAAATCAACTCAGGGATAATGTAGCTTTCTAATGGTGAAAGAATTTTTGTAATCGGTCCAGTAGTTTTGAGTTTATTCGTTACAAACATACAAAAATACAATTTTTTCCTCTTTATAATATTATTAGCTGATGCCCACAGCTTCGCCCGCACGGTTGTCGGTTATCGCGACCAAAAGTATTCAGCTCCCAGACGGCTTATTTTTTCCCGACACCTCAAACAAAGTTCATTATATTTTAGCCAATGTTTACAAAAAAACTTGACAAATTATATTCTAAAACCTTCCTCGAGAAACACACTCCATTGGTGAAAACAGCATGAAAATCGGTGGAGAAGTTTTTGATATTATCGCGAACAAACAGACAGACAGGCGCGGAGGGCTGTTTTATTATATGTAGTGATAATGTAGACAGTGTAGACTTAGGGAAGGCGTATGTCAGTAAGTGATGATAAGTTTACCTTCACTATCAGCCAGGAGTGGTTTCGAGCTCTCTTCACCATCGTCTCCGAGATCACGGAAACGACTGATCAGCCTCTCCTCCTCTGAGTTGCGCCTGAAACAGTATAAATTCTATTAAATCATCTGCCTAGCCATTTCCCAACTATATTGGGGTCGGCTTCCAGTCAAGCTGGATTTAGCTTAATACCAGTATTTTACGAGGAGCGGCTGCCTCCCAGACCTCCCCAACCCATTAACTGGGTAACACGGTACTTCATGGCAAGACTGGAGTCAGATTTACTGGCTTCTGACTATCCGTAACGACTGCCAAAGATGTACAAATGACAGCCGGGACCAACGGCTTAACGTGCTTTCCGAGGCACGGAGGAAACTCGGTATATTAAGATGGTCACCCATCCACAGACCAACCATGGCAAGCGTTGCTTAACCTTGAAGATCGACCCGTGCGGCTGTTATTATTTTAGCCACGAGCTCTAAATTCTATTAAATATTCTATTGAATATGGTGTCAAAATTGTGCCAAAACCTAACCCGGATCCACTTTTCTTCTGTAGTAGATGACTCGGAGAACTTCGTTCCACTAAGAATTGACCAGACCAGACCAGTTTGTTTTACTTTATTTTATGTGTCTTGTGCGAGTCCCAAATAAACATTTTTCTTTCTTTTCTTTTTCTTTCTTCCTTTCTTTTAATTAATGACAACACAATTAGATAGTTACTGTCAAATCGTCTTGTCATTCATACTTAGTTCGGTTTTGGGACTATAATACGGAGCAGAATACGCCCACAACTAAGCTCGAAACTACGGACTTCGGGCTAAGAGAGTAGCCCCCATAGAGCAAGGGGTGGATTACTGAGGCGAACAAAAACACTTTTTCTTTTCGAATCGATGGACAACTCCTTAGATCGTTTGGGTCCATTATGTGGCTACGTTAATTGCAGCATCGATGGCATTTATTAAATCCCGCAAAATACAGGTGTATGGGCCCTTGGAGCATTCCAACATGTGGCTCATGATTTCCGTGATTTTCAGGAACGAACGCATACGAAAAATAAGTGCGTGATCTTATTTTAAGGGCGGTTATTGTTCTGTACAAAACGACTAGTTTAGCAAAATCGGTTTCTGTGTTTCCTGATAGCTACAACCTGGGAGTCTTTAAGTCAAGAGTGAATAGGTTACTTCTAGGCAAGCGTGCTCCATCTTCGACCACATCATCGCTTACCATCAGGTGAGATAGTGGTTAAACGCCTGCCTATCAATAGTTTAAAAAAAGTCTAAATAGTTCCAAACCTAATTTATTTTGGTTAAATTACAGATTTTGATACTAACGACTTCGTCTGATTGTTTGAAAAGTGATTTGACTGTTTCTGTTACTTGACAGTTTGCCCTTCCACCATAATTATTAATTTTTTTGAATGGATTACATAATAAATAACTTTTTGATAGAAAATAATAAAATTAAGACATAAGAGTTCTATTTGTAGGTCCGTTATTAACTGACCTGTGAGTATGTGTTTCAGATATCCTCGGCGACAGGTCGCAGTTGTCAGCGCGGGCCCGTCTCGACGAGTGGCTGAGGATCTGCATAGCCAGCGTGCGCACGAACTCGCCGGGCCGCAGGCTACTCTCTGTGTGACTCTGGAAATTCAAACAAAATTATTATCATCATCATCATAACAGGCGAAAGACGTCAACTGCTGAACATAGGCCTCCTCCAAAGGGGGAGAGGGGGGATTGCCATAATCGCCACGCTTGGCAGGCGGGTTGGCGATCGCAATGTATGGTGTTGCGTTTTACAGAGAACGCTGCTGCCCATTCTCTGGTGAGTCCCTTAGTCGCTTCCTACGACACCCACGGGAAGTTATGGGATCAAACAACATAATTATAGCAAACTCATGAAGGAATTTATTCATGGCAGCCAGTCTAGGCTCAATCTGCCTAGAATTTTTCCAACAATATTGGGTTGGACTTCCATCCTAACCAGATGAAATATATCGGAATATGGGGCTTCTAAGAGTAAAAAAAATACAGTTAAAGCAAGTAAACTATTTTAAGGTTACTAAATTCATTTAAATTAGTTTTAAACAAATGAGGACAAGTTCAGTACTTATATTAGTTAAGTTACTTAAAATAATGTAAAGTAGTTAGTAGGAATTAAAAGGCTTTTTTGTTTATTTTTTATGGGCTTCTAAATGTTTGTACATACAAAAGATCTTCAAATTACAGCCGGGACCAACGGCTTTATAGTCCGATTTGTTACTTCCAAAATGATGCTTCTTTTATTAACAAACTAGTTGACCCTCGCAACTTCGTCTGCGTCACAATTTTCATTACTGCTCCGCTCCTATTGGTCTTAGCGTGATGATATACATATAGCCTTCCTCGATAAATGAGCTATCTAACACTGAAAGAATTTTTCAAATCGGACCAGTAGTTCCTGAGATTAGCGCGTTCAAGTAAACAAACTCTTCAGCTTTATATATTAGTATAGATATCGACCACAAGATGCTATTATTAAGTTGTTTATTTAGAGCGGCTGATACTACTATGGAATAATATATTGAAGTTATAAACTGTACTTCATGTGTGAATTGCATAGTATTTTTTTGTTTTTCAAAAACACATACCTACTTGTTAGCATTTGTGGAAAACTAATTACAAACACAGAATCATCTTCATGGTTTATTTACCTGCAGAAAATGCCTAGCCAGCAGTCTTCTATTGAGGGCTCGCTGCTGCCTCGCCTGTGGCCCTTGGCCTGGCTCGCTCAGTTCCTGACATAGAGCTGTTTTACCGCTGCCTGCGTCACCTGAAATTTAAACCATAATTATAACATAGATATTAAGATAGCAAATCTACTTGCACCACCGGTGCATTTTAGACCTATACGCACAAAACGTTTTAGAAAAGCTTGTCTGTCACATAAACAGTTAGTAAAACTTACCCAGTATCAGCGCCCCGCAGGTCTTGCTAACGGGCCGCTGCTCCAGACAGTGAGCAATCTTCTGGAAGGCCCACTCGCGGCAGAAGAATCTCCTCTTGTCCGTGGATATGCTGGTCTCCGTCACTTTGTGAGCTGAAGAGGACTTGCGGACGGGTCGGGTCTCCTTGTCGTGGGCACGGGGAGCTATGGGGCTGAGTGGTGTGCCTGGAAATAGAAAAACATACATAAACAACCACACTGCTGAGACTCCTGGCTTCTGGCTGTGAGGGAGGCCGTAGTCGTAGCCGTAGAAGTGGGCCCTGTTTGTGGATAAAAAGTACAGATGTAAAAGAACGCGATTTCTACCATCTGGTGACAATAAACACGCGAAAAATCTAGTCAGGTGCGAGCCGGACTCTAAAGTGTCTCTCAAAAAAAAGACACTTTTCTACCCTACCCTTACTACCTACCCCTACCCTTTAATACCCTACCCTTTAATTTTTATTATTTGTTATTAAAGCCGCAACTGCCTAGCAATAGGGTATATATGCATGCGATTTTTTTCATTTGCAAAATAAAACAATTATAAGCTCTAGTAAACAATCATACAATATTTTTTTTAATACCTTCATCAGCGATGAATTTATAAAGCTTCAAAGTTTACAATTAGAAAGAGAAGTCCGATATTAACTTTGACGTCAAAGTCCTTGACGCACATTCAGCTGCCATAGAAAACAGCGCTTTCGCTAGAAGGTCAGATACATACACATATTAATTAAAAACTATTTATATCTCGTATGTTTTTCGAGCAATTTTGATTATATTTTCACTGTTAGGTACCTACTATTAAATTTTTGTAATTTTCAGATAAACTGTAAAGATAATCATTTATTTTTTCATGCCATTCCCTATTATGGTTCATGAGATACAGCCCTCTGACAGACAGACGTACGTACACCAAAGGCTGAGTACTACGACATCCCTTTCCTCTGTGGGCAGGAGTATAACAGAGAGATCAAGTCTCTCTTCGATTAAAAGTCCATTCGCGCAAGTGTCTTTTCGCAAAAGTGAATTTGCAGAAATGTTCAGATAAGCTCCTTCATAAATAGTTTTATGGTAGGTAGTTGAGTCATTCCTAATATTATCTGCCTAGCCTTTTTCCCAACTATATTGGAGTCGGCTTCCAGTCCAGCAAGCGGATTTAGCTGAATACCAGTATTTTACGTGGAACGGCTGCCTACTAGACCTCCGCAACCCATTAACTGGTTAATTTGGTACTTAATGGCAAGACTGGGGTCAGATTTACTGGCTTCTGACAATCGGTAAAGACTGTCAAAGATCTACTAATGACAGCCGGGACCAACGGCTTAACGTGCTTTCCGAGGCACGGAGGAAACTCGGTATGTTAAGATGGTCACCCATCCACAGACAAACCTTGGCAAGCGTTGCTTAACCTTAAAGATCGATCCGTGTGGCTAGTATTCTTTGGCCACGAGCTCCTAATATACCACATAATAAAGTTACAATACCTAGCGCAGCAAGGATACCAAACAACTCCACAGTCCACAGGGAACGCCCTCAGCGATGCAGATTTGATACCAGACATGATTCTAATCATGTTAGAAAGTTTCCGACTTGAGCTCTGAATGTAACGGATGCGCTCGCGATCCCGCTGGGGAGCGGATTGAGTTAGGAGTTGTAAGCTGGCGTAATTCCGATGGAGTTAATCTTTAATCGTTCGGTCAATTATTCTGGGGATGTTGCTTCTGGATTGTTTGAAAAATGAGGTTTATGTCTATTTCGTTAGAGAATATGATTGGAACTTTATCACAAAAGTAGAGCTCCTTGCCAGGCAGCTCTCTCGTTGATTTTAAAGAGCTAGCTTTAGCGTTTGCAATAGGACATTGATAATACTGAATTGTGATAATTTAATTAAGAGGTACATAATTGGCCTCCCATAAAAATGTTTATGTAGTAGCCGATGGACGCGAGACGCGCAGGACCGGTCGTTGTAGCGACGTATGGAGGAGGCCTATCCAGCAGTGGACGTCTTTCGGCTGATATGATAATAATAATAATAATAATAAATCCGCAAGGCAGTTTTGTGGCGAACTGTTGGGCACTAGCGACCCCACGGACCTGATCTCCATGGAGAATTCTTGTTCCTCATCTCCGGCTTGCCTTTATTGACTGGCCGGAGTGAACACTGACGAGGATCAGAGCTCCCACCTTTTTCTAGCCTTAATCGGCCGGTCTGAGTGGAGATTCGCAAGAGCAAACGTGCTCGGGAGAAGGACGTATAATCCAGTAAGGTGCTGGTAGGGATCTTGACCGTACTTCCGGGATTGTCCTGATAGCCGTGGTATACCTCTCCACTCCTCCAGCACCTCAGGATATGTTGCCCCCTTGGCGCTACGTCACTTTGTGCTAGCGACCCTTTTCGGGGGGCCCATTTATTGAGTGTGCAAGTCACCCCCTGCTATTTTAAAGCCGTTTTAATTGTCAATGCTCAGGCAGGGGCCAATAGTTCTTCCGTAGTAGTAGTTATTAGTCCACTAAACCAGCCAAACCCATAGCGTTTCATCTTTTGTTTCCATATTTTGCAATAGTTTTGCTCCAACCGGGGATTGTCCTTGGGTATACTTTCACAGTGCATACAGGGATAATCGTCGGTTGGTGTCCCATTCCATTTGAAATGTCTAAAGAGGCCTCTGCGAGTTGGCATCGGCCCCTCGTACGCCTACCAAAAGACCGGGTCTCTAGGGACCCGAGAATGTCAAAAACAATAATAATAAAACTTTATTTCAGACCATCTCAGATCCATATTCACAATAAAAATAATAATTAGAGTTATTATAATAAAAAAAAACAAAACCAGAAATACACATAATGCGCAAGGATTAAAATGATGATGTACCTACTCCTTATCTTGTAAGAAGTATGTCGTAGAAGATCTTTTAGGAAGGAGCTTGTTCGAAGAAATACATATTAGCATCTTGCCTATTTCTGCCACTAGACAGAGTTGTGTAGTGAAACTATCTTATAACTAATAGTACGTTCTGTACCATATTGGTACAGAACTCGTGCGACTCTGACTCGCACTTAGCCGGTTTTCTTAGATTTTAAGATGAAAATTGGCGTTAATAGAACAATGTAACTAAGGCCGTCCTCCCTCTAACCTTAAAAAGATTGGCAGTTCTACTTTCAATCAGTTCTTATGAACAGCCAATACACGCAAGATTTCCAAAAACCCACTCACCATCAAAATCGAAGGGATCCCTCTCCCGTTCTCTATCCCTGTCCCTCTCACGGCGATGTTCTCTGGAGCCTTCTCTGTCTCTCTCTGGGAAACCTCGATGCCGGTCTGTCGGTGTTCGATCATGACCACGAGCCGTCGCCACATCGTTCAGAGGAAGTGATCTGAAATATTAAGTTTATGAGGAAAATTAGAAAAGCATTCACTGTGATATTCTTTGAGATTTGCCTGCCACACTATTACCAACTACTGCAACTCCTGAGAGCCAGAATTAACATTGGCGAACACCAGAAAAACACGAAGTCAGTTAAGTTCACCTTCGTGGATCCCACAGAAATTAATCAGTAAAAAGAGTAGAGAAGTAAAAACACCCTATCTCTACTTATCAAGAACAGAGCTAGGTCTAAAGGCAGAAGAGACATTTACAACTGGGACACTAAAAGACTAAGGAAATGGATGGATATTGGATGATAAAATAAGCAGTCAAGGTAACTATTGGGATGGCAGCTACTAGATACTCAAAAAACGAAGACTTTTTTTTATGGTAAATCATCAAAATTAACTTCTCTGAGGAAGGGTCGCGCTTTTACTGACTAAAATCCACCCAAGTTCCTTAAAATGCCTTTTACGTTCCAGGAACGCGGTAACTCTTTCGTCGAACAAATCCGCAACCCTGGAGAAGGACGAAGTCTGGAAGATAACATCGCCTAGAAACAACGGTATATTTACCTGAGATTAACCCGATGCTCAGCTTGTCTAACAGCAGAATGCCGATGCTGCTGCTGCCTCATGCTGACTTGGTACTGCCTCAAATACGCTTCAACTTTCCCCTCGCTCGCCTCATTCCTTCCTCTTCTCGTCCTCCCGGAATCTTCTTTAACCCTCCTCGGTTTCTCTTCCTTCTTTTCCTTACCTTCAACAGGAGTACTCATAGCGAAGTTCCCTCCGTTGTTGAAGTTCAATGGATCGAAATCATTCCTTTGCGGATTTGCAGCCTTATTGACTTTAGAATTTTTTGCCCGGTATTGAGATTTAGGGACTACCTGGCTGTAAATTGGTATCTGATTCGACATGCTTAACAGACTAGCTTTGGTTCGAAAATATAGTTCTTTTTATGACAATTTTTCTACTAGAGGTAGGACCTAATGAGTTACTTTGGTTTCTGCTAATTGACTCTATATGACTACAGGAACGCGGGATTTTAATAGTTTTCTAATTAGTAAAATAGGCCTATATTTTATTGGCTGATTGTTATCACAAGTATATGTAAGATTCAGGTCATTATGAGTTTCGACCTTAACATTCTTCTTTTTAATTTTTGCTCTTCGATCGATTCTGTCGCTGCGCCATTTTTTTCGATGAAAAAGTCTGTAACAAAAGAAAATAAACCTTTAGTTTTAGCTTGGAAAGGTCAAACGAAATAAACTACGATGTTATAATTGAGTTCCGATGTAAGGTCAGTAGTACGATTATATCCAAGCTCGACCCCATGAACTACTTCGCTAAACCCACTCGCACAAAACATAGGCACTTACGAGTCGTAACTTAATTCCATTTGAATGGAGATAGCTATCAGAGATAAATTGTTCACAATCTATTATTCATGTCCTAATAACTTGCAAGGAGCTCATGGCTAAGTTATGATAGCAGAATATTTCTATCTTCAAGGTTAAGCATTCTCGCCGGTCATCGGTCTGGCCGTGGATGGGGACCAGCCATACATACCGTGACTCCCTCGTGCTTCGGAAAGCACGATAAGAGGAAATGCGGGCGGATAGACATTGAATGTAAAAAGTCATAATTCGAGGTTTGGCTCTCGCCTGTTTCCTCCACCAATATTGTACCGATATAAAAGATATTTCAGAAACTGGACAAGAAGGATGTATACTGTATCCCTATGTTTTGCTTTTTAAAGATATATTAACTGTGGTACTAGAACCCTCAAAAGATGCTCCAAATTGTCAACAGAGCCCTAGTGTACAAATTTGGCAACTATTAATAAAAAAAGGAAAACAGGGACACAGTATATATCCCTCTTATTCAGTTTATGAAATATCTTTAAGTCGGTCCAATATTGGAGGAGGAAACAGGCGAGAGTCAAACTTCAAATTATGACTTTTTACATACAAAGTCTCTCCGCCCGCGTTTCTTCTTAAGCCAGTTACTGCGTTGCGAAGGTCAGATACCTAGGTAGTTGTCACATGTAAAACACTGGTAGTTACTCAGCTGCACCCAGCTAAGTCTTACTGGGTGCAACTGAATACCTACCAGCGTAGCCAGTGAAGCCGACCCTAACATGGTTGGCTAAAAGGCTACTCATATTTATTGACACGTTCCAATAACGAATATCTAATATATCCTGTCTCTCTCAGAAAATAGTTAAGATTAGAAAAAGAGTCTTGAAACACTCTCTATAACGTGTAACAGAATATACGCAATATCCCTTAAGGGTCATCAGTCATCAGCTGTTTAGTACATTTTGTCGAGTTATGCGCACAGAAATGTCCCATACATTTCTGTGCGCAGTCTTTTTTTTTTTTCGCGATTTCAGTTTTGGTCCCATAGTGAAAGTTATTCATTATGATGAGTACAATGATCCCTAAAGAGGTGTTGGGTTTATTCTGTAACAGGTTTTATAAGAACTCCTCACCATCACAGATAGATTGAAAGTGAAGATGGACCAAAACTTTTATTTAAATACAAAAACCTCGACTTAGAATTTGAGATAACATACTTCAAATTGCCTACATACATAAAAATACCAAACGAAAACCACATTTAATCACGTAACGCACATTCTCCACAATCAAACAAATTCCTACCCTACAATATTCATCCAAATGATTTCCAACTACCCTCAAACGTACCATTTAAAATACCTCTCTACTAGAGATGTACCGAATAGACGCTGACTGGCCGGGAAAGCCGATTCGGCGGTCGCGTTTTATACATTAAAAAAAGCAGAAAATAAATCGGCAGTACTTATCATACGTTTTACATTTTTAGGAACTAAGTTAGCTTAACAACAAATGAGTATTATAATTAACAACAAAAGATTGAAGAAATGGACCGACTTGTCGGTAAAGCTAACTAACCCGCCACTACTAAAGCTATTTAAGCGCCTACTAGTCGTCTAGTCGGCCAAGTCATAGGACATTAAAAAGTAAGTAATTAATTAGTAGAGATATACCAACTGAATGCTGACTATCCAGCCAAACAGATCCGATGACATAGATGTGACGACTAGTCGGCGTCGGCGATCTGATCGCCGACTATTTAGTCGCCTAGCCAGCCCATCTCTACTCTCAACCAACATGCATGAAATTCTTTGAAAAGCTAAAACAAAAGTGCGTTGATGACGTGCCTCTAACGAGCGTGGTTTACGCTTTCAAGCGACGGATTACAGCCTTTTGAGCCCTCCCTATGAGGTATTTAAGGGTTAGCGCTAAAAATGGAGCGTCGATTTTGTATGGAAGGATGATGAGGAATGTATGTGGAAACGATACTTAGATTGGCAAAAGCCGGCTGGCTGAATTGAGAATTTGAGAGCTAGGAACGTGTCAGACTCTGCTTTAAGGTGGATGCTCCAGGGTGGCCCGCGAAATTCAAATATTTGTATGTTTTTTGCAATTTGCCGGTCAGTGTGAAGCTGTATGTGGACCAAATGCGATCTGCGACCGTAACGCGTATTTATCTAAAGAATTATAACCATTTTAATCATCAATATAGCCCTCTAAGTTCATGTAGTTCGAAAGAATGATTATTTCTGAAATATTTATTCTTTCGAACTACCGGCAAATTGCAAAAAACATAAAAATATTTGAATTTCGCGGGCCACCCTGGAGCATCCACCTTAATGCCATAGTTTAACCGATGTTCTGGCTAAAGTAAAGTTAATTTAGTAAACGAGGGTATTGCTAGCGCACTATGCCCGCGAGGTGGATAACGGCCCACTCCCTCTCACATAGACAAGGCCTCAGGCCCACCACTGGGAACATTCTAGGCTGATTACTTATGGTACAAATTAGTCCAAGAGCCAAAAACAAACACTGGGAAAAATCGCTTGAGTTTGAAAATCTTCCTGCTGACTTTATCCAAACGTATTCTTAATTTTGGATCAGCAAACTGTTGTGTCGATAAACCCCTCAGAATCCAGGTAAGTAGGTAATACAATTACCTACTATTCTTTGAAATTTTTTGTGGAGCTCGTGGCTAGATAATAACAGCCGCACGGGTCGATCATCAAGGTTAAGCAACGCTTGCCAAGGTTGGTCTGTGGATGGGTGACCATCTTAACATAACGAGTTTCCTCCGTGCTTCGGAAAGAACGTTAAGCCGTTGGTCCCGGTTGTCATTTGTAGATCTTTGGCAGTCGTTACGGATAGTCAGAAGCCAGTAAATCTGACTCGTCTTGTCATGAAATACCGTGTTACCCAGTTAATTGTAAACCTGTATCCAAAAACTTGTTTCTAATAAACGTTTATTATTATTATATTATTATTAATGGGTTGTGGAGGTCTGGTAGGCAGCCGCTCCACGTAAAACACTGGTATTCAGCTAAATCCGGCTTGACTGGAAGCCGACCCCAATATAGTTAGGAAAAGGCTAGGCAGATGATGATTCTTTGTAATTTTTTGTTACTCTCCCTAGAATCTCAAAAACCGGCCAAGTGCGAGTTGGATTCGCCCACCGAGGGTTCCGTACAAATTTGTTGGTACATATTACTCTAAATAAAGATTGTATTTTTTATGATTTAATTTCAAATGTATAGTTTTCAGACTTTTTCCGATACCTGTAGTATAAGACGGAATTATTTGCCAAATTTCACAGTTCTACGTCAACGAGAAATACCCTATACGTTTTGATTCTCTTGAGAGTGTAGATAGGTTTTTTTGCGAAATAAACGGCCGCATCTTTTTTACGTTAATTTAGAACTTTGATTTTTTCACAGCTTCAAGGGACCGTTCCGTAGACCTGAGTATATTATGGTTTTAATTTCAACTCGATACCTCCACGCGTTCCCTAGATAAAGGGTCTTGACAGACAGACGGACGGACAACAGAGTGATCTTATAAGGTACGAAACCCTAAAAACACCAGCCAAGCCAAACTGCCAGGCGGAAAATTACGATCCTAAAAAAGAAGATCGACTCCGGTGAGTCATATTCCAATTAAGCACCACTCTAAAGTTCCAGGGAAAAATAAATTCAGTCAGTTCCTTTTTGCTTAAAAAAGTCTAAGCTAGGCTTCAGTGGAAAATACACCCTGAAAGATACACAATAGGGTTTATTTTCTTCTTGGGTGTTCGTTATAAAATTGAGCACACATTTAAGGGTTTCCTGCTATTGATAGATTAAGAAGGAAATGTCCTTTAACCTCTAATGGATGTAAATTAACGAACTTTGGACTCTATTGTCATCGATTTAGAGTTTTGTATGGCTCGTTTCGTTGTCCAGACCATTTAAGGGCGCTTCTTTATTGTGATCATTATTTTTAGTTATTTTTAAGTATTGTTTGTAGTAATCAATACATTCTAAAACCGTTCTCTTTTGCTATTGTAGCATGTATTCAGGAGTGTATCAGTACCTTGGAAAGCACGTCGAGCCTGTCTTTAAAAGATTGCTTTTAGCGATAAGACCGCCCATTATATCACGCTATGTTATTATTTTAGGTTTCCGTATGGTGTGACCACAGAAATATAAAAAAATGACTTATGACGAAACATTAAAAAAAATTGACCATGCCCCCCCCCTTATCTCCGAGGTTTGCATAGAGAAAAATCTAAATTATTCTATGTCATAGGAGTTTATGTAAAAATTACAGGAAAAATAAAACGATGTCTCTAAATAGCATGCTTTTTCAGAAATTATCAACAAAAATTACATTACTTCCACTAGCGGTCAAGAGATGGCGCTGATCTATAACTGCAATATACACCGCAGTGTTAAAATTCTCTGATGAATATAGACCCCGCCGATGAAAATTTTAAAACAATTCAAGTTTTGTGTGATGGTAAGTGTGTGGATGGTTTGCAAGTTTTTGGTGCGCGAGTTCGACTCGCTCTTGACCGGTTTTTAATTATTTTTTTTGGCTAAATAATAACAACCGCACAGGTCGATCTTTAAGGTTAAGCAACGCTTGCCAAGATTGGTATGTGGATAGGTTAAGGGAAGCACGTTAAGCCGTTACGGATTGTCAGAAGCAAGTAAATCTGACTCCAGTCTTGCCAAGAAGTACAGTGTTACCCTGTTAATGGGTTGTGGAGGTCTGGTAGGCAGCCGCGCCGCGTAAAATACTGGTATTCAGCTAAATCCGGTTTGACTGGAAGCCGACCCCAATATAGTTGGGAAAAGGTTAGGCTGATGATGATGACTTTCTGTTATTTATATCTCTATTTTCCACAAGGACCTCTGACATGGCCCTTGTGGAAAATAGAGGTTTAAAAACCATATCAAACTAAATTATTTCTTTTTTACTTTCACATTCCCAACCACTACAACTCCTGAAAACCAGAATCAACAGTGGCGACCACCAGAAAAACGCCGAATCAATGAAGCCCGACGAGTCCCGATCAAACGATTCAACTGTCTTGGATCCCGCAACGAAATTAATCAGAAAAGTACAGCGCAGGAGTAGGAAAAGATAAATATATGTTTTCCACTTCCCTCCTTATCAAGCAGGAGACAAAATAGAGCTAGGCCAATAGGCACCAAGGGACATATACTACTCTGTCAAGAAAGTACCGGGAAAAGATCAATAATACACAAAATGTCTGTTATTCATCCAAATTTATTTTATCACCTTCAAAGTATGCTCCTTTAGAGACGATACACTTGTGCCAACGAATAATCCATCAAAACATTTTTTAAACGCTGCTTCCGGAATTGAGTTCAGTTCTCACCGCGAATTCTCCTTTATGTCTTCTATCGATTGAAAACGGGTGCCACGAAGTGGTAATTTGAGTTTAGGAAAAAGAAAAAAGTCAGCAGAAGCCATATCTGGTGAATATGGTGGTTGCTGGATGGTATTTGTTGAGTGTTTGGTTAAAAATTCGTTCACAATGATAGCCTTGTGCGAAGGCGCATTGTCGTGGTGCAAAATCCAAGAATTTTCTTTCCACAAATCTGGCCTTTTTCGTCGAATTTGCTCTCTTAAACGCCGCATAACGCTCAAATAATATTCTTTATTTACCGTTAGACCTTCCGGTAAGAATTCAGAGTGCACAACACCGCGATAGTCAAAGAAAACAGTCAACATGACTTTGACTTTTGATCGACTTTGGCGTGGTATTTTCGGTTTCGGTTCAGTTGGAAGGCGCCACTCCGAAGCTTGTTGACTAGTTTGCATGTCAAACTCGTAAACCCACGTCTTGTCACCAGTAACAATGCGTTTCATGAATGTTGGGTCCGAACTGACTCGTTCTAGCATGTCCTCAGCGACTTTCATGCGATTGAGTTTTTGGAGAAAATTCAGATCTTTTGGGACTAGCCGAGCAGCAACATGTTTCATACCCAAATGATTAGTTAAAATGGTACGGATCGACTCGTGAGATACAGAAAGTTCGGCGGCTATCTCTCTCAGAGTTGAATGGGGATTTTCAGTCACTATTTTGCACAGTTGCAGACGTTGACAGCCTACCAGAGCGAGGCAAATCTTCCATCACATCTCGACCGCTTTTGAACGCTTTGAACCACTCATAAGCACGAGTTTTTGATAAAGTCGATTCACCGTAAGCCTTCTGTAACATTTTCAGTGACTCCGAACACGAAAATCGCCAATGGAATTTTTTTCTCTTTGTTCGATATTTTTGTCCATTATGAAATTCGCAATACACACTATATATGATATTACTAAAACCAGCACTGTATTTAATATAAATAACAGATGCAACTCAAACTCGCGCCAAAATGGAAAACAGTTGTGCCAATCTAACAACTACAAAAAAACAAAAATTTGAATTTGGAACCATAAACAAATCATCCATTCCCGATACTTTTTTGACGGAACTGAATGTACATTGACATTGCCAAGCACCACGGATTATATATTAACACTAAAACTAATGGGACCTAAATTGTGAGCTACTTTTGATTCCAGTAATAGAAATGGTAAAATCGCTTGGACACACGGAATTTTTTTCTGGCTTCTACAAGGTCCGTGTAGGAAACTACTCCAGATGTAACCTGAATACTATCTAACATAATATTGCGTTCAGTTTGCCAAAGAATACACTCCCATAAGATGTGGTGTGCAGATTGTTCGTAAGTATATAAATATTCAAAATGCCTATCATTGAAATGGTTATAAAACATAGTAACAAAAACTATCCACCGGCGAGCTGTAAATTCTCCGCTTCCCAGCTGACAGCACTGAAATATTCAGCAGTTTCATGTTAGTATTGTCGGCGAATACTCGTATTTATATTCCGTCGACATTTTTGGATTAAATATGCAGTTTTAGTTTTGAAGTTTACAAATGAAACCGCGTTTTAATGAATATAAGTCTGATAGAAATTTGAGCTGAGGAGCGATGGAAAGGCATGGGCATTGATATAGCATCACGAGCTATAGAATAGACTGTCACAAATATTGACAGAGACTAGGTCTTGACATAGGAGTGCTATCGTGCACAGCGAGGCTTAGTGGAGACCCCTTTAGTCTCCCCAGGGATGCTTTCTAGTATGCGTTGCAAGAGGGGGTTCCGGAGTGATGTTTTAAGAGGTAACGGTGCCCCTTCTATGTTCTGAAGGTCACCGATCACCAGGGTGGTTTTAGTGAAGTAACAAGCCCACACTCTCTGGTCTTTTCCTTAAAAGGTCAGGCGCCTTTTGAGGGTTTCTCTCCGAAAACACAAAAGGTCTTACGAATCTTACCATTTTACACAGATAGGCAATCACTCCATTTAAAATACTGGTAATCAGCTGTATTCATCTAAGACCGAAAGCCGACCAAGGCAACATGGTTAGGAAAAAGCTTGGTAAACAAGATATTCAGTCAATCAATCATTTATTTATTTGCAAACATAGGTAAATGGTACATAGGTGTTCTTTTATACATCGTGAATCCTTCATATTCTACCGTGGTATGGCATATAAATAATATTGAAATCCAAAATTTAAATCAAAGTTAAACAAATACTACAATACGATAAAGATCATTAAAATTAAATAATGTCAAATTGTCAAATGTCAAATCATAAAAATAATGTAGGTATATATGTCAATTTTAGTTAAATAAATATGCGCGACAAGACCGCCCATTAAATCTCATTAGATATATTCTCATTAGATATATTCTATATTATGTTGTTAATAAATTACCATACACTACACACTCAAAGAAGTGGATTGTTATAAAAATTGTTTACTTTGTTGTAAATTCCAATATTTTTCTATGTTTCTATGTTGGGACATACCATTCAAACTTTTTAAACAAACACTATTACTACACCATGCCTCAAGTGTTTGAGAAAATTACAGTATGTAGGACAATATTTCTCGGTATCAAAAATAATTTGTAACTAAGTTCTGTTTAAATAAATAAATAATAAATAAATAAATTTTTATTGTGTCTCAAAAGGTTACATCAACAAATGTGAATGAAACAGCCCCAGTAAGTAATTAATAATACTTGTGTTAGGGTTGTTTAAGTATGTATGATTGTGTTTTTGTTGTTGTTTGTATTTAATTTCATTTTTGCCCATTGTACACTTGTTTTATAGATTTTTGATTGTACTTCAAATATGGGGTGTACAATAAAGTATATAATAAATAAATAAATATCATGTTTAAATTACAATAAAAAATGGAAAAATTTCAGATTGGTTACGCTAGTCAAAATTAAACCCATCATCTGAGTATTTTCCAGCTAATTTTATTTGACGCTCTACACAGCCATAGCCATGATATTCAAAATATTCCAAGCACCTTATCGACCCAGTAACTTATGACCGTTCCCAACAATCCCTACTGGCACTTCGTTATGAAAATTGCTTTACGCGAAGCATTTGGCGTAACATCCTTAGTGAAAAATTTAGTACCTTACCGAACACTCACGAACACCAAAAAGGTAAAAAAAAAAACTATTGTTTTAAATGCACAAGAGTCCCAAAGGGAGAAATAACACCTTCCGGAACAAAAATGAGATGTAGAGGAAACCTAATATTTATGTTAAAGTGGTCTCCGGGGTACTTTATTGTGGAAACTATGCGGTGGATACCAAAGAGTACGGAATTGCCAACTGCGACCGTCACAGTCGGTCACAGGCATTGTCAGAACTGTCAATTGTCGTCAAAACATACCGAGTAAACTCACACAGAACGCCTCCTGCTACGCTCCTGCCTTTCTGAAGATCAATAAGATCCAGGTCCTAAGAAGAAACGATGATGCCCATTGACAAACTTAAGCCTTTTGTTCACGACGCGATCGTTTTTTTTACCGGGTAGGTAATACGGGCCGGTTCGAACCGCATCTCCTAAATTAAACAGCCAAAGGGAGAATGAATTTGGTGACTGTGGTCAGTCCGTTGTGAAAAACGGATCATAGCCAGAAGCTATCAAACCTTATTCTTCATTCTGCTCTTATCCAAGTTTATCCGGAGTCGGACCTTCTTTTTGCGTACGCCAGAAACGTCGGTCCCAAGTTGTCTCGGGTGATAAGTTTTTGGATTTTAGGTCCTTCGTAGCTCTTTATCTGCAGCAGCCGCCGCCGAAGCGACTCCGTGGTCTGTGGATAGATACTCAGCGTTACTGCCTCAATGAAATATTCAGCAGACCTTGTGTACTTGACGTGAGGTAAACCGTTTTGTTAGGCTCCACTACACGGCTTTGTTTTTAGATTTCCTTTCATTATTAAGTGGGTATTAAACCTTTTTGGCCGCACATCATAAACGTTAAGGTTTTAGAGGTATTTTACGTGAAGAGTCTACGAGTTCCGGAATGTCGAAGGACCTGAAATTCGATGACAAGTGATGTCCATCAACCCGTACTGTACCAACGTGGTGTATTTACAGGGTTATAGCCACCTTATTTTAACATTGAGTTGTTCTGAGTCCCAGCTGAGGTAACATTGTATCCTGCTTATGCTCTCATCAAATTAAACCGATCTGCGCTGGATTTAATATTCAGACTTTAGGAATACTTTCATTGTGAGTACGGCTAAGGAGTGTAATTCCCTGCCAGAGTCTTTCGTTTCCTGATAGCTACACCTGTCCAGAGTGAACAGGTTAGGTACTTTTAGGCTACCGTGGTCCATCGTTAAGTAGATCAGCGGTTCCCTTCAGGTGAGTTTGTGGTCAAACGCGACCCGATCAATAACAATAATTACAAAAAAGGCTGTTACGATTGAATTTACGGTAGGTAGTTAAAATTCTTATCATGACATTTTACCATCTTTTTATGCACGAAACACCGGCGTGAAGGTAAGCCTCTAAAGAATTATAATACAGAAAGAAGTTCTTCCTACCCAAAGGAAACCAAGAATATTATCTAATTGTAACAAATGTTGACGGAAACTACAACTCAACTCCTTATAAAACATTATTATCCAACTTTTTATGTAACGTCGGTTTCATAATTGATTACTAGTGAAGTGGTGACTCATAATAAAACGCAGTCGTTTTCATTACTAACATAAAAACAATGTTATTACTCTGTTAGTCATGGAGTCACGCACGATAACTGACATAAATTATCATAATTAGACGATCTAGGTCTTGTATGTTTTATTGACGTTAATCAGGAAGTCAGAAGACAAAGAATGTTTGCATCTGCTTATCATTCAGTCGTAAAATTGGCTCGGAAGTTATTTACGGGACGGAATCTTCCCTTCTTTGGACTTGGATGGGGAAGGCATCTTAAATGAGCCATCTTCTTAGTGTTTACTTCCTTCCTAGTAGCTCCTAGCCATGCTTGGCGCGAATAAGCTCATTGTCTTTCCATATTCTCAAACTGCGCCCATAATTTCTTTTTCAAGCGTAGATCTTAGACAGACCGGTACTTAGCCAGTTAGAAACACGAAAGATTTACAAGAAGTCTTGACAAATATCCTGTTACCCACCTAACTGGGCTGTGGAGATCGTTTTCTTCTTATCAAGTGGGTGTAAGGTCTAACGACCCCACACGACGTCAGGGTTTCTAAACCGCCTCAAGGGCCTCTGACTTCATCATCATCTGCCTAGCCGTTTCCCAACAATATTGGGGTCGGCTAATCGGCTTCCAGTCAAACCAAATTCAGCTAAAAAACCAATATTTTACGTGGAGTGGCTGCCTACCAGACCTCCACAACCCATTAACACAGTAGTTCTTTACACGAATGGAGTCAGATTTACTGGCTTCTGACAATCCGTAACGACTGCCACAGATCTTCAAATGACAGCCGAGACCAACGATTTACGTGCTTCCCAAAGAACCTCGGTATGACATGACACCTCTCTCGGTATGATGCCTCTGACATGGTTCGTATTAAATCTTTGTCAAATACTGCTACTCAGCTGATTCCAGTTTACTGGAAACCGACCCAACCATGCCTTGTTGGGAAAAAGCTTTCTGATAGTCATTACACGTCTTCAGAAATCCAAGATTCGGACAACCAGTCTTGCCAATGTGTATAGTGTTACCCAAAGACTGCATCAAATGAAATACTGGTATACAGCTACATCCAGTTATACTGCAAGGCGACCCCAAAATAGTTGGGAAAAGGCTAGGTCTACATTCACACAACAATCACTATCATATCTTCCGCAGTATCATGTGTCAGTTCACCTTATCTCAGGATTATTATTATTACACGTTTGGTTACTGACGTCAATTCTCAGAAAACGCCTGTGTTTATGTGTAACAATATTTATCTAGCGGAAGCAGTAAAGGAACAAACAGTTACTTGGTTTAATATTTCCGGCGATTGGCCTTGAAAAGAAATTGGAGGAGCTCGTGGCTAAAAAATAACAGTTGCACAGATCGATCGGCAAGGTCAAGTAACGCTTGCCTAGGTTGGTCTGTGGATGGGTGAGCATCTTAACATACCGAGTTTCCTCCATGCCTCGGAAAAAAACGTTTAGCCTTTGTTTTCGGCTATCATTTATCTTTGGTAGTCGTTACCGATTGTTAGAAGCCAATAATCTGACTCCAGTCTTGCCAAGAACTGTGATACACACTGAATGTGTTGTGAAGGTCTGGTAGGCAACCGATCTACGTAAAATACTGGTATTCAGCTGAATCCGGTTTGTCTGGTAGCCGACCCTAATATAGTTGGGAAAAGGCTAGACAGATGATGTGTAGGCCTTACTCATGAATGTGGCTATCATTTATAAAAAAGTTAAATGTAGTTGGGAAAATGTTAGGCAGATGCTGATGGCCTTGAAATAAAATATTTCTTGTGTTAGTAGATGTTTTAATTAGGCTGGTGTCTTCAAGGCTTTTGGTGGCAACTGCCCCCGAAGTCTCATCGTGCATCGTAGGGAAAAAGCTAGGCAGATAATGAGAGGAAAATCACAGCACTCAAGATGCTTCCTATAGGCATTATACCTACTGATATCATCATATCAGTCAAAAGACGTCCACAGGTGGACATCGACATACCTCAAGTGTCGCCACAACAGTCGGTCCTGTGCGTTTCGCATCCATCGGCTACTCGCGACCCTCACCAGGTCATGTTCACTTTGAGGGTGCACTACTGATATGGTCACTTTGAAATGCTGCGTAAAAATACAGCGTATATGCGTATAGAATTTCACGTTTAACAAAAAAGTTGAGGCCAGCTTCCAGTCTACCTGGATGCAAACAAACAAATATTTTCCATAGAACTGTACTAGACTGTGAGACTTTAAGTTCACCCTAATATCGCAATATTGAATCATAATCTCTTCGAATATCAAAGATTACGAACGAAGAAGAGGTGATATATGAATGAAAGTATTCTGTGATCGGCATTCAGTGATCTAGTGCTTAGCTAAAAGCCGTGTGCTGTCACTAGGGAACAAAAGTCGCAAGCCGTCTTGTCAAAGTCAAATGATTTATTTCAACTAGACCATTAAAGGCACTTTTGAACGTCAAATGAAAATAAAATATTACAGTGACTCTAGTCGTCCGTTCACAAACAGTCGATTCTTATGGAGAAGAAGGGACAAGAAACTCGATCTCTTCTGTTTTCACTCGGTGGTCGGTGTACAATTATACATACAGGCTCATGAGGCATTTCAGTTTCGTCTCTTGGATGGGAACGCATGGACGGTCCCTTTGGTATTGCGGGTGTCCATAGGCGACGACGGTAAATAAAGGTCAAACTATGCAAACTTGAAGACGCTAAATACGTACGTTCTAGTTTCGTTGCGCAGTCCTCCACCCTAATCCACTGACACACGGATTGTCCCGAGCCAACATTGGATTTGATTCTACCTTAATATCATTCTGTAGCCCCGTAGGCATTCACCCAAAAGATGATTTAATTAAAGTGTTCCGAACATGTTGCAGATGCTTCATATCTGCACACTGCATGAACCAGACTTCCATAAAAAAATACCAGGCACCTAATACCCACTCTCAGCGAATTACGATGAAGTTTATTTACATTTCCTGCTCCAACTGGGTTTAGAGTACCCTTCAGAGCTCGTAGCGGAAGGTTTATAGAGGAGTGGGTTTGCCGTCGCTATTCGAGACAGATCGCGCACTTTTTAGTAGTTTTGAAAACTTTTTGATTCGTTGAGTCTGTGCTATGGAATTTTGCTGGTTTTATTTTACGCAATATTTCAATTACACAAGCTTTTTCGTTTAATTTAGCTTCCGTGGAACCGAACATCTATTACTACTTATATTATAAAGCTTGAAGAGTCACGCTAATCTCAGGAACTACTGGTTCGGATTGAAAAATTATTTTCTTGTTGGATAGCCCATTTATCGAGGAAGGCTATAGGCTATATAACATCACACTACGACCAAAAGGAGCGGAGCATTCATGAAAAATGTGACGCAGAGGAAGTTTCGCGTGTCAGCTAGTTTCTTCCAGAGTACCCGTGCATTTTTCCAGGATAACTAGCTCGTAATGTGTGGTTTGATGTCCGAGGTTGCAGGGTGTAAAGTAAAAACACATCCTTGCACTTAGACATTCCGTTTTACAGTCTTTAAAAGAGCGTTCGCCACCGTAACCACATGGCCGTATATTTTGCTGCAGAGTTGTACTTCCGATGTATTATTTCCTAGTGAGAAATTATAAAAAGAGCAAGGTCCATCCCACTCGCACGCATAAATGCATGTCAACTGCATGGTCTGTCCGCGAAATAGGACCTCAAGTAGTAACTTTTTCTTATCGTGTGGGCAGTAAGGTCTAACGACCCCACACACCCTAGTGTCTGAGTTTCCAAACCGCCCCAAGGGCCTCTGACATGGTTTATTTGACGACCGCCATTTGGCGGCCGGGACCACCGACTTATACGTGCCCAAACCGCCCCAAGGGCCTCTGACATGGTTTATTTGACGACCGCCATTTGGCGGCCGGGACCACCGGCTTATACGTGCCTTCCGAAGCACGGAACCAACTTTTTATCAGACAATCAGGTGATTCATGCCTGCAATGTAAATAGTAACTAGTACGCCTAAGATGAAATAGGCGTCAGAAATAACAGATTAAGTTGGTAAAGTATGGTAATTCCAAAGAAACGATGAAAGTATCGTTGAAGATAAGGTAATGAAGAACTGACCACGGATGAATTGGGATAAGAGGTTTGTAAGAATATGTATTACATCTGCAGTTAGGCATTTGTCTCACCGCCAGCGATCAGCGAGAAGCGAGTTAAGTTTAAAACTCGAAACGAGTTGGTGAGCATCGAGTAGCGAATGAGTAGTTTCGAAGCGCTTTTGTGCGACGGGCGATTATTCGCACCACTCGCTCCGCCCGCACTATAGGCAGAAATTACCGCTGGTTGGTGAGTTCTGACCGCCAAGCTAGCATCGCCGAGCCAGTATCGCTGAGCGAGTCTTTGATAGCTCTTGTCGCTGCGACCAACTAGTGGTAAGAGTCGGCTTTCTGGCAGTTTGAACAGCCAGCTATCGACTATAAATATATGTGTCTCTTTTACTCACACGAGATCTACATCTTTTATCCTTTTCCGCAGCGACAAAACAGTCGATAGCTAATCGCTTTCTCGTTGGCGGTGAGACAAGTTCCTTAAGGACTGGGATTCCCAGCCGGAGCTGTGTTTCCTGATATAGCTATCAGGAAACGTCTCTCGTGGGATGTGTCAAGCGTTTTTCATTGTCGAATAGTGATCAAACGCGACTCTATCAATATAAGAAAGAAGGATGATACTTTCCAGAGTGCTTTAAATTCAATGTCGCCACAGCTAATCAAAATGCCAGTCACACAGCCAGTTTTATAATATCAATTAACTCACTCATCGTACAGTCTTTCTTTTTAATCCTTTGACGAGTAGAGAGCACGTTCGCATATTTTTGCATACGTTACATCAGGATCAAAGCTTAACGAATGGCCCTAATCCCGCCCACGTTCTCATAAATAATGCGTGGTTGACGAAATTAGGCTTTTTGTACTGACATTTATAAATTAATTTGTGACAAGGATGTTGGAATTATATTACCGTGGTGTTTGCAAAGCTGAATTTTATTCCTTAATACAGATGAATTTAGAAACGCCTACGAGAGACTTGTTTTTGCAGAGGCTACAACACCGGGATAAGTAACAACATGGTCGAGGTTTGACCGTCTTAGGGAACATACGTAACCCTAAGACGGTCAAATCCGTTGAAATAAAAATTTATGAAAAATCATTCAGAACTGCAGACTGTCACTGACAATTTCACTGAAAAAAGTGCTCTCATATCGTTTTTTTTTTTATGTGGTCATGAAAAATTACATGGTGGCACACAATTGGTAATTCTATCCCGATAATAATAGATTAATAATACAGGTCATCCAATCCCGCATAGTTCTAAATAATATGAGTAATTAATAGCCATATGCGGGTAATAGGGCCCATTTAGTGATCGATAGGATAAAAGGACCACTTCACCCCAATTTACGATAAAAGAACTTGAACTATCTCTGAAATTTAACAACAACACATCACTCAAAGAGACAATAGAAAGACGGTCACTTATCTCACATTTGAACATAATCTGAGTAACCGTTGCCCCACTGCTGGAAACCAGGGCTCCTCTTTGTGCGAGCGAACTGTAAGGGTTCGTTTCCACCAGAAACTTGCGAGAATGCGGAGCGAGGGATGTGTTTGTTGAGCCTAGATTTACCTAGCCTTGCCTACCGCAAGCGATTCTATTGATTCTTATGAAACACATCCCTCACTACGTCATATAGGTTAGCCCTGAATTTCCTCTACCTACCTCTTCAAAGCTAGCATTGCTCTTAAACAAACACCTGAATAGGAAAACCTAGCATTGGATCCGCTTCCTCAATATCCTGGCTCGCGTGTGCGCATACCATATCCTTGTTTGCATACAGATATTAAGCTCAAAATTATGAGTGTGCGGCGCGCCTACGCCATTCATAATTTTATAGGGTTGTCCGGAAATGTTTTCAAGCGAAGCATCTGGGTATTTTGTTGAGTAACAGATGCCAACACGTTAGTGTAGCAAGAAAAAGCCACACTCAATCACTGCAACTCCTGAGAGCTAGTCTCAGGAATCAACAAGTCCGACTACCAGAAAAACGCCGAGTTCTCGACGAGAAGCTCGTAGATCGAAGGGAATCGATTCAACAGCACGTACGTATGTCGTCCGTACGTTTGTCTAGTATTAGCAAGCGCTGCTCAGCAAACGAACCTTGATTTCGATAAAGAGTTAGTGGGCTTTTTCATTTCGAGTTCAGAAAATCCAGAAAAAAAAAAAAAAAAAAAAAAAAAAAAAAACAGGTTCCGGGCTGCTGTTAGCAGCAGCCCGGAACCTGGTTTTTTTTTTTTTTTTTTTTTAACCTGGATTTTTGACCGGCTGATGGCAATAGGCTCACCTCCATTGCAGGAGGCTTCAAAAATAATTGGTAAACTATACGCCTGTGTTTACCAGTCCATGGAATACTGGTCAACCTGCCTGCTCGACACTGCCAATAAGAGAAAAATACAGCGGTTAAAACTACTATTTTCGGGACAAATATTGAAAATCTGAAGTGACAGCCCTATCTCAAGTGGTACGGTTCGCAAATAAGCAAATAAACACGTTGCTTCGACAAAACGTTATAAATATACAACGTAATGGGCGCTCGCTCGTAAACGCACACAACTCGCGACCCCACGCAGCGGTAGTGTTTGTTTTGCTGATTGTACTCATGCCTCGGCTCTGATCAGATTATTTAGTTACTTCCTACAATACTATCATTGGTAATGCATATATTGGGGAAACGTTGCCGGAAGTTTATAAAGTGTTATTGGATGGCAAACTAGCCGACGGTCAGCTATACGCTGTGTTTGCGTCGATATTGATCAACAAACGGCTTTATGATACCTGATCACCCGGCGACATCTGCAAATCTGCAATACCAGAGATATCCTCCTCTGTCACAATACTTCCTAAGGTAACAGCAGTTTCTGTCAAGATTTTTCAAGTTCATCATTCTGAGAATCCCACTGGTAAATGTGGGATTCTCAGATGGCTGCCATCTTCAGTGTTTGTGTGGCATCTCTCCCCAGTCCACGGCCTACCTTTCGCCTTGCGCCCGCATGCCCAATCATCAAACAACTCCTTTCGCTCTGGGCCTCAAGAAGGAAGTGTCAGACTTTGGGAAAAACCCGTTCGTGTTCTTACAAATGCCCTTTGCGTTCCAGGGGTGCTACTCTCTAAGCCCAAAGTCCGTAGTTTCGGGCGTATTCTACTTCGTATCACCTAACCACTAAGAATTAATGACAACACAATTTGTCAGTTACTGTAAAATCGTGTTGTCTTTCATTCTTAGTTCAGGTTCGGGACTAATCGTAAGTCCATAGGTGAAACGGAGTAGAATAAGCCCGCAACTAAGCCAGAAACTACGGCTATCGTGCTTAGAGAGTAGCCCCCCCAGGGCCGCGGTGACTGTTCCGAACAAATACCGCAACTCTGGTAAGATGTCCTGTCACCTGTACGTGTGAGGACCTTAGGGATGCGTCAGCGAATGTTGTTCCCGTTGCTGAGTACTGAGCCAAACATAAAATTTAATAACACTATTTGCCATCGACACGCTAAGAAGATTTCACAGTACAAAGTGGTAATAAGCTCAACAACAAACAAAAATCCGGCCCCCTGTTGCTCAGTTGTTAGTTCAAAAGACTGATTATGGCAGTAACTTGGCGCTGATTGATCGTTTCATTTACATTTACTTCCAAACGCTGTACTTTATCAATGTTAGCAGTTCCTGGAGTAATTATTCAGTAGAGAAAACTATAATTTGGCAGTTTTTATACAGATTTACACACTGGTTTGATAGGCAATGGATGTAATTGCAGTCACACATTTCAATTGTGTATGGGATAGAAACGCATCTGCTATGATTCTGGTTTCGCAGATGCCTACTGAGAGCTGTGAGTCTGTAACCACTTCTCTTATTTTTTTAGGTGTCATTCTAGTAAAAAATTGATCACGACGCCATAACTTATTTATCATTAAAAACTGGCAATAACTGAATACAACACATATTCAACTGCCAGGGTTGCGGCTTTGTTCGAAAGCGTTACTGTGGCCTTAGCACACAAACCTACCTCTGATCCTCCAAATCCCCTATTTGGAGTAGGGATGTTACGGAGGTGGTTTTATCGGAACCGAAGTCGGAGTCGGAGGCGGAGTCGGAGATGGTGACATAAAAAAGATGTGTAAAGAGCAGGCAATAAAATAATATTAGTACAAAACATTAATCAGTCAGCCTCTTTAATTTCAATAAAAAATAATAATCCTATAATATGTTATAGGTGTCACAATCAAAAATAACCACATTTTTATAACAGTTAGATAATTAAATCAAATTAATTGACTCCATAAGTAGCTAATCAAATTTAACTAGTCGACCCGCGCAACTTCGTCTGCTCCGCTCCTATTGGTCTTAGCGTGATGATAGCCTTCCTCGATAAATGAACTGTCTAACACTGAAAGAATTTTTCAATCAGTAGTTTCTGAGATTAGCGTTCAAGCAAACAAACAAACTCTTCAGCTTTATTAAATTAGTATAGATAAACCTCCGATTTAAAAGTATCGGAACCGGAATCAATCGGAAAATCCAACATATCGGAGTCGGAGTCGAAGCTCCGTAAGATCCCTGATTTGGAAGAACACGGGTAGGTTTCAGTCAGTAAGAGTCTGACACTCCCTTCCGCCACGGTAAAGATATTCTGTTTACTCTGCTCTGCCCCAAGCGGAAGGAGTTATTTGGTGATGTCCAATCCAAAAAACAAACACTCAAAAAGTCTAAAACCCTCCGCGAAAATCACATAGAAGATCCTGCCAAGACACATTTAATACAAAATCCACACCTCGAAAATTAAAAGGGGTTTAATGGCAAATACCCTCAGGCTATGAGCCACGAGGCAAGAAGGGGAAATGAGCCCCCTAACAATAGTAAGTGAGCTATCATTGAAAGCTTTGTACCAGCTCTCATTGTCAGTCAAGTGCATTGTCTGTTAATTCTATAAGAGTGCACGAGGGGCTGCTGAGTTTTATTCAGTCACAAGGAAATTAAAAGGAATAGCTTTCGTTTTCGATAAGAAAGACGGAACTTTTGGCGTTAGCGAGAATTTGGTTGATCTTGAAGAAAAGTCAAATACAATCACGGAAATGTTCATTAGTAAATTACCACAACATTTAGGTACATTTTAGTAGTTGTACCCTCATCATCATTATTTCAGCCGAAAGACTTCCACTGATGGACATAGACAGGCCTCCACTGAGTGTCACCACATCGATCGGCCCTTGCGTCTCGTATCCAGCGCATCCCCGCGGTATTCACCATGACAGTCGACCTTGTGTGAAGCCTCCAAACGGTGCGTCTTCCGGTACGCGGTCACCACTCCAGAACTTTTCGAGCCAATCGTATCATCATACTACTAACCTTTTTTTTTTTTACTATTTATAGGCACGCGTTTGACCACTATCTCACCTGATGGTAAGCGAGGATGTGGTCGAAGATGGAGCACGCTTGCCTAGAGACACCACCTAATATGTATTTATTATGTTTTAAATCATTTCTAAACGAAGAAGCTACAATAACTTCACCAATTCGACTCATTGGAATGCCATGCCAAGGTCAGGTATTAGCCGGGCAAAATTTATGCCAGAACATGGCTTGGGACCTGCTGTCGCATAAATGCGGATGGTGATGGGTCATGCCTGTTACCCGAAGAGCTATCCCCATATTCCAAGTAATGACCTTCACATCAAATCATCAAAATACTGGCAGTTGTATCATGTTATTCATTGATCTAAAAATCAAAGATTGTTTCACTTCATATGGGTTTGCTCTTGACTCTAGTCTAGATCAGAGGTGACCGAGTCAAAGTCGACGATGGAGCGAGCTTACCCAGAAGAAGCCTGTTCACTCTCACTTTGAAGATAAGGTTTTTTATTTTACTGTCATACCTACTACTGAGTCGTGTGGAGGTTCTTCAAACCGACTTGGTATATGGGCTTTAGGCGGAGGTGCAAAGCATTCTTAAAATTCGCCAAACTGAATCGATGGGCTACACTACTCTCTATATCATTTTTATTTGCTAAAACACTAACATTACTTAGCGCCTGATCTCCGAAGGATTTGGACGAGATTTAAACCATAGCAGTCTTATACATTAACCACTCTTGATCCGTAAGTCCGTTTCGGGAAAAAATCGCGTGCGCTATCGCGCGAGCGTCGGTTTGTGCCGAAAGGGACTTATGGATTATGACGGTTGGGGTGATTTTGTCCCGGACGGGACACGGCTCCTGAGTGGTATATCATCAGACTGCCACAGTGGTGTCCATAAATTAATTGCTGTTGTGTAATTTGTAATTATTTCAAAAGTGTCATGAATACCAATATCTCTCGCCACCTATAGTCGTCAGGGTTGGTCAACCATAGGCATGCAATCTATCATGCACATACCATTGGTATACCATTTCTGGTATAGATGATGAAATAGCACAAACACATCAGTTACGGATCAAAATAACATTATTCCTTACATCATCCTGGCCTGCCATAATACTCAACAACGCAACGCATTGTACGACTTGCGTAAAACAAAACTAATTAGCTCTTCATTCCAATTTAAGCCTTGCACCTTATGAATAAAGCTCATAACTGATTGCAAGCTAAAAAAAACGTGCGTAGTTTAAAATAACTACCTCTACCAAAAGACAAGCCTTTATTCTCGTTTAGGTAAGGTGTAAAATAGATTGTCATATTAACACATGTGCGTATTGTACAACAGAACTTTGACAGTTAATTTTCGAATTTATTTTGACACGCATAACGTCTAAAATAGATTGTGTAGTGGACACATGGTTTGTATTTAAAAATAGACGTTATGGTTATCATGTGGAGTTCAACAGACTATGGGAATAATAAAATATGGGTTAGTAACCTGTCACCAGTTTATGGGCAATGTTTAAAACAGACTTTTGTAATATTCGGATGATCTCATTCTAGTAGTGAGCTAATTTATGGCTCTGTAAACAAAATGGCCGTTATTGACAGCATCGGTGGGAAAACGTAAGGTCTGTCTGGCTTGCCATCAAATAATATCGCTGTATTCTAGCTTAATAATGCGTACAGCTAAGGAGTGAAATGGAATTCCCTGCCGGAGACAGTGTTTCCCGATAGCTACAACCTGGGAGTCTTTAAGTCAAGAGTGAATAGGTTATTTCTAGGCAAGCGTGCTCCATCTTCGACCACATCAACGCTTACCATCAGGTGAGATGGTGGTCAAGCGCGTGCCTATCAATAGTAAAAAAAAAGGTACATTGAAGCTTCAAAGATGCCAAAGCACTGGAAGCGTATGGTATTGGTAAACGAGTCAGTTATAAGACGAACACAAACTTATAAACAACAACTGCACCTCCTGAAAGCCATTGAAAGCGGCGACCAATGAAGCTCGACGAGTTTTGGAGAAACAGTACAACAGTCTAGGAATTCGCGCTCTGTTCTTTCTCCATATTAATTAATAGGCATAAAGGTAATTACACTGGAATAACCCAGTCGCCAAGCACCAGGGATTAAAATAATCCACCTGATGGTAAGTCGTCATCACCACCTCAGGGAGAAATAGTTTAAGTGGAATAGACAGTGATGTATAATGTAACTAGCTGTGCCGCCAGCCGCGCAGCTGAGTTCGTGTCCGCGGCCTCATGTAAACCATATAAGTAAATGAAAGTAATTTCTTAGAAGCATTCTTTAATTTGTTTATAGACTCGCAGTTAGACCACAATCTTAGCTGACGGAAAGAAAGAAAGAAAGAAAACCTAGAAGTAACCTATTCACTCTTGATTTAAATACCCCAGGAAACACAGTCTCCGGCAAGGAACTCCACTCCTTAGCTGTCGTTCCCAAATCCAATGAGCCTTATCGTTTTTATTTTTACATCAATTATGTCGAGCAGCCTAATTTTCCTTGGCTCGGCTCCGCTATCTATCTTTACTACCAAATTTATGGTTTCACTATAAAAGATTGATGGAAAAGTCACTATCAAAATGCTAATGTTATTTATCAGATGACCTTGAAAGTAACTAAACACAATAAAATATAGTTTTATAACTCACGAACCCACAAAAGGCCGAGAGAGATCAATAACGAGCGATTATTATGGAATTGGTTCCATTATTATGGTGGTCGGCAGTTACTGCTTGGTGGATCGCCAAATAGTGTTCTTAATTCTAACTTATACATCAAAACCACATTTATAATAAAGTTAATGCAAAGGCCAGCTACACTCAAAATGGAGTTTTCTCTCAGCAAATCTTTGGTGATAGAAAGAGAGAGTAGAAAAGAGGGTGTAGGAATTTCTCAGTAACAGACCCGATTGGTGACTTTACTTGGGTTTATACGATATTGGGTGAAAATAACCAAAAGCGCGTAGGGTTCTAGAGATGTGGGCGTACGGAGCCAACCGGGAAGTCCGTACGATCTGTTATCCTATAAGCCATTCTATATAACGGAAGGCCTATGAAGCAGTGGCTGATTCAGGGCTGAAACGATGATGATGATGATCTTCCCTAAATGAGGCCACAACTGGCAAACTGGGGAATCACATCAGGCCTGGCGAAATATTCTGTTGTTCAAGCCTTGTCATCAACTTTGTTTCATCTCCCCCGCCACAAAGAGATATAAAACGAAGGAGTATCGTCCTCATAAATAATGCTGGTTAATAAACAGAACGTTTCAGAGGACAGAGTTGTCACATTTCTGAGTGATTTATTACGTAAACTGAACATTTATTGCACCATTATCTCTTGTTCTGACAGAATCTTAAGAAAAGTATACGTATGTAAAGAGACTATTTTCGATATTGCCAGTGCAAAGTTACAACTTTTTAGGGTTTCACACCTAAAAGGTAACCAACGGAACCCGATTACTAAGCCTCCGCTGTCCGTCCGTTCGTCTGTCTATCAGCGGGCTGTATCTCAAGAACCGTAATTGGTAGACAGTAGCAGTTTTCACAGATTGTGTATATCTATTGCCGCTATAACAACTAAGTAACTAATGAAAGTTAGTTTATCGGAAGCCGGAATCCTTCGTGTGCGAGTCAGACCCACACTTGTCCGGTTATATAAGTGTCGCGGAGAACAGTCGGTGTGAGGTCATCCAATACATTCCGAGACATCTCCGTGCTTAGGAAAGCACGTAAGTACTCAGATCTTTGATAGTCGTTACGTGTATTGACAAAATAATAGTCTTCTTCTTTTACTTTTCGTTTCAATTGACTCTTACTAATTTTTTTCCGACCAGTATTGAACAACCTGTACAAGTGTACAGCTTTATCATTTATCATCATCGTCATCATATCAGCCTGCAGACGTCCACTGTCGGACATAGGTCTCCCCCAAGCGTCGCCACAAAGACCGGTCCTGCGGGTCTGGCATCCATCGGCTACCCGCGACCTTCACCAGGTCATCGGTCCACCTTGTGGGAAGCTCTATCATTGGCCTCATTCAAATGTTGGATGGTACAGGTACTTGTGCAAGACGGGCAATTAAGGAGGAGTTCAAATGACTGACTTCACGGATTCCAGGAGGATCTAAAATATTGGCATACAGCTGCATTCTCTCAGACTGAAGAAAGCCAACCCCAACATGGACAAGCCTAGGCACATTATCTGACTAGCCTTTCATATGTTGGGATCGGATTTTCTCCATTTGATGGTATAACACTCGCGATCACTTATGATATGACAATAAAGTAGTACGCTTTGAACCACTCATAAGCACGAGTTTTTGATAAAGTCGATTCACCGTAAGCCTTCTGTAACATTTTCAGTGACTCCGAACACGAAATTCCATTGGCGATGCAAAATTTAAGACAAACTCTTTGTTCGATATTTTTGTCCATTATGAAATTCGCAATACACACTATATATGATATTACTAAAACCAGCACTCTATTTAATATAAATAACAGATGCAACTCAAACTCCGCGCCAAAATGGAAAACAGTTGTGCCAATCTAACAACTACAAAAAAACAAAAATTTGAATTTGGAACCATAAACAAATCATCCATTCCCGATACTTGTTTGACTGAATGTATGTTTAAACGTTCTTATTTTTCTTTATTGCATCGCCATATATTCGTCGCAATACCCTTATTCTTTCTTTATATCTCCTTCTACTTGAGGAAATACAATCCAAAAGTAACATAGCACCATATCAGCGTAGATATTAATAGTCCCTTCTATTTGTAAGCTCACGACCCACAAACGTCCATCTTACCGGGAACAATGATAAATTCATCGCTCCCGCCGGATGCCATCTGTCTTGAGGATCCTATGAGTTTCCTTGATTTACAATGTACATACATATTATGTACTTGGTAATGGATGTTTGTAAAGCTTTTGGTAGCTTTTGTTGACCTTTGACGTGTTATTACTACCTTCGTCGTGGTTTTCGTTTTATTTCAACGGAATCTTTATGGTATCGTTCAATAAGTATTTTGCAGAGTCTAATACAAGGGGCCTGCTGGGGCTGCGGAATCTGTTTGAAAGAGGTATATACCGTAGCCCTGGAACACAAAGGACACTAGGAGGAACACTAATGGGTTTTAGTCAGTAAGAGTCTACTTCACCCAGAGCGGGAGGAGTCATTTGATGATTTCCATACTGAAACAATAAAAAATAAAAAAAAGTTATCGGGTTTGTCTCATGGCGACATTTGGCGACATCTCCAAAGTGCACAAACCAAGTGGACTGGAAGCAGCTCGTCAGTGAATCCGTCAAAGCTTTGCAGGATAGGTACGAAATTCAGGAATATAACACGAATAGGAAGGGGAATACAAGAATATTCTTTCTATGGGCGTACTGCTTGGGAGTTTGTTGGGCCACCTCTTCTTCCCCGCTAAACATTAAGTGTAGAAGGGCCATTTGGGAAGCTTTTGGAATTTTCATCGTTCGAAAATTGCTGATTCCCAGCCCTAAAAGAAGGGCGTTGTCTCACGAAATTCTTAGCATTGAACATCACGCACAGGACAAAGTATACCTTTTTTAAATAAACACAAATTACATATCCTAGAATCACGAACAAAAAGGACTGGTCGGAACGCCGATAAAAATTCAGAACCTAAAAACTCCAAGGACAGAATTCAGTTCCGAAATCAAATAGCAAATAAAAAGTTAAGACTCCGAATTCACAAAAAGTTACCGCTTACGTGACTCTGCGGCATAAAAGCCACCGATTCAACAAAGCCTGCGAAAATAACTAATTGGATTAAGTTTGCCCAAAAGCTTAAAACTTGAAGCTTAATGGGCAATCTTGGAAAGAATACTTATCATGACTTGACGTCACGCCTGTATTTTTCTTAAGAGATAGGCAGAGGCTCAATAGTGTCTGTCAGGGTTGCGAAATTTGTTCGAAAAGGCCCTGGAACGCAAAGGGCATTAGGAAGAACACGGATGGATTTTAGTCAGTAAGAGTCTGACACTCCCAGAGCAGAAGGAGTCATTTGATGATTTCCCATCCTTAAAATAATAATAAAGAGGTTCAATAGTATACCGTTGTTTTTGGTTGCGTTTTGTTTTCTTCGTTGTCTCTAAAAATGCTATTCCGCTTACTTTTAAACCATGCGACGGATCTTGATACGGGTTTAAACAAATATAAAGAGCGATAAACGCGGAAGGTTTTAATTTACGCCCGTGCGAATCCAGGGTCGCTCGTATTCTATAAAATACTTTTATGTCCATTCTAGCCCATTATGTCCCACTGTTGGGCAAAGGCATGCCTATTCCTTTTCCACACAAGTCTGTCCTGATGCCTTCTGCCATAGCGGGCCAGTCCAAGCATTGATAGGGACCCAATAAGTGTTCTGTGGGCGTTTAATACATTTGAAATACCCGATTTGGTTGCCGGAGACTCTGTTTCCTGATAGCTACAACCTGGGAGTCTTTAAGTCAAGAGTGAATAGGTTACTTCTAGGCAGGCGTGCTACATCTTCGACCACATCATCACTTACCATCAGGTAAGATAGTGGTCAAACGCATGCCTATCTATATTTTTTTTTAAGTCGCGCCACAAACTATAGGAGCTGTTACTTCAGGAATTATATTTTAAGTAATCTTGATGCCCAAGTACGCCCAAGTGAGATCGTATCTGTGGAGGTGTAGACTTCAGAACAGTTGTCTAAACAACTGCGTAGATCAGGATTCAGAATCTTGACTGTATTGACGCCTGTATGAATGTCATGGTAAAATCATGCACCGGGTTCAGCAGACAGGGTTCCGCTCTACGAGAACCTTGATATAAATGGAGCTAACAAGTTTAACCTCACATAATTTCAGCCGTCGCCGCTTGCCAGTGAAAACATACGAAACTGAAACGTGGTCGCTCAGAATGGGCCTCTTCAGAAAGCTTAGTCACCCAAAGCGTAATGAAGAGGGCTTTGCTCGGAGTTTGCTTGTGTGATTGAATCAGAAATGAGGCGAACGAAGCCGACATCACCCGATGAATCACCGAATTATGCTTCAAAATTAACTTCCTTCCGACCCATGCCATCTCACTCTAATCATTTATCTTTTTACAAACCATCAAGGCTCGTTTCAATGTTTTCAAACGAGGAAATAGCAAATCTCTGCATTTGACACGACCAGCGTTAATGCAGAGATGTATAATGTAAATTGCCGCGCCTCCCGCTGCGCCGCTAGGTTCGTGTCCGCGGTCTTAGTGTCGCTGAAATAACTCGAGATTACCTTTGCAGTTACATTCTTACGATCGCTCCTTTAATGTGTTACACCACTTTCCCCATTTCTACATCCTCCGTGTCCTTGGCCTTGACCTACATTCACACAGACACATTTTCCTTATCCGTGTTAAGACGACCGGGTTCCCGGAAAACACGTCTCTCGATAAGTGAAGATTTTACAGGATTCCTTAAGGCGTTTCCATTAAGAATTTCTCCGTAGCAGCCTGGAGTCGGGATTTCGGTTCGGTCAGAAGTGTTCGGTTAATGACAGTCGGCTCATCTTCTATTAGGCCCTTTTAAAAACAAAAATTCCAAAAATTTTGGTGCTGCTATACACTATAGCCGTATGGTGCCGTAAAAGAATAATACCATCCCATCACTTCCCGTGGGTGTCGTAAGAGGCGACTAAGGGACTCACCAGAGAATGGGCAGCAGCGTTCTCTGTAAAACGCAACACCATACATTGCGATCGCCAACCCGCCTGCCGAGCATGGCGATTAAGGCAAAATCGAGAGGCCTATGTCCAGCAGTGGACGTCTTCGGCTGTTATGATTAAGATGATGATGACACACTATACACCTCCAAGCCTACCCTTTCAGAGTTTAAAAAGTTATGAGTGAAAAATCGTAAAAAAAAACAACCCTCTATATTCATGAAAAATAATGATAACATCACTTCAGTATACCCTCATTATATTCAATGAGCCCAAACATAATCGAATTACATATTATCTTGTTTGTCCTTTTTGTTCCAATAGCCACCTTCCGGCGGCATCATCAGACCACCTCGAGAGCACCAATTGCATTTTCTTAAAGGTATACCTTTCGGATGCCAGGAAGTCTTTGAAAAATACAGTAATACTTTTGTAATTTGGCTAAAACTGTTTTTACACGTCATTTTTTGTCGTCTCAAACTTGATGTGGCAGTTTCCTAGTCGATTACTCAGATAAGCAACACCGAAACCAACACACAGGCCGATCATATATTTTTTTTTTTTTAAGATTGACGTGACATGACCGAAATGTTTGCAAATAAACCCAAGTCAATTTCCAGCCCCCAATTTCGTTGTCCAGTTTAGGTACGGGTTAACACAGACTTCAAAGTAACCCTCTTAGGATTTATCCCAGTCACGTCTTGAACAATCTCGTACCCACGTACCGAGATTATCTTCAAGTGTTGGCAAAAAACGTAAAAATACCAAGTTTTTGCGATGTCTGCTAAAGAAAACACGAGTTCAGTACGTGATGCGACCTCCAAAGGATCTTTGTGCTAAGTTTTTAAATCAGATAACGGGGTCTTTTGTTTAACGGTGTTTCGAATAAATGAGATGTAAGTGTAACTGTTTCAGATACATCGATTGTGTGGTTAAACCTTCTACTGCTGCTAAAAATCCCTGTCCTTTTTAAGATAAAGTTAACGTATTACGTGATACAGTGTCGACTCTGATCTTGTAAACGTGTCCATTAGAAACTTCCACTACTGGACATGGCCTCCCCCAAAGGGGAGGGGGGTTGTTGCCATAATCGCGTTGGCGATCACAGTGTATGGTGTTGCGTTTTACAGAGAACGCTGCTGCCTATTCTCTGGTGAGTCCCTTAGTCGCCTCTAACGACACGGGAAGTGATGGGATGGTATTAATCTTTTACGGCACCGGCCGACACCATACGGCATAAACCGATGTATAACATTGAATTATTCTTCAGTTGACCCTCAGATTACTGCACGAGTGATTAAAAGCATGGATTCTGAGGTTGGTGGTCGCTTCGTTCACAAGTGGCGAATGAAGTTTTTTCTTTTACTATTTTTGAGTACTCGTTTGACCACTATCTCACCTAATGGTAAGCGATGTGGTCGGAGATTTTCGAAAATTGGAACCCATTTCGAGCAACTAATTAGTTAGTTTACCATTTTTTGTTAATAAAATTTAAGATTTTATGGTTTTCCTTTCATTTAATTTATCAAGTTTGTTAGAGAGATTTCATCCTTGTGATTGACACTAACGATCGATGCAATAAAAGTACAGGGTGTAATTTTTAAAGATTTTAGTCGTTTCGATTTCCGGGTATGGCAAGAAAATTTTCGAAAATCTTAAAATGTAGTTTCCTTTCTTTTCAAAAATAAAGGAATGTTTTCTTTGAGTAAAATTTTCTACCTACAGTATTAAAAGTACTTTTCCTTTAGGTGGCATTACAAAATTTTCACCCTTCTATCCACGGTTTTTGACGCTCCCCTCTCTAAATGCTATCATGAACATTATGTTCCTAATAGTACCAACCTAATTACTAAATACGTGCTCAGCGGTGCTCGAATAAAACAACGCTAGAAATAGGTTAAAGCTCTCGTACACGACCTAATTGTCCCATTTTACGTATGCACACCGCATTTCGGTGATAAACATGGATCTCAATCGAAGGCCGTGAGTTGAATATTATTCTGCTCAATGCAAATGAGCCTGTCAAGAAAAACTGTTCATGGAAGTAGTCCGGAACTTAATGATTGGGACCGTTAAATTAGATAAAGGTTCTATTCCAAATTATATGAGTTAATTGGGCCGCGGACACGAACTCAGCAGCGCGGCAGGCGGCGCGGCAAGTTACAATATACAACCAGCGCTGCAGTGTTAATGCGGCGCGTTAAAATGCAGAGATGTATAATGTAACTTGCCGCGCCGCTGACTTCGTGTCCGCGGCCTTAAGGCCGCTCTCTCGAAAATGTTTAAAATAGCGTGCAGATGAAGCAGTTTTTCGTCAGCATTTACTAAGAAATTACACCTGGAAAAAAAAGATAGTAATGTACATGATACGGTACGTAATTTGGTTTAGTCAGAATTTATGTATCGGTATCAGATAATAGGAAAAAAATCACCAAATCATCTCCAAATCGTTGAAATGAAACCATTTTACTCCTTCGTTTTTAACAAAACACTAAAAAATATATATACTGCTTTGCAATACAAACAAAAATAAATTGGTTTTGTTACTTTTTAAAAATATGTATTAAAATTTTTATTATAAAAAAATAAAAACACCGGTAGCGGAGTGGCGCGTAGAGGTTTAGTTAGCTTCGTTTATATGCACAAGGTCATTGGCATATATACAAGCCTTAAAGAGCTTATGACCTTGATCTCGCCTCATGGTAACAATAAATGAGCCTTTGATGGAGCGAGCGAACCGCTATAATAGAGGTATGCAGAACAGGATGTACACTGTACAGTCTGCAAACCTTCATTGAAAGAGGAGGACCCTTCGACCAGGGTGTAGTGTCAGGTGGGCAACTGCCCGATAGTCGTTGTCGGACAGTTGTATATGTTCGAATCTTGCGTAGAACTTTGATACCACGATGTAAGATTTGTGTAACGTCAGGTGCTATTGTAGTTCGTATGTGGCGGTACAGTGCCTGTTCACACTTGCATTGAAGACTGACGGATACCACAGATGCTAGCAGATCAGACTAAATAAGCCCATACTGTCCTACCGCTGAGCAAAGACATAATATATCATTCTGAGCTCAAAAACGACTTGATAAGTAACACAAGTTCCCCAATTGTTCTACAAAACTTAATTAACAAACTGACTTAAACGAACGCCACCTTCCTTCCGAAATCAATAGTCCGATATTTATAAATAAATGTACTTTCTTTCCAAACTTGGAGGAGTCAAAAACTTCCGTCCCTAAGGGCACACAGTTTGATACAAACAACCAATCAATAGCCTGACCTTTGCTTAGGGCTGTTTACTCTAGTTATCCGGACAAAGTCAGGATAGAAAAGAAATTGAATCAACAAAGGTTTGTTGTTGAAAAACTCCTCTTTAAGGGCAAAGTTTTGGGCCAACAAAGTTTGATGTATTGTCGTTGTACATGGGGAAGAAAATGATGGGCTGATAGGTTCAAAGTGGATACAGCTAAGGAGTGGAATAGGGAATTCCACTTGCGGAAACTGTGTTTCCTGACAGCTACAAGCTAGGGGTCGTTAAGAATACGTTACTTCTAGGCAAGCATGCTCCTTCATCGACCACACCATCGCTTGCCCCACCAGCTGAGATTTGGGGTCAAACGCAAACCCATCAATAGTTATAAAAAACTTCTTGATTAAGGGTGCAGTTTTGGGTCAAATGTATTATCACTATTATCGTGGAAGTAACACGAAGAAGTGGCAGATGGGTAAACGTTCTTTGGCATCTTCGTTGAGAAACATCGGAAAGCCTCCAGGAGCGGCGATACAAGATACCAATCTAGTATCGCCGCTCCAGGAGGCTCCTGGCGGTTCAAACTGCATGGCTGGTGGATGTTGCAAACACCGATTGACTAGCCAAGATTGTTACTACTGCATGAGCTATTCTGTATGATATTTTAGATCATGTTAATGTAAGAGATGAAGATACATACTTCGATTTGACCGTTATTGAAATCAGATCAGATAAGCAGCAGCTACAGTGATTAATTCTCCAACAAGGCGTTGATTGGTGTAGTTTGCAGTTTCCATGAGTATTTCTGTTGCAGAATTTGTTCGAAAGAGTCACCGCGGCCCTGGAACGCGAGCGTTAGGAGGAACACGCGTGGGTCAGTAAAAGTTTGACACTTCGTGTCCGCTCCGTCCAGAGCGGGAAGAGTCATTTAATGGTTTCCCATTCAAATAAAAAAACATCTCCATTCACGATCAGCCAAAAATAATTTCCCAACAGATTCAAAAATACCAAAGTTGCTAACATGAAATAAAAACCGAACACGTCCCACACAAGTCACAACTTGCCAACCCTGCCTCAGCAGTAAGTTAAACAAACCGAAACAAGTTGTCTACGTCAGATAGTCTGCGGAATAAGCAAAGAACAGCGCTACATTACTGAATCTGTTAAGAGTTGCCAAATTACCGAGAGACGAGACTGCTGATATGGTTATGAATTTATTATCACAGTATACTGAAGATCTGTGATATTATGTGTATGTGTGTGATACTGTGTGAAGCAGCGCAGCGATGGAATGCCTCCCACAAGGTGGACCGATGACCTGGTGAGGGTCATGCGTAGCCGATGGATGCGATACGCACAGGATCGGTTTTTGTGGCGACATTCGAGGCAGGCCTATGTCCAGCAGTGGACGTCTATCGGCTGATAGGATGATACTGTGTGGCTCTTAGTTAAATAACAACTACAACACGCACTCGTTAAAGCAACGCTTGCTGAAGATAGTCCGTGGATGTGGAAAAATATTCATAACATTCCGCATTTCGGTAGGTCCTGTTGTTCAAGAGTCAGAAAATCTGATATCAGTCTTGCCTTTTTTTTAAGATGGGAAGTCATCAAATGACTCCTCTTCTTTGGGTGAAGCGGAAGAGTTTCAGGCTCTTACTGACTAAAACCCATGTTCCTCCAAATGCCCTTTGCGTTCCAGGGCCGTGACTCAAACAAATTCCGCAACATGGTCTTGTCTAGGGCCACCCAATCACAATTGTTAAAAATCTCCGAAATAATCCCCTAGTAGCCTTTATGCTACCCACAGAACAAAAAGGTGACGCTTATTATTTTCGCCAGTTATTTATTACAAATCTGGCGTTCTTTATTTTAGACATGGCCATGTAACAAAAGCTCGCCTACTGCAAGTCATTCTCTAAAAGCCTACTGTCCTAGTCGGTTCCCCTGCGTAAAATATCAGGGCGATTGTAGGATCGATCTAGCTGGCTGTAGACCTTGTTTTATATAACTTACGAGTATTTTCTCCCCGGTTTCCATGAATTCATAATACTCCATTATTATAGACTTTACGAGACTTGACAGCAATGGGGATCTATAATTTACTTTTAATTGTTTGAAGCCAATTCTTAGTGGTACCATCATAATTAGCCCATTGCTGGACACAGGCCTTTCATATTACACGGTATTTGTTGTCCGGCTGCTTCCAGCCAAGGTTTTAACAACCGAAAGACGTCCACTGCTGGACATAGTTTGGCATAATCGCTACGTTTGGCAGGCGGGTTAGCGATCACAGTGTATGGTGTTGCGTTTTACAGAGAACGCTGCTGCCCATTCTCTGGCGAGTCCCTTAGTCGCCTTTTACGACACCCACGGGAAGTGATGGGTTGGTATTATTTTTTTACGGTACTATACCGCACCGGCCGACACGGCTAATGCTTGTTTAATCAACCTTAAATGGGTTTGCTTACTCAAGACTATTTATTTAGTCCTAATTGCTACAAGGCAATCGTGAATTTCCAAACCGTTGTATACTTAAGATGAAGACGCCATTTCCCAGCTAATTACCTCACGTTTTGATTCGTTAAACAAGTAATCTGCTGCCAAGAAAGAAGAAATTAGCATTACTAGAAACGATCTATATTTACGAGGTCGGACAGATGCGGAGAATTGGTTGAGGCCGGTTGTATTTTCTTTGAAAGTGCGATTCGAAAATTGATACGGTACAAAAACAATTGCTACGGATCGTCAAATCGTAAGATACTTAATCACTCTCGTATATAGATATGGGCAATCCACCCGATTTAAACCCGGTGTTTTAGTAAAACACCCGATAAACACCCAGAAAATTGGGAGGTTATCGGGTGTTTTACCAAAGCACCGGCTGGATTGCCCATCTATACTCTCGTAAAAAAAATACAATTTAAAAAAATTGGACAAGTGCGAGGGTTGTATCTTTTGTTGCGAAATTTGTTCGAAAGTGTCACCGGGGCCCTGAGTGGCTATTCTCTCTCTAAGCTCGGACGGAGTCCATCGTCTCGAGCTTAGTTGCGGGCGTATTCTACTCCGTATCAACTAGCCACTAAGAATTAATGACAACCAGATTTGTCAGTTATTGTCAAATCATTTTCTTGTCATTAATTCTTAGTTCGGATTCGGGACTAATCGTAAGTCCGGTAGGTAATACGGAGTAGAATACGCCCGCAACTAAGCCCAAAACTACGGACTTCGGGCTTAGAGAGTAGCCCCCCTGGACCGCAAAGGGCGTTAGGAAGACACGGATGGGTTTTAAGGAAAGTAGTGTCAAATTCTTTCTGACTAAAATAAGCAAGTCTTCCGCTCAAGGAGTTATTTGATGATATACCACTCTAAAAACAATAGGTACTTACACTTTTGTTGGGGGTCCTTAATGCACAGTTTGCAAATTCTCATGGTCTTTGGATCCAAGATTCAGGCAAGAAGTCTTACAAGACTCATACAGTTAGAACGAGACGGTATTTTAATGACGCCATAAATTGTCTCGTTTAGACGGAAGCAAACTCGCCACGCGGTCGGCAATCTTCGGGAGAGGTCGCGCACAAGAACATTACAATCGCCGTGTTTCTTGTATGGTGAACGCGTATTAGCAAACGTTCCGACGACCCTATCTTTTAAATCTATGTACGGATCGCGTATTTCATTTAACGGTTATTGAATGAAAACATAATTGGTTTCTCCTGCAATCCCGTACAAGTAGTCCCTTTCGACGACACCCTTGAGTAACGTTGGTAACGCGAGGCTCCTAATTTGGGTAAATATTCTGCCCGAATTAATCAATTGATTTTATCATATTTGAGTTTAGACGGTATTGATTTTGTCTTGTGTGGCCTGTTAAAGGTGGAAGCGAAATTCAAATATTTTATGTTTTTTGCAATTTGCCGGTCAGTGTGAAGCTGTATGTTGAACAAAATACGATTCGCGGCCGTAACACGTATTTATCTAAAAAATTATAACCATTTTAATCATCAATATAACCCTCTAAGTTCATTAAGCCCTACTGAATAGAATACTTGACAAAACTTGTGTCAGAATGTCACACATTTCAAACCCAGTCTGTATCCGACCGCTTCATACGACGGGTCCATCGATTCTCCGAATACGCTAAATTTAGAAATACGGACATAGACAAATAGGACATTTATGCTTTAAACAGAATTGCTTCTTCGTATTATGAATATTTTAAACTGAGACAACTGCACAGATATTCTCCATGATTTAAGTGACGCCATAAGGAATGCGGTTTTTTAAACATCTCACCGTGTAAGCTGAGGTGAAGTGAACATCACGTGACCTGTCAATCCATACAGACAAGACGGAATGGCAGTTCACTTCATGCTCATGCGGGCCATACACGTTCAAATTATCAGATCAAACCGGCTGGTTCAAACTGTTTGGTCAAATAGAAATACGAAATTTCGTATTTCCTGATGCCGTTTGACAACTCATCGTTCGATCTTTCCCACAGACATTCATGCCAATTTGATAAAACTTTTTGAACCAGCCTGTTTGATCAAATTGCTTGAAAGTGTACGTAGCTGCGATGTAGACAGAGTAGATCGGCGGTTCGCAACCAACAAATACATCCAGTTTTGATTGAAAAAGTTTCGTTTTGTAGATGGCAATCTCAGTCACTCATCATAACAATTTTCTTTCTAAAACTCGATTTCCCTCTACTAACTTACATCTCTACGAGAATCAGTCGACATCTCAGTTGTCACCTTTTCTGTAAGTAGTTAAGTATGTAACTACATTTTTTATTCCCAGAAGTGGTCAAAGTGTAGATGAAGAACCGCAGATTTTTAACGTCCGTATGAAAACAAGGAAGCTTTAAAGGATCACTCTGTCACGTCTGTTACAGCCAATTTGATCCGAATCAGTACAAATTTGAAAATCTGTGACCCAAAAACGGACGTGTAATGTAAATAAATTGAGTACGAGAGTCACTTTTGGGGAACAAATTAGAATATTTCAAAAAAGTTTAAAATACACAATTCTTCAATGGTTCACAGTGAAAGTTTTTCATATTTATAAGAGCACTAGTTGACCCGCGCAACTTCGTCTGATCCGCTCCCATTGGTCTATAGCCTTCCCCGATAAATGGACTATCTGACACTGAAAGAATTTTTTAAATCGGACCAGGAGTTCCTGAGATTAGCGCGTTCAAGCAAACAAACAAACTCTTCAGCTTTATACATACATATATATTACTACTGCAGCCCCCGAAAGATTACAAACGAATAAAAGCTCACCCGTATTCCAGCACACTATCTAACCTCCATTTCTTTGGTCTCTCTTTCTCTTACAAACCACATTTAGTACGTACACAATGCCCTATATCGGCCACGTTGTATCAGCGGAGAGACTGTAGCCATCGATTCTTCGAATGCGCCAAACTTGTATACCGACACTGACAAATGGGACGCGACACAGAGAAGCTTTCAACAGACGAGCGTGTATCGGGAATATTGGTCGGGACTTTTGTCTTTTAAAAGTATGGTCTCCTGGTGAATGTGGGACAGTATTGCTTCCTTTTAATATTGGTCGGGGCTTTTTTGTCTTTCAAATGTCTTCTGGTAAATGTAGGACAGTGGGATGGCGAAAATATTGCTTTCTTTTACTGTAGTCGAAATAAGAATTAAAAGTGTAAACAGGTGCGACGGAACAATAATTCGACAACTACGCAACGACGGATTTCGCATTTTCGTTTGTTTTTCAAATGCGTTTTTATCAAACTGTTTAACTGTAGTTAATTTTAAACCAATTTCTATGGACACTTTTTGGGAATACTTTCAATGTGCGGAGTGGAATTCCATGCCGGAGTCTATGTTTCCTGATAGCTACAACCAGGGAGTATCAGTCAGGAGTGAATAGGTTACTTCTAGCCAAGGGCAACTCCTTCGTTGACCACACCATTGCATTCCAAGTTCAAGTGATCGATAGCATATCCATTAATTTTATACTTTCAACAATATCCTTGGACCGTTTTACGTTGTCGAGCATACCATTTTTTAAACATATGAAGCAATGGATTTGACAATCCTTTCGATTGTTCGAATATTTAATTGGCCAGCTGTTTCAGACTCGTGTAGACCAGGGAAGCATGACACAAAACAATGGAGGCCAATACTCAGAATGAACGAATGAATTAATGAATGGAAAAGGTAAACCATGGAAGGTGATGATGACAGTATCTTGTTTCAGACCACTTATTGTTTCAAGCCCAAATGAATTAAAGTAGCATAAATTTCTCATTCCCGAAAATACCGATGACCTATCGAATGTAAAATCAAAAACTTGGCACCTGATATAGCACGTCTGGACTGAATATTTCACGATGCAGTAACACGAAATCTTACTGAGCGTCCCGAAATAGCGTTTATTACTCAATAACACTGCATTCTGAAGTACAATTTGTGTATTGGGTTCATGAGCGCTCATTGATACAGATTTAATGGTTTCACACATCTTGGGAGTTTGTACAAAGTTTCAGAGGCCAATCCTCGTACTTCAAAAGTGTTCTGCAACTCCAACGCTGGGTGTCTGACACCCAGCAAATGGTAAGATGGTACCCTTTCGGTATGGGCACGCTCAGCTCAGTAGGGTTCCGAGCATCCGTAAAAAAACGGAACCCTTATCCCGTATCTAAGAAACTGCTTAGCCTAAAATTTTGAAAAATAATTGGAGATAATAATTCTATACCTAAAGATTACAAGAAATTGGTTCGAAACCCTTTGCACGCGAGTCCGAATCGCACTTGGCCAGTTTTTTATTTATCTTTTACTTTGTCTTTGTTGCTGTATGTTTGTGTGTCGAATAATTTATATTTTCTATTCTATTTAAATTCGAGTCGCAATATCATCTGCCTTGTATCTGTCTGTGGGTGCCAAATAAAATATTTTTATTTTGTATATTCTTTCTTTATCTCGGCGATTATCAATTTCAGAAAATTGACAAAGTAAGGGAACTAGAGGTGTTTTAGACAGTTTGTGACGCCGATGCGAATGCTTCTTAAAAAAATATTATTCTCCTTTTGGGGTAGTCGGGCAAAATACGAAAATTGCTTATCTATTCTCGATTCAAAAGCTCTCTGAATGTCTCATGTCATATTTTATCAAAAATATGCTTAGAATAAAAAATATGATGTAGCGGATTTAGCTGAATACCAGTATTTTACGCGGAGCGGCTGCCTACCAGACCTCCACAACCCATTACCTAGGTAATACGGTACTTCATGGCAAGACTGGAGTCAGATTTACTGGCTTCTGACTATCCGTAACGACTGCCAAAGATCTACAAATGACAGCCGGAACCAACGGCTTAGCGTGCTTTCCGAGGCACGGAGGAAACTCGGTATGTTAAGATGGTCACCCATCCACAGACCAACCTTGGCAAGCGTTGCTTAACCTTGAAGATCGACCCGTGCGGCAGTTATTATCTAGCCACGAGCTCCTCAACACTATACACTTACTCAATAATCTATAATATTTAATCAGGGATGACGTCTTTTTCTTATTAGGTACATTATTGGTATCACAGGTACAATTTATTCTAACTCTATTTTGAGGGATCAGTACAGATTGAGTACCTAATACTATTGCAAGGATTACTTCGAAACCCTCAATATGAGCGGTTCGTGATTAATATGGAAATACCAAGATTATGTGGCTCAACAATAATCTGTTACATTTTCAGCAGTTGACGATATTTTTGGAAGGTTCAATGAAAATTGGACCAGTATCCAGTCGTAAATATGGAAAACCCGGCCAAGTGCGAGTTGGACTCGCACACGAAGGTTTCCGTACCGTAGACCTATTTTTTTGTTGTTGTTATAGCGGCAATAGTAATACACAATCTGTGAAAATTTCAACTCTCTACATATTACGGTTCTTTAGATACTGGCCGCTGACAGATATACGGACGGACGGACGTAGGGACCCTAAAAATGAATTTTAGAAAAAATATCGGCTTTGTAGAGCTTCAAAAGTCAAAAACGTTTATTTCAATTAGGCCATTAAACGGGGCTTTTGAACGTCATCATTACATTTAAAATAACTAGTGACTCTGCTGTCCATTCGGAAGGGTAGATTCTTATGGAGAAGAACGGACAAGAAACTCTATAGTTACTCTTTTCAAATCAATGTTTTACATGTGCTGTGGTATACAAAACTTTTGTTAATATATGTGAGGACTATGAACCTAGAGTATGCAGAGGTAGACTTATTAATTTTCTAAATAAGTACATGGTACTCACATATTTACAAATATTGGAACCATTAATTAGCAGAGTGTGAGTGAACAGAAAAATAAAAACCCAAAAATGAAACAGTAGGTACAAAAGTAAATACATAAACCAACCAGTTTGATCTTGTCTCCATCATTGATTGTCCTATGGAGCAGGACTAGCATGTTTCCAAGCATTCTTATCCTGAATGTAATCTTCTAATTTGTAATATGCTTGTTTACAAAGTGTGCTTTTAATGTAGGTTTTAAATTTTCTTTCATTTAGTTCTAATATGTCACAATGTATTTTATTGTAAAATTTAACACAGTACCCCATGAAAGATGTACAGTACTTTAGCTTCGTTGTTGTCAATCACACCTGAGTGACGTTTCTTTCTTTGTCTTTTTAACTGAAGTTTCTTTCTGTAGCATATAAGCATAATCTGTTACTAAGTCATTACTAACAACTTACCATGTCTGCAATAAAGATATTTTATATATTTATTTTATTTACTAGCTTCTGCCAGCGGCTTCGCCCGCGTGGTCCCTAGGGAACATACTCCCGGGATAAAAAATAGCCCATGTCCTTTCTCAGGCTCTAACTAAATTATCTTTGTATCAAATTTCATTTAAATCGGTTCAGTAGTTTTGGCGTGACAGCGCGACAGACAGACAAAAGTTACTTTCGCATTTAAAATATTATAAAGGATTATGAAAACAATATAACTAAAACCCTCACAGTCAGCCCTTTAATTTGATAAGTCACACGATATACTTGGAAAAACTTTTTATTTTATTTTCTAGTTTGAACCCCCAAAAGCTACCCCCATACTCAAAATTTATTTATTTACGTAACGCGTCCGTGTTTAGGTCGCAATTTCAACAGAATCGGTCCAGTAGATCCGGAGAAAACTGACTGTGACGGATGGACAGACACCCGAGTGATTCTATAAGAGTTCCGTTTTCTACGAATGTTCGGATCCCTAAAAATAATAAATAATTACTTTATCACAAAGAAATTAGCAATCAGAGAAGTCGCATCGATCGAGATCACTGTTGAAATATTTTCGTACCAAAAGTAAAAGAAAAGCTAAAATTCAGAGAGAACCACAACACAGTATACTGCAAAATTTCTTATTCGCTACTACAGTGGTTTTGGACAAAACCTGTCTGTCTGCCTAGCCTTTTCCCAACTACATTGGAGTCAGCTTCCAGTCAAACCGAATTCAGCTGAATACCAGTGTTTAACGTGAAGCGGCTGCCTACCAGACCTCCACAACCCATTATACTGTGGTAACACGGTACTTCTTTGCAAGACTGGAGTCAGATTTACTGGCTTCTGACAATCCGAAACGTATGGTCATGGACAAAACCATATCAGGAAATTGCATTTTGGTTATGCCTATACGTTTTTTTTTTTTACTATTGATAGGCACGCGCTTGACCACTATCACCTGATGGTAAGCGAAGATGTGGCCGAAGATGGAGCACGCTTGCCTAGAAGTAACCTATTCACTCTTGACTTAAAGACTCCCAGGTTGTAGCTATCGGGAATCACAGACTCCGGTAGGGAATTCCACTCCTTCGCTGTACGCATTATGAATGTGTTCCCAAAACGCTTTTTGCGCGTGCACACGTAGCGCCTTAAGCCCCCGTTTAGCCCACGGAAGGTACAAAATTACTGTGTAACCAAAATCTACATCTCATTAAAAGCAATATCGATGCAGAACGTGACACCTGAACTATGTGATAGAGTTTTATAATAACTAGGTATTAGTAATTCGCGACTCTAAGCGTTTGTGCGTAAGACGTGTGCATACCTACGATTGCGAAACGTGGTCCTATGATATTTTCAAATGCATGCGTACGACTTGTCTTTTACTTAAGACAAACGCAGCATAATATCAAGCCAGTGTTATGCATAGGTTTGAACTTCGAAGTCCATTCCCATTCACCTGGTATTGTGACGTCTCTCACGTGGCAAAAAAGAAGGAAAGGACAAAGGACGAAAAGGGAAGGAAGGAGAAGTGAAGAGGGAGGGTACAAAATACAAATAAGGTAATAGGTTGCTAAACATATTGTGTCAAGTTGAGGAACTTGACATGTCTAGCACGGTTATTGGCCTCAGGCTCAGTCCATGTCTAGCAATCGCACTTCCACCACATACTCACTAATGCTTCACTAGATCACTAATCGCAATGAGAAGAAATCCCAAAACGTTGAAGCATTCATGTTTCGGTGAAAAATTAATTAATCACATTTTTCATTCATTCCAAGCAATTGAGATATTGTACAGAAATATGACTATACAATGACATGATAAGATTAACGTATTATCAAATTCGACAAGTTGTTGGTTTTGATTTCCAAATATAGATAGTGGGTATCTTTTTCTGTTATTCACAGCAATATAAGCAAACAACATGACATCCAAGCTTTTAGGGTTCGGTATCCAAAGGGTACTAAGCCGTAAGTCTTTTTTTTTACTATTGTTAGGCGTGCGTTTGACCACTATCTCACCTGATGTTAAGCGATGATGTGGTCGAAGATGGAACACGCTTGCCTAGAAGTAACCTATTCACTCTTGACTTAAAGACTCCCAGGTTGTAGCTATCAGGAAACACAAGACTCCGGCAGGGAATTCCACTCCTTAGCTGTACGCATTATGAATGTGTTCCCAAACCTTTTTGTGCGTACGGGTGGTGTCCACCATGTACCGGTGGCGCATCGCCGTTCGTCTTGTGGTCCGATGATGGAACGGGCTTGGTGGAATTAAATTATGCAATTCCGTTGCACATTCCCCAAAATCCAACCGGTAGAAAACCGACAAGCTAGCAAGTCGTCGTCGATGCTCAAGACTTTGGAGCTTCGTCGCGACGAGCTTCTCATCTGTCTGTTAACGGGCTGTATCTCAAGAACCGTAATAGGTAGACAGTTGAAATTTTCACAGATTGTGTATTTCTATTGCCGCTACAACAACAAGTAATAAAATTTAAGATTTGTGGTACGGAACCCTTCGTGTGCGAGTCCGACTCGCACTTGGCCGGTTTTTTTTCCAATCTTTTAACATTTCACAAGTTAAGTAATAGCGAGAAAGCATTAATGGAGCGTAAAATCAAAGTTACAAAATACCGAATAGCAGAATTGCCCGACCTGGCGATCGAACCCAAAACAATATGCTAAACATAAGATCCTCGCACTCGCACTTTCGACCACTGGACAAACGATGCCGTTTAAAAAGAAAACTACTAATCTACTGCTAAATGAATGGCTAACATTTCATACAAAAAAAGAAATCGTTCTTCTCACAAAAGTCGCAAATGTATAGCCAACCTAAAGTCAAGATCATTAGTATTTCAAGCCCGGTGTTATCAGGGTCTTTCCTGCATCAACTCCTTATATGGACTTCCTATTATATGCGCTATGTATATGGCTGTAGAGTACAGGTACTTGACCGTGTCGGTGCAGTTTTAGCATTTGGGTAGGACAATGACCAGGTTTGTTAAGGTTTAAATTGAAGGCGACTTGTAATGGAGTTCTTTGGGGCAGCTAGCTTTAAACGGTTGCAAAATTAACCTTATTTAGTTTGAAACTAGCTTTTGCCAGCGACTTCGTACTCGCATATCCCGTTTCTTCCCGTTCCCGTAAGAATTTCGGGATATCCTCTCTTCGTGATCCCCTACATTCCCCAAGGAACCTACATGCCAAATTTCAGCTTTCTACAACCAGTAGTTTCAGCTGTGCGTTGTCTGTAAGTCACTCAATCAGTCTGTAACGGAAGAATTCAATTTTTTGACTCCTTCCGCTCTAAGCGGAACGGAAGGGAGTGTCAGAATCTTACTGACTAAAACCCATCCGTGTTCCTCCTAGTGCCCTTTGCGTTCCAGGGTATGGTGCCTCCGCAGCCCGGCAGAGAATGATATATATTAGGATAATGTTTTTTTCTATATTTTCCCACTACTAAAGGTAAAGGTCTCCCCCATAATTTTCCAACTAGTGTGGTAAGAAACTCGAGCCTTGGAGTCTTATTTACTTGAACTATTTTTGGAGACTCGAGTCTTATAAATAAAACTTAGAGCGCAAGTCCTATAGAATTTGGAGTCTTATGTAAAAGGACTTGAGTCCTGCCAAAAAGAACTCAAAGACTGAGTTTTTCTAAAGGAACTAATGTTGAGTCCTCTAAATCACAGCTGTAGTTTGAAGTAAATAAAATAGCACAACCATTTTTTATATTTTCAGTCAGTAAATAAATATGGATGACGATATAAAATCACCCAGTTATTACCTACGAGGGTGAATCAAAAAGTTCCTAGAAGTGCATATATATAAAACCTTTTTGGGAGAAGTTCGATATTCAAATTAAAGAGTGTCTATTACACAATATTTATGCAAACTGCACTTGTCTTGGTCAGTTCGTTCGCACGTAATAAATTGTTTTGTGCAACGAGTTGCTAAAAAGCCAAAATTATGGATAAAAGTGAGTTACGTGCGGTGAAAAAATACCTGTTTGAAAAAAATGTCTGCGAAAGAATTTTTTTTGGAAATTCAGCAGACATTAGGGGATGATGCTGTACCCTATTCTACGGTTGCGTACTGGGTGGCTGAATTTAAAAGAGGTAGATCAAGCTGTAAAGATGACTCGCGTTCTGGGCGGCCTTTAACCTCCGTTAAAGGAGAAAATGTCAAAAAGGTTGAGAATCTGGTTTTGGGAGACAGAAAGAAATACTGTAAAACTAAAGATCCTAAAGATATTATTTGGTAGCGTTCAATCCATTTTAATTGATTCACTGGGGTTCAAAAGTGTCGGCAAGATGGGTGCCACGAATGTTAACCGACGAAAACAAAAAGCGGCGTTTGGAAATTTGTCTCTCCAGCGTGATTCGGATAATTTTTGCCGTCGCCTTGTCACCATGGATGAAACGTGGGTCCATCATTTCGATCTTGAAACTAAAAGACAAAGTATGTCTTGGAAACGACCATCCTCTCCATCCATTAAGAAATTTCGAGTTGATCCTACCGCTGGCAAAGTTATGGCCTCTGTGTTCTGGGATAGTGAGGGAATCCTTTTTATTTATTACGTGCTAAAAGGCCAGACGACTACTGGACCCTATTATGCAAATTTAATCCTGAAAGTGCGTCGTGGAAAACTGTCGTTGGGCGAGTTGTTTCTTCAAGATAACGCTCCTGCTCATCGATCAGCAGTTGCGCTTAACGCAATCTGCTGTGCTGGTTTCAATCTCCTTGACAACCCACCATATTCTCCGGACTTAGCCCCAAGTGATTATCACTTATTCCCAAAATTAAAAGAGGAAATTCGTGGAACAAAATTTCACGATAATGACGCGGTTATAGCTGCCGTAGATGAGTTTTTCGAGAGTCAAGAAAAACATTTTTTTTTCACAAGGAAGTTAGACGCGCGTTATTCTAAATGCATTGCATAGGAGGGAGATTATGTAGAAAATAAAATATTTTTGTTTAAATCTTTACATTTTTAAAAGCTTTTATTTAACTTGCAATGTATGGATGTGTGTATGTTTGTTCGGGTGGAATCTTGCTACTCAATTTTGAAGCAGATAATTATGTTCAACCGATTGAGCTGAAATTTTGTATACACGTTTAGTTTGGATGACAATACACGATAAGCTGTGTGACGTCATTCTAAATCTAATATGGCGGACCATCCAAGATGGCGGAACAGTTATTTTTAATGAATTTCTACAATATGGGTATCAAATGAAAGGGCTTTCTTGAAAGAGAGTAACTCGAAATTACTAAAAAATAAATTAAAAGGAAAAAAAACTTAAAATAAACCTTATATTTAAATGCTCTAAAAAAGAAGAAAACAAAAATTTCCTTTATAATTGATCATAAAAGCTTGTCGCGAGGTTTGATTAATTAAATACTTATAGGTAGGTACTTACGCAAACCTCGCGAATTTTTTTTAATATTGTTTCCAAGAATTTTTTGATTCACCCTCGTATTATAATATACCAACTCAAGTTCATGACTCAGTCTAGTTCAAAGAACTTATAAGACTCGAAAAGGAGTCCTTCCCAGAAGACTCAAAGGACTCGGACTCAAGTGACTAACGAATGAGTCATATTCTTGAAAATCTACTCAAGTCTCGAAATGATGACTAAAAGACTAGAGTTTCTTACAATACTATTTCCAAAGTTCTCTGTGCTTTCCCTTCTCCGGCCAAACCTTCAAGACCAAAGAATCATCATACCAGAGCATTTCTTAGTTACTCCGTTACCGTCCATAAAGTTAAAAAAAAGCTCTTTGTTTACTATGTAATGCTTGATTTCTCATAAGCATTAGAAATCATGAATAACGCGATTATGCTACCTACATCAGGCTGTCAAAGAAAACTCACAACGTCACGACCCTTACAAAAAGATTTAAAATTTACTCAACCAACAAAAAGTATAAAAGCTCTCTTAAATGACATTAGAATATAAGTTCGCGACGGGTCACTAGAGCTTTGCCCGCGTTCGCCCGCAATCCGTCTGGGTTTCAGGTCAGAGTCCAGACTACCTTCAAAGCGCCTTCAATGCTTCATAACTTAAATGAGGTCTAACGGCTCAGCACGTTTCAATGGGTTCATGACCAGAATGACAGCTGTCAATGTCAAGTAGAGATTTTTGGCGCCATTATGACGTCAAAGATGTAAGCTGAATAGAAGGTGCAAGTAAAGGGCAAAATGATGTACGAGTACGCACCGTAGTAACGATTTTCTCCTAAAGTATTTATTGATTGGAATTATGAGATCCTGTGTTTATTATTTATCTCGGCTTCGCACAATTCTTTAGTAAATTGTTTCTAGATGAGGCCAGCGGGTCTAAAAAGACCACTTTAGCAGAATCAGAAAGCTGCCCGTCACTGTCACATTTTCCCAATCAATCTTGAACCTAATGCTTACGTGATACAGATGAAAATTAAGTTTGACAGATTGCTGTGTGCTTCATATTATGAGATTCTAATATGATTCTCTTAAAGTTTTATTTTAGCCCGCCGGATATTTATTGAGATCTTGTAGACAACACAACTGTACTTAAGAACGTTAGCTAGACCAATAAAAATATTTATTAATTCAATCTTATGGCTGTCTTCCCGTTCCTAAACACGGGAAGAGGCCTATTTTTGACCGGAGATCACGCAGTGCATAATATAACAATGTCCCTACTACGACTATAGCTGAACTATTGCTATCCCATACTTGGAGATAAAAAAAGAAAGAGATGGAAGAGGCACTTAAAATGACAGTACTTTCACTCCGAATTTTTGACTGATTCATACTTTTACAACGTCGTGTTTCATAAGATATGTTTTCTTTTACATTGTTAGAGTCAATACCAGGAAAAGGCTTTGTATAAAAAGTCTCCAATATGAATGACAAGCCCGCCACACTATTTTTAACCACTGCAACTCCTGAGAGCCAGAATCAACAGTGGCGACCACCAGAAAAACGCCGAGTCAATGAAGATCGACAAGTCCCGGATAAAAAAAAATCAAACGTCTTGAATCTCGCAACGAAATTAATAAGAACAATGGAGGAGTAAGAAAATCATAATTTACATTTTCCACACAATATGAATGAGTGGAAGACAAAAGAAACGATAAGAGGTGACTACTGAGATAACAGCTAACAGAGACGTATGGCAGAAGAAGACATGCTACAACCAGCCCAAAGCAGAAATTGAGATAAGACATGAAGAGAAGACATTTTTAGCATTAGTTAACTTTTGTCCGTGACTTTGCTCACATCCTCCCCCCATTTCTCGGCCATCAAGATTACTTTCGCAAAAAAGTACCACCGTGTCCAGGGTCCCATTCATCTCTGTACCATAATCGGTTCAGTTTCCAAGTCCGCATTAAAATATTGGTAAGTATTTGTTACTAAAAATACTAACTTTAGCTTTTTAAAATTTTGCTCGTAACAAAATATAAGCTTATATTCACGCATTCTGCTTCTCTTCAAAGCAATATGAAAACATGATGCAACCGTTTTTGCAACAGGCTCAAGCGAGTTTTCCAAAGTTCCACATAGTCCTATCGAGGAGCGAGTCGAGCTCTGAATAGCAGGATAAAACATGTAAAAACTACAACAACTATAAACTAAAACTGTTACGTTGAGCTCGGGCCTGGTATGTTGTACCCGTGTAGCGAGGAACGGGTTATAAAGTTAGACTTACTAGAGCAGGGGAGCTTAAACATGGTCGGTTGAGACAGATTTCCGAGGCAATCGCGGTAATACCGGAAAAATCTGAAGTTTTTGGCACGCCGGTTATGAGTCATAGCACGACAACTGTCTGTAGTCTCATTTAACTGTGCCTGTGTTGTCGCGTACATCGTTTTGGCTAAGGAATGCTTTAGGCGCCGGCCTCACTGCACGCGGTCTAGCGGTCAGAGTTCCGAGTTCCGCGTTTTCACTTGCGCACACTGCGAGCGGTCTAAAAATCAGGAGTTCAATCTTAAGCAGTGATAACACGTCCCACGCTCTTTTAAATGAAAACCAAATGTCTCGCAAATCATAAAGAAAACGTTTTCTCTCACTAATTAAACAAATTTTTCGATTTCGTCGGACATTCGTGACCTTCCAGCTTTTGCAAAAAAATAGGACTCCGACAGTACGCACGTTCACTTTGATCGTCACGGTCTTTTGACGGTCAACTGCTGTTGTGAACTTGGAACTCTGACCGCTAGACCGCACAGCGGGGTCGGCACCACATGGGCACGTATTTTTTGTGGCAGCAGATTGCGCTGTTATGACGTGCCTCATAAGGCTCGTAATCGTAACTATCGTTCAATGCACTTGGGTGTCTATAATCAAGAGGGCGTTTCGTTCTTTTAGCGATATAGCGTTCCAAAATGTATGGGGGTGATCAGGTGACATTTCAGTAGCTGATGTCAATGCAAGCCTTTGGACTTCCTGATAATTGCTGAGAGAACATTACCTTGTCTGGAGCTAAAAGTGTTTACAGATAAAGTGAATTTATCCTTACCGTTCTCCCTCGGGATATCTGTAACAAAAAAGTGTTGGATTAAGTTACAGAAGTCAACTTTAATATTACGACGTCAAAATTTATTTGTTACAAAAAAATATCTTCAATAACTCTGCACTAAGAATTGCCATATTTAGTTTCACGCAACAGGGATCCCAAGCTAGGCACGGTCATGTCTTTAAAGACCCTGTCTTGGCTTCCCACTAAGTCTTCAATCGGAACTAAGAAGTACTCGGAACTACTTCATACGATGCGACGCCGGTGTTCAAGTCAAGACAGACGCTCTTTGAGACTTGCGCTTTGCTCACACACTAACTTCACAAGTGACTTTGAAGTTTGTTTTATTCAAGAGATGTGCTTCCTAGGATTTCATTTGTTTTTATGTAACTTATAGCCATATTACCCGAAGAAATATTTACTTATACAAAGTGACTGGTAATGGAGTGTATTCTTTGAAGAAAAATAAAACATTTTGTACGCCATGTATTCGGGTTAAAATCATTGCAAATGAAATCTAGTACAATGCATTTCAGGGAATTACTATCCACCGTGTATTATGCAGTACACGTACACCCCCCACCATTTCGCTATTTACTGTAAAAGTGGGGGCGAGCCTATTGCAATAAACCAAGCACAAATTAATTTATAGACTCTCGGCTGTAAGACTCTCACAGACTAAAACGCAACCGTGTTCCTCTTAAGGTGAATGCTCCAGGGTAGCCCGCGAAATTCAAATATTTTTATGTTTTTTGCAATTTGCCGGTCAGTGTGAGTCCGGCGAGTAGTTCGAAAGAATGAATAATAATCATTCTTTCGAACTACATGAACTTAGAGGGCTATATTGATGATTAATTCTTTAGATAAATACGCGTTACGGTCGCAGATCGCATTTGGTCCACATACAGCTTCACACTGACCGGCAAATTGCAGAAAACATAAAAATATTTGAATTTCGCGGGCCACCCTGGAGCATCCACCTTAATGCTCTTTGCGTTCCAGGACCGCGGTGACTCTTGAATAAATCGGGAGGTATGTCTAGAAGGAGACGACAGTCATTTGAAATATTACGACAAAAGAAACCATCCCTCATCCCTTTCCGGAACTTGAGCCACACTTTAGAGAGCCCCAAGTCCCCATACACCAGTATTTTGGGACACTGGGCCCAAACAACAAACGAGTCAACCCTATCGAAAAGAATCAGTCTTTAGATTTTCGATACCAAACCTAATCGCTTCAAACACAAAGTTCATTATCCCCTTTTTACACCATCACTTATCAACTATTATCAATACGCACGGGTCACGTTCTCTAGACCTCCTCTAGACGCCTGCAGTCTAGACGTTGTACGCACGTCAATGACGTCAGAAGAATAGACACACGTCTGTCCTCCATTTGAAATCAATTATGTCTTTTAATATAGTCTGTAGTATCTAGGGAACAAAGGTTGTCATTATTCGTTCGTCTTATTTCTTGAATGACTTCAAAACCATTTATTTTAAAATTACAAAAAATATATAATTAAAACCCTCACAGTAAGCCTTTTAATTTGATATAGTCACACGATATTGTTCAAATAACTTTTTTGAAGTCTTTAGCGGCGTTGTGCACTTTTTTGTGATGGGTAAAAACTGTTAAACTGGCGTCAGGACAGTAGGACACGTGACCCTGGTCGAAAATTCGTAAGACGGTCTCGTGTCCTGCAAACGTCTTTAGCGGCGTTGTGCACTTTTTTTGTGATGAGTAAAAAATTTTAAACTCGCGTCAGGACACGTGACCTAATCGAAAATTCGTAAGATGGAGGGAGAGAAGCACGTATTCAAGTTTTCACTTCTGCCGGCACTCCCGAAGTGCAACCCGTTATTTTTTTTTAATTTTCTAGGTTGACCCCCAAAATTTAACCCCATACTAACGCGTCCGTATTTGGGTCACAGAAGTCCACATGTGTACCAAATTTCAACAGAATCAGTCCTATGGATCCGGAGAAAACTGGCTGTGACAGACGGACAGTCAGACAGACACCCGAGTGATCCTATAAGGGTTCCGATTGAATTTTTGTACTAGACTAGTTGACCCGCGCAACTTCGTCTGCTCTGCTTCTATTGTTCTTAGCGTGATGATATCTAGCCTATTGCCTTCCTCGATAAATGGGCTATCTAACTAATAAAAGAAATAATTTTTCCATCGGACCAGCAGTTCCTGAGATTAGCGCGTTCAAGCAAACAAACAAACAAACTCTTCAGCTTTATACGTTAGTATAGAGTATAGATATGTTTAGTAAGACAAAGTAGAATTAAAAAACGTATGATAGATGCGTTTTGCCATTAAAAGACAAAACTATGCAAACAAGAGTACACCATGCATGCAGCAAGCTTGCAGCACCATCATCTGAGAGGCAATTTTCGTCTTCGACGTTCCTAAGGACATCTTAAGGAGCATTCGCATTCGTTTCGTAGTCTCAAACGGTCAAAAATACCTCTATTCCCTACATTCGCACATTTTTAGGGTTCCGTACCCAAAGGGTAACCAACGGAACCCTATTATTAAGCCACCGCTATCCGTCCGTCCGTCTGCCTGTCTGTTAGCGGGCTATATCATATATATTAAGAACCGTAATAGGTAGACAGTTGAAATTTTCACAGATTGTGTATTTATTACTTATATGCCGCTACAACAACAAACAACAAAAATGAAGTGTGCGAGTCCGACTCGCACTTGACCGGTTTTTTCTTATTTAAACATGCTTTTTATTAAAAATAAAATTAAATACTGGTATTCAGCTAAATCCGGTTTGACTGGAAGCCGACCCCAATATAGTTGGGAAAAAGCTAAGCAGATGATGACACATGCTTTTTATTGTTTTATAAACGAGGATTGTCCTTATGACCTGAGAAAGTAACATCAGCTGATAACAATCCAGTCGTGTTACTGTTGCAGTGATGAGTCAAATGAAGGAAGTCCTTATTAAGAGTTCAGTTCAGACAAATAACACAATTACTTACTATACTGTCCCGTGCCGACAGCTGTCTTATGAACTACGCAACGGTATGGCATCTTGGTTTAAAATTGTTGAACAAGTGAAGAGAATAACACAGCCCATATTTTTTAGGGTTCCATACCTCAAAAGGTAAAAAAGAACCCTTATAAGATCACTCGCTTCTTGTCCGTCTGTCTGTCCGTGTCACCACCGATTTTCTCAGGAGCGAGTGGACCTAGCAAGTTGAAAATTGAAATGTATACCAAATACTGAGGTCTATAGTCCCTATAAGGTGTATACAATAAAAATATGTGGACAAATTTAGATTTTCGCGAAAACTTGTAAGTACCAAACTTAATTTTTAAATTTTTGTATTTTTCGGGATTTTCCGTTTACTTGTGCTGTAAGACCTTGCTTTTCATTTCTAACCAGCTTCCTATTGAAATAACATGTCATTACTATTACAAAACATGTTGGAAGTATATTATGAATGCACTGACGTTTACTTCTCTTTAAACACGCGTAGTGACAGCTACCGATCTATTGTCATGCATATTATTGCACATGCATGGCAAGTCATACCACACTGATATAAATACACTAGTTGACCCGCGCAACTTCGTTTTCGTCACAATTTTCATTACTGCTCCGATCCTATTGGTCTTAGCGTGATGATGATTTCAAATCAGACCAGTAGTTCCCGAGATTAGCGCGTTCAAGCAAACAAACAAACTCTTCAGCTTTATATATATTAGTATAGATATACAATGTACATTACGTTATTCGAGAACTAGTGCTTTTTGCTCTAGTCTTTGCTCCCCGCTGGCTTACGAGTATTCCAAAGAAACCGTGCATTTTTCTGTACTAAGGCCTCCCCCCCAAAGCGGAGACGAGACGAGCGGAGCGGAGACGTGTTTTAAACAACCAATAGAATTTCCTTATTCACACATCTCGTCTCCAGTTAGCTTTAGTGGATACCACTGAGCGGAGATGTATCATATTTGTATAGCGCGATGGAAGCGGAGATGTGAGCTGTTCCTCGCTGAGATTGAGCTGGGCCGCGGTACAAAGCGGAGATGTGAACTTTGCCTCGCAAGCTGACGATGGCGCGGAGCGGAGACACTATAATATGTGCGGCGTGCAGTGTAGTCAGCGCAAATCTCCACCCTAGCCAGCACACATCTCCGCTACAATCTAGCTAGCACACATATCCGCACAGTTTCGGTGGATACCCAGTTGATAAACATCTCTTCTCGTCTCCACTTCGGACATCTCCGCTCTCCGCGAAGTTTGCTTTCAACGTATTAAAAACGGTCAAAAATTTCTAATCACGTCATTATTCATCATCTGCCTAGCCGTTCCCCAATTATATTGGGGTCGGCTTCCAGTCAAACCGGATTTAGCTGAATACCAGTATTTTACGTGAAGCGGCTTCTGACTATCCGTAAAAACTGCCAAAGATCTACAAAGGACAGCCGGGACCAACGGCTTAACGTGCTTTCCGAGGCACGCAGGAAAATCGGTACGTTAAGATGGTCACCCATCCACAGACCAACCTTAACCTTGGCAAGCGTTGTTTAACCTTGAAGATCGACCCGTGCGGCTGTTATTCCAATAAGCGAACAGCTTAGAAGCAAAATTCCTTGCCGAAGTGCGCGTTTCCTAAAAGCTCCAACCTGGGGTGTTTAACTCAAGAATGACTTACTTGTAGGCCAGCGTGCTCCACCGTTGACCACATCATCGTTTTCCATCACTCGAGACAGCAGTGGTCAAAAGCGAGCATATATTTTTTTTTTGTAACCCTACACTTGTGTTCTACTGCCGGGCAAGGTCTCCCCTTTTTCCTTACAAATCTCTCTGTCTACTTCCTACTAATAGCCTACTATTATATAAATGCGAAAGTTTATGAGGATGGACGGGTGTTTGTTACTGTTTCACGTCAGAACGCCTCAAAGAATCTTCATGAAATTTGGCACAGAGGTATTATAGTCTGGAATAACACAGGCTACTTTTTTAATCCCGGGAGTATGTTCACTAGGAATCACGCGGGCGAAGCCGCTGGCAGAAGGTAGTAACTTTATAAATGTACTTTTTCCTTGCCATAAAAAAAATATATATTTAAGCATATTAATCGTAATCTTCTAACCTTGAACTCACAATTCTCGAGCCACCCTCTAAACCTGCCAGACGGTTACGTCATACTTATTGATTGGCACGCCAGGGGTGCTCCCCTCGGGCAGACGGCCATGTCGACGACCCGGTGAATGAAGCCCTACCACCCCTTGCGTACTGCTTCGGATGTACGGTGTCTGGATGCGTTAGGGGAAGTACTATTGATTGGGTGCAGTCAAAGGTTAAATTGTGATGTCGGCAATGTAGCAGACAGAATCATGTATCACGCGTGGTAAAATGATAAATAATAATATTTATTTATAAACAGTTAAGAATAACAATTTGACACTTCAATATTTTCGATCACATAACTATTGTTTCCTAATACTGCTATTCAGCTAAATCCGGTTTGACTGGAAGCCGACCCCAAAATAGTTGGGAAAAGACTAGGCAGATGATGATGATGATGAACTATTGTTTCTAGCTGACTACCCTGAGAAGAAACAACGAAACAAACTGACAGCAGAGGTCAAAGTCTCTTTTCATGTTTTAGACAATCAGCAAGGTAAGAGAAACGCCCAATAAATTGCAATTTACTTGTTAATGCTTCATGCACGTGCACGACGAAAACGACGAAAACAAACATGTTCTGCCGTATGCAGGGTAAGTTTTATTATAATTCGATAGCAGTCTCTCAGGGGCTGAAAGAGTTGCAGAAAGAGTCATCGCGGCCCTGATTCGGAAAGAGCATTTGAAGGAACACCGATGGGTTATAGTCAGTAAGAGTCTGACACTACCTTCAGCTCCGTCCAGAGCGGGTGGGAAAAAAAGGAGATGAAAGTAGGCATAAATATGAAACTTTTGAAATCAACTCTGATATATGAAAAAATAATCTGCTTCAGTGTTTTGATTTTATGAATGTTTAACTAGACGAAATGAAAAGATCAGTTGATTTATTTCATAGGTAGTATAAGTTGTTAACAGAACTTTCACGCTTTGGAAGATTGCCAACGAATTAAAAGACACCCCTAAAAATTATTAGTAAGGATAAAAAAAATCGCGCATTCGAGCGAAAGCAATCGTAACTTATGTCGTGTCGTTAGAAATATGTGCAGTTCGTGGGTGGGATAGGGGTCAAAATGCTATGTTAACTTTTAGATTGACGCTTTTTGCTTTAACCCTACGTCAAATAAATAGAAATTGATTATTTTATAACCAATTCTACTTTATTTGGAGCAAAGTTCGCGTTCGCATTGCAATCTGTCAAAATGTATCGAAATTAGAGTTGTTTTTACCCGACTGCCAAGCTATGCTATGCTATGCTATGTTTTTCGTGCGTATCTTGTATGTGTGTTTGTATATTTCTTTATTACCTCGTATCTTCCAAACGACTAGATGGATTTCGTTAAGATGACTTTAGATTTGTCTCAAAAACTCAAGTGTCCTTAGATAGGTTTAAAAAAAAAACAATCGAAATGGCAGATTTTTGGCGCTAAATTGTAAGTCGTTAATATTTTTTTATAACCAAACCTGTCGAGTAGGGTATCGAAATGAAGGAAATTAAAAGGATTACATTTGTTTCGATCTTCTTAATGCATAACTTATAAGGGTCATTTTCATTTACAAATTCCGAGCGTGAGAGTGTATTGTCTCAATCATGTTGCGATTTTTTTTTTATATAAAATTTTTAAGAGACGTATCTTCAATGTCTTAATAAATGTGAGCAAAAATAATAGCAGAATCTATAATCTGTCTAAAGGCAAAGAACATTTTTTTGTCAAAATGTCACGCAACATGGTGTGTGCAATTACCATTTTTAAACTTACATCGCCTGCCATAATTTTATTCTTCATTAATAGCTGTGGCCGGCATTTGTAAATGTAAGATGTATATTCATTCTATAATAAAATATGTAATATCCACAAGACCTGAGTATATGCAGCAATTTTACGCTTATAATGTTTTGTGAAAAAATATTCAGTCACGAACGTGGGTTTGTATATTTTGTGCCAATATATTGGTATCCAGACTGAGTTATTCTACAGGTAACACAGAGATTAAAAAAAAAGAATCGGCCATTTTCTCTATGACGAGGAGCGAGTACAGGAGCTGATGCAAAATAAGGTATGATTTTTTTTTGTTTCTTAACTAAAACTTGTAAAGCATAACACGTCAAAGACGTGGTTACTGTTGTCAGTTTAAACAATTAATTGTGCAGTTGATTTTCATATATTGTGTAGAGTATGTTGTGAATATGTTTAAAATTTGATGGCACGTGAATGCCGAAAATTTGAGGTTATGTTATGCCGGCACGTTCGGAAAATGTCACAAACGTGGTTACAAATTATAGTCACAAACGTGGTTACAAATTATAGTCACAAACGTGGTATTTTTTAACCACGTTTGTGATCCGTAACCACGTCTGTGAAGTATATATCGTATCTCAATCAATGTTTGCGGAATATAATACAAAATTATGGTGTTATTTTTGCTCTGCAGATGGGGAGAAAGAAGAAGACTGACGAACAGATAAAGAGTGCAAAAAGAGATGCGGAAAGAAAAAGGCGTGCTCGCATTAAAGCTGATCCACACAGGTATGCCCAACATAAAGAAAAGGAAAAAGAGAGACGCCAAAGAAGGAAAGAAGAAAAGAAGACTAAAAGCATAGCTGATTTAACGCTTAGAGAACAGCGAGCTCAAAGAAAGGAATGGCGTGAACGAGCAAGGAAAAGTAGACTAGAGAGAAAGAATAAGGAAAGACTTTTAGAGCGACTTCGAGAAGATTCGCCGCCTACTGATAGCGACGAAAGTATGGTTGGTGATTTAGCACAAAATGTTCGAGAACAATCAGCATCCCCAAGAACGCCCGCTCAACAAGCTCCGTCACCATCAGTATCATCTGTAAGTAACTCCAGTATTCTTAGCAGACAAAAAGTGACTGGCCTGAAAATAGCCAGACAAAATAGAACGGTGAAGGATAAAATTATAGAAAGGCAGAAAAACACTATAGAATCAATGAAGAAAAAGATTCATGCTTTGTCTATGAAGTATGCAAGACTGGAGAAGAATATTAAGCAAAACAGGGTTTCACTATCGCCAAAGCAGCTGCGATACTGCAGAAACAAGATAGACGTTCAACGTTTTTTAGAAAAGGAAGAAAATAGCAAATTATGCCCTGGCAAAAAAGATACAATCACAAGAAGGGGCAAAAAGAAGCAAAAACGCTATTTATGTGACACACTGGAAAATCTCCACAAAAAGTACAAACTGGAGTCTAATAAAAATATTAGCTACACAACATTCACTAGATTCCGTCCATTTTGGATTGTAACGCCAAAAGTTTCCGAAAGAGACACATGCCTCTGTACCTTACATGAAAATTTTAGTTTAATTACTGAAAAATTAAGACAGCTTAATTTGATTGTAGAAAACGCAGACGAGATTATAGAATCAGTAGTTTGTAGTAAATATAACTTTGAATGTATGACGGAAAAATGCAAAACATGTGTGAACAAAATGTTAAACTTTGCAACATTTGACAATTCTGACAAATTAACTTACAAACAATGGATGGTGAAAACAGAAATCAGAGAAATTAAAGGTAAAGAGAAAAATATTAAGAGAACAGTCAAAGATTCAATTGAATGCACTAAGAAGGACTTAATTGAAAAATTTCTGGACATGTTACCAAAGTTTTTGAAACACAAATTTAACATTTGGCACCAATATCAAGCAATTAGTCAAATAAAGAAAAATTTGATACCGGAAGAAGCTTTGCTACATGTTGATTTTTCGGAAAATTATCAATGCAAGTATGCATCAGAAACTCAATCGGTTCATTTCGGCGCGTCAAGACAGCAGCTCTCCTTACACACGTGTGTCTTATATTACTGTGATGCTCCTGGGTGTATTCAAACTATTTCGTTCTGTTCCGTGTCTGAATGTTTGCGTCATGACGCCGCAGCGATTTATGCCCATCTGAAAAAGTCACTGAAAGAACTCTGTCATGTTAAAAACTTTACGATCCGTAAATTACATATGCTCAGCGATGGTCCTTCCACTCAATACAAGAATAAGACCAACTTTTACTTGTTCACCCAACATTTAGTTCATGGCCTAGGGATCAAGTGCGCTACCTGGAATTTTTCTGAATCAGGTCATGGCAAAGGCGCTGCCGACGGGGTAGGTGCAGTCGTCAAACGAACAGCTGATTCTTTAATTGCTCATGGGGAAGATATACCGGACTTTATGACATTCGTCACTAAAATGCTTTGTCGCACAAATATAATCTTAACCACTGTGCCAGAAGCAGATATCAAAGAAGCTGATTTATTGATTCCAACAAACTTAAAGACGATCCCTGAAACTGTTAAAATACACCAGGTAACATGGAGCCTTGATAATCCTAGAAAACTATTTTTAAGACAATTGAGCTGTACAGAATGTTCTTTGCAGACCATATGTTCTCATTTTCCAACAGCCAAAGGTTTCTTTGAATATCCAGGCGCATTTAGTACTTTCGATCTGGATTTGGCGAACGCAGAATCTCTTCATAACAATGCCGCTATCGAACAATCGACCGCATCCCATTCCACATTCACGAAAAAAGAAGCTTCCAGCACTTTGGCTAAATCTAAAAAAGTTTGCCAAGAAGATGACATCAAAACATCTGCCAAAATAGGTTCGTGGGTATTAATCCAATTCGAAGGTAAAAAGCACTTAGTTCATTTTGTTGGACAAATAATGTCATCAGAAAACAATAATCAGGTTTTCGTTGTTAAATTTTTAAGAAAGAAATGCTTGGAGTCTGGCTTATTTGTCTGGCAAGAACCCGAGGATATTTCGTTGACTATGGTAAATGATATTGTTTGTATATTGCCTGAACCAACATCTACCCGACGAGGTGAATTAGTTTTTCAGTTTGATTTTGACAAAACAAAATATTTAGTTAAGTAAGTTTTTGTGTGTTCAAGTAAATGTGATTTGCTGATTAGTTATTAAATTCAAATTCAAATTTTTTCAAATTCAAATTCAAAGCATTTTATTTCAAATAAACCATTCACAGGCACTTTTGAAACGTCAAGGTCGGTCAGTCAAAAACATGGAAGCTATTTGCACGTTCCAAAGCGTAGATCTCTATGGAGAAGAACGTGCAAGAAACTCCACGGACACTCTTTTAAATCATGTTCTGTTTTACAACATTCCAAGTTACATATACTTGTTGCTTCTGCATGTGAGGACAATGCAAAGGAAAAAAAAAAAAAAGGGCTTATTATAAGAATTTTAAATATAAAGATTAAAATAAACCAATGGCAGTTAAGAGATGACCAGTCTCAACCGACGGCGCCTGTTCACGAACATGACGCGTGAATCGGCACCTTTCAGCTCAACCATTTCGAAGGGAACCGAATGATCAAACCCACGCGCCGCCATCAGCGAGACATTTGAGTGAGCATGACATGCTCTCAACCACCATGCTCGTTCATGTCCAACAAGTAAAACTATAACTACTCACATAAAATGTAAATGGTTTCATGGTACTCACATTTACAAAATTTGAAAAATATGCTTCTACTTTACACAAAACTATGGTTGTCAATGACCAAATAATGAAAAATAAATTAATAAAGAGAACGATTAAGTTCTTACATCAAAAAGAATAAATAAGTAATTAATATAATAATATAATTTGTATGTATATAAGAATAAATAAACGAAATAATGTAAGAACCTCTAAAAGGAGCGAGCATCTCTTCCAAATATAAAAACATAAAAACCTAAAAAGTGGACCTAAGCAGCTGTGACTGTGGAGCAGGACCAGCATTTAGCCAAGCGTTTTTATCGAGGATATAATCTTCCAGTTTATAATACGCTTGTCTACATAGTGTGCGTTTTATACATGCTTTAAATTTTCTCTCATTCAGTTCGAGAATATCAACTGGTATTTTATTATAAAATTTAATACAGTACCCCATAAAAGAAGTGTGTACTTTGGCCAATCTGAATCGGGGTTGATCTAATTTGTTCCTATTTCTAGTATTAAAATTATGCCTGTCACTAATCTTGCTAAAGAGATGAAGATTTTTCCGAACATACATAATATTTTCGTAAATGTATTGACAAGGTACCGTCATGATGTTGATATCCTTAAACAGTTCTCTTAGGGAATCACGCCGACGGAGATTGTAAATGGCTCTGATGGCTCTTTTCTGCAGGATAAATATAGACTCGATGTCTGCAGCACGTCCCCATAATAAGATACCGTAAGACATGATACTATGAAAGTAACTAAAATAGACCAGCCTCGCGGTATCTATATCGGTAAATTGACGGATTTTTCTGACAGCGTATGCTGCTGAACTTAGCCGTCCCGCAAGAGATGTTAAATGAGGACCCCATTGTAGCCTTGAGTCAAGCGTAATCCCCAGGAAAACTGTGTTTTCGACGAATTCAAGTTTCTCCTTGTTCAATACTATGTCGCAATCATTTCTTTTAACGTTCGGTAAGGCAAATCTGATGCATTTAGTTTTTTTCCCATTTAATACTAAATTATTAGCAGTAAACCAATTTTGGACCTGCTGCAGGGCGTTATTTACGTCGTCAATTATTACGTGTTAAGATCTCAGAAAAATAATTAACCTAAGAAAATTGTTCTATTAAAAGAAGTAAAATGTGATTGTGATTAGACTGATTAGTTACTAAGTGTTAAAATCTCAGAAAAATAAATAACTTAAGAAAATTGTTCTATTAAAAGAAGTAAAATGTGATTGTGATTAGACTGATTACTTGATAAGTGTTAAAATCTCAGAAAAATAAATAACCTAAGAAAACTGTTGCTATTAAAAGAAAGTTTATGATTAATAATAAAAAAATGAATCAAATCTAGTTAGTTTTATTAGTTAGTCGTAGAAATAACAGTCATGCTACAATAATTTGACCCAATAGTCACTAACGTGGCGAGGTTGTCACAGACGTGTGCCCTAATAGTCAATAACGTGGCGAGGTCGTCACAGACGTGGGAGCTCATTTTTTTCAAATGTGTTTTTTCAGGCTTTTAAAGGATTCTAAGGTCAGCCATTTATGTCAGTAGACATATAGAAAGATCATCTATACAATGATATTAAAAAACTTGAGATTTTAATTTTCAATCTTTTTTACATCCAAAATGAAAATGACCCATAAGTAACTTTTTTGCAGTCGGGTTTTTTTATTTTTATAATCTTTCACTGGTTGACAGAGTGAACGTTGCTTAAAAAAATGTAGAGTTAGCCTTCTGGTAATAATGAAGGCAAACAAAACTTGATATGACAAAAGTGGATACAATTTTATCTAAAGCTAGTTTACATAATTATATGATAATAAAAAGAAAACTTCATTATTTTCCCAACCACATCCAGTTTTCAGACCTCTATACATGTATGGGCACCCTCTCGATGTGAATTATAGCATTAAAATTTAATATATCTGCGTCGCGAACAATTACTTAGCGTCGGGAATATTGCGATTCGATTATAATATTCGTCATTTTAGGCTCCCTCGCTTAAGTTAAATTTATGAAATGGTAAAACCAAACCCTACATTTATATTACTGAGTGTCGTGTAGGTAGATTTATTTTGCTGTAGCGTGCAAACTAGATATTTTCTATTGATAAGATAAAAATGAGGATACATGGTTATCCAAAATCCATATTAAATCAATTGCTCGGCTTTCCTAGAAAGTTTATTACTTATATGCGTTTACCAGGAAATTGTCAGTATTTTTCCAAATCCTGAATTATGGCGAAACAGGAGGATAAAGAGTCTAAAATTCTTTATTATAAGTACAGGAGGAGCTCGTAGCTAGATAATAACACCCACATGGGTCGATCTTCAAGGTTAAGCAACGCTTGCCAAGGTTGGTCTGTGGATGGGTGACCATCTTAACATACCGAGTTTCCTCCGTGCCTCGAAAAGAACGTTAAGCCGTTGGTCCCGGCTGTCATTTGTAGATCTTTGGCAGTCGTTACGGATAGTCAGAATCCAGTAAATAAAAAAATACAGTTCAAATGATCCTATTTCATACTCTCTACAACAAAGGCATAATTAATCAGGTATTCATATTGTATTTAACAGATTTTCAGCAGCTCAAACATAAAGTTGATCACTCGTAGTACACAATATTTATCACTAGAGCGCCACAGGCCTTGACGACGATCAACGATGACCTACTAGCCAAGTAGTTCGTTAACCCCGTGATAAAGAACACATACAAGTGTCAAATGACAATGTTATTTGCAAAAAATCAAGGTCAATGAAATGAGTAACCAAAAAATTTTCTGCAACTATCGGAATTTTAATTACCAGTAATTCTGTTCATACAACAATGAGTAATACTGTCAAAATATTATGTAAAGGAAATGTATGGAAAATATTTTCCAGCATGCTTTTAATTTTCACAGCGGAAGGCTTATTTCAGCAACCTCACTGTAAGGCAGCGTGGCCGAGCGGTCTAAGGCGCTGGTTTTAGGCACCAGTCCGAAAGGGCGTGGGTTCGAATCCCACCGCTGTCAAAAACCTTTTTGTGTTTTTCAGTTGTTGGAAAATGTTTTTTAATATTATTGACATAAAGTTACATCGTTTACCTAATGTGAGAGACATTCTTGCCGGGCGTTTGTTATCTAACAACTGATATTTCTGCTATAATCCCTACTTTCAATTAGGTAAACGATGATGTTTAAGTAGACATGAGTCAGCTAATTATTATTCCGTGCAAATAGTAATAATTTGTTGAACAAAAGTTAAATTATGTATGTTGATTAATACCATCGTGTTATGTTTATACAATAATCAGCAACTTTATACTAGTTTTTCCGGCGGTTTCGCTTCCGATGCCTATGCCACAGGAATCACACATTTCCAAAAATGTGGATTGTTTTAATGTCGATTGCAATAAGTAAAATCACATTCGTAATCAGATCAGTAATTCCAGAAATTATCTTTTACGTAATATCAAACCTCTAGATCTAGATATGCTAGGACATCTTTAGTGCAACTCGTAGCTACATATAACTAACTCAATAGTTTAACGGCTGGGGTGCAAACTACGGAAGCGAGCACACAAGTCACGAGGTCTCGCTCACTCGATAATCGCCCTCTAACCAATGGGTTTCACTAACCGTTTAACAGACCTGAAGTAGTGGTTAATACACGGAAATTTTGCCAGCTGAAGTCCCTAGTAATAGGAATCGAGTCTATTGACATCAAACGGGTAAAAATTTAGAGTGAGAACTGCTCTTGGAAATGCAGTTGGGTAACCTCATTAAGAGGAAATGCGGCGGATAGACTGTGTATGTAAATAGTCATAATTCGAGGTTTGACTTTCGCCTGTTTCCTCCTCCAATATTAGACCAATTTAAAAGATATTTCACAAACTGAAAAGGAATGTCCCTATGTTTTTCTTTTTTTTATTAAAAGTTGCCAAATTTTTACACTTTCCCGCGACAGCCAAATGTCCAATTAAGATTAAAGTAGTGACCTGTAACCTGTTCTTTTTTCAGTATTATTAAATAGGTCGTTGTGTGAAGACGTTCTGTTTTATTTACTCTAGACCCCTTCTATCATCAGAAGTGGGATCAAAAATAAATAGAGGTCGTGAAGGGACATAGCCTACTCATATGACTATTATTACTAATCCGTTAAGATGTGCAGAGGTTGTTATCTCTACAAACAGACAGGTTACTTTCGAATTTATTATAGTAGTAAGTATGGATGTTCTAATCTTACAGACAACCTAACAAAATGACCGGACAAAATGATTCCGAAGATCACTTCACTAACGAGTAGTTTGATTCCATTTGAACTCAATTTATTGACATACAGATTACGAGTAGGTATGGAATCGAAATTAAAGACGTCAGTGTCTCTCAAGTTTGCTTAAATGTAATATAATAAATCTGCCTTGCCTATTCCTAAATATATTGGGGTCTGCGTCCAGTCTAACCAGATATGGCTAAGTAGTAGTATTTTACATGGAGCCACTGTCTATCTACGCCGTATGGTGTCGGCCGGTGCTGTATGGTTCCGTGAAAGAATAATACCATCCCATCACTGTGTGTCGTAGGAGGCGACTAAGGGACTCTCCAGAGAATGGGCAGCCGCGTTCTCTGTAAAACTCAACGCCATGCACAGCGATCGCTAACCCGCCTGCCAAGCGTGGCGATTATGGCAAAGTGCAGTCCAGCAACTGCTGGACTTAGGCCTCCTTTGGGGGAGGCCTAAGTCCAGCAGTGGACGTCTTTTGGCTGTTATGATGGTGATGATGATGAGTGTCTATCTCACCACGATAGTCAGCTTAAGGCGCAGATACCTCTCAGTAGCCGATTTTAAAATAAGAATCACGTCTAAACGGCTGGTCGTATTTTTTTGGAAAAAATATATGTTACATTCGACTATTTTCTTAATAATTCTATATATGAAACTTTTGAGTTTTTTTCGTTCAACATAATGTAATTAATTTGTAAAGTTATGTCTAACGCGGAAATAAAAACGACAATCTGACCAAAACCGCCGTGCGTATTTTAATGGAATTTGCATTATCTTCAAGAAAATGTAATTATCTTGATTTTTATATACGCCTTTTTTTAATGTCATAGAATAATAAGGAAATTACCAAAAATTACTTAATTTTGGGTCGCGCGGGTGTGAAACGAGTGCGCGTTTAGTTCCCTCAAAGTCGCTGGCGTAAGACCCCGCCTTAACGTGCTCTCCGAGGCACAGAGGAATCTCGGTATAGTCACTCATCCAAGGACCAACCTAGGTTTTATGTTTGGCCCAGTATTCAGCAACGGTAACAGCATTAGCTAACGCAGCCATAAAGTCTTCACATCTACAGGTACCAGATGCGGCGCAAGACGAAAGACGTGTCATGGACTACGGAGAGACGCCACACAAACACTGAAGATCGGAGTCATCCGAGAACCCCCATCTGAGGAAATTTTCCTTACTGCGGCCGACCCGAGTACGGAGTCTATTAAAAGTTTTCCAGGTCGACCACGGCAAGAAGTGCCCAGGTGACAGGATCTCCGAAGGCTCGATAAAATAGTCAGGAGGTTTGAGATTAACCTTGAAGCTGTTATTATGTAGCTACTCCTCAAGTTTACATTATTTCCTTATGTAACATGACCTAATATGAAACACTGACATAGTGTCTTCATTTCCATAAGTTACCGACATAGCGACAGGTAGTATTTCTTTGTTTTGAGTTATAGCTCGTATATGAAACACGAGCCGTGAGTCCGTGGCTGTATACATATAAAACTATCATAATATAGACTAGATCGCATACTAACGCTAGCAATCCCAGCCCTTATATGAAGATAGTAACTTAACTTATTTCTTAGGGTTCCGTACCCGAAGGTTAACTACCGGAATTGTATTACTAAGCCTCCGCTGTCCGTCCGTCCCTCCGTCCGCTCATACGTCCGGCCGTCTGTCTGTCAGCGGGCTGTATTTCAAGAACAGTAATAGGTAGACAATAGGTTGCGAGACGCGCAGAACCGGTCGCTGTGGCGACGCTTGGGGGAGGCCTATGTCCAGCAGTGGACGTCTTTCGGCTGATATGATGATGATGATGAATAGGTAGACAATTGAAATATTTTCAGAGTGTGTACTGTGTATTTCTATTGCTGTTAGTAATGCCGTTATAGCAACAAATAACCAAAATTAAATTAAATTAAGAATTAAAAGGGACTCCCTTACAAGAAACGAGTTTTTTTTTCGGTTTATCGTACAAAACCCTTCGTGTGTTCGCGTGAGAGCCCCACTCGCACTTGGCCGCTTTAATTTAAATTGAGGCATATCAATGAGGATGTTCTGTTGTTGACAAAACATGAACATGGTAGTAAATTGTCACTGCCCCCTATGGGCAGTTAAAATACTGATCACACCACTACTACACACCACCAGTCATACCCTAAAACCTTCACATTCCACCTTCCCATCAGCATAAACGACAACATAGAGCCCTACTTATCTATGCCATGTAGTATTCATAGAACTGGCAAAATTGACCATATTCCGTTCCAACAAGATTTATCGATCAAAAACCATACCATGCGTCACTGCAAGATTCTGGGGAAAGCCCACATGAACAAATGTTAACCCCAAGAACATAAAAAAAGCCATCACAAAAAAATAGCAAAAGACCCAAGGTAAAGCGATACGGGTAATAATAATAGGGGCGGGGGGGAGTTGGGTGTGGGCAGATCAAAAGGTCGCACGTGCTGTTTCCACATCGCTAAGCCGAGTAGCGGGGGCTACCCCATTTGAAACGCCAGCTTGGTGGGGTTAGCGAAAATGTCAAACTTACACTGCGCTGACATTTATGAATAGTGTATTTACATATTTTAGAATAAATGAATGAATATAGACCTTGAAGGAGCTCGTTGCAATGTGATAACCGCATGGGCCGATTTTCGAGGTTAAGCGTCGGTCTTTGGATGGATGATCATAAATTTCATGCACCAATCAAGCGGTCTCCAATCAAGAACTCGCCTACCCCAACGGTAATCGGTTCTACTGCTAATATGGCCGGCCCATTGCCACTTCTGTTTGCTTATTCTGTGAGCTTACACAACTTTGGTTCTCTGTCGGATCACTTCGATGCGGGGTCGATCTCTCAAAAAGACCCCAAGCAGAGCCCGTTCCATAGCTCGCTGAGCGACCTTGATTTTATGGATCAGCCGTACCGTGAGCATCCACGAAGATAGGTACGGCGATGCGCCACCGGTACATGGTGGACATCCCACCCACACCTCAAAACGTTTTGGGAAACATTCATAGTGAGCTAAGTTCAGCTAAGGAGTGGAATTCATTGCCGGAGTCTGTGTTTCCTGATAGCTACAACCTGGGAGTCTTTAAGTTAAGAGTAAATAAGTTATTTCTAGGCAAGCGTGCTCCATCTTCGACCACATCATCGCTTACCATCAGGTGAGATAGTTGTCAAACGCGTGCCTATCAATAGTAAAAACAAAAAAATTATTTTTGTCCTATATAAAATACAGGTACTTGGTTGCATCCGATTAGAGTCGAAGCCCATTGTTACGAAAAGCTACAGAATCTGTAGCTTTAGCGGTATCTCCGCCTTAAGTAGGTAAACATCAGATGTTTACTTAAGGCGGAGATACCTGAGAGTGGCTGATTTTAAAATGAGAATGACGGCTAAACGGCTGGTCGTAATTTATTGGGAAAAATATGTGTTACATAAGACTAGTTTATTAATAATTTGATATATGAAAATTTTGAGTTTTGCTCGTTCAACATAGTGTAATTAATTTATAAAGTTACGTCTAACACGGACATAAAAACGACAATCGGATCAAAAAAGCCGGGCGTATTTCAATGGAATTTACGCTATCTCAAAGACTAATTAACTATCGAAATTTCGAAATACGGCTATTTTTTTAAATCTAAGAATATTAAGGTACAAAAAACTACTAAACTTTGAGTCGCGCAGGTGTTAAACAAGTGCGCGTTTTATTCCCTCAAGGTTGCTGGCGTATGTCATCGCCTTAAATTTTCCAGAAAAGAACTAGGTAGAGCTCTTAACTCTCGAATGATTCAAACTCGAATCCATTTTTGTCCTTCAAAGAAAATCCGCCTAGCTCGCTCCATCGCTTACAGAGCGACTTGATGTTATGCGCTTACCTATTAAAACTGCAATACCTCGGAGGTCACGTCGACTTGGTACGTGCTCTACGCATCATTGCGTGATGCATCTTATTAGTAAGATCAGAATATGCTACAGTCATACAGTAGGCATAAAGTAACTGGGAAATATGCTAGTTTCCACCATCAATAAATTGCAAATCTATTAACTCCGTCAGTTAGAGTATAGATAAATAACGGACACGTATTTATTGTTTTTGTAAATCAATGAATATTGACAAGGATAAAACGCATCAAAACTCGGGAGTGGGGGCTCGTGACGTCAGAACACTAAAAACGCGTGACGTATTGAGAAATTTATAAGCGTCGTATCTTCGTCAATTTTGGTTTACGTAACAAAAGAAAAAATACGTAACCGATATTTATTGAAAATCTATCTGACGGACTAATTACATTTTTTAGGTCCACTACCCTATTGTTTGCGAGCATAGCCCCGGGCATTTCATTAGACTGTCTTTACACATAAGAATTGAGATAGTGCTTCCAAAGCTAACTTCCAAAGCCATTTACATTTTATGTGATTAGTTATAGTTTTACTTGTTGGACATGAACGAGCATGGTGGTTGAGAGCATGTCATGCTCACTCAATATCTCGCTGATGGCGGCGCGTGGGTTAGATCATTCGGTTCCCTTCGAAATGGTTGAGCTGAAAGGTGCCGATTCACGCGTCATGTTCGTGAACGGGCGCCGTCGGTTGAGACTGGTCATCTCTTAACTGCCATTGGCTCATTTTAATCTTTATATTTTAAATTCTTATAATAAGCTTTTTTTTATTTATCCTTTGCATTGTCCTCACATGCAGAAGCAACAAGTATATGCAACTTAGAATTTTGTAAAACAGAACATGATTTAATAGAGTGTCCGTGGAGTTTCTTGCACGTTCTTCTCCATAGAGCTCTACGCTTTGGAACGTGCAAATAGCTTCCATGTTTTTGACTGACCGACCTTGTCGTTTCAAAAGTGCCTGTGAATGGTTTATTTGAAATAAAATTATTTGAATTTAAACTCAGGCAATAGTAGTAGAGTAGGTTCCTATTTTAAAGCGACTTCAAAAAAAAGGAGGAGGTTCTCAATTCGGTTGTATTTTTTATGTTTGTTACAACTCCCCCATTTATGAACCGATTTGAAAAAATTGTTTTATCTGATTGGTCCCATAATTTTTTTATCAAAATCGGTTAGGAATTTTGGCTTTTAGTTATTAGCATGGCTATTAGTTAGGTCCGTTATCCACCACACGGTCGGATGGTGTCCAACTTCTCAAAGGCGAATACGGAGAAATGTTTGGCGATATTTGGCGGCCTTTACCAGAGTAAAAGTCTGCAGATCACAACGAAAAAAAAGTAAGGAAATTTAATTATGTTTTTATTACAACGCTAACTATGTTTAACATTGATTTTCCAAAAACCCATGTTCGCATTTTTCATTAACTTCTGCTTCTTATCGTGTGGGAAGTAAGGTCTAACGACCCCACACACCCTAGTGTCAGAGTTTCTACACCGCCTCTGACATGGTTTATTTCACGACCGCCATTTGGCGGTCGGGACCACCGGCTTATACGTTCCGAAGCACAGAACCGTCTTTTTATCAGACAATCGGGTGATTCATGCAATGTCCTAGCCAAACTGGAAACCACTTTGCAAAGTATGCTCCCCGTGGGAATCGAACCCACGACAATCGGGTCACAAGGCAAACGCCTCAACCACTCGACCACGGAGGCAGGTTCATTAACTGGAACATGCATTAGTAAGAGAAACAGAGGCGCAGTATTTACGGGTAAAAGCGACTGCGAGCCATATTCGGCTACGAAGTAGATGTTTACACTCAGATAAACTGACCGCATATTTTTAGCTGTTTATTTTTGAAGCACATTTATATAAACGGAAGTGTCGCCGTCGATCTGTCTGTGTATCCTCTTGCTTTTAATACTGTATTCATTTAATTCTTCGAATTGGATTGCTGACACGGACGGAGTAGCCAATCACCGCTAGAGGGTGCTATTAAGCCTGTCTAACGCTCTTTGATGTTTAGAAAAGAGAATAATACACAAAAAGTGACCCAACCTGAAAATAATATCTTTGGTTAAAATAGCTACAGAGTTATGGCTTTCATAACCCTGGCTATTGAGGAGGAGAATATCCAGGATTACCAAGGATTTCTAGGTCTTTTTTTTAATAATTTAGAGTTCAATCTAGATCTATGGTTCAATCCCTGCTGGAGAAACACGTAGATTATTGGTGAATATTTTCTAACTAAGAACTGGTATTCAGCTGAATCCGGTTTGACTGGAAACCGACCCCAATATAGTTGGGAAAAGGCTAGGCAGATGATGATTTTCTAACTAAGAAATTTACAGTAGAACTTCATTTTACTTTATAGTTAGGTACATCTTTTACACAAACTTAATTCTATGGGTAAAGTGAATAGAATAGAATACTCTTTATTATGTACACCATATAAGTTACAGAAAAGATAGATGAAGAAAACATTACATAGGGTGACACAATGGGCGACCTTATCGCTAAAAGCGATCTTTTCAAGACAACCTTTGGATGGATTTCAAAGATAACGGAAATACAGTACTGCAGGTAGTCTTAGGTGTACGATTTATATAAATAAATACTTAATAGATACATAGATACAATTATAATGTGTGTGACTATCTTATCGCTGAATATCTACTATACAACCTTTGGATTGACTCAAATTACTTAAAAGAAAAACTATTTACTAAAAAATACAACCGACATCGACATGTAAATAAAAAAAAGACACTTTTTTACTTTGTAGTATTTTTTTTAATTTGGAAGTCGGTTGTATTTTTTTTTTTTCACTTTTTAGTGCTTCACCTAACAACGCCACTGGAAAATTGCAAGAAAGCAAAATACGCAATTTCGTTTACTAGGATGACAAAAAACCATCATCCAAAGCCAAACTTCCTAATATATTTTGATAAAATTTCTATGGGACCAATCGGGAAGTATCCTTCCAGATAAAACAAGAATTTTCCAAATCGGTTCATAAATGACGAATTTAAAAAAATAAAACAAAAAATACAACCGAATTGAGAACCTACTTTTTTAAAAGTCTGTTAAAAATGAGGGCTGCGCTATGCTACAAGGAGCTACTGTATTCTAACGTAAGAAAATCATTTGCAGACTCGCCGCAAGCAAAACCCGGAAAACAAACGAGGCAAGAATAAACGCGAATGTTTACCGTTTTTTTATAAAATAATTTGTTCGTTATCAATTTAACTACGAGTACTGAACCAGTTACAAGATTTGTTTTTATTCTTATCTTTTAATTTATACGGAATGTACGAAATTAAAACTGTGCATAATTTACTTGTTGCCTTAATTCACGAGTAATAAAACATTAGTTTTCCGTATGGTGTCGGCCGGTGCCGTATGGTGCCGTAAAAGAATAATACCATCACATTATTCCCCGTGGGTGTCGTAAGAGGCGACTAAGGGACTCACCAGAGAATGGGCAGCAGCGTTCTCTGTAAAACGCAACACCATACACTGCGATCGCCAACCCGAATGCCCAGCGAGGCGATGACGGCGAACCCCCCCTTCTGGGGGAGGTCTATGTCCAGCAGTGCACGTCTTTCGGCTGTTATGATGATGATGATGAAGATGAAAACTCTAGTCTTTTTTTTTGGGATGGGAAATCATCAAATTACTCTTCCCGCTCAGGGCGATGCGCAAAGGAGTCAGACTCTTACTGACTAAAACCCATTCGTGTTCCTCCTAGTGCCCTTGACGTTCCAGGGCCGCGGCGATTCTTCCGAAGAATTTCGCAACCTTGGCAGGCACTGGCCCTAGCGTGTCCCGAATCCGGGGCCTTTTTTTTTTTGGGGATGGGAAATCATCAAATGACTCCTCCCGCTCTGGGTGAAGCAGGAGGTAGTGTCAGACTCGTACTGACTAAAACCCATCCGTGTTCCTCCTGGTGCTCTTTGCGTTCCAAGGCTGCGGTGACTCTTTCGAACATAGTCCGCAGCCCCCGAATACTATTCTACCCATTGAATTTTTGTATGACTTATAGAATAAAAGTAAAGTTATGATAAGGGATATCAAAAGGAACACGATGTATTTATTTAATCACAGTATTTGCCAAAAAACACGACACGCTAAGAAGAAGCGATATGTTTTCAATAAATCATCAAATATTCACAAACATCCTCAAGGTCTATATGCCCCGTAATCGCTCGCAATATTTACGATACCGCGTCTGATAAGCGAGTCACGGCGACGCGTGATAAGGGGTCATTGCCGCCGTTTCTTTGTACTAGGAAGTGATAACGGGGCATATAAACATCTTATAGAGGGGGGCTTTATGGTGCGTCTTTTAGACAGTATGTAGGGTAAGCAGATTTTATATTTTTTATTTATTTGTGATGGGTTTGCTCTTGACTCTAGTCTAGGTCAGAGATGACAAAGACAAAGTCTACGATGGAGCGAGCTTTCCCAGAAGGAGCTTGTTCACTCTAACTTTGAAGAGATGAAGGTTGTAGGCGTTCGGAAACATAGACGCAGGCAGAGAGTTCCACTCCTTTCCAATAAGTGGGGCAAGCAGGGTTACCAACATCTTTAGAAGAAATAGTGTAGGTTTTTGATTTAGAGAGGGTAAAAGAAGTAAATCTCTTAAAGGTCTTACATCAAAACTTTTAAAAAGATAAAAGGTATAATCATTGTAAAAGGTAATCTTTGGAAATATTGGCGAATTATAAAAAATCTTCCAATGATAGAAAGCCAAGTCTCACTGACCATTTTTATTAAAAAAAACCCAACCCCAATATAGTTGGGAAAAGGCTAGGCAGATGATGATGAAAAAGAAACCAGTGCTGCGGCTGCTGGTGCCTGCAGTCGGCTACGAACTTGTACCTTAACGTGTTTTCTGAGGCACGGACAAATGTCGGTCCACATTCCGCATTAATAGTCACACGAGCACTACGGAGCGCGGACCTTGGCGCCATTCAAGTCAGCGGTAGCTTTCAGAGCTTCTTCATTTCCGACGTCCGATACCGAACGTGGGCGAGGCCGTTTCTATCTCCTTGACATAAAGAGGTGGTTTAAAATAGCCTCCACAAGAGGTAGCCTATGACAGACTGTTACTCGGTATTTTCCAGGAATCAGGTTGTGGATATAAGCTGGGACATGTTCTACGTTAACAGATGAGGTGCATTTGAACACGTCAACTGAAAAATGGCCAGGTTTGCCCAAGTTTTTCGATAGCTATGACCAGGGGGGCTACACTCTAGGACCGAAGTCGTAGAATACGCCCGCGGCTTAGAGAGTAGCCCCCCTGAGGCGTTTAAAGGCTCGTGTCGTGAATGGTTTACTTCTATAGACAAGTGTGCTCCATTGTCAATCACATTATCGTTTACTTATATTTAAGCAAGATCTGTAGCTTAATTAAATAATACGCAAATTAATGGAATCGGGGGGGCTACTCTCTAAGCCCGAAGTCCGTAGTTTCGGGCTTAGTTGCAAGCGTATTCTACTCCGTATCACCTAACCAATAAGGATTAATGACAACAAGATTTGACAATTATTGTCAAATCATTTTCTTGTCATTCATTCTTAATTCGGGTTCTGAACTAATCGTAAGTCCGTAGGTACGATACGAAGTAGAATACGCCCGCAACTAAGCCCGAAACTACGGACTTCCGGCTTAGAGAGTAGACACCCTGGTCTAATGATATGTGTATTCATTTTGACGTTGCAACTATATCTATTGCGTGTTTAACGTTGTAGATCAGACGAATTTGTAAACATAATATGTAGATATTGAGTTACTATCGATTTTGGAAGGGTATGCCATTTTATGAATTACAAAATTTGGGTGCTGTACTTACTTCAAAATGCATTTGCTTTAGGTAAAACTTTTCTGGGATCAGTTTCTCGTCTAACCGGTCAGCTGAAAAAGTTTTTCAGCTGACCGGTTAGACGAGAAACTGATCCCAAACTAATTGCGAATAGCCTAGGTAGATGTTTCAACCCAGGACACGACACCGGTCACGTCATATCGTTTCCTGGGTACACTAAAACCCAGCAAAGCGGTAATCAGGTAAATGGACGCCTCCGTAACGCACGTTAGAGAATATTTAATGAAAAAGCTGGCCACTAATCGGTGTCAAAGTACCACTTGACCTTTGAAAGTTTGGGCTTAAATGTCCTCTCGGGACCACGTAGGTTGATCCCATCGGGGGTATGTGGGTGTGAGACCGAATTTAATATGGCACTCTCATTTGTGTAGTACGAAAAGTAAACAGACGTGTTAAAACAGTGGGAAGTGGCGAAGGGTGTGAGCATAGGAGTCAGTCGGTTGTGTTTTCTATAACGTAAGGCAAATAATGATTGCCTTACGTTAGAAAACACAGCCTGGTTCGTATTGATAGAATTATAAAGCACGCTAATCACTCAATTTCCATTCATTCACCGGCCGAAGATTGACCGATTTTTTCCTAGTACTTACATTTTTCAGGGAATTATATACTACGTTTGCCTAAGATTTAACTTTTCTGGACTCATGAACCTTAAGCTATTTATTTAATAGCTGATAAACTCTCGCTGCGACACCATATTATACGAGAAAACATGATGGTGGCAGGGCTGACTACACCTCCCCGAAACGGTGAAAGTTAGGAACCTTTTTTTTGTGTTAAGTTTATGAGGTTCCTTGTTCCTTGCTCAGGAGCCTTGTTTTCCAATCTTTCTCTATGGTTCCGAATCTTGGTCCCTGCAGGATCTCCGTTAAACCGACGCACTAGATATATGGTGCTGGAAACGACTCCTGAAGATCCCGTGGACGGTGTGTCACACTAATGTCTCCACCATCAAAAAGCTTCGCATTAGACCGACTTTCGACCACTGTGAAAACACGAATACTGAAGATCTTTGGTCACATAAGCAGAAATTAGAACTCGATAGAGATAATGGTGATTCAGAGAAAAAAAAAGCTGGATGCTTGTACACGTAACGTGACCAACCGGCAGAAATGGAAGCGCATCGCTGAGAGAGCAGCCCTCGGGAAAATCGACGACTCACCGAATATCTCTCCATGTAACTCATCTGCGCAACCACGACCACTCTGACAAAAGTATCCGTCTAAGAAGATGAGGCTCCATGTAAAATACTCGTACTTAACTGCCTCCGTTATCGATTGGTTTAGGCGTTTGCCTTGTGACCCAGTGTTCTTGGATTTGATTTGTAAAGTTGTTTCCAGTTTGGCTTCCGTTCTTCGGAAGGCACGTATAAGACGGTGGTTCCAGCCGCCAAATGGCGTTCGTCAATAAACTATGTTAGAGGCCCTTGAAGCGGTTTAGAAACTCTGACACTAGGGTGTGTAGAGAAAGAATATATGTTTATTTGGGATTGTGGGAACTTAGGTGACTTTACTGCCCACACGATAAGAAGAAGAGGAAGCTGCCAGTTAGACGGAAAGCCGAACCCAACACAGTTGGGAAAAGGCTAAGCAGATGCCTAGTTTTTGGATAATATTAGATTTATTCCACACATGGTGGAGGTCACGTTCGAATAGCCGAAGTTATAATTACACTCGCATTAGCATTATAAATATAAATATTACAATTACTAGTAATCATCATTACGGCTTGTTAATACAGGTTGTTTGTTTTTAATTACTTGCGATGATAATAAAGGTTGACTGGTAGAGTATGGATAAGAGGGAAATGAGTACATTAGAGGAGAGTAGCAGTAGTTGAACGGGAACCGTTTGTCTTGTTATGGTCATGTCAAGAGGAGGGATGAAACGCATTTCTTCTTCTTATCGTGTGGGCACGGGCAGTAAGGTCTAGCGACTCTCCAAACACCCTTATGTCAGAGTTTCAAACCGCCTCAAGGACCTCTGACATGGTTTATTTGACGACCGCCATTTGGCGCATGAAACGCATGTAACTAAAAGATTTATGAATATAAATGTGGATGGATGGAGGTGGGGGTCAAAGAAAATGGATGGTGGAGTGGTATGAAACAATGGAGGAAGAAAATGTGTTGCGGCGACCCCAAGTAACCTGGGTCATGGTCAAGAAGATGATAATAGGAAAATTACTCAATTACATGATCATGAAATGTAATATCTGAGATATTAAGAGAGATATTATATTTCTCTTTGGTGTAGAGTTCGTAAGCGCGACTGCCAATTCTGGGATCCTGGGTCCAGCCCCAGGCGCAATGTTGTATTCGCAATCAACAATTCTTCAATGGCAGCCTAAGAGCCTATGGACACGACGTATTTTAAACGCGCCGACGACGCACGTTTTACGAACGCGCGCTCACGGCGTTGTCATCTGCCTAGCCTTTTCCCAACTACATTGGGGTCGGCTTCCAGTCAAACCGGATTCAGCTGAATACCAGTATTTTACGTGAAGCGGCTGCCTACCAAACCTCCACAACCCATTAAATGGGTAACACGGTATTTCTTGGCAAGACTGGAGTCAGATTTACTGGCTTCTGACAATCCGTAATGATTGCCAAAGTTCTACAAATGACAGCCGGGACCAACAGCTTAACGTGCTTTCCGTGGTATGGAGGAAACTCGGTATGTTAAGATGGTCACCCATCCACAGACCAACCTTGGCAAGCGTTGCTTGAAGATCGACCTGTGCGGCTGTTATTCTTTAGCCGCGAGCTCCTCGACGCACGTTTTACGAACGCGCGCTCACAGCGCTGTAGATTACGTTAAAACCAGCTGTGATAGACAGACAGACTTAGTCTTGCGTCTGTTGTATTTAGCCACAAGCTCGTCTATACTTTTACCAAGCCATTTTGATAAAGCAGAGATTATCATTTATTTAGTACTTAAACACTTTCACTAGTTAGAAGCTATCTTAGTTTGAATGTAATAGATAATTATTATAACAGAGATGAATATGAGAAAAAGTTGGCCCCAGTGTGTTTTATGAATATTCATATTTTTTTTATTGTAAGCTAAGTGTAGTAAAATTATGTAGCATATAAAACAATGGTTAAGAGTATTTCACTCTTTTCCTTTGGGTTTGAAAAAGTAAAATATAAGCTCCCTGCCCGATTCTGTGTTTCCTGATAGCTACAACTTGGGAGTCTTTGAGTCAAGAGTGAATAGGTTACTTCTAGGCAAGCGTGCTCCATTTTCGACCACATCATCGCTTACCATCAGGTGAGATAGTGGTGAAACGCGTGCCTATCAATAGTAAAAAAAAAAATATATAACTCTTGAAAATAATGCTTTCTCCGATTTCGCACCCTTTTTTAAATACCTTTTTAAAGTAAGGCCTGCCGGGGTTGGGGAATTTGTTTGAAAGAGCTACCGCGGCCCCGGAACGCAAAGGGCATTAGGAGGAACACAGATGGGTTTTAGTCAGTGTCTGACACTCCCTTCTGCTTCATCCAGAGCGGGAGGTGTCATTTGATGATTTCCCATCCTTGAAAAAAAAACGGGTTGCCCTTCGGGATTGCCAGCCGATGTGAAAACTTGAATACGTGCTTCTCTCCCTCCATCTTACGAATTTTCGATCAGGTCACGTGTCCTGACGCGAGTTTAACATTTTTACTAATGTAGTACTTAATACAAATGTTAGCATGCTTAGCAAATAGCTGCTTACCATAACTTATAATACCGGTTGCATAAACAGTAATAGGTAGTGCAGTACAATAGTGAATTCAATGAAAACATGCCAATGTTTACATTATGAATTGCACTGACTTTAGTCTCAAGTTTCACTCACAGATATAAGCTTTAAAAAGGTAACTTATAACCATCACCAGGGTCCCATTATTTTTTGTAAAAAAATCGGTATCGCAATGTAGTTGTGAAAGCGTAACATACAAAATACAATATTTTTTTTTTTTTTAATCATTTTAACTTAAATTATTATTAGTTAGGATACTGCCTCCAATGCTGCAATTAACATAGCCACCTTCTGGGCCCAAACAATCTAGGGAGTTGACCATCAACTCGAAAAAAGAAGAATTTTGGATTATAATAATACACTTGTTCTAAAAAACTTTTTACAAAAAAATATAACTGACTTCCAAACAAAACACTACAAAGAATAAAATAACATTAATTTCGGAAGTCGGTGTTAAAAAACAAAGAAACAAAACCAACAACACCATTTTTTTATTCTTCACTTTTAAGTGGTGATACTTGGACGACGTTTTCGTCAATGCAGAAATTGAAATAAGCAATAATACTCATAAAATAAAAACTACTGAACCAAATTTTTATGGGACTAAATGGCAAGTATACTGCATCGAACTAAAAAAGAATCACACATAAATCGGATCAAAAACCTCGGAGTCATCGGTGTACATCCATAAAAAAAAAAGAAAAAACATAACCGCAGAATTGAGAACCTCCTTCATTTTTAGAAGTATAGAACAAGTAGATATTGCCTGTCTGTTTGTCTGCTTGCTTCTTTTAAACCACGCAAGCTATTTTGATCTGGTATGTTACTGACAAACGTGGAATTTTTATATAGCTTGTGCTTGTAACTTTGTGTATCCGTTTTTTTCTGTTCCCGTAGAAATTTTGGGAAATCCTCTTGTAGTCTTGTACACCCAAGGAACCTACATGCCAAATTTGCCAGTAATTTCGTCTGTGGGTTGTCTGTCACTTCTGTCAGTCATTCAGTAAATCCTATATAGTATAGACTAGTTGACCTGCGCAACTTCGTCTACGTCACAATTTTCATTACTGCTCTGCTCCTATTGCTCTTAGCATGATGAAATATAGCCTATAACCTTCCTCAATAAATGGGCTATCTAACACTGAAAGAATTTTTAAATCGGACCAGTAGTTCCTGAGATTAGCGCGTTCAAGCAAACAAACAAACTCTTCAGCTTTATATATTAGTATAGATAGATTAGCACCTGTGCAATGCCAGATTGGGTTGTAGATCATTTACTAAATATTAGATCTGACCACTCTATTAGAATGAACCACCAAGCTAAGAATATTTGTCAATCTTGTATCACAAGTTCTTCAAAGTTATGTGACTGGTTTATATCACAAGATCTTATCTTGGTTCCATAAGAAAATATTTAAAGAGACAAAGAAATATAATGATGTCCATTTCTTTACTTTATAAGCAATTATCTTGGTTATTAAATTAGTAAGGTTCCCAATTAGCCATGTCTGTGTATGTGGTCTTTAAAATGCAGTCAAAGTTGCTGCATGATATTAAGTTACAAATCTGATACTTATCATTGTATGACTAAGGGGCCATTACAGATTTTTGAAGCCTTTAAAATTTAATTGAAGCCTTTGCATGGTTAAAATAATAAGTGGAGAGACAGGGTTGAGGAAGACAGTGACTTTTTTATTTAATTATTATTTTTTATTTGACTTGGGTTTGCCCCTGAGGTGACAGAGACAAAGTTGACGATGTAATGAGATTACCCAAAAGGAGCCTGTTAAATATAACTTTGAAGAGATTAGGGTTCTAAAGTAAGGGATAGAGAAGGTCTACATATTAATGGGTTTAGAATGGTAAGATATTTGAAATTAAGAGCATAATATTTACTAAAATCAGCTGTCGCACAATGGGACTTGGGATGGGGAAAATTATAACTTTAATCCCCTATTACTGAACTGGGGTGAATTTTCAAAAAATCCTTTCTTACTTTTCACTTTTGTTTTCTTTTTTATCCTTGTATTTGACTATTAACTGGTTGAATGAAAAAAAAACAATGTCTTAAGTAGTGGACTTTTGAGTCCTTAATAGAAAAAAAAAGTTTTTATAAATTAGATTCTACTAAAAATTATGTTATTAACACGCACAACATGACAATAGTCCGAGTTCCTAAGATGATAGTGATACAAACGATCTCTGTAATTTCATCAGAATAACATACCTACAGAAATAAACCCTTCTCCACAGTCCAAGACAAAACATTGTTTCAGTTATAAATAAACAGTAGGACAAAACAATGTAAATGCATTCGCAGTCACTGAATCGTGCTAATTGACGGCAATTGATCGCGAAAGCCAACAAAACTGACTCCCACATAAATAAACAAAAAAAAAAAAGTTTCTTGAAGTTTCTTCTGCACGAGAGCGGCTCGAGTGAGTCATTTGGCATATTGCAGACACATGTAAGCTCCCACAAGATTATAACAAGTCGTTGAACGTAAACATTGAGCACACAAACTTACTTGAATCTCCAGCAGGCTTCGCAGACGAGACACCATCAAAATCCTTCAAAAAGATACGCTTTCACACTCACAAATCTTAATAAACACAAGACAAATAAAGTAATCACACATTACACCCACGATTACAACCTTTCACGTCCATTTTGTGCGATAATTTTAATTAATTATTTACATTTGTAATCACATGTTAGAAAACACTAGATTTACACAAGTATATTTCTGTTTCTGAGATAAAATCAAACGGGCACTATGCATCACTCGCGACGTGAATCAACGAGAAAATATAGTTTTCTTTTGATACGGCGAACTGAACAATAATAACGAGAGTATTACAAAACGCAGCGGGCAAAGTAGCGAATATCAAACGCGAAGGGCGAAAAGCTTAGAAAAGTTGAATGAAATGAGACTGGGGTTGCCACATTCATGACAATATTTCTACCAAGAAATAAAGCCTTCGATAGTAGCTGTCTAATGGTAATTTTATCACCTTCAACGAAATATTTCACAAGTTGTTTACAAAATGTAATTTCACTTTCAGTTTTTCGTTTTAACTTCCAAAGAAAACACTTATGAAGCCCTTAAACCTGCAGTGGCAGCGAGGCATGTGACAATATTTTTTGAATAATTGTAGCCTGCGCAATTACGAATCACGCAAGTAAAAAATGTGATTATTTTTTGGGACGCAAATAATTTGGATATTATATTTTAATATTTCGATCACAATTTGAAATTAATTAGCTTTTTCTCTCCTCACCAAAAGCATCCGTTTTATATTCGCTTAAAATAAATTTTTTACCTAAAAGAAAGTAACTTTTTCTGTAATATAACTACTTCTTTCTTAGCTTTTAATTTTTGTACTAGTTTGGTAGAAATATTTTTGACAAGGCAATAAAAATGGCGCTGCTGTAGCAAAACAAAAAAACATCAAAAAAGAAAGCTTTGTGTGTTCTGTTTCACGCAGTATAGCACTATGTTCAGAAAATATTAATTAATTTCATTAAAATTATACTAACGAGATATCTTCGTAAAAATCATCATCTGCCTAGCCTTTTCCCAACTATATTGGGGTCGGCTTCCAGTCGAGCCAGATTTAGCTGAATTGTTGCACGGTATCCCACCTATCACCTATACTGTCACTTAAAAAATTTGCTACTGTGGAGTCTATAAAGACCACTTTAGCAAAACAGCCTTTAGCCTAAACTCGCTATGCAGGGTAGCGTGTTTTGAAGTATTTCGAACTGCTGTTAGGTGTTTGCATTTACATGTACCAGTATTTACTGCTTGTCCTCAAACATCATGTAAATGAGATAAATAATTATCTCATCCCCTTAGATCAGCGGTATTTCATTGGCATGGACATTTTTTTTGGACTTCAATGATCAATGAATAAATGTAGGTACACTGAAGAATGGTTACGGCTAAATAAACCACATTTCGATAGTGGTCACACGCATGCCTATCAATAGTAAAAATAAAAAGCCGACACACCTTTTTTGATTGTGGTTATTTAAGTATAGTTACAATTAATTACTTTCTTTAATTTTTGATACCTACATAGTATGCTTTATGGTTTGTGCAACAGAATGTATTTCTTGAGGACTTTCACATTAAAAATGTTTTATAGGTTTTTCAGTAGCATATTTTATTTAAATTTTAGAAAAACAGCCATGACTTTTGGCTGTTATATTTTATTGTGATCATATTAGCTGAAACACATCTACTGCTGAACATAGGCCACAGTAACCAGTCCTGTCCTTATCCTTTTTTTTTTTATTGAGTAATGGGGCTTGCTCTTCACCACTATCACGCCCAATGGAAAGCGATGGATGAGGACTATGACGGAGTGCGGATGCCCAGAAGATGCAAATCTTGCTGTTATGTAATGTATGTATGTAAATCGGGCTGGTTTCCGCAACTCCACGACTAAGCGCGTATTTTGCATGCAGATCTTGCTGTTATATGTTATCAGAAATATAGTCGAAGATTGAAGTATTAGACTATAGCTTGCTAAGTCGATAATTTTTGATAGGGAAATGAAAATATCAAGAAACTATGGTTTCAGTGTATTGGAACAGTGAAATAGAATAATCTACAATAAATGAAAAATCAAAGCCACATAACGACTTTATTGCGAAACTTATGCTTAAATTAGTATGTACACGCACTTTATGGTCCAAAAATACACAACATCCAACAAAAGAGGTTATGAAAATTATCTCGTCGAAACTGTCGCCTCCTTCCTTGCTGCATCTTGCAATAACTGGGTATCAACCTCGTCTGCCGGCAGCTGCACGTAGCGGACCACAGAACCACGTATAAAGCAGTTTTTAACCGATAACATGTGAGGATACTTCTCAGGATCAATGACGCTAATATCCGACAGCTTTATATTCAAGTATTGGTCAACAGAATGCAAGGTGCCGCATATACTGAGGTCGTTCTTCAATTCCACGACCACATCTTTCCCCACAAGTGATTTGAAGAAAGAATAGAATAACATTTTTGTTTATTTTGGTGAGAAAACTTTTTAACCGCCTCAGCTTCGCTTTCGCTTGCTTGGAAATGTCAAAGTGAAGTGACAGTTGGTGAAACAGATTATAGAAAAGTTTCGTCCAAAATCCTATGTGGTAACAATTGGCCAAATTCATTTGGCCAAAAATAATTATGTTGCATTTTGCTTTTGGCATGCATCGATTGTCATCATATCAGCCAAAAGATATCCACTGCTGGACATAGGCCTCCCCAAGTACCACCACAACAATCAGCCCTGTGCGTCTCGCATCCATCGGCTACGTGTGCGACCCACACCAAGTCATTGGTCCACCTTGTGGGAGGCCTTCCACTTCCAACGCTGCATGCTCTGGCATTATATGGTTGACCAAAAATTCTATTAAATTATAATGATCAGATAATGCTAACGCTACGAAACACAACGTGCGCAAGCGAACAGCTTCGTCTATACGATATTCCGATTTCTATTCAAAGAAACCGGTTTTAATAGAAATATGTAGGTAGGTACGTTCGTTGAGTAGGTGCATACAAATGACTGGAGAACTCTTGTACATAAGTTTACCTGTCTATTCTGTAAAACAGGACGAAGAAGAAGAAATTTCTAAATTGGGAAATTTTTCCGATGTGTGAAGTGCTTTATCCTGTATCTCGATGCGATTTATGGTGAAACTGAAGCAAGTTTTGACTATTTTAAAAGTATATAGATTTACTTTTCATTTAGAATGCTCGGTGCATTGTAGAAATTTTAATCTTTGATTGTAGATAAAAGTCTATAAAGTACTAGCCAAAAGACAAAATTATAACAAAAAAAACGGAAATGAAGTCTTCTGAGCCCTAAGTCATGCACTCGTATGTACACTATTAGCATCTTTCCTAGACAACAACATCTCAAAAAATCAGGATTGTGCAGTTTATTGCTACAGCTAAGGCGTTTTAAATGTCTGGTCTATGTAAGATGTAGGTGGGGTGGGGCCCCCGTGGCCCGGGGGCCCCGTATAATTGATACGGCAGATACGGCGGTAGCTACGCCCCACTCCTCTATATTATTATACTCTTTGTACGCCCCTGTTCGTACGTCTGTCACCCACTTGCATAGTTATTATACTTTATGGTTTCTAAACGGATCCAATCTCCATTTTCCATAGACTAATATATAAATCTCCGCCCCCTCCCTCCCAGTGCTGCCAACCATACGATTTAAATAGTATTTATACGACCTTTTTGGCTTTTGTACGATGTACGATTGAGTTATCGAAATCGTACGCAAAATATACGATCTTTTCAATGAAATCTTACGAAACAATAAATCTTCAATAAAAACATATTTTTTGCTATGAAAATAATAACAAGTAAAAGAATTTTATTGATAGAATTAGATTTCTTAATTATTGTCCTTGTAAGGTCGACGAAATGCTGAGCAAATTAAGCATGTACAAAAAAAATTGTGCTTCGACTCCCGCATCAGCTGCTGTGCCTGACTCAGATAGTGACTAAGTCAATCAAAAATTTTTATTTTTTCAAAGGACAACCTGTCCTAATTTAATTGATGATTAATATTACTTGAAAATTATAATTACATCCGTTTCAAATTTATTTACGTAGTTTTATTGAAATTTCATCGCGTACTATTATTTCCTTGAATATCAAGACAAAATACTATTTTTTTTAGGCTATGGTACGATCCTCTAAAAAATAAAGTTGGCAACACTGCTCCCTCCGCCCTTTGGCGTCAGTTGTGTTTCGTAGATAATAATTTAATAAACAATTTTATTTTATTTTCATCATAAGTTAGTTAAGCAAAACCAGTGTTTCATTTAAGCTTTCTCTTAATTAAGATTAGTTTTTAAGATAGAATTATTGTAGAATCGGAATTAATATATTTACTTACAGTCAGACATAACCTATAAATTCCAAACAAAAAAATGACGACCACCGATGAAAATGCTGAAATAGTAAGTTTATTATTTCCATATCCACTAATTATTTATTTGACGAAAATTTTTGCTTCTTCGTTGTTGTAAGGTATAATTATATACAATTATATATAAACAAACATATAAAACTCGGTACTTAAAGATAATTGCGCCGGCAAAGACTGGCTACTTTTACAACCTGCAATAATTACGCCCTTTTAGGACTGGGGAAATGAGCGTCTGAGCCGAGCACAACGCGCAGTAGAAGCAAACACTTACGATGTGGACTCTTGGTCACTTCTCATCCGTGAGGCTCAAACCAGGCCCATCAATGAAGTACGGCCTATGTATGAGAAGCTGATCAACGCGTTCCCCACAACGGGACGGTACTGGAAGATTTATATTGAACAGGAGGTATGTATCTGTTCAAAACAAATTTATATCCTAAAGCATTTTAATTCATTGTTATTGAACAATATTTTCAGAAAAATAAAACATTACTCTGCATAAACCAATGCATGCACTTGAGATAAAATTATTTTATTATGCATTACAGATGAAGGCGAGGAACTTCGAGAAAGTTGAAAAGGTTAGTATTGTTACAGCGTAAGTTCATAATAATATCAAAATAGTTGATAACTGTGATAATTTTAAATAAATTGCCTAAGGCATTTCGTAAGTCTCCATACTTTTATTATGTGAGATCGCATCCATACTTTTGTGTGCTTAAATAGTATAAAATAAATTAAGGAATGCTGAGAATACATCTTATGATCAATGTGATCATTAAGTAGTGAGTGATTTAGTTCGTAAGCTAGCCAATAACTGAAATAAAACGGAAGAATTAAATTGTATCTTTTTTTTCGGCTAGGGCTAATGTGTTCAGACATGTTGGAGGCGAGTTTTTGATGCAAATGTTGGTAAATTTACTTTTAGTATGATTAGGTGGAGGAAGTGTCCTGCCACAGTTAGCAGTGGTCTAATTTATTCATAGACAACCCTGGCCTCTCAATAAAATTAAAAGGACACAACTTTACACCTCTATCTCCCGCAGTGCTAGGTAGACCTTTACTTTATAAACATTGAGGGTCTACTCGCAGTGGCAACAACATCGTTTTTCCATTTCACCACTGGACGTTCATATTTCATTTGGCAGTCTTTAGACGCCACTCAGTTACCGACTTATCGCCACAATAATGAATAGAATTAAAAAAATAATACAACCATATTGGGAATCTCCTCTTTTTTTTTGAAGTCGGTTAAAAAGTCTAAAAAAATCTTTTGAGCCCAATTATGATGAAATAAACATTTGCAAAGAAAGCTCGCTTTTGAAATGTAATAAACCCTATATCTTTAATTCCTTACTGAAGTAATAAACTGTATGTTTAGACATACGGCACGGTACATCCAGTTTTAGAAAGAGATAGCCTTTGATGATGCTGAAACCCAATGATGGCTCAGAATACTCTGTGGATGGTTTTGCAGTGGCGAATACAGTGGGGTTGCGAAGTGGGGAACTGTACAGCGAAAAGCGAACTTCACAGACCTCATTGAGTTGAATTGATTGATTGATAATGATTACTAAAGTTGGATGTGTCAGAAACTCTCGGGTACAGAAAGCTGGCTCCCATATCGCCTGATTCCATAGACTGGAAGGATTATTACACAAGTGATTTTACACTTTCTTGCCAAACTCATAAAGATCATAAATAATTGCCCGTAGGCGCTTGCGGGTTTGAGATTAACGATCTTGCTATTTTGATCTTTATGGAGTCAGCAGTACGGTGTTCATTCGCTTGGGCAATGAGCAAATCAAATCACCTGAATCGAAGCCTATTCATAAAGCGTCGTATTGACGGCAAACAAAGGTCGCGTAACATTGTTTATTATAGCAACATGATTTTGAGTTTCTGGAAACAATTTCAGGCAGATACTGCATATGGTAGGCGCCTGATAAACTTGCTATAAAGTACATTGACCTTTCCTTAATATCCCTTCGTAGATACCCGAACAATAAATTAATATGAACCGCTTTTCATTACTAGAGAATGTAAAGGATTGCGCTAGAAGTTGATTAAGGACAGCTTTATTACTGTTTTTTTTTTTACTTTAAGAAAGTCAATAAATGTAGCGATAATTGTACCGATAGTGCACAATTATCGGGCGCCTACCATAGTGTTGCCAAGAAGTCCAGCAACACGAAAACATGTAGTTACAACTACGTGGAGTAATGTAACTTTGGTTAACCATGAATACCTAATAAGTTTTATTTTACATAACACAACCCTATGATATTTAATGTTTAGAGTTCTGCTCAAAAGGGGGTCAGCTGTAGGTTCCTTACCTACAAATAAAATACATGGAGCGCTAAAAACAATATGGTAGATGACTAAAAAAGATACAATTAGTTTGCCAGTAAGATTATCAAAAAATATATTAAATACCTACGTTATTTTTCTTTTTTCACGTAAACATAAAAACCGGCCAAGTGCGAGTCGGACTCTCGCACGAAGGGTTACGTACCTTAATTTCTATTAGAAATACACAATCTGTGGAATTTTAACTGAACTTATTACGGTTCTTGAGATACAGCCATCAGAGCCATTTACAATCTCCGTCGGCGTGATTCTCTAAGAGAATTGTTTAAGGATATCAACATCATGACGGTACCTTGTCAATACATTTACGAAAATATTTCGTATGTTCGGAAAAATCTTCATCTCTTTAGCAAGATTAGTGACAGGCATAATTTTAGTAAAGAAATGGGAACAAATTAGATCAACCCCGATTCAGATTGGCCAAAGTACACACTTCTTTTATGGGGTACTGTATTAAATTTTATAATAAAATACCAGTTGATATTCTCGAACTGAATGAGAGAAAATTTAAAGCATGCATAAAACGCACACTATGTAGACAAGCGTATTATAAACTGGAAGATCCTCGATAAAAACGCTTGGCTGGTCCTGCTCCACAGTCACAGCTGCTTAGGTCCACTTTTTAGGTTTCTATGTTTTTATATTTGGAAGAGATGCTCGCTCCTTTTAGAGGTTCTTACATTATTTCGTTTATTTATTCTTATATACATACAAATTATATTATTATATTAATTACTTATTTATCCTTTTTGATGTAAGATCTTAATCGTTCTCTTTATTAATTTATTTTTCATTATTTGGTCATTGACAACCATAGTTTTGTGTAAAGTAGAAGCATATTTTTCAAATTTTGTAAATGTGAGTACCATGAAACCATTTACATTTTATGTGAGTAGT